>CM029652.1:35449953-36649953 GCA_017311315.1 Dendrocalamus latiflorus | reverse complement strand
CGGTACTGTCTGAGCCACCTCAGTGTCGGCCCATGGGTCTGCGCCTCTCCGAACACGTGGTGGTCAGCGGCCGGTGGAACGACACCCTCGAATCTGCCGAGCAGGTCAGCGCGCCAGTCGGCCGGGGCCTCCGGTAGGAAGGCAGCGTCTCCCGCGATCGGAAGCCCAAGAAGCAGGGACACATCCTGCAAGGTCGGCGTCATCTCCCCGAATGGGAGGTGGAAAGTGTGCGTCTCGGGCCGCCAACGGTCCACCAAAGCCGTCAGTAGGGAACGGTCGAACGGAAATCGTCGTGATCGATCCCCGCCCGCCTCGTCCCCGCCCTCGTCCCCGCCAGCGGCTCCATCCTCCTCTGTGGCCTGCACCATCCGGGCAAGAGGGAGTAGCCCGGCATCCCGCAGCCTGCAAACAAAGTGAAGGTCAGCACGGAACGAACTAACGGTCGCACTAAACGCTGGAATAGTGCTCACCTGGCAGTCCAACGAGGGTCGAGTCCCCAGGCCACGCGAGGTGTCCGTGTCCGGACCACTCCCAACTGAGGCGGCTCGTCCGTGCTCCTCGGTGGCGGCACTAGATGGGAAGCGCGATGAGAGCGGTCCACGTGCTCGTCCAACAGCGCGAACCGCCACTCCGAGTCACGTCCAGCACGAGTCATACCTGCAAAATTTGTACAATACTTTCAACATTCAATTTTCTGCATCTAAATTTGTACAATAATTTCAACACTAAATTTTATACATCTAAGACTGTACATTAAACTTGGTACATCTAAATTTCTACATCTAAACTTGTACATTATACTTTCTACATCTAAATTTTTACAATAAATGGTACACAAAATTTATAAACTAAATTTTCTAAACTTTATTTCTAAACTACATTTAGTACACAAAATTTGAAAATTAAATGTCTAAATTATATTTCTATATTTAATTTCTAAACTAAATTTTGAAACTACATTTTCTAAACTAAATTTGTAAACTAATTTTCTACACTACATTTTCTAAACGAATTTTCTAAACTAAATTTGTAAACTAATTTTCTACACTACATTTTCTAAACTAATTTTCTAAACTATATTTCTAAACTAATTTTCTACACTACATTTTCTAAACTAATTTTCTAAACTAAATTTCTAAACTAATTCTCTACACTACATTTTCTAAACTAATTTTCTACACTACATTTTCTAAACTAATTTTCTACACTAACAAAAAATATAACACGAAAAATTACCTGAAAATCGCGCACTCCCCCTCCTCTTCTCCTCCTCTCCCTCTCCTTCTCTTCTCCTCCTCTCCCTCTCCTTCTCTTCCCCTCCTCTTCTCCTCCTCTCCCTCTCTTCTCTGCGACGGCGGCCGAACGACACAGTGACCGCGCTCGGCCACGGCCGAGCGCGGTATATATCTCACTAGAAGTCGCCGAACCGTTGAGCGACTGAAATTCAGTCGCCTAACGGTTGGGCGACTGGATGGAAGTCGCCCAACCGTGGGGCGACTGCAATTAATCGCCCAACGGTTGGTAGATTCATTAAATGTCGCCGTGTGGTTGGGCGAACGCCTCCAGTCGCCCAACCATTAGGCGACTGGAGCCTATTTTTGTAAAAAATTTTCCCGCGGGTATATTTATGTAATTTCGAATAAAAAATGGATTATCCGTACAAAAAATTCCAGGCCGGGCACGGCCGATGGTGGGGCTCACCAAGCTTCTATGCCATCAGAGCGTAGCAAGTGGTTGTGTTAGATCGAGAAGGCCGACTAGAGAGGGTGTGAATAGACGGTCTAAAAATTTTCGACCACACAAGTCTTCGACTACACTGATTTCCGACCACGTTGTTCGGATCGACCACACAGGTTTCCGACTACGCTGGTCTCCAACCACGCTGGTTTTCAACCATGTTGTCCGAATCGAGACCACACATGTCTCTAACTACGCTGATCTCCGATCATATTAGTCTTCGACCACGTTGTTTAGATCGACCAAGAGGTCTTCGACTATGCTGATCTCCAACCACATTGGTTTCGACCACTCAGGTCTCGATCATGTCAAATTTCGACCATGTCAGTCTTCGATCACATAGATCTTTGACTACTCCATCGATCTTCAACCACGTTGTTTTAATCACGCTAGTTCCGATCATGTTGGTTTCGACCACGTTGTTTTAATCACGTTGGTTCTGACCACGTTAGTTTTGACCACTCCGATCTTCGACCACATTGGTTTGACCATAATGATTCTCGACCACATAGGTCTTCTGACTACCAACAGACGTGGTAGTTCCATGATTACAACATCGGTAGTTTCGACTAGCGTAGTACCGTAGAGTACATTGCGGTAGTTCCGATTTCCCTAATAAATGTATATACTTCAACAAATTTTGCAAAACACATTTGCAAACTATAGTATCATGCACACAATGATTATTCATGATTCCCAATAAATTGCAAAACACATTTGCACACTTTTAGAATCATGACACAAGAATTATATATGTGAGCTTCAATTATTTGCAAAACACATTTGCAAATGTATACCTCGTACTACAAAGAATGAAAATATGGACTTCAAGTGCTTGCAAAACACATTTGCAATGTATAGTCACATGTTATAAGGATTCAACATATGAGTTTCAACTATTTGCAAAACACATTTGTAAATATAAGCCTCATGCCAAGGAAAGCTAGAAGAGGTGACGTTGAGCAATTAACACATGATGAGACTCAAGCTACTAGACATAATCTCTCTTAATAGTACGACAACATATACTAGCAACTGGGTCTTCCAACCAAACATCAAGACCGGTAAAAGACTAGAAATACATCTTTAGCCCTAGCTAACCATACATTTATCTTGAGTCACAGTCTTGACATGCATCAACTCATGATGCATCCATTACTTCAACAACATCAAGACATGATGGGTCTTCATTTGACTTGATGATCAATACAAAATCATCTACTCATAGACATGCATCTTCTTCTTGATGGCCCATGATGCCATCTTTCATCTTGACTTGATGATCTTCAACTCATGAAGTCATCCTAAGTCTTCCTCATTTGTGGAATCTAATATATTTATCTAAGTCATAAAAAATGTTAGTTCATAAAATAGTTACCTTCAATTACTAAATTTCACCATTAACATATAATGGAGAGACGAGATTCTACAATCTTTCCTTTGTGGTAATTTATGACAATCTCAACAAATAATGAGATAGAAATTGAATTGTGAGTATACAACATGTACACAATACTTGTATAGTCTAAGATAAGCTTTTAAAGCAAAATTTATTTATCTGGTTGTCATTAATCATCCAACTATTAACACATAATGGAAGAACAAGATAATAACTCGATTGTGAGTATATATGAACTACACAAGCTATATATATTCAAGAGATATATTTCAAAATAGAGATCCTTAATATGTGGAAATGGAACATGGATCAATATTAATCAAACCACAAAACATAGAGTGAACTCTCCCTAAATGTGTGCATATAAGAATGTATTGTGAAAGCATATGAATATATTTAAGTTTGACTTATTTGGTGAAGTTCATTCTATATTTTGGATCCGATGAATGCAATAAGATAAAATTGTGATATTGAATGCATACCTCTTATGTTTTTCACCTTTTTATCCAAATAAGACTAAGCAATATCATGATCAATAAACATATTAGTCTCACAATTGTATTTGTTATTATCACTAAAACCATCTTAACGGAGTTTGAACTTACAGGTGGCCACACCATTGGAGCACGAGAAGGGACATGCTTGTCGGAGTAATAGCAGAAACATGTGGCAATCAATATGCATGACGAAGATCCAATCACCACCATACTTGCGGCAAGTTAGTACTCCAATTCATGCAACTCATACACAACATTAATGAAAGCCTCTTTTGCAGCTGCATGCATGACCCCAATGCAAACACTACATGGCAATAGTAGCACTACTACATGTCTGCATGGCTCCATGCATTTGCATGCCTGCTGCCCCTTCCCACGCTTGGGTGGCACGAAAGCTCGGTGGGCCCTACCACTGGTCGTGCCCAGCCTGTGCCTACCACGCTCAGCGTGCAGCCACGGTTTGCAGCGACCTTCCGTGCTCTGAAGGTGTGACACTTGCCACATGTTCGCCACCCATTCATCCGCGCTTGTGAGGGGGCCAAATCGACCAAAAAATGGCACGGGGGCTAGAATTGCAAAAAAGGGCACAAGGGGCCGCAAAATGAAAAAACATTCGGCATTCTTACTAGAGATAATCAACTATTTGCCCCAAAGTTAGTGCATCCTTAGTAAAATATGCTCCATTATATTGTAATGGAGTTTATGGGCCAAACTTCAGATGCCATTTGCCACTTTCCCTTTTTTGATTTTTTGAGCGTATTTGGAGAGGAAATGACTAGATTGCCCCTTTATCATCGCTATGTGGTTGGGTCAGGCCTGACGGTGAACCTGATCGCGCCAGTCTTCTCTCGCTCCCCCTGCTTTCCCCTTCTGACCCGGCGACATTATAGGCGACACAGCAGCTCGTCGTCATTGGTGCTGAAGGTAACATGCCCTTTCCCAATCCATTTATTTTCTTCTTTGTATCTTCCTCCTGTAGTTTGCCTCAGAAAATTTGGTTGATTGAGTAGTAGGTTGTTTCCTAGATCTGGATTGCATTTGAGGGATTCAAAGGTGCGCATGATGGACCCCGAGGGGTACGTGAACTCCCCTCTCTTATGTGTTTTATTGGTTGGTTTTTTCTGTTCAATGTGGGTAAAAACAAACAGAGCAGCACGCCCCTAACTCAATTTTTTCGTATTCTTGATTAGGGTTGATCCAGAGAGGGTGTTTACAATAGCTATTAGAGTTTGACTGTACATTGCACGGTGTAATGATGGAGGCCAGCATGTAGTTGATCGTTAGGATCTGGAATTGGTTATTGGTGGTGGCTGCACATTGGATATGCTACAGACATAGTTGCAATAGAGAACAACTTGTGGGCCATGCCAAGAAGCCCATTTTTCTACAATGATAGGAACACTTGCTCAGTAGAAAGAATCCACCACTCCTTTGAGCTAATGTAGGCATTCAATGACCTATGGCAGGTGAAATGGATTTTTTTGTTAAAATTGTTGATATTCGTGGTCACCAATTGAGCCAATGTAGTGTTACCCATATAGATAGTCCAGTGCCAACTACTGCAGTAGCTGGACCCTCTATTCCACCTGCAACATCAACAGTCCAAGAAGCGAAGGGTAGAGACACTACTACAAAACACATATACTGCAACACATTCCTATAACATATTGAACAATGTGTTACAAAGAGATATTTTACGGCCTGTTTGTTTCAGGTTCTGGCAGCTGCAGCTACTCCTAGAATCTGCAGCTCCCCCAAACAGTCCAGATTTTCATCCAGATTCTAAGTAGCCAGAAGATACAGAATCCAGAAAATGAACTAGTAGCCAGAAGCTGGGGTTATCCAGCTTCTCCAGATTTTGACTAGCTGGATACTCACCAGCTACTTCTCAGAATCTACAGCTGAAACAAACAGGCCCTTAGTAATACATAATTTGTGTTACAAAGGCACCTTGTAACACATACTTAACAAGGGGTGAAAAGTGTTACAGGGAAGTACTGTCACAACACAAAATATATGTTTAGAGGGACATTGTAAAACATTGTTGTAAGGTGTGAATATGTGTTACAGAATAATGTTGCAGTAACATATATAGAGACATATTGTAACACATGACTTAATTGCAATATAAGATTTGAACCAACAACACACATCTCTATTCTCAATCAAATTTGTTTGCTTTCCATGCTATGCTTCACATCTGTAAAAAAAAGTAAATATATGCTAGTTGTCTTGAATAGCATGACATTCACGTAAATTTATCATATATTTTGGCAATCATAGGTTGCCAAATTGAACTTTTTTCTTACATTTAGGCCAATATATGGAGCTTTGACACATGGAAAACTACATCATTCTAAAAAAAATAGCTGTTGAGTATCATGAAGCTATCCAATAAACGATAGTGAATAGAATTTCTCATACTAAACTAGGATAAAAGAAATCACAACCAACATTTCCCCACATCAATGAAGCTAGCACAATTAATAGCAAGGATACACACTTGGGTCCTGTCCATTGTAGGTTTGAACCCCATGTCCTGTAAGTTTGTTGTTTTTGTCCTTTTCCTTATCACTGCTGTGGGACCCATGTGTCAACAATTGGATCAGGAAAATATTTGTTATTTTTTTGTCTTTTTCCTTATCGCTGATGTGGGACCCACGTGTCAACAATTGGATCAAGAAAATGTTACAAAAAAATCATTGCAAACTCGGTATTCTAGCTAGGGGTCTCATGTGCACATCAACCATGTCTTGCTGTTGGGCTAGTGTGTGATCTGTGCTACATGTAGACTTTGATAGGTTTATATCTTCAACAAGTTAAATCTAAATGTTTTTCACATGTTTATAATTTTATTGAAACCCAGCAGTAACTGTGGTGTATTAGTGAAATTTTGGTGATTCAAGTTTCACTGCTCTAACACTCATTAAAAGGAGAAGGTAGGCACCCAGACCTAATCCTAGGATTCCAACTCAACTCCTGTATTATCATCTATAGTAAATCACAATACCATTTGTATTTCTTGAACTAGAGTGGAACTCAACCATAGAGGCTTAGATGTTGTGTAGGGACCGTGGAACATTGTTTGCACCTTTGCTCATTTGATTGAACAATATGGCACCATGATGCCCCCTGGTCATCACCATCGTGTCCTGTGTACAATCTATAGAGTGAAATGTTTATTCTTGTGGCAGAATAACAGCTAGTGTCAATCACATTGTGGTGTATTCAACAGTCAAACACTTGTTTCAGGCAATAGTATAGCCGTCAAGATTTGACCTAAAAGTCAAAGATACTAAGAGCTAGTAGTGATAATAAATCACCAGATCGCTCGATGTACAGACTAGTGAAAAAATGTTACATTGCCTCCATACTCCAAAGTATCATGATATCATCAACTTATTTTATGTACATATTACGTTGCCTCCATACTCCAGAGTATCACGATATAATCAACTCATTTTATGCACATGACTCTAGTGATTCAACTGAAATATAACCAAACTAAGAGTAGAACAACTGATATCATAGAATGAAACATCTCCTACTTCATCAGTAAGCAGATATCATTTCACTTCTTCCTAACAGCAGCAGCTACAATCCAACCAACCAGAAGTCCAACAGCAGTTGTGGCAATTCCTATGCCAATCAGACCATCTGGACAAAACAAGATTATCAATATCTAGAGACAGCAGTCTCACATTACTTATTTAGAAACTAGAACTCAGGATTAATGATTCTTAGCATCTTGTTGTCACTTCAACAGATAAAAATTCATATAAGGCATTGTATTGAGGAACATAAGGAAAAGATCAAATACTTGGTTTGTGAAACAATCCAACATGTAAGTCAAACACAGAACCAATGGAATATAGAATGGCATTGCTGACTAATTTTATCTCACCTTTAGCAATTTTATCTTCTGTTGCCTTCTTTAGAGATAAGGACTGCCTCCAATCAAGTTGAATCTACAAGACAGCAGTCTACATACATCAAAATTAGGGGGAAACCCATGCCAAAAATATTCTTAAAAGCTTAAAAATTCCATATATGGATCACTTATGTCGTAGATGGCTTGGATGGCATTGGCACACTAAGAGTTCAATGGGCTATTGTATGCTCCTCTACAACTCTTCCGAGCAAGCTTTAAGGTAGATAAAAGCTAATATGTAGTTAGTGCGCAAATTAAGCGACGTCCAGATCTTCTTCAGTGCTATTTAAAATGAGGAGTTGGATCAATTTCAATATTAAGTCACTATTTCTTTAGTCTGATTAAGAATAATTGTATTGGTTCAAGAGGTAGCTAGATAGCCAAGCAGGCCCACATCAATTAGATGTGTGGAATTTTTGTACTTGACTGTTTGTTTGACATAGCTTAGGAGCAAACCTCAAAAGACAAAAAAATATTTCTTAATTATGTCACCTCATAGAGTTCATCTGGTATAATTCCCATCGCATGAAGAAATGAAAACCGAGCGTTGCCATCAAACCGTCTTGCATCAATGGATTGCTAGCAATGTAACCCTGAACAAGTCCATACATGCAGATGACAGAAATAGATACATTTTCATATGGGTATGAATCCCTCCTTATAGAGCATTATAAGGTTCATAGATGATGTTATAACAAATCTCATTCTCATCGTTACACTCGGCACAGAGACAAGGCATATATATTATAGCACAATTTGTAGGTTTTATTTCACAAAGAGGAGGATAAATGTTGGTTGTAGTTGCCAGTTTAGAGATATCAGAAAATTGACCAAAAACAAAGTAAAGGGTGAATTATTGACAAACAAACCAAAGTTCTTGTATCAATGATTGAGTGTAACATTTTGGCAAGATATCATGGCCAAAATAGATGGATTAAGGAAGTTTGGCATAGCATGATTGGATGCTTGAATGACAAACACCATGTATGTAAGTTCACTATGACACAACTCAAATATAATCATCAAAAGCATTCAAGAAAAAAAGTAATGTGTAGAGTCAGGCTATCTTTTCTTTCAACTAATAGCTTGGAGATATACTTGAATTGAAATTTAATTCAACACACCAATTTTAACTTTTAGGAACCTGAGTGGGAGCTAGGAGGTACTCCTAGTCTGGATGATACCAACATTTTAGTCTTGTAGACTCATAGTTAATCCTAATTTCAGTAAAGCCTTAACATAAGGTACATCAAGGTTAACTGCTAAAATAAAGAAATTCAATCTTGAATTGAAACTATATGAGTCTTGCAACTGTAGTATAATATATAATTAAGTACTTCTAACCCAAGTTACTTTTGCAATATGACATCTCTTTTATAGCAAAAGTTGGCTAGCTTGAACATATAAGAAAACAAAAGTCCTTTATGTTTCTCAGCTTCAGTTCCATGTATATTTGTTGACGAATCAGTGAACAGTATGAGGTTTTAATCCATACAGATGAAAAAAACATACTAGGGTTTCTACATGTGTTTAATTGGGATAAAATCTTACATTACAAATAGACTGCTTCTCTAAATGTATTCTTCAGCCTTTTTTTCCTTCTTCCTTGCTTCAGCTATCTCCTTCAAACACTGTCCAGTAGTTATTGATAAATTCACTCAATCAAATGAAGAAAATTGGGAAATCAACTCAAGTGTCTTCTAAGAATTCTATGTTGACAATATTTTACCACACTTGATACCAATGCAAAGCTTGACCAGTGTTGATTTATATTCAGATTGGAATAAAAGTGAAATACAATGCTGCATCAATTCTAGTTACATAGGTTTAATTAAAATAAAATATAAAAGGCGAACTATATTGACGAAAAGAGAGTTAAAATATCCTTCCATTTTTCTGAGAACCCGTTTAACAGCTCCAACACAGCCTTCACAGGACATGCCAACCCTGAGTACAACAGTCTGCACCACAGAACAAAATTTTGAGAAATAAGCTAACCCTCTAATTATAACTTTGAATAAAAGAGCACAAGGGGACTTGCTCCTCCAAATCGCATACACATATCAAATCCAACAATTTTCCCATAGTTGAGAACATCTAATGAATTGTTGCCTCCTACTGAGAATGCTCAAGAACAAAGTCTTTGAACCCATTATCTGAATCATAATGCATGCGTAGATGTTGTAACTAAGACTGTACATGCAAACAATGCATTGTGCTTGCTGTGTATGATCAAAGTTGTGACTCAGAAACAATACATGAGTTTTTGAATTGTTTGATGGTAAATGAGTAGTGACCAATATGTTGGGTTTGGATTAGGGGGAAAAATCTCGGTTAGTCTAGTCCACATCTAGTTTACATCCATGTATATTTGAAATTGAAAATCTACTTCACATCCATCTAATTCACATCTCGACCAATAGCAGTCAATCTGGTAACCAAAATTCATGTATATTTGAATATTTAGTTCACATCCGTTATTTTTCATAACTTTTCACAAGAAATCAAACTTTAAAATTGAAATTTTGGTTGGCTACCAAGCTGAGATTTCTGGTTACCCCTAATCGTTTAAAGGCTGATTTTCCCCTTGGCTTGGATAATAAGTGTGGCAAATAAATTGGTCTGAAATTTTTGGGTTTGGATCTTTAGC
The DNA here is from genome assembly GCA_017311315.1 of Dendrocalamus latiflorus. NCBI lineage: Eukaryota > Viridiplantae > Streptophyta > Magnoliopsida > Poales > Poaceae > Dendrocalamus > Dendrocalamus latiflorus. The sequence continues at coordinate 36,639,739 of CM029652.1, read as the reverse complement.
ATGGCCAAGCCTAGAAAACTTTCCACATATATAATTTATTTGCAGACATGCTGCCCAATGTTGAGTCTTGAAGAAAGGGTAGAGTATGCACGTATACATAATAACCAAAATGGCATAGCAATTTGAATGTGTAGAAAATCAAGTAGGCAGCTACATTTTACTTCTCTTGAGCCCAATCTAAGTAGGCAAAACTACCAAACAATCTATACCTCTAATGCAGAGGGAAAACTGAATCAACTAAATAAAATGGAGGTAGGAACATACGTATAGTTTACGGTTATGTATTGAAGCGATACTACCTCTTGGGAATCATTTTCACTACCAGACCTACCACTTACATCAAACATTTGAACAAAATCATATTCAACTCTTTGTACTAGATCTAATGCATTTTACTACACCTCATGCATGTTTCATTGGACTACTAACATCTAACAAAATTGGCATACAAACAATCCATCAGATTTGTGAAGCGGATAAAAGAAATTACATATTCAGTCAAGCATTGTCTTAATTAGGAAACAGAGAGAAACTTGGACTGGGTTGTTCATGGAGTGGGAGAGTTACAGAATTTAGAGGCCCAGGCATGGGCAAGATCCATCGCTAAACCTAAGCATAGTATTTCTCTATGCAAATAGATCCCAAAACAAATCCCCATTTCAATGTATGCTCTCCTTGAACCCTAGTTTCCCCAATCCTCAAAATAATCAATAATTCTCTATATCCTCGAAATAACCAATAAGAATTGAATGAGAAGGGAAGCAAACCATACATACTTATAAACCATGGGAAGTACGACCAAAAGCGCTTACTGAATCAATTTCTATGATTGACGGCTGTTTGGTGGTGGGACACCTTGAGTCTACTGGGAAACTTACAGGAGCTGCGAAGGAAATGGCTGGTTTAGAGGAAACTAGCCATGCTGTGAGCAGATCTTGAAAATCTTGGAAGAGATGGGAAGGGGGTTTGTCTATGATGCATGGTCTCCAGGAGGAGAAATTTTATTGTGTCCCCGTGACACAGAGCCGGTTGTGTCACGGGCCAACCAAACTTTGACACGTGGTATGGAAGAATGAAAAACTATATTTTTACTGTTATGCACTGTGGCAAGTCAATAAAAAAAATACTATTTTTACTGTAGTAAACAGTAAAGAAATAATTTTTTATTTACTCGCTACAGTGCAATACAGTAAAAACCATAATTTTTTATTTCCTATGCCACGTGTCACCATTCGGTTGGCCCGTGACACAACCGGCTCTGTGTCACGGGGGCACAATAAAATTTCTCCTCCAGGAGAGCTTGGTTCTGGCATGAGAGAGGATTACCACTAGCAGAGATTGGTTGTGGCATGAGAGAGGATTACCAGGGAGGAGATGGGTTGTGGCGTGACAAAGCTAAGGGATCTGATATGGTTAGTTAGCACAATTTTATAGTTGTGATAGTTGGCCTAAAAATTTGTTCACGGGAAGTATTTTGGAGGGTGATTCGTGCGGGAAAAAATAGAGAATTTATATAGCAACTTTTTTTCTGAATTTTCACATGAAATTGGTTATAGCCATCTTTATCTCAGCATGAAAAAATAGGGAAACTAGCCATGAAAAAAATTGAAAGAATTTGTCCATACTAACACAAAACCAATAGATAAGGACACAAAAAATCAAAATTAAATTTGATATACACATTGAGAAATAACAAAAGACAAATGCATAGAACGAATTTCAATGACGAAACTCTATGGCATGGTGGCAGTGCCAGTGGAAGTCCTATAAATTCGAGCTTGTCTTGGAAAAGTGCCACTCCGGACGACAGCCTGCCTGCAGGCAAGATGGATGGAAAAGTGCCACCGAGCTATTCTTGGAATTGGTGGTGGTGTTTTTTGGGGTGGGTGTTAAGAGCAAGTTTAATAGTACAGATACCTCCAATACATTTCCATGTCATCAAAAGATAATGATGCAGTCAACTCATACAATAAGCTGGCTATAAGTTGTCTCCACAAGAGCTTTCAATCATTTAATACATACATGGGTATTGATAATTTAATACATGCATGGGTATAACAATTAGTTCTATGGGTACATGCATGGATAATGCCTCTTTTCCTGTGCTATAGCCTGACTCTTGCATGAGAGTCGGCTTGGCTCTCTCTCTCCTTTTCTCTCCCCTCCACATAGGACTATGTTGACATGGATTCCCTTATAGCTAGCACAGTCAGCCTTATTAAACTTGCTCTAAGGCGGGTGGGGTGGGATAAAGTATATGGCAGTGGTATGTGATGGTTGGAAGATGTTGTGGACGGTGTCTGCAGCGGCTAAGATAGCAACTATCCTATATGCGTCAGTAGAGCCGGCTACTGTGCTTCCGGTAGGGTCTGCAGGAGAGTCGACAATTCCACTGCTGGTTTCTTCTTGATGACCATCAAACGAGTGACCACATCTCCCAGTGGCTGGTGCATGCCATCAATTCGCACCGTCAGCATCTGGAGGGTTTTGACGAGTTGCACCATGGTCACTTCTTCTATTGATTCTTTTGATCCTGATATTGGCTCCACCACAGAAGGCTCTAATACCATATTGGTATCTCCTTGACTGCGTAGGAAGTAATGATGATTCGCCGGACCACGTAGCAGAGCTCCTTGTCACCCAGGAGCCGTGGTGAAAGCTGTTGTCGAAAACAAGAGATTGGAAACAAGGAAACACAAGAGTGGAAATACGGAGACCTCTTTATTATCTGTTACCTGATACAATTAGTAAGCCCCCTTCTATAGTCCCAAACCAATCCTATTCCGAATACAATTCCTATTCCACTTCCTAAAGATATCTATCTGGGATTTAAAGTAAACTAGAGATACAGTAGGACAGTGGCGAAGCTAGAGCAAAATAGAGGGGGTGCAACTACAAATAAGTGATTAAGGGGTTTACCAAAATGAGTACCATTAGAATGGCCAAAAACGTTAACATAGGCAAAATACATCGTTTCACTCGAAGTCTTGAACATCCTCGACAATATGACGGCCTAAAAAAGAAAATAAATGACTTATGATTCAAATTTCATTTTCAACAAAAAATGATCAAATGGAAATAAATATAATCCATTACCTTTAATCTTCATCATGGAATCTACGTCCTTGCATTTTCATGAAGCGATGAACCACTGCGTTATTCGTGACTTTCATCATCTCTTCTTTCTCTACATAACAAATAAGGCAATTATTCATAAATTCATCACCAATGCGATTGCGCAATGTTGTTTTCACAATCTTCATGCCGGAGAAAATCATCTCAATTGTAGCAGTAGCAACTAGCAACACTAGTACAAGCTTCATGAGTCGATAAACTAATGGATATCGATCATGTTTTCTAGTCTCCACCATTCTCTGAGAAAGCTCAGCAACAGTTTGTAGGTTAGAGAACCTATCATCATCTCTCACATCAGATATGTAGAGGCCAAGCTGGTGGCTAAGGTCCCTCAAATCCCCAGAATCAAATAGCTGCCATTAGCACATAATAAAAGGAACGTAAATATGTACTGCACCATTGCAAGTCTGCAACCCAAATAGCCTAACGATGTAACACAGTTCCGGCTCTAATTGTATATAAAAATTCGATTAATTGAGAAAGAGAAAAGGAAGCATGAAACATCTAATCTTACCTTAAAATATTCTTCGTGCTTGTTGGGTGATGCCGTGATGGTGCTGTCGTCGCCTCTCGCCTGTGCTTGTGACTTGAATCTTACCACTGTCCCTCCGATCGGATTGACGCGGTCAAGAGGCGACGACGGCGACGACCAAGGACCGAGCTTGCCGGCTCCTGCATTCAGGGGCGGACCTAGGACTAAAATTGAGTGGGGGCATGCATATCAGCGCAGCGCTACGCATAGCCGAGAAGGCACTGCCGGCCTGTCGGCTGCCGCACTGGGCCACTGGGGGCCTGCTGAGTTGTGGATTGGGGGCCCATGTGGATTAAATCCAGAGGATATACGTGATTAACGAAATTGACTGGGGGGCCAAGGCCCCCACTAATCTTGCTTTGGGTCTGCCCCTGCCTGCAGTCCTGCTGGATGCGTGTTGCATGAGTGAGAGGGATGAGGGAAGCGAGAGCACCGCACAGCTGCGAAAGATGAAACGGCGCGGAGTCGCGAAAGTTGACCGACGGGCGACAGAAGATGAAGCGACGAAGCTAGAAATTACGAGACACAATCGATGGCCTTCCTGGCTTCCTTGATCGACGCTGGCTAGGCTGCTGCTTGCTGGGCTGTGGGGGGTGCAGCTTGTTGAGCTTTGGGGGTGCATATAGGGCCAAAACTTGGATACTATAAGTTGAAAAAAAATCAGGGTGGTGCATCTGCACCTATAACACACAATAGGGCTTCGCCCTTGCAGTAGGATACATATCCCTGTTAGTTACTATTGTCCCCTGATTCTAACACTTGAACCCCTCGCTATGCATTACGACGCTGATATGAAATTCCCCACATAACATCTCTAGACATATAATCAATGTTTTTGACGTGGATTCGAAACACATGAGCTGAGTACATCTGGTCTTCCAAAATTTGATCCGTGAAAACATTGCAACTACCGTACTACTACTTGTGTTAATGTTGAAATGAATCTGGTGCCTTATAATTCTAGTAGAAGATTGCGTTGCCTATGATCAAAATTTAAGGTCACATCGTCGCTTGGGAGCATAATTGCTGTGCTGAAATCAGTGAAAAATGCATCATCCTGACAATGGAAGTATGGAAGAGCAAATAGAAAGTTGTGAGCTGACTTGTCCAATTGTGAGCCCATCATTCAGGCCCACTGGAGATCCAACTTGGAACTCATCATCCATCACAAATGGGCTTCCTCTGCTGGCAGGTAGTCCCTCTCCCTCCTCCCAAGTGATATATGACAGCAAATTCTAGGTGTGAACATCCTTAAACGCGTTGACTGACATCTTAAATCTTAAGGCTTTTGATCGATTTGGTTATCTTTTCAAACTCAATCTTACATTTTGTTACTACGTGATAAATAATCTGAGCAATCAAAGCGTGCATTTTTCTTAATTACTAGTTTACATTTCAAACATGAATCTTGATCTTTCTAAAATTTGTGATAAATCTTGTAGTAATCAAGAATAACCGGACAGCTTCTGCTGCAAACCACTGGCCAAGAAGTGGCAGTAATCGCCACTAAGATGTTTCTTCTTATTACTTTGTTTCAAACATCAAGCACAAGCCCGGGAACTGGTGAAGCTTCCAGAATTTCGTACTTAAGCAAGACTTGCTAATGCAATCACCTTCGTGCAAAAAGTAATATCAGCTCGAAATGTCAGGTATGGGATTGGCACAAACCATCAACTTTTGTGAAAAGGAAAAAAAGTACTATATGCTCTACAAAGAAAATTTGAATGTTCGCGCAGCTGGAAGTTTCAGCAAACAATCTAGCGACTCGATTTCGTCAACGCTATGTACACAACCTACATGATTCAGTCCTGGATCTTCAGCATCGGTGAAGACTTGCAGCAGCACGGTCATTCGTCCTCGTTGAACAGCATTACCTGCAGGGAGAGAAATGTTAGACATGGTTCTTCTGCCAGCTTCAATCAAGTACCAACTAATGCTTCAGTTCTCAGGTGAAAAATTTTCTGGTAGAAGCTAAGTACCTTTGCGCAGACGGGGCAAGATTGACTTCTTTCCATCCACTCGTAAATGCAACTAAGATGGAAAGGATGGTTGCATTGCAACGCTATCTTTGGATTCTCGTAATCATACTCTGCAAACAAAAATAAAAAATAAGAATACAAGAAGTGCCAAAGTCATACAGCGCATTGAGTTGTGCACAAAACTACAAGGAAATATAAATTCAGAAAGATGGAACACATATAATTTGGTTTTCTTTTGTTATTTTCCCTCCTTATTACAAACTAGCTAGAGTTGTCTCTCTTTCCCATGGCAGAAGTAGATATCTTGACATGGCAGCAAATTTGATGACAATGTAACGAACTAACGATTCACCAGAACTGAGCAGTTAAGAAATGTTCATTATCTAGTGTGATTTGAATGAATAAATGGGTATCTTCTTCTGCAATTATAACAGAAAAGTTTAAATGCTCTGTTTCTTGTCCTTAATATGTGCATAGAACTATAAATAGTAAAGCCCGTATCTGCTGAACTGAAGGACAAGATGTTGCATTTGCGAATAGGAGAAAGGAGTTGCAATTGTTTTCACCAACCTTCTAGGCATATTGGACAGTCATCCTCACAATCAGAAGGAACAAAGACTTGAGTTGCGCCAACATTCGGACCTCCTGAATGAGGTTTTACAGATGACCCATCAGCCTTGTCAGCTCTGCAAGTCGATCTGCTAACAGCATTCTTGCTTTCTCTAGGTTGACTAGATTTCTGGAACTGCGTTGAAGCTTTGTCATGTCCTACCACTAGCGGGTGTTGCTCCGTCTGATGGCTGAATTGAGGATCATCATAAGGCAAAGGCCTTGGAGGGCAGCGGAAAGTATCCATTGAATCCTGCTGTACTGAACCAGTGGAACCCGGTAGAGGTAATCTTCCCTGATCAGGTGCAACCCGTGCATACCCTCTTTGACGAGCAGCGGAGCCCTGTGGAGAGAGCATTTAGAGATGACATGTGAGAGTGAACAAAGCTGACACAATGAAGTAGATACTTTTCAAGAAAAAAATGTAATGCAGTAACTTAGAATATGCAGATCCAGAACATGCCTGGCCATTTGTAATACCGTATTGGTATCTAATTTATTCAGTTTCGAGTTGTTCAGTTCTAACTTGTAAAAATGGCTGCGTCCGCAGCTCCACCAAACACAATTTTGCACAATTCACCGTCGTCGCCGTCATTACACGCGCAGAAACTCTAACACTATAACCATCACAGATTTACATCTCATCGCCGCAACTCAACCTAAAAGCACTAGAATCTCGCGAAGCTAGATGGTTAAAACAAAACAGGTTAGCAGAATCGTACCGCGCTGCTGCTGCTGCTGTCCCAGAAAGGCCATGGCAGGCAGAAGCAGCAGCCTGGCGCCCCGTCGTCGGGGCCGCGCGAGCAGCACAGGATGGACCCCATCTAAACTCGTCTTCTCCAGTTGAAACCAAACGGATGGCCCTCCTCCCACCCTCTTCTTGGACTCCCTCCCCTGTCCCAACTCGCTCCTCGCCGCGCCGCCGCCGCCTAGGAAGGGTAAAGTAAAAAAAAAAAAGAAAGGAAGAAGAACCCTCTGCCTCGTCCGATCGATTGCGATTTATTCAAGGGTGGGGCTCGATCCGCCGCTCCGAATCCGCGCAGGTTTCTTTCCTTCCTCTCCGCCGCCCACCATATCTGCGAAACAATCCGAGTCACGCCACGAAATTAGGCCCCCGCCGGCGAGAGAACTAACAGCAAAAGGCTGCGACTTTGGCGACGGCGCGTGTGCGCCAGTGACTACTACTGCTACTCAAGATGGAACCGAGAAAGACTGGAATTTTTACTGCAAGTTCTTGGCGGAGTTAAACCCCACGCAGGTTGATGATACTAGTAGTAGCACTGGACTCGGCTGCGGCCATCAAGGATATCGCGGAGTGGAAATCGAAGTGGGATTGTTGTTGCTGCTGTTGTTGCAGATAAAGTTGGATTGGAGAGGGATTAGGAGGAGGAGATTGGAGCTCGCACGCAAGGCATTGCGACCGATTGCTGTTGCACCGAACAACGACCGCAACGGAGGAGCCGACAGAAAAAAAAAATGCAAATTGGAGCGCCTAGCGCCCGAACGTGCGATACGGACTGTCATCGTACGTCTCGAATCATCGCCCGGATTCCCTCGCATAAAACACCCGCAGCAGTGCGCGTCGTCTTCGACCTCACCCTGCAGCTTCACCCCATCCCCCACCCCCGTTAGCCCGGATTCCCTCGCATAATTATAAAACACCCGCAGCAGCCCGCGTCGTCTTCAGACCTGTTTTTTTTCGGCCACGGCTTATAATTTATGGCTGAAACTTTTAAATTTTGACTGTTTACGGTACAGATTACAGAGAGACATATACTCACTTGTGATTTTAGCTGGTACAAATGTTAAGCTTTTAACGTATAGATCGTTTAACTTGTAGACCCTGTCTTAAGAAAATACTCCGTTTGAAAGTTAGCTACTGTAGCAAAAGCCAAAAGCCCACGGCGGCCACCCAACCCCACCCCACCCCACCTCCAGCCTCATTTTATGCCAAAAAATAAGCATCCATCGCTAAATTATCTATCCTCAAGCCCACTATCCTCTGTTTCTATGCCAATTTTATCTAATAAAAAACCCTAACACACCAAAAAATCATCATGAGTACAACAAAGATTACGGTAGTGTGCAACAAAATTCCATCCTACTACAATAAAAACCCATTGTAGAAATAAAACAAAAAAACCGCAATCACCAATTGCAACAACAAAAATACTCATGTGCAATAAATTACTTAACCTATTGCAACAAAAACAACTCAATGCAATTTTTTTTGTCAGTCTACAACAAATTGAAACAATCTGTACAACAAAATTAGAAAGAACATGTAACAAATAGGGAAACGCTTGCAACAACCTATGGAAAAAAAGAAGGAAGTGGTGGACGAGCTCGATGGAGGAGACAGCCTCGATGTCGACGAGCGAGAATTTGGTGGGGACGAGATTGGTCCAGAGCTTTGTCGACCACAAACACAACTTTTGTGCTAGAGCTCGCAGGAGGCAAAGTCGAGGTAGCAATCGGAGGCGGGGCAGGGCCAAGGTCACTGGACGCAGATATGGCTCGACCAACCGCTAAAGCAAACTCAAGGTGGAGGCGGAAGACTGGGTAGGATTGGAGCTCACCGACGTTGATGTGGCTCATTTGGCCGGAGCGTCTTGGAGACAGCTGATATTCTCGATAGCTTAGAGAGAGAGAGAGAGAGGAACCAGGAGAGACGGTGCAGTGCAGCTAATAGGGAGTGGGGAACTGGGCCACGAGTGAGCGTGGAAGTGTCTATCTAATGCGTGAGTTGATATCGGACATCTGGATCTTATCATTACCCAAGAAAATAATAGAAGACAAAAAATGGTGAAAAAAGGGAGAGGAGGGAATCTTATTGATGATATTATTACAAGATTAGCCCTGAGGCAGTACTAGTGCTAGTACTAGGTGTTAGAAATTGACCCATATGAGTAAGACTTATTTTCTTAATTCCAAAGTATGCATAATTTAGTACCATATTGCTAAGGCAAAATGGAGAGGACCAATGTATAAGGTGGAGCCATCATCACTCCTTAAATATGGATAGAGATGGTATGAGGAGAGCTTTGGCTAATCACGCACGCGCGTGCGTATTCGTGCATTTTCGTATGAAAATCGGGTGACCAAGTCCATCTTTATTTTCGCTGAACTGTGCACCACATTCTCTCTATTTGAATGAGATTCAAACATTTCAATTTGAGGCTTTATTAGGTTTCGATGACAGACAGTTATCAGTGGGTAAATGACTAGTTAAATGTGTCAGTTACCAGTGGGTAAATGGCTGTTTAATTTTGTCAGTTCACAGTCTATCTATATATACCTGGAGGCGTCCAAAGTATATAGCTGAGAATCTCACTGCCTCCATTTCTCACTTCTGCGAACTTGTGATGTTGTGCTGCGTCGTCTGAACCCTGTTGACTCTTCTTCCTGGCGTGCACTGTGAAGAAGAGGAGCGGTATCTCCGAGTTGTTGCTGTCGTGAAGACCTGCACGGGGGGCGGCAATAAGGTTTCTAGGCAGTGCACATCTGCACGACCACTCGCTGCTCTGCTTCATCTACGTCCTGCACTGCATCGAGTCTGCACTGCTTCTTATTCTTCATCAAGCCTAACAGTAAGTCATTCACGCGTTCGGTTGACTTTGATATTATATTTTTCTTTGTGTATTTTCTTAAGTATAATGAGTAGGCTGGTGTTAGTTTTGTGTTTGATATTACTAGTTTTTTACTGTGTTTATTTCTTAGTAAAATTTAGAATTAAAATATTACTTATATTTTCAACACTAGGAAGGTGGAAGGTCACGATGATATCGCTCCTTACTAACTCCTACTAGTTCCACTTTTTTTTCATTTGTAAGGTGCTAATCCTAGCTTTTCCTGATTACCAGGCCTCAAGTAGTATCTACTGGCTTACAGAAAGTGCTTAGTCATGGTGGATGTAAAGAGTAGATAAAAAAATTGCTTTGAAGAAAAGTAACGAATGAATAGATTGTATTTCTTGTTACTTGCTGTCATTTTATTATGTTTATAGGATAAAGTTTGCATTCTATTTTTTATATAGCTTGACAAGAAATTTAAGAGAAATTGCTGCGGCAATAAAATGTTTATATATTTCCAATATATGATGGCACAAAAAGAAGTGTTGTATGTTCTATTAAAAAAACTCGATAGTGCATTTGCATCAAGATTTGCCAGGTGTTTAATTTGATTACCTGTGTCCTAATTCTTGAAAAAATAGTGCTACAATAGCTCCATAAAATGTTTCATCGGAATTTTAAAGCTTAGCTGCCTGTATATATGGAAATCTGAAGTCGCAAAATGAAAATATTTTTCTTGGAAAAAATACTTCCAAATAATTTGCAAAATGAAAATATTTTTCTTGGAAAAAATACTTCCAAATAATTTTTTGAAGCATGACAGCTAATTGAGATTTCGGACTAGACTATTCTAGTAGAAAAAATTGATCATATACCCTCCATTTAGATGGAAATTGAGGATTTACCCTCCTGGCCCACGTGTCAGTGACTTATGATGACCCCACGTGTCATTGAGATGTGGAGGGGTAAATCCTCAATTTCCCAACTAAAGGGAGGGTATATGATCCAATCTCCCATTTTAGTAAGGTCTTGTTCATATTGATTTCTACCTCTAACTTCTACTTAAAAAAACCAAAAGCTGATACGAATACTCGGCTTCTCGAAGAGACTTATCTACTCCTCTTGCTACCCTCTGGCTTTAAGGATAACACAAGGGGGTCAAAGGTGCATCACGTACCCTACTTCTCTCGTCCCCATCACATGCTCGCCATATCTTTCTAAAAGCCACTTTTTTAGCCACTACTATTCATTTTCAGTCAAAAGCCATCAATAAAAGCCAATACGAACTCCCCTAAAAAGGGTGTCTCACTAAAAAAAGGTATGAAGATCATATCATGAAAGTTTGTGTTGCCGCCAGATTTTCGCAGGCAAAATAATCAGCAAAAGTATTTTTGACATTTGACATAATTATGAGGAAAGATGGGGGATTGCCAAGAGTCAAGCACCGGTCACATTGGAAGCCACCAGAAGGTGCCGACTAAGGATAGATAGATTCGAAGAAGGAAATCATCAACAGGAGATTGGACACAAAAATATTTAGATATGGATAGGGACTCTATTAAAGGGAAGGTTGAGCTGACACGAAGAGGGAGGCTTAAAGCACAATCTAATATCGGGTTGGCTATTTTAGGCTATAAATACCCTATACCAATTGATGGGAAAACACACATACGTCAACCTTTACTACATTTTTGTATCTACTTTTACTATAGTTTAGGAGTAGGCCGTAGCTAGTAGAATCTTACCTTTGTAATTCAAATTTGTTCAGTATTGCTTCGCATCAACATGTTGATCAATACGTGAGTTACACCTATCCCATATTTCGACATTCACTTGTTCGTTATTACTTCGCATTGGCATTTCATCTAGGATCGGCTTTCATTTAGATTTACCTACCATCAAGTTTACCGATTTGCTGAAAAATTGACTGTCACATCACATATGCTGTCAGAAAGCATCCCCTATAGGGACGCGATGCTGCCATCAAGAATTTTCTGGTGGCAACAGTTTGGTCTTGATTGCCCCCATAGAATCATCAATGCTGCTAAAACGGTTTCGTCTAAAAAAATGCAGGTAAACATATTCTTGGATTAGCACTCTTTACTGATCCAAGTCTCTATTTGAGATCTTACTTTTAACTTAGTCACCAAACAGGTTACTGTCAAGTGAACCATCTGAATTGTTCATTTAATCTACCCACCACGCTTGGCTTGACAGGCTTATCTAGTCACTGGCAAGTGGACAAATTGAACTAAATTAGAACTGTGTGTCGATGATTGAGACCAAGGGTCCCTTATCAAACTCACCAGAAAATGAAATAAAAGAGCACAGTCAAACAAAGACTTTATCACTGTAGACAGAAACGAAGTTACAAGGATTAATTTGATGTGTTTTGGGGTACGCAGGCCACTCTATTTATGCCTATCTAAAGAGTAGCAGTTAATGCCACTAAATACATCTTTTGTCTCCACACACATGTCTTCATTGAGTCTTACCATCACGTCCTCTGGCGTCGCAAGTTACGAAATACACCAATAACCACTTTCACGTTAATCACATAAGAAACTACCATGTATCCTTACCACTTAACTTGGTCGGGGCTAATAGAACCATATGACTGGTCGTCATTGTCCATAATTGATCGTCACTTTGTCATAACTAGTTGTTATTAACTTCTAGGTAGTTTATCATTAAAGGGATAGGGTTTTCTTTGAATCATGGTCGTATGAAAATATTGACCTAGTCAAGAATCCTTGTCAGCTAGCCCCCACTACTTAGGAAAATAAAAAAAAATTACCTAAGCCTTTTTGCCTCGAAATGTGCATCAAAAAGATTTTCTTTTCTACACAATCATTCCAATCATTTAGTAGAAATGTGGGAGAGAGAGGAAAAGATTCCATCTTATTGGTAACTATATCCTCTTAATGGGAATGGAGACCAAAAATTGCGATAAGAGGGGTAACAGTTGTGGTAAAAATGGGATATAAAAAGAATTGCTTCCTTTTACCTTCATTTGTTACTCTACCCACACCGTGGTCTTTGTTTACAATCCTTCCGTCCTCAGGGCATCTCCAATGGTCTGAGTCAGCTAGCTATATGCATGTACACATCAGCATATATCTTATGTGGAGGAAAGAGAGTATGCAAAAAAAAAATCGAGCCAGTTCTTCCTTAAGCACTAGTCTATAACGTCAAACGAGGCAGCCTCTATAAATTTTGTGTGTGCATGTAAGCATCAAATAGCTATCCTTATAGATAGTTCTTTAGAATGCTAGCTTTAGTGTGTACTATATAAATGATGTGGAAGTCTTATAGTTAGTTGCTAGCTATAACCATTGAAGATGCCCTCAAGCTCTTCGTCTTCTCTCTCTTTCAAGCTCTTCGTAATCTCAACCATGGGGATTTTGAGCAAATCTAGCTATACGGAGAGAAAAATTTAAGAACTTGAAGATCAAGGCTATCTCCCATCTAAATCCCTAATCAAGTGGACTCCCTGCACCCATCCCATGACAGAGGATTCTGCGGCGGTCAGGTCCGACACCAAGTCATCGGCGTTGGCAGAGGGACACAACAAGAAGAAGTTGTCGGTGGCAGCTTTGGCATCAGCCAAGAACTCCCAGGGCAAGCGCATGGTGAAACCGTGAAGGTACTAACACACCACACTTAGTAGCCGTAGATCAGATGCATAGCCAGACTATAACCATAAATCCATAGTTGATTATTGCTTCATGCTGTTGATAATAAATAGTATAGATTTATACTTATATTAAAACTGAAAGTAGTTTGTTCATTGAATCATTGTTGCATTGTCAAGTTTGGGCTTTTGCCGTTGATGTCTGAATTCAGTTGGAAGAACTGATTTTGTCGAATGGGCGATCCCTGTAAGGCTGCTGCTTTCATTTGCAGACCTTCATTTGAACTGAAAAGAAATAATGCCGTCAATTTGCTGTCTCTGCTCGCTTTGTGGGTTAGAATGGTATCATGTGTTATGCTACCATATACGAAATTTTGAGTTGCTTGTGCATCCTTATCACCATTGCGTAGCGTCTGTGTTAGCGCCGTTTGTGTGCTATATTGTGCGGGAGAAATGTTGCGCAGATTTTGCTTCTGTTCCAAGTGTTGTTCGTGTTGAGCTGCTTATTATTGTTTCAACGTTAATGGGTGCATCAAGCTGTGTCCTTTTCGGGTGATTTTGCAATCCTACATGCTACCGCTTTACTGCGTTATATTATTGTATCATCAGTAGCAATCCATCCTTGCGAATTATGATGCTAATGCAATCTGATGATTTCTTATTGTATGTTGCTGTTGATTTAGTAATGAGTATTTATGTCTTACCTCAAATTATTCTCTGAAACATCGAACTAATATGATTATGTAGTCCTTAGATACCAATTTGGTATATTTATTGTTGATTTGAGAGATGATTTAGATTTTGTAAATTGCACTGGCCTTGAAAATCTTGTTGTGAAGATAGTTCAGACTGATATACACATAGTTTTTCTATTGGTATATTGTCTCATTAAATTGGCTCTGATTTTGTTGGTGGCAATAGCAACTATAGAAAGAGCCTTATCAGTTATAAAGATTATTAAGACTAATTTGTGGAATAAGATGAATGATGAGTAAAAAAATCATAGCATGGTATATGATCGTGCAAAACTGCACACCCGCAAGTGTACGGACTGCCGCTAAGATAGTAGCGAAAGTCGTGTTCTCCACAGGGACTAGATTACTCGTGTCATGGCACTTAACCAAATCTAAATCACACGAACAGGGAATTTGACACTAACTGCAGAACCTAAACAACTAAAGGCCAGAAAGCAAACTGCAAAAGAGTAGAAGTAAGAGAAGAGAAGAGCTGAAGGGAAAGGTGGAAGAGAGCAGAAGAAGAGGACGACGGATCACTACTGGAAGAACTACAGAATTTAAGAAAAGAGGGGAGAGAAAGCAGGGACTACAGAAGGGGGCTAGAGAAGAAAGCTAGAGGAAAGAACTTTAGAGGAAAAGATAGAAAACTGGAGAAGGAAGAGAAGGAAAGAGCAGTGAGAAAAGATAGGGGCATAAGAAAACTGAGATTAGATTAGAAGAGAAAAAAGAGAAGAGACAAGACTAATTCAGCTCTACAGACAGGAGGAAAGGGATTTGAGAAAGAAGGGTTAACTAAAAGGGTGAAGAGGCAGCTACCGAGAGAGAGTCCGAAGAGCTAAAGATGCTAGCGAGACCAAAAGGAAGGGGGGGGGGCTAAGGAGAAAGAAAGGAAAGGATTCGGAGGCAGGAGAGCGCAGAATTAAGAAAGAGATCGAGAGGGGAGGAGAAATGCTACTACTATACCAATACTTCACGGCAAACAACAGAATAAGCACAGAAAAAAGTAAGAACAAATCTAAGCATATAAATAACAACCTAGCTACTGCAGGGAACAAACAGATAAATCTAATAGAAACTAAAAGTTGAAATAACCGATCTAAACTATTACTAACTTTTTTTCTTTTCTATTAACAGATCCTAAAAGATCAGCATGCAACTAAATATACCCTAACAAGATGTTGAATCTAAACCAACAGAAAATAGCATAAGCATGGCATAATATCAGACATACTAACAGGGACATAATCTGATGAAAAGTTAACAGAGCATAAAGTAATAACATAAATCTACACTAGAGAATAGCATCAACATCAACATCTCAGATTTAACAAGAACATGAAAATACTCTTGGCATCCAGATCCACAAACACATCATGCGCACATCACAGAATATACCATACAAGCATCACAGGAAAGCATTGCAATATTTAAATCGAAGATTGTGAGATGTTACAACCCAGAATAGTAGCAAATCTGTCGTTGAAGATAATCTGAAGAGGTAGCAGGCAGATGAAGTAGAGCTGGTGAAGGTGGCGTAGAGAATGCAGGTAGGGGTAGCAGATCCGTGCGAGGGGGCGACAGATCCAGCCGTGTAGACGAAGCAGAGCGGTCGAAGAAGTAGCAGGGGTTGCAGATCCGGGTGCTTGGATGAAGAGGCGAAGTCGGTGGCCAAGAAGAAGTAGCAGGTCCAGATCTGGCGCAGAAGTAGCAGCTCCGGCGAAGTGGCCGCAGATCCGGCCGTAGATGTTGTGCATTTGTCAGAGATGAAGCAGATCCCGGCCAAAGAAAGGGGTTTCGGGTGCAGATCTCGCAGCAGCAAGGGGATCCGGTGGAGGGAGAGGGTTGGTTGGATTGTGGAGTGTGGGCACAGTGGAGATGACGAGATGGGAAGGATGGTTTCTGGTGGAGGTGTATGGGGGATGGGAGATGAGCAGATGGATGGTTTTCCTGGATTGCGGCTAGGGTTCTTGGAGATGCACTCTCGGTGGAGGCATTTTGGAGAGGGGACAAAAAATGAGCAAAAATGGGGATTAAGGCTTGCGGCTTGGGGTCTGGTGTTTGGAGAAGGTGGTGAGCCGGGTGAAGAGGAGAGCGGGCGAGAGGCGGCGCGGTGGTGCGGTGGTGTGGTCAAGGTGTGGTAGGGAGGCGGTGGAGAAGAAGCAATGGTAGGTGGATGGGTTTTGGTCTCAAGAAATTGCGGCTAGGGTTTGCGGGTGTGGGAATGACCGGCTCTCCCCCCGTGGGAAGAAGCAACTGGGGCTTATATAGTTGCGGCGGTTTTAGGGTTTCCAGTGCACGGGCTCGGTTAGGGTTTGCTGCGGTTTTCATTTTAGTCCCTCCCCTTGCACTATTTTGCAACCCTAGCTCCTTCTCACTCTGATCTTCTGTGGATTTTTGCGCCTAGTTCGCGCCGATCTGCAAGGAAATTACAATACACTGTAAATTGTCCAAAAGGAGGGCAAAATGTGTATAATCAATGAATTTATGGCCAATTTGAGTTATTATCCACAAAACAATTATATGAAAATGTACTACAAATATGATGCACATCAGTATACTATATTGAGCGAGATATATTTGCAAATATTAATGATGATAAGATTTTGGAGCATTTTTAAGGGATGAGATCATGTAAGAAACAACTATCTCGTGCTAGTAGTAAGTTAGCCTTTTATAAATGCAAACTTCATGTTCTTTGTATTTATTCATACACCCATTTAATTTACTCTCTTATATTATCTTTATAGGTTGTGATTCATGTCCAACTATCAATGAAGAAATAGTATGATAGGATAGAGAGCAAATCTTCATTACTTAGTACTCAAATTGTTTCTCCACTATGCTACATTGTTTATGTTTTGCTATGTTTTCCTTTTTATGTTTTAGCATTAAATTCAAGTTTCATATCGATAATGCATTTGTGATGTAGTTTTGTTATACCAGAGTGTGGATATAAATTGGTGTTAATTTTGGATTGGTAGAATTTAGCTCGAAGCGCAGTCAAATTCTGGTTCCGCCAGTGGTAGTGCTCCCTTAAAAAATAAGTATAGTTGTGGGCGTAGGTTCGGTATGCAAAATGCAACACCGACGACCAATTTAATCGCGTGTAATTAATTTGTAAATTAAAGCTGAACAGAACTGTAATTTTTGTCGGTCAAAAGTAAAATGATTTGACTGCACACAACCTGAGATGCCATTTTTGTTTCCAACAGGAGGCAAATAGCAAGAAATTTGAATCCTTGGTAAGATCGTTTCATATATCTTGTGTAACAACGATTATCAGTATGCAACTTTGTACATCCACCGGCGATATGCAACTTTGTACATCCACCGGCGACCTATCGCTAGCTCATCTTTCCCTTTTTTTCTTCTTTACATGAATGATTGGGGATATCATGCGGCCATGGACAGTCGTTCTCAGAAAGGAAAAGGGAAGATGAAAGGCAGGCGTGCGTCTAAAAAGACCAAAATAAATCAGGGAAGATCTGTGCTTCCGTGATTATGGGGTGCTGTAATCTATCCTCTAAATAATTTTTTTAATTATGCAACAACAATACATGCATGCACTAAATTGATTTTATTCCCTTTCTTCTGAAATAATATTTAAATATTCAATAAAAAATCGACTGAAAAGGAACCACTACTACAAAAAGGGTCATCACAGATGGTTATCATAGACGGTTCTCAGACTGTCCATGATAAGTTACAACACAGACGGTTTTTTTTAAAAAAAATCGTCTGTGAAATATGACATATCACATGTAGTTTTTGGTATTAACTGTCTGTGATATGTCAGATATCACAGATGGCTAATACTAAAAATCGTCTATGATATTACAGATATTACAGACGGTTCTTAAACATAGCCGTCTGTGATACCTCATATATTATAGATGGCTAATATTAAAAACCGTCTATGGTATTGCAGATGTCACAAACGGTTCTTAAGCATAGCAGTCTGTGATATCTAAAATATCACAGACGGCTAATACGAAAAACCGTATGTGATATATCATATATCACAGACGGTTTGTTGTTATAAACCGCCTGTGATAGCTATTTTAATAGCTAAATTATTTCCTGTTTTTCAACTAGTGTCAAGAAATGCTAGCCAAGCCCTCTGAAAATAAGCAAACAGAACACATATATAGCATAATATAGCACGTGACAATCATTACACAAATCTCACAAATGAATTAAACAACTGAATGAATTATTTGATTAATCACAATTGAGTGATTACAATTATATGAAATGTTTGAACATCTAATCATTATCGCCGGTGTGAAACTCTCCATTCTTGTGTATGACCTCCCCCATCAAGAATTCGGAGAGCTGTCCTCGAACTTTTGCGAGTTTGTCAAGATCGAATGTACTTTCACCGAATTCCACATGCTGTCGGTAGCAGTGTTAAAGTCATTAGTGCCCACACACACACACACACACACACACACACACACACACATATATATATATATATATATATATATATATATATATATTGATAATCACAAAATATTTATTGGCAGGTTGACAAACCTTCGGATCTTTCGTCTTAGCATTCATGATTTCCTGCATATGGCAGCAAATGTATAATCCACATACGTTGCACCGTAGCTGCTGGTGGCACTGCAAAAATAGAATTACATACATAGGTATTGTCAGTTCTAGAGGCATTACAACGAAGTGTGATATAACAGGATTGTTGTCTTGTAGCGGTTATTGGAAATCGCGTCCTGTGTCCTAATGTGATGCTGGATTCCTTGTGTCTCCCTCCCTGAGCAACGTAAGCGCTTAACGACCTACGTGATTATAAAAAGTTAGCCTTGGCCATTACAAACGACGAAAAGACAACAATAGAGTTATGTATTGAGAAAATGAGTTTACTTGTCAATTATTTGTTGCACACAGGTGAAGTCGTAGTTGTTCCTATGTATGGAATCAAGGTATATTACCTTGCTCCAGTTTGATACAATCACAATTAGAATCCAGTGAGACGTAGTCATGTGTGTCACCATAATGATTAATAGGTCTGCTAATGGGTTTAAACCCAACCCATATGAGACAAAGCTAATTACTTCTTACCCCAACCTAACCCACAAAAGATTTTTCACAACCCCACCCAACCAAACCATTTTCTACTTAAACTCAACCCAATCCACCTTCCACTTAAATCCTACCCAACCAGAATCCATGAGTTCAACCCACTTCCCAACCCATTTATTTATAAAACTACAGTATTTGGAATTTTAACCTTACGTTCACATTATAAAATTTTTACGAAATTGATTGAAATTTATTGCAAATGATTCGGCATATAGGAGAGCTACTCTATACATATTGGCAGGGCTAGACGCACACGTAGCCCCATATGTTTTTATAGAAAGTTTTCTTAAAACTTCAGTATTTGGAATTTCGACCTCACGTTCACACCATATGATGTTGTATGTATGGAGTTACTCTATGCAAATTAGCAGGCACATGTCAACATGTGGCTCTCAAATATTTTATAGTAAGTTATAATTGAGTATAGTAGTTCAAGCCTATGGACAATCCAAATGCCACCCCATTAGGCCACGGGACGGTTTGAACCTGTTCATAACCTGATCTCAACCTGAAATTTTTAAACCCACCCTACCCCAACTCAACCCTTTTTATGAGGTAACCCAACCAAACCCACCCCGTTCACTCTTTCAACCCATTTTTACCCATCCAAAGCCAACCCAATTAAGAACTCATCCCATTTAACCCGTTTGAACCCACTGGTTGTTGCCGTTGCCGGACTCGTTGCATCATAGATCTATACATAAGCAATGAATTATGACATTTATCGGTATTACGTAAATGTAGAACTTCATTGTATAGTACACTTATAATGTCCAACATCGTAGAAGTGAGGTGTCGAATTTGTCGAGGTTGAATAGTAAAAATAACTCTTTGAAGGTGACGACGATATAGCCCGAGTCATGGAGGAAATGCACCTATGTATATCTCACGGTGCATCCACTTTGCCGGTTTGGCTTCCTGTTGGACATCTACATACACCAAGTATGCAAAGACCTGTAAGCCAGTCCAAGACTAGATAATTGTGACTCGGGGACCAACGACAGTACGATCTAGTACTTCCAAGATTCGAGATGCGGTTTAGTCTTCTTTGGTTCGGCCTTAGCGCCTCGTTTGAGATACATCTTCGGCGTCATCTCCATAGGAGCCGATGCGATGGACTTGTGAAGCAGAGCTTGAGGTGGAATCATAGAGTATTCTATTTGACAGGCATAATCGTGTAGAGATCGCGGCACAGAAGGGTACAAGAGATGTCTCTCTTGGGCCATTGGACGAATGTGTAGATGGATCTTCTAGTGTCATGATTTCTCTGTTTGGGGGCCTGTTCAGTGAGACGGCCCTGAAAACATCATTAATCCTATCCACTTGGACCTTTGCAAAATTGGTCTCTAGATGGGCATCGTGCACCAATATCCCTGGTAGGAATGGATGTGCCAACCCCCACCCAACGTCAATGGGAATGGAGCCAACAACTTTGATTCTGAGGATGTACGGTGTGATCTCCTACATAACAATACATGATGAGCTAAGGCGTCCACCAAATCTATATATGTAGCATTCTAGAGATATACATTACCTGGATGTTGTCGATAGGTAAGTGGGCGTCGTTATGTTTAGAAAGTGGTGCGGACATGCAATTACTCCGACGTTGAGGGGGACGAGATACCATAATAACGGAGGTGACTTGCGACTGGTTGTGAACTTTTCTCAATTCTTCCCTCAATACATCTATCTCTCTTCAAAGCGAGGCAGTTATATTTTCATGTTTTGCATCAAACTTTCGTTTCATACATTCCTCACGTCAGCCTTGAATCTCTTCCTCTCCTGATACGGGGTCGCCCGATCTTCTCGACGTAGGATTGGATACTCACATGCTCTCTTGAATCATAGCGATCCTCCGTTGCCAATGCAAGAACGAACGCTCTTTAATTTGCAGGATCACACGCGCTGGATTTCGCAACCACCAAGCGAAAGCCCTATCGTGCTCCTAATTCCCAGCGGAAAGGTTAAACGATTTCAATTTGTAAGAACTCGCAAAATTTCTATTGGAGTTGTCTTACGATCAGAAATACAAAATCATGCTCAAACTCATATCTAGTCCTCTCTTTGTGCCTCTCTGTTTTCTAGTCGTACTGTACATCCCCCTGTCATGTACTGTTTTGCCTCGTCTTTTATACGGCGGCGGCTGCAGATGGTGCATATCATCATATGTGTATGCAATGGGCCTTGGACTGCCTAGAGATTATCTCGGTTACAAGGTCCAGCTCAAGGTACTAAATATCTATTACATGATTTAATGCTTGGCTTTGCTAAATAACTAATACATGACACGTGAGCAAACCACCTCCTCCCTTTTACTTTGCTTCTCTTCATAGACTTTTGTTTCCTCCAGCTTTTGGCCGCATACACTTGATCGACCTGGTGCTCCTCCATAGCTTTGGCCCCAGACTCTCTCTCTTCCCTCTTGGTGCCATCTTTATTTTCATTTTCACTTTAGGCTTGTACAGATTGAATATAGGCCTGCATATAATTAAATAAAATAGTAGTAGCTCTGTATCTTCAAGTATAATAATTAGAGACCTAATAAAATTAGAGTTCACTTGGCAATATTTAGTGCGACTCAATAATTCTTTCCAGTCAAATAATATATTTAACTGAAAATCGCTACGCATGTTTGTAACCGCATCATCTCCTATACACCTCGGAGTCATTTGGCAATCCCTGCCTCCAAGATATGTAAACCCCTAGGCCTCGCATGTGACCTAGGTGCTCCTTATTTCCTAGGGCCGTAGATAGTATATCCCTCTCTCTGACTGCTTGGAAGGAGCCTTGAGAAGATTTGGTAGTCAACGTTTGCTGCAAGAGGCAATCATATTATTTTAGACCCCATGAAGTTATGGACCTATTAACAACTAGATAGTTTAACATATCTTATCAGGCATGGGACACTTCCTCGTCTACGAGGTTTTTGAAAAAGGCGATGCCCGAAGACATGATTAATGACCTCGCTCTTAACCAGTTTCGGGCACACTCGTTTGTGATCTCGGCAAATGGTAGGGAGGCCTCCGATTTGATTGCGAGCTCATCCTTCATACTCCATTGTGGGATTTTACCCGCGTACTCAACGATGTTGAGTTTGTGGGGGTGAGTGTTTTGTGCCGAGAGAGACTTGTGCGCCACACTTTTCTGTTGAAATTCGGTCGTTATCTTCATCCGTACAAATGCCTCCCATGTTTCCGGTGACACGAAATGATACCTTGTGAAAGGCGTGCGATCCTTGGTCACGTACTTCATGACAAGCGTGCTCTTAAAGGTCTTCCACGCTTTTTTCATCGCGAGGAGTGTTTGCCATCACATGAGTCCCTAGACTTCTACTGGGATCTCGAACATGTTTGAAATTTCCGTCCATAGTGCACTTCTCTCGTCTTTTGTTAAACCATTCTAGCTTGCTACGGTGATGTGGACCCGTTGCCTTCCAAGTAGCCTATAGGTAGTTCGAAATGCTGCAGTGGCTTTCTTCGGTTGTAGAGGGACCCCATCTGGAGATACCTCCGTGATGGTAATTTGGCCCTCTAGTATTTTCGATACTCCTCTACCATGTCTAGTTACCTCGGTCTTCAGAGCGTCAATCCCATTCAATGACGTCGATGACGACGACGGCGGCGTCATCTCTTTTACAAGAAAAAACTACTTACAGTGAGTTGTGAGCCTAAACATTGGCACATGGTTGATCTTACAATAAATTAGAACATTCTGCAATGTATATTATTGCTACAAGATCTCTTTGCAATACGAACATCCCAAATCATATAGCCCAATAATTTCTTAACAACTAAAAGACAAACAACAGTGCGATGTGAGTGTAAACATTGTAACATGGTTGAACCAGCAACCCAGGCATGGAAGTAAGGAGATGAGATTCTGAGGAGGGGACATATATTTCTCAACAACTAAAAGACAAACAATAAATCACCTATACATGGGCTTGAAAAGGGCTGAAGCAAATTAATTTGCTTCAACCCCTTTGAAACTCACGTGTATAGTGCTGTAATGTTCCTCTTATACAACTACTCCGACTCACAATGTTTCATACTCTTTTTTACTTGAACCAGTAGCCCACCCATAGAAGTAAGAAGAGTCGAGGAGATGAGACAAGAACGTAGTGTAAGCTGAAGGAGAGCGTGGACCACCAGACACCTAGAAGGTCGACCGTGAGGACGACATGAAGGTGACATTTTCGACAACGACAAAGGGCCACCATCCCAGTCTTCATCTGCGTGAGGAGCACACCGAGACTACCCCCAACAACCTTACCACTTCCAGCCCGACACAAGTAGGCCCACCTTACCTCCCACATCTATTTCTTCCATTCCTTTTTGGGTTCCACATAAAAAAGACACTAACAAATATGGACGGATGTAACACACATGAGTTAAAAAGTGAGATTTGGGATCCATACCTTCGGAAGGAGAGGCGACAGGGAGGAGAGAATTCATGAACACACATTAACAAATATAGACAGATCTATCACACATAGGTAAAAAGTGGAATTTTATATCCATACCTTCGGGAGGAGAGGTGATGGGGAGGAGAGAACTCATGAACACACATTAACAAATATGGATGGATCTATCACACATGAGGTAAAAAAAGTGGAATTTAGGATCCATACCTTCAGGAGGAGAGGCAGCGTCAGGACAAGAGGCGATGGGAAGGAGAGGTGGCACTGGGAGGAGAGGCGGCATCAGGAGGAGAGGCGACGGGACTACCATGCTAGGTGAGGAAGGAGAGGACGGAGTCATCAGATTCTCCAATGGTAGCGGTGAAGGTTGGGGGAAGAGGAGAGAAGGGGGTGCACGAGTGAGAGGAGTAAGAGTACAAAACCTAACAAGTGAATTATTTATAGAAGAACTATCATAGACAATTCTATTAAATAACCGTCTGTGGTATTAATATCATAGACGATTTAGCATATCATAGGCGGTTCTATTATGGAACCGTCTGTGATATTGTACGTATCACAGATGGTTATATTATGGAATCATCTATGATATTGTACATATCACAGACGGTTCCAATATAGAACCATCTGTGATGCATATATCACATACGATTTGTGCCATCAAACCGCCTGTGATAGCATCGGGATGCTTTGCACATCGGACAAATATATAATTTTGCATACTCTTTACGGTAGAGGATACAATCATTTAGACATGCATGTATTTTTTCTACTTCCATTCCTAAAGGACAAAAAACCTTATTGGCTTGATAGGTGGTTCTTAGCAACACATTTCTCTCTAGAAGTATGTTCACTAGGAGATCTAACAATGTCATGAAACTCTTGTCAGACCAATCATTGCTTGCCTTTAATTTTAGTAGTTCAAGAATAAATAACAACCTTGTATATTGCGGCTTGTAGCCTCGAAACAAAGGTTTCTCCGAATCCTTCATCAAGTCCTTGAATTTACCAAATTCTCTCTCACTATAGTTTCATTCTGCATCGCGTAGCATCTAATGTAGATTATCATCATGCGATCTATCATCATCGAAAGCACAATCTACAACTGGCATATCGTTGTCTCCCTCGATAATGTTATAATTACCTTCCTGTATAGTATTGTTCTCTTCACCGTGACTAGTCCAACATGTATATCTCTTTTTGAAACCCCTTCGAATCAAATGAATTTCGATATGTGATGAGTTGATAAATATTTGTAGATTATCACAATCAATGCATGGACATTACATAAGTTCCATTCCGTTCTTCAACATATTCTGCTCGGCCACTTTTTTAAAAGCAGATATACCATTAATGTACTCTTCACTCACATAATTCTCAACGTACATTTAACTTCAGTCCATCTACGCTGCACATGTAACAAATTAGAATCAAATAAGATTATTAATGCTACTATATAGCTAGCTAGTCTAATACATACACATAATTGACATTCACCTTATAATAAATTGTCCATATCTAAATTAATATAATAGCCCAGGTTTTTATAAAAGAATAATGGTAAAATATAATTTAAAATAAAAATAAGTGATTTGGTTGCCTGAGTGTTGAATTTGTTTTTCCCTAATTTTCTACTTTTAAAAAGGCAGGATTTGAAAAGTAATTTAAGTAAAAACATAAAAATATTATTAAATAAAAGGATATTTTGATTTTCTATGAAAAATACTATTTAAAATTAATTATTTGGATTATTTGGCTTTTATCTGGTTCTCTAGATTTTCTAGAGTTTAAAATGTATTTTTTTAAAATATTTTAAGTATAAAAAATATTACTAAACTCAGTTGAAAATATTTTTCCTAAGTCTAAAACATCTCCAAGAATTTCTGTGAATTTTTATGGAATTTTTAGACTATGTTTGCTATTTTTAAAGTGTTTTTGAAGCTCCCTAGTTTTCTAAAAATGTAAAAGAAAATTTAAAACTCAAACTCTCCTCGGGTTGACATGTGTCAAGCCCGGATCATATCTATCTCAGCCGATTTAATCTCGGTCGTCCATTGTCACTTAACAATTCGTTCCTTAGCTGACGGCCTGAATTTAATCCACCGCCACCCGATCTAATCTCGGTTGTCGATCTTCATTTAACCGTGCTGACGGTCAAGATCCCTTCTTTGGGCTACTTGGCATCCATTCGACCGTCCGCTTCTCACCCTCTCTCATCGCTCTTGCTGACAGTTGGGCCCCACCTATCATGTCTTCTTCCCTGGCTCCTTCTTCCTCCCCGCGCCACCTTCTTCTCTGTGCATACCCGCCAAAATCGCCACCGCCGCCCCTTCTCTTCTCTCCCGCAAGACCGTTGCCGCCTTCCCTTTCCTCCCCCACAAGTCACGCGCCCACCTCCTCCCTATTTCCGCACCAACCGCCTCACTCCCACACGTTCCGCCGTAATTGCCGCCGCCACCAGCGCCATCTCTGGCGAGCAATTAGCGTTGGCTCCACAATCCTATACCCCCATAAATACCCCACTCAACTAAGCACTCTAAGCGACGGCAAGCCTCTTGGAGACATACAACATCGTTGTGGAGGATCACGTTAATAGTGAGGTTAGTTCACCGGAAGCGAGAGACCGACCAGAAGACGTGGCGGAGGAGGATGTCAAGATGCGGAAGGTGGCCTTCAACTGCTTTGGCAAATCATTGGACATAGGAGGAATGACACTGTTGGTACAGTGTCCTTTCGCAGCATCTGCTAGCGTACGGCCGATGAGATGTTCGTCCAGGATAGCCAAGTTGGCCATCAATGACGGCAACAAGAAAGAATAGGGAGCTATTTATTTGTGCTTGAGAGACAAGGAAGATAGCCGACTAGCGAGGTGCTCGTATAGGAATAATCTCCAGTGGCGGACATTTTTATACAACAAGAAATAAATCTGGCTTGTAAGACGAAGAGACACATCTGGGAGTCGAAACGATCGAAGACGTGCATCGCGGCGAGGAAGCATATCATAGACGGTTCCAACCACAAGCCGTCTATGATACACAACTACCACAGACGGTTTATATTAATGACCGTCTATGAACTATCACATACGGTTCTAATTAAAAACCGTCTGTGATGTCTTCATTATCACAGATGATTCGTATTAATAACCATATGTGAAATATTATAGATGGTTATTAACAAGAACTGTTTGTGATAGTAGGGTATCACAGATGGTATACGAAGTATGCTTATAAAATCATCTATGATACTTATAAAGCTGTCTAATATACTTTTTTTTAAGTAGTGAACCTAGCTACCAAGCGAGAATTTCTCATTTAAGAGGAGAAGAAAACGGTTGCCAGCGCCGTATAGGAAGCTAGCAGCAATCGTACGATCATGTCACTTTGGTCAAATGGGAAAAAACGCCAAGGAGCTCACAAAGCAAGAGGTGTACCGTATACGTACGAACCGTTAAAGTGTGATCACATTCGGATCCGTCTCTCGAGCCGGATACGTTCCTGGAGTCGTGTTGCGCGTAGCATCGGCTAGTTTATATAGGTAGTTCTGTAGTTATATGATTTAGATATATCAAAGGTTTTATGTTTATAATCTTTTCTTATATAATGATTTTTGCTTTTGAACGTTCATTGTTTTTTCACAAGCTTTTTTAACGTTAAATTCGTATATTTTATTTCTTTTAATTATCTATTTTTATCGTCTATGTTATAACAAGTAGTATCAGAGTTCTACGTTTAAAACTCTAGATGTTACCCCAGGAGTCTGGAGTTGACTCCCGTGATCAGACACCGCGAACAACGCGATCCAAAGCACCATCAAGGGCGATATCCACAGCACCAAGAAATCGCGTCGTCATAGTCTCCTCTCCCGCTGCTTGCTTCCGTGATCCGACTAGATCTGCTATTGTTCTCATACTCTGTTTCGGCGAGAAGCTAAGTTGATTGTTTCGACGAGTTAGCACGTGCTGAGTCCGAAGCGAAACAGAATTTTAGAAGCCCGATGGGAGCAAGAAGATATGAGTAGCACTGAATTCGATGTGGATTCCAAGTCATCCCAAATTCCAGAGCTGAAGCGGAACACATCCAAAGCAGGCTGACCGCTTCCAAGCCAAGCGTGTTCCATCGCATCCACCACAGAGATCGATTTGGCCAATTTTGCTTAGCGCACATAGAAATAGAAGTCAACCAGAAAATTCTAAAGTGCCCTTCTTTGCTAAGCGTACACACAAGGAATACTAGGAGAGTTTCAGCAGCCTCACCTCCGCATTTTCGACTCACCTCGACTCCATTCCATGACTTAACTCTGATTTAGCACCAACGCGTATCATACTGAGCATTGACCCATACTCTACCCAATGACCACTCTAGCATTGGTTCTTCTAGCAGCATCACCCGCACCACTTGGCGCCATGCCATGCCTAGGCGTTGTCTTGCGCTATCTCTATTGATGATCTTCTGCCTAAGTCAATCTTCATCTTCCACAAGAGATTGTGTCATTAGCTCTGCATGTTTGTTTGTTAGAGGTGGAGCCTATTGCAATTCAGGCCATTATGCCTATTGTTGGTGACATCCATACGGGATTTATTGTTGGCGATTTCTTTGACAATCCATCATCTTCTTCAAGTTATTACGGTCAAATCCATCAGATCTTTCTTTTGATTATTGGGACACACATGTTGAGATCGAGGTGGAGCTGTAGACTTTTGCCGTTGATTTTAAATCAATTTGGCATACGCCTAATCAAGGAGACTTTGAAAAAATTAATGTCAGTTATAGGAACAACTAAATTTGATGTTTCAATCACAAATTGGATATGTTTCAATTTTATCGCTTGCATGACGTTATAGAGGTTTTGGCGACACTAATTCTTAGGCATATGATGACATCCTGATGGTAATTAACATTATACTCTATGGAGTTTTGCTGGTTAAAAGTAAATATTTTGCTCTAATTTTAGTTTCAAATGAATAATTTATGTGCAAGAAAGAGTTTGTTTTTCATGGAACTACAACGTTTGTCTAGTTGTTATAGTTGGGTCTACTGTAGTTTCTACTCCATTGATGGCACATTGGTTTTTTCATCCGAACAGTTCTACAGGGGTAGTAACCATATCATGGAAATCAGTTATTTTTCAGTCGGCAATTTGACGTACTTGATGGGCACACATGCAAGTTGCTCTTTGAACAAGCGTTGTTTGCCGAGTTTTGTATTCTAGATAGATCATATTAGATTCTATGAGATGAGTTCTTCGCTATAGAACCAGCACAACAGACGATGTTTTAGCTTATACTGTTTGATGGTTGAGCATTTACTATAGGAGGTCAGTTACATAGACTTAGACTTTGCTGAGGTTATAAACGTTAATACTCAAATGTATTTGTGTACTTTGTTGATAGCTGCTTATTTAGACCTGCTAGCGGTTTGCTCAATTTGGTTTCATGAGAAGCATTTGGATAAGATTCTTCTAGCCTTTCATTTTGAGAATAGTCCTTTGGACATTCCAGTCCCAGGTATGATGACAAAGACTTATTTAGAGGAGATATTGATATTTTGACTGCAGGAGTGAATTTGTCTCAAAATAGATATTGTTAAAGTGTGATCCAAATTTGGAGCCATATCCAAGCCAGAACATTCGCCGAGCTGTGTTAGACGTGGCACTAGCCAACATATGTACCTTTATACGGTTTAGATACGCCGAAATTCCTCGTGTTTGTAATCTCTCCTCACATGACGAATTCTGCCTTCGCGCATCTATAGTTTTTCTGCAAATGATTTTTCACGTTAAATCCGTATCTCATGTTTCTTTTGATCATCTATTTTTGTCGCGTGCTTTAGAACAAGAACGAATTAGAAAAATATGTTTGCACGAAGGAATGGAGTGATGATCCGAAGAATGTCAAACATGACACATCATGATTAGCTACCAAATAATAATCTTCTTATCCGGCACATCATCATGAATCATCTAGTTAAGCGGGTAAGATTCGGCAGCATCTTGCTAATCATACCATTGGAACTCGTGGAGAACTAGACACGTATTTCACTCCAGCAGAAATCAAATTGATTATTCAGCCTGTCCACGCTCTACCAAGCCCGTAATTAAGAATATATATATTGTTTTTCTTATCTGATCGCTTTGATTACTACTACCAGATCGTATTCAAGCTTCCCCGGCCAGCCCGTGATCAAACGCCGGGCTAGGCACTGGGTAGTACAGTACAGTCCTTAGCTCCTACTATCAAGAACCCATTTTTGTGTCTCCGCTACAAATAGGTGTTTGGTTCGAGCAACTAGAAGGTGAAAGGACCACCTGATCTTAAATTTGAATCTAACCTGATTTAGGAAATAAAATGGATTGATCTATCACCATCTCATCGCTTGTAAGCGTAAATAAGAGTTGTATAATACCATAAAAATGATGGGATGATCCCTTGTGATGGACTGCCTATCACAGGATGGGGTGATCCCTCCATCCAAACCAAACACCATGTAAACAGTTCTTAAACATAACCATCTGTGATATCTGATATATCACAGACGGTTTTATGTTACAGACCATTTGTGATAGCTATTTAAAAAAGCTAAAATATTTTCTGTTTTTTGGCTATCATCAGGAAATGCTAGCAGTGTGGCACTAGAGTCTTAATGTCTCCCTCCCTTGACAATGTAAGCGTTGAACAACCTACGTGATTCCAAAAAATTAGACTCGGCTATTACAACGAAGGAAATACTACAGTAGAGTTATGTATGAAGGAAATGAGTTTACATATCAATTGTTTGTTGCACACAAGTAAAGTCGTGATTGTTCTTGAGTAGGGATCCACTTTGGTACAATCATAATCAGAATCCAGTGCCACCTACTTATGTATGTCGCTATAGTCATTAAACCTAAATTCATGTTGCGTATAAAGTACAAATAAAACTTGTATAGGAAGTAGTGAAGCACTTACCTCGGATTATAGGGTACCATAATGTAGTCCTTATTGCTCTGAGTAAGCAATCCCATCGTTATATAATTTTTGATGTAGGACGCGTTTTCGGTGATGCATTGCTCAGAGATCAAGTGTGAGTGGAGGAAATCGACCGGTTTTCGCCATCGCCGAGCTTGTTGAATCATATATCTATACATAAACAATGAGTTATAATATTTATTGATATTACATGAATGTAGAACTTGATTGTACATACTTACAGTGTCCAGCATCACAGAAGTGAGTTGTCGAGGGCGTCGAAGTTAAATAATTGGAATAAGTCATCGAAACCCATGATGAAGTAGCTCGAGTTGCGGAGGAAATATGCCTTTGTGTATCTGGCGGTGAATCCAATATGCCGATTTGTTTTCCACTCATTAGACCTCTACATGTACTAGGCATGTAAACTCTCCCAACCCAGTCCAAGCTGGGTAATTGTGTCTCGAGGACTAATGATATTCTGAGGGGGTACGTCCACGGCTTGATAGGTGCCTTAACCTTCTTTGATTTGGCCTTATCGCCTCGCTTGTGATACATCTTTCCAAGAGACTACTCGGCATATTTTTCTTGTTTCTTCGGTGTCGTCTCCATGGGAGTTGATACGATGGCCTTCTGAAGTAGAGGTTGAGATGGAGTCATAGAGGGTTCTATTGGACAGGCATGGCCGTGTGGGAATCATGGCACTGCAGGGTCCAGGGCGATGTCCCTCTTAGGCCACTGGACAAATGTGTAGATGGCATCCCCTAGTGTCATGATCTCATCGTTTGGAGGGTTCTCCAGCGGGACAACCCTAAAAATATCATGTACCATATCTATCTAGACCTTCATGAAACCGGTCTCTAGTTGGATACTGTGCACCAGCGTCCCTGGCAGGCATACATACACCATCCCCAGCCTAGCCTCAACGAAAATGGAGCCAACACCCGTGCACCAACGAGGTTTAAAATGCTTTAATCATATGGCATTAATAAATTTTGTTTTTGCCATGCACTTATGTTGGGATGGAAGGAGATGTTTAAAATGCTCTAATCATGTAGCGTTAATTACGATTAATGTGCCTTCCGCGCTTAAGGATTCCTTCCTTCTAAAGTATAAGAGGCCTTGCCTATTCTTTTGGGAGGATTGAGTGCGGGTTGAGTTCTTTTGCCACTGCTCTGTTACCGGCTACTCCGTCCCTTCATCGGTGTGCACTGGTCGTGTAGAGAGCAGGTCTCCGAAGCTATTGTCCTTATGTTCCTGTACAAGAGAGGGCGAATCATGTTTTTGGGGAGCGACTCATGCGACTACTTGCCGTTCTCTGCAGCGACTGCTTCTGCATCTTCTCGGCAACGATCTCTTCTTCTTCTCCACAACACCTTTTGTTTCGTTTCAATAATATCTAGAAGTTCGTAGTTTTCTTTAATCATCAATATGAATATATATGTTTCTTGTTTATAATACTTATCTTACTAGCTCATACTCTTGAGAGATATATGTGTACGATCCAGTTTATGCCTTTACCTATGTTTATTATTTATGTTATTTTTATAGACATGACTTAATTGTAAAATTATTTAATCACTAAAGCGTCTTGGGCTGTGACTTATGA
This sequence comes from Dendrocalamus latiflorus, assembly GCA_017311315.1. Lineage (NCBI taxonomy): Eukaryota > Viridiplantae > Streptophyta > Magnoliopsida > Poales > Poaceae > Dendrocalamus > Dendrocalamus latiflorus. Next base: position 36,607,460 of record CM029652.1, on the reverse strand, counting down.
CCACACAATCTTGGCCGATAGTCTGAATACCTTGGGTCATTTGATCTGGTCTAGACGTTTCAGAATTTTGCAATGATGATTGGAAGCCCGGCGGAGTACTGCATCGAGCACGCGCGCCGTGCGTGGCGCTGGGCGTCCGGCGTCTCAAGCAAGCGCCACGGGGACTTCTGGCTCCTCGCTTGATTAATCACTAGTGGTAATCGAGCAATTAGACTGCTCAGTTGATTAATCAATTACATGTGATGGTGCTTAATCAAAGTAAGAAAGAGATATTTAGAGGCGTATGGAGTTGACGCCCAGGCTTAGCTGGCTGGTGATGCTGTAATGTATGAAACGGCAAGCTATCCATTAATCTAAAAATTGAGGAATTATCGTAAGTCAAAGGTTAACTAGCAATGCTAATTATTGATGGAACATGTTGCTGGGAACCTGGCACTGTTTGGTGTTGTCTAAAATAGTATAGCAGTAGCGGTACATTTCTGTGCAGATTTTGCGACTTTTTTTAATCATCAAAGGCAAGCTGTCCCGACACAAGAGAGTGGAAACCACATGTTCGTTGTTTGTTAGTCCCGTCCGTAGGTATTTTCCGATCGAATTTTTTGTACGGATAATCCGTTTTTTATTCGAAAATACATAAATATACCCGCGATAACATTTTTTACAAAAATAATCTCCAGTCGCCACCCCATTGGGCGACTGCTGCCTTTCGCCCAACCGGAAGGCGACATTTAGGGAATCTGTGTACCGTTGGGCGACTTCTTCAATCGCTTTACGGTTGAGCGACTGCAATTGCAGTCGCCCAACGGTTGAGCGACTGCAATTGCAGTCGCCCAATGGATGGGCGACTTTACTCAGTCCCCGTGAATTTTTAGAGTTTTATCAATTTTGTAGTTTTAAACTGGAAAAAAATATGGTATAGTTGTAATAAAAGTTTATGTTTATTGTATGTTGTAGGTGCATTTAAAATTTTGAGGAAATTTTTTTAAGTACAATTGACTGTAGAACGTTTGATATATACATTGGTATGTTTTAAGGGTTTGCAATCCGCATGAATTTTGTATGTTTTGTCAATTTTGTAGTTATAAACTGCGTAAAAATCAGATAAATTTGTAATAGAAGTTTATGTTCAATGTAAGTTGTAGATGCAAAAAATTTTTTGGTAAATTTTATTAGGCACGATTGACCGTAGAACGGTTGATACATAAAGTGGTAAGTGATGTGACCAGTGGCATGTGTGGAACTCTGTAGTTGTAATGTTCAGAACTCCACCGCTAGTCGTAACATGCCTTAGGAATTATTACATTTTGTCTACTGGGTGTAGCGTGGTTGTTTGCCCTTTTTGTCGCGCCCTGAAGATGGCTCCGCTGCATCCTTCTTCCTGTCACTCTTGGTCTTGAGAGCTGCCTCACGAGCTTGAAGCTCTTCCTCCTGACGCTTGATGGCTGCTTCACGCAGACCTAACTTCTCCCGCCTCCTTTGCAGCTCATCCTCCTTGCCCTTAAGACGGATTTGGTCCACCCTCACGCGACGCTCTTGCTCATGCCGCATTTGTCGTTCCACCTCGCGAGCCTGATCCATCTTGACAAGGTATTGTCCTTTGTTTTCCACCTCGCGAGGGTTCCGTGGCCATGCCGGCGGCACCCGATCCACCCATTCGATGAACTTGCAAGGCTATGTGTGTCGTGGTAGATGTCATGGATAAAGTTGAAGAACGATAACGAGAAACAAAGGATTTAGTTGTCGTCGTTACCACGAAGTCGTCATCCAGGTCTGGACATTTGAAGTACCTACGGCCGTAATTGGCTCGTGGTAGTGGATCCGTCCAGACGCACAGCATTATCCTAAAACCGCAATGGCACTTCGGACGCTCATGCCACTCCGGCACTCGAAAAGGGTCGGACCTCCAGGAAGACATTGTTGTGTAGTAGTATTGTGATGGCTTGAGGAGGAGTTGTGTTGTGGTATGTAATACATGTGATGCCTTTATGTAGGCAGGTGAACTGGTGCAGTGGGCATAGTCCATAGAGAGTACATATGAATCTTTTCGCTTTTGAGAGGCCAGTGTAGCAATAAATGTCCCTCCGTAGGCTTTTCAGATGCCAGTTTATGTAGGCTAGGCTTTTCAGAGGCCAGTCTATGTAGGCTTTTCAGAGGCCAGTCTATGTAGGCTAGGCTTTTCAGAGGCCAGTCTATGTAGGCTTTTCAGAGGCCAGTCTATGTAGCCTTTTCAGAGGCCAGTCTATGTAGGCTTTTCAGAGGCTAGTCTATGTAGGCTTTTCAGAGGCCAGTGTAGCAATAAATGTCCCTCCGTGTTGCTATAAGTAGCACGGTTGGGGTCCCATGACATTGTAAATCGAACAAAGAAGAACCATCTCTTTCGTGGTGAAATATACCATGTCGGAAGCCGAGGGGCCAGTGGGATTTGGGTCACCGAAGGACGACATTCCCTTAGAAAGGAGGGATATGTTCGGTCCACAGTACCGATTGATATCAAGTCGGCATGCTCAACCAGCGTGGCCGAAATGCAGACACAATGAGTACGCGGTCGTCCAGATCTTGGATTCCCCGAACGATGGCGGGCGACGTTTCTTCCGATGCTCACGCTCCGGGGTACAAATTAGTAATATTACATTTGTTATTGCTTATGGACCCTCAAAGTTTAGCGTCCTTTTTTTTTGCAGATGGCAAAATGCGACTTCTCCCGCTGGATCGACCCTCCTCATGAACGATATGTTGATCGTTATGTGGATACATTGTGGGCTCGAATATGGGACTTGGAGTACCGAATGGAGAGTCTCACTGAGGAGAACAACGACCTCCGCGAACAGATGCAACGCGAGAGGGGCAACGAGGAGGTCGTGAATATAGGAAGCTCTTACGATCCCACATGTTGCTGCGCGAACCCGAGCTGCATATGTGCATGCCACTCCCACGACGGCCAGCCACGTCCGAGGCGGCCCCCCCAGCAATTCTCCATGTGGGTGCCACGAGGCTCGTTTGGCATGTAGGTAACGAGGGTTATGGTTGTGTCGTATTTTATTTCATGTATTTGTTGATGTGTTGATGCTGTGGCGGTAGGACTGTTGTGTTAAGTAAAATTGTTGGGTGTAGTACTTTCTATAGATCCTGCATGTGCAATGTATGTGTTGTTTCGTGTTGTAAGCCCTCTTTTGTCATCTCGCAATAAATGACTCTATGTAGGCACTTTAGAGCCTGTAGTTTCGTAATAAAAGTGGATTCGTAGGCACCAATAAATTGCAATACTTAAAAGGGAAACAGTACGTTCAACGAAATAAGTTCATTACAGAAAACGGATGTAACATACAAGGTTTACAAATGGTACATGAATTATAGCATGCATTACAACACCAACTACTGATCCGGAAATGCATTGCATCGTCTAGCTGTGTGCCCCTCCTGACCGCATCGCCCACAACGTGCACCAGAGGTTCCAGCTTGTGATTCGTCCATGTCGTTTCTAATACGTCGGCTCTGTCGCCGACCCTTCCCACCCTTCAGCATGTTAATATCCGGAACCCAAGTCCTCGCTGAAATGTCCAAAGTGGTGAAGTTTTCCACCGCCCTGAACCCCCGGAGCTCCCCACACCAAGCTTGCAGTATTCTCTCCTTGAAAAAGTACTCGGACATGAAGTTGGAAGGATCCATGCCCACCGTTGCGCATGCAGCGAGGACATGAGAGCATGACTTGTGTAACAACTTAAGCTTGTTGCATGTGCAGCTAGGTTCGTTTGCATGATCTCGAAGACATACCTCGTGAGTAATAAGTGAACGAGATGTCCCAAATCCGGCTCTGTCACGGAGTATCACCTCGAAACGATGCTCCCTGTTGCCCATGACATGCACTGTGTGCAATTGACCCTTCTGTGCCTTCGTCTCCATGTACGCAGTAATTTTTGACGAATACAGGGCTCCGGGATTGGCCGCATGAAGCGAGGCACTCGCGTGCCTCTCCCTGAAGTAGCGGATTGTGCTGTGAAGAACACCTTCCACGATGGCGACAAGGGGCTGAGAACGGAGACCTCTGAGAACCCAATTGTACACCTCGGCAAGGTTAGTTGTCATTATTCCGTACCTTGCGCCATCCGTGTCGTGCAACAGCGACCACTTCTCCAATGGTTCCCCCTCGATCCACTGCGAGAAGCACTTGATGTTTCGCGCGCTCCTCCTTCTTGAACCACTTGGGTTAGACTCATCGATTGCTGGCAAGCATTGCGGTTGTGCCTCCCCAGGAGTGACCGGCCCCTTGCTCCTCTCGTCGACGTTCTTCCTGGTGTGCTCATCCAACAACCCCCATAAAGCATCAAATTTTCTCTGCTGGTTCTGCCTAGCCAGCCTCTTGAATAGCTTCATCAAAGATTGTTTCGGGAATTGCTTGAAAAAGTTTGCCCCTAAGTGACGACTGCACCACCGGTTTCTCATGTCCGGCCAAAAAAAGGTCTCCTCAGGGTCTTCTTGAAGTTTTCGTATCGCCTTCATAATACCGGCGTGGCGATCATGGATTATGCACACACCAGGACGGGTGCCTACAACTCCACCCCTCACATGTCTGAGAAACCACAGCCAGCTCTCATAATTCTCACTCTCCACAAATGCAATGGCCAGCGGCAATATTTGATTGTTACCGTCAACGCCTATGGCCGTCAGGAGCTGCCCTTTGTATTTGCCTGTCAAGAAGGTCCCATCTATTGAGATAACTGGCAGCATGTGTCTGAATGCTTCAATGCTAGCACCAAATGCAAAGAATGCTCTCTGCAACACTGCAAATCCCGGTGGACTTATGGACGGCTTGTCGTGCACCGCGATGTACGTGCCCGGGTTCCTTTGCTGCAACACCTTAAGCATACGAGGAAGGTTATCGTACGCCGCTTCGAAAGTGCCAAAACGTTTTTCCAACGCCTTTTGCTTGGCACGCCACGCCTTCGCGTAGCTAATCTTATACTTGAATTTATTCTCAATAGCTAGCATAATATGTGTGGCCGCAACATCTTTCTTCTCCACTATCTCCCCATACATCAAATTGGCTATAAATCCGGACGTAAGGTTACGATGCCTCGCCAAGACTGTGTTTAGAATGCAGGAGTGCGGCTCCACCTTGGACACAATCCAGTGAGTCTCATACTTGGGTCTACGTGCGTGCACCCTAAAAGGACAACCAGTCTGCTCGCACTTCACAGTGTACTGCTCCTGGCTTGATTTGACGACGCGAAATGTCCGTTGCATTGAAAGGGCCCAAAGTTTGATGGCATCCTGCAGCGCTTCCTTGTCAGCAAACATAGCATGCACCCGAACCTCTGTTTGATGATACTCCCATGGCGATTCATGCTCATCATGTGCGGAAACACCCTCCGCATTATACTGGTTCCATTCTTCGGGGATAGGAACTTCTTCATCATCGGAACTGTCCTCCTTGTCGTCCTCTACAGCTTGCTCTTCATCCCATGCCCTCTGGTCATCAGATTCCATCTGATGCACGATATACTCATTATGCTCTCCTTCATCAGCTTGCCCAGTTCCCTCTCTATAGCTTGACAGCTGTAACTCTCCTCCATGTACCGCATCGGCTTGCCCAGTTCCCTCTCTATAGCTTGACGGCCTTAACTCTCCTCCGTGTACCGCATCGCCTTCATCACGAGCAACTTCATCAGCTCCACCGACGTGCGGCCCGCCCGAGGTGCTAGCACCTCCCGAAGCATAGGCGGACGCACGAGCTTGCGCTGCTGCTTGTAGTGAGCACGGTTGCACAAGCAGGACACACTCGTATCCACGGCGCCGGCACCCTTGCACAAAGCCCTTCCACGAAGCAGAGCGCACCAATGTCTTCAACTCCCATCTGATGTCAGTGGAAGACCGGCTCCAAAGCCCTTGCACAACGACGCTGCACACCTCGGGGTCCAATGAAAAACTCTGGGTCAGCCAATGCTGCACATCTGTCATTCGAGCATTCTCGTCATCCGGAAGTACGAGAGTGACTTGCGGAAAATCGCTCAAATCCACACCAGTCGGACCTTCACGAATCATTCCAACACCATAATACACTCTCAATGTAGTACTGGCCATTAATGATGTATGCCTAGATGTATGATTGAAATTTACGACATGTCAAATAACATGGGAGTTGAAGACTGTAAATACAACATAATTACAAAAAATACCTGGATCCAAATCGATGGAATAGCTTCGACTTCTTCTTCCTCCCTCACCTCCTCTCCTTCTCTTCTCTCCTCCTCTCCTCCCTCTCTTCTCCTCTTCTTTTCTTCCTCTTCCTCCTCTCTTCTCTCTGGGCAGAATGAGGGAATAACGATTTCTGCGCAGAACGAGGGGAATGTGCCCGGGGTAATGGGCGGCATAATTGCAGTCGCCCTACGGTTGGGCGACTGCAATTTCAGTCGCTCAACCGTTGGGCGACTTCAATTGCAGTCGCTCAACAGTAAAGCGATTGAAGAAGTCGCCCAACGGTACACAGATTCCCTAAATGTCGCCTCCCGGTTGGGCGAAAGGCTGCAGTCGCCCAATGGGGTGGCGACTGGAGATTATTTTTGTAAAAAATGTTGTCGCGGGTATATTTATGTATTTTCGAATAAAAAACGGATTATCCGTACAAAAAATCCTTTTCCGATCTCCATCTTGTTTTTTTACCCAAGACGTACGTTCTTCATCTTAAAAAATGTTGTACGCCTGCCGAGGCCGTTCGATTTTCGTGCCCTTCGATCTCGACCGTCCTATCGCTTTTCAGCACCTAGCATCTGTATGTCCGACCTACGGACCGACAGACTCCTCGCCCTCCATGATTTTATATTAATTTTTACTGATAGTTTTTAATTACAACTAATAAATAATAGTAGTTGATAGAAACGACTAATAAATATAGTAGCTGATGAATAGTAGTGTATTATGTAAGAAAGACAATGCAACGAAAGGCATTATAACATTTGGACCACCATACAACTTACGTAATTGTGATATAATAAAATACAAAATACGTTACAAATATGTAAAAATAAAAAATAGTAGTGACTGATAAAAATGACTTATAAAAACTGAGATATTTGTATTGGTTTCTGGCCAATATAAACAGGCCCGAACAAAATGTTAGGCTAGGATGCCACACCAGTAGTCAAAATGTATGCTTGTGTGGTGCAATGAAATCTCGTCGAAGCTGTAATGTGGTACAACTCTCAGCACCTATGAGATTTTTCTTTTTCTTTTTAAAAAAGAGTGAATTGCAAAATTATGTAGTCTTTTTTTTGTTTCGGTTTACCTCAGTTTTAAGCAAATTGCGCACTTAGCCACATGTATCTTTCATTTTTTTTGGAAATTGCTAATACCCCCAAAGTCAGTCGGAGTTTTATTTACCGTCTACAAATACTTTTGTGGCACATACTCCTCTACAAGTGTATGATTGTTTGAAATACCCCTTGACGACCTTTTCCATTGGCATGGATGTTTTTTTTTGTTGATGTAGACTTTGTGGCGTTGATTTGTGGCATTCCAGCAAGGCCTATGGGTTAAGTTGTGCAGCTTAGATTGAGATAGGTGGGCAGACGAAGAATTCATGTTTTGTTTCTCTTTGAGACAAGTTGAATCGAGATGAGGGAAGGCAACAAACGAAGGTCAAACCGGATGAAGGGGTATAGCGTGGGTCCAATTAATCATGCTGCACATAGTCCATAGCAAATGTGACACTCCACGTAGTCCATGTCAAACCAAAAAAATAGTTGTGTCAACGAAAAGGAGGTGTCAAGAGGTATTTCAAATGACAATGCACTTTTAGGGTGGTTGTACCACAAAAGCACTTGTATGGGGTAAATCAAATTTAGACTGACTTTTGAGGTATTTGCAATTTTTCTTCTTCTTTTTTAATTTACGTGCATCGTCATCGTGAGCATCAATCAATCGACGTTAGGTTTCTAAGATACAGCGGACCGAGCGATAGCTCGGTTGACAAGGCTTGCCAGTGGGCAACCTGCCCGCTCGGCTTCAAGCCCGTGGTGTGCATTTTCCACCGGGAGGCACTGTTCACTCGAACAGTATCTGGTACTGTTCTTGTAAATAGTATTATCTGAGTACACGTGTACATGAGTGTATTCACTGATCAAAATACGTGCCTACACTCCGAAAACTTTTCGGTCTCCGTCTCATCTTAAATATGTACATTGAATGCACCTATATATAAGTACACCTTTATTGTTATCGTGATCTCAAAAAGTTTCTAAGACACTAACAATGCGGGGCATACATAATTACGTATTTCCACGCGCGACGGTGGACGCTGGCCGCACACAGCTTGGTCATAACATATTGGGCCGGCCACTCGGCAATCCATTAATCTAATCCAGCCCAGGAATCCATCTGGGAGGGCTTAGCGAGGGGTGTAGACATGACAAGGGGAAAGTAAAGTGAGTGAGAAAACCTTCGCTAAACCCTAGCTCTCCTCCGTCCCGGCCATGGCGAAGGCGAAGCCCATGGCGGCGGCAGCGGAGAAGAAGCAGGACAAGAAGAAGGGAAAGGGTAAGAAGAAGGGCAAGAACGGCCCGGCCGCGGTGGCGATGAAGGCGCGGGGGGCTGCGGCGGCGGAGCGGAGCAACCCCTTCGAGGCCATCTGGTCACGCCGCAAGTTCGACGTGCTCGGCAAGAAGCGCAAGGGCGAGGAGCGCCGTGTCGCCCGCTCCCGCTCCGAGGCCATCCACAAGGTAAACGACAAGCTAAACGCAGTTGGTGCCCCAGGTTTCTTGATTTTGGTGGTGTGCTCGATGACTCGATCGATCGGTTGGTTGATTTGGCGGTGTGGGCTGCTTGCAGAGGGAGAACACGCTGCTCAAGGAGTTCGAGCAGAGCTCCAAGTCGTCCGTGTTCCACGACCGCCGGATCGGCGAGAGGGACGACACGCTGCCCGCCTTCGACAAGGCTATCCTCCGCCAGCAGCGCGAGCACATGGTACGTGTCGCTATGTGGACGCATGGTATTTTAGAGCCACTCGATAAGTGTAGCATTTCTCTAGCCCATAGGATCCTTGGGCCCAAGGATGGATGCATAAACTACATGAATTGGAGATACAAATAAGCAAATCCATCTACCTTCTTGTCTTGTTCTACAAAGTTACTAGATTGTTTATCAGCATGGGCCTTGTAATGTAACTAGATAGTTCTTATCTCATGTTAGTAACAATGAGTCATTAAAACTGTTCGATGTGTTGCTATGGTTTGTCAAGTTTCCCCTTTCTTATATTTTTAGGCGAAGTTGAAACGAGATAGCAAATACAATCTATCTGACGAGGAGGAAGACTTGGTTGATGTTCACCGTCCTCACACACTTTTGGGAAAGGATGATTTTGATGAAGAGGTGCCTCTTGATGATGAGAGTGATGAAGAAGGTGCGTTTTATGGTCTATCCTGTCACTCATCTTGGAGCATCAACCACTCATGTTTTCTGCTTCCTAGTGTACTACCTAGATCCTGCTGTTTTGTTTAAGTATATATCTGGCATGTATACTATACAAACTTGAGTTTTTCTAGGTAGTGTTCCGTTTTGTGACTCAAAGAGTGCACCTAAAAGATAAATGTTGGCAAAAAAAATGTTAAGTGTTGATGGGTTGCAAAACTGAGTTTTGATCATCTTGAGGGCATAGCTTTGTAGGCTGGTACCCAGGGTTGCTTCCCTGTATTCATGATTGGGTTCACTTTAAGTTGATACCGAGAGGAAGCATAAGATTTTTTGTTGTAGATGTATAATTTAGACCTGAATGCTCGTGTTGATTACTTGATTCAATATTAGCCATTTACTGATTTGCCATTCAACAGACATGTGCTGGTTTTAATATTGGCATTTTGTTTGTTAACCTCAACATTGGAGAAGCTGAGATGGAATTATTGGACGAAATGTTTCTGGTGTGATATTAGGGCATTAAAATGAATTAGAATTCCTATCCACAGGAATTGATGTTAGTGTTTCTATTTTGTTCAATGTGCTTACTATTTTGCATTTTTCAGGTAAAATAGTCCTCTCAAAGAAGCGCTTGTCTCTCCAAAGTGGTGATCTTCCTTCAGAAACTGATCTGCTTGAAGAAACACGTGTACGTTTCATAGGAAGAAATTTACATTGAGATTCAGTTCTACAATCCATATGCTGTGATCTAATTTTAGTTACTCTTATTGGCAGGGTCACAAGAGCAAGAAGGAAGTTATGTCGGAGATCATTTTGAAGAGTAAATTTTATAAGGTGGAGCATCTTGTGTGATTAGAGGCCATTCTGCCTTACTTTGGTTGCTTCCTTTTCGTCTTGTAGATTTGTAATATCACCTACAACAACATTCTTTAGCTTCCATATGACCTAGATCAATCCTATTTTTAGTTTGCTATTTTTCTGGTATTACCTGCCACCCACTCACTCTGAAGCTTCAACTAAAGTAACTTGAATTTTGCTTTGTTTTATTATTTGGTTTGATACATGATGTTTGTTTCACTGTTTTTAACGCTTGGCATTCTTTTCTCAAACCATTTTCAAAGATAGGCCAATGAAACCTCACTTTAGCTTTGTATTTCTGTCTTTCGTGACAAACTATGATCAAATGATAGTAATATAATTCTTTGGATGAATTATGGTGTATTCCTGTTGCTTTATTCATGACCTCATTAGATTGATGTTGCAGTTCCTTGGTACTTAGTTGTACCTGATTTATACACACTATACTTGGTGTTCTCTGTTCAGCCTTTTATTTTCATATTTCCTTAATATTCTTAGTGGTGTGTAGCATGAAGAGGACAAGTTAACACAATTTATTTTCTTGTTGCAGGCCCAAAAAGCTAGGGAGAGGGAAGATGATGAACATTTTGTCGACAAATTAGATAGTGACTTTGCACTGTTGGCCCAGACACCGGCACTATTGTCCTTGACTGAGTCAGCTAAAATGAATGCAAACAAAAATAATTCAAATACTGTCCATAAAGGTTCATCCGGTTTGACGGGGAAGGAGATTTTAAATAAGGTATGCGTTCAGCGCTTGTTTGCCTATTTAAATCGTCAACAAACACACGATTATTCATTTTACACAGCTTTCAGTAGAAAAATGAGCTGGTAGCATGGGTGGAACTGTGGTTTGCTGTTAAAACTTTGGTGTGCACACCGGCACAACACACACACGTTAGTTTGAAAAGGGTAGAATGGGCGTAGTGGTTCATATTGTGAGCAATTAATTGATTTTTCTTAAAATGTTGTGGTCTGTTTACGCATCTATTCCAAGGATCTGGTTATAGTGTGTGGAGTCACTCTTTTCATTTGGTACATGGTGATGAAGGGTGTTTACGTTACGTCCACTTTACCGTGCCACTTTCATTTTCACAGATTTTTCCTGTTGGCCGTGGGCAATTCTGCATGTTTTTACATGATAGAGCTGATGTGTTTCCTCAGTTCCTGATACTAATAGTATTTATTTTGTCGCATGCCAGGAAAAGCCAGACGCATATGACAAACTAGTGAAAGAAATGGTGATGGATCAACGTGCTCGCCCATCGGACAGGACAAAAACCCCAGAAGAAATAGCTCAGGAAGAAAAAGAACGACTTGAGAAGTTGGAGGTTTGTTTGATCTAACTTTGGTATTGGATGCAACTTGTGCTTGCTTATTTCGAACTTGCTTGTTCTGTTTATCCTAAAGTTTGTTTTGTGAACTCTAGTGTGATTTTATGTTTAGCTTATAATTCTACCACATCACTGGTGTTTTTGTTGACGGAAGTACTGATATTTAATTGCTTTCTGATGCTGGATGACATTCTAGGAGGAGCGCCAGAAACGAATGCTTGGAACTGCTGAGTCCTCAGATGAACATGATGATGAGGATGATTGCTGCATGAAGCTGGACAACTCAAAACCTATATCTGGTGATGATCTTGGTGACTCCTTCTCTTTGGACGAGTCAACAAAAAGGAAAAAGGGCTGGGTTAATGAAATTTATGAAAAGGAGGGTAAAGAGATTGGTGAAGATGCTGTGGCATCTGATGATGGAGAAAGTGATGATGGTGGTGATGATGAGGCTGATGAGGATGAGGATGATGAAGATGCTGGTGATGAAAAGGATTCAAGTGATAATGACTTTGGTAATATGCCTACAAGAGATTGGGAGCAAAGTGATGACGACGAGGTTGCTGTAGAAGATGAAATGGAGGATGTCAGAGATAAGGAACAAGATATCAGTGACAAAGTGGTAAAAAAAGATGAACAAAATTCGAAGACAGAATCTTATGGAAAACCACATGTCAAGGATGGCAATCTTCCGTTTGTGATAGAAGCACCAAATAACTTGCAAGATCTATGCTCCTTGATAGATGGTCGTTCAGAAACTGAAATAATTGAGATTATTAGTCGAATACGTACTTGCAATTCAATAAGGCTTACAGCTGAAAACAGAAAGAAAATGCAAGTATGTGACATTCTGACTAAATTCATTGGGTTAACACTTATAGTTATTGAATATATTTACTTATTTTTTCCGTTAGATATCTTATAATTCCCATTGCACCTGTGGAATGTATCCTCAAATATTCAGATCCCTTTGGCAGGTTTTCTATGGTGTTCTCCTGCAGTACTTTGCAGTTTTAGCTACTCAAAGTCCAGTGAAGATCAAAATAATTGACACCTTGGTTAAGCCCTTAATTGAGATGAGTGGAGAGACTCCATATTTTGCAGCCATCTGTGCAAGGCAACGACTTATTCATACACGTACTCATCTATGTGAAGACATCAAGATTCCAGGTTTGTGAGATAAGAATTGTGTTTTATGGGAAATTGGTTTTATTGTCATTAATGTGTGTTTTTCATTGTGTGATTTCTTTAAATCTTACAGGAAAGAGCTGCTGGCCGAATTTGAAGACATTAATTCTCCTGAGGTTATGGTCTCTTATATTCCCCTGCTCCGACTTCCGCCATGTTGTAGCAACTCCGATGCTGCTTCTTATGTGCGAATATCTGATGCGATGCCCTATACAATCTGGTCGAGATGTAGCTGTTGGTTCTTTCTTGTGTTCCATGGTGCTCGTGGTATGCTCTTGAGCTTTATAGAATCTTTTGTTCATAGTCTTTTTTCTGAGAGATCGTTAGCTTGATTAAATGAATGGTTAAGACCTATTAGCTGAAATTTTCTCCCGTCCTTCAGTACCAAGTGGGCATTAATTTCCTTTTCCCCCTTTTCTACAGAAGAAAATACTCATTTTCTCTACAAATTTCATCTGTAGGCTGCTAAAGAATCGAAGAAATTCTGCCCTGAAGCTATCGTTTTTCTGCAAACTCTTTTGGTAACTTCACTTAAAGGAAAAGTGGGACCTCAACTATGCAATCAGGTATATTTTAAGTCAGGTGTTGAACGTACTTTCAGCTGGCTGCTTCATGCTAAGTGGAATCCCCTTTGGTATAGATTAATGATCAATTTATGGAACTGAAGACATTGAACCCATGGCTTCATATCAATAAGCAAGTGCATGAAGTGAATCGAATGAATGTCCTGGAAGTCATGAGCATGGATCCCTATTCCCCTTATTTCTCATCTGATAATTTCAAGTAAGCATGTGGTTTTACTAGCTTCAAGACTGGATACTGAAAGTTGTTCTTTTGCATATTATCTTATATTCGTACATTTTTCTGACAGGGCTGGCATACTTCTATCTGTGGCTGAATGTTTAAGGGGTTTTGTTATTATACATGAAGATCTGTGCTCTTTCCCAGAAACTTTCCTTCCAATCTCTTCTCTGCTTCAACAAATTCTGGATAAATGTGAGTTACCTGCCCTGTTACAAGACATTTTTCATGATGTCATTGACATGATTAAAAAGAGAAGTGATGAACACCATGCTTCAAGAGAGCCACTCCAAATGCGAAAGCAGAAGCCTGAACCAATCAAGCAGTTGAATCCGAAATTCGAAGAGAAGTATGTATTTGTTGGTATTCTGTGTTGTCAGTATGCCATATTCTTTTTCTCTACTGTTTTGTTCTTGAAGGATCTAATTGTGGATTTAATGTAAAAACATTGTTACCTTTGATAAACTTTTTTTATTCTCTTTCTACAGTTACATAAAGGGTCTTGATTATGATCCTGACCGAGAAAGGGCACAAATGAAGAAGCTGAAGAAACGCCTGAAGAGTGAGAAGAAAGGGGCAATGCGTGAGCTTCGTAAAGATAATTATTTCCTGTCTGCTGTGAAAGAGAAGGAGAGGATAAAACAAGAGCAAGAGAGAGCTGAAAAGTATGGAAAAGCAATGGCTTTCCTTCAAGAACAGGAACATGCTTTTAAATCTGGACAGCTGGGTAAAGGCAGTAAAAGGAGGCGGTGACATTTTCTCCACATTTAGCCAGCGTAAATATCTTATTATGATGCTCTTGCCATTAGGTTTGTTACCATCATTCTTGGGTACTGGAGATAGATATAGGCATGTAGCTGATGACCTTAGCATGCCCCCATTTTAACTGCTTTTTGTAACATCAAGTTGGTGGACACTCCGAAATATGGAGCATTCCCTTGAATAAAAGGTAGCCTGGAACAATGTGTAGCCATCTGCAATGTGTCAAGCACTTTACACTGCATCTCTTCGACCGACTTGGACAAGGCTTTATTTCTTTTGTACTCAAGAATGAGTTGTTCTACTGTACTATACTCGTGCAATAGCAATTTGATGTAGCACAGCCAAGTGTTTTTGTTCTTTTTTACCTTATGTACGCAGTGTCACTTGTCAGATGTATCTGAATGTTTAAAAGACAAACACAGTTTTTGTACTGTGACATTTTTGCCTAAGTTAAAAGTAAAGACACCTTTTTTTGAAATTAAACATTCGTTGTTACCTTGCTCCATTAGTACACTGTTCTGTGCCACTTGAGTGCATCAGAAGTGATAGAAAACTGTGTTTTAGACTTCCAGTTGTAAGTCTTGGGAGTCTTGAAGAAATTTTGATCAGCAAATAGCCATTTCTTGCCAGTGGCAAGTTGCCACGTAGCTCACTGTTTCTCAAGTATACTCATATTTCTAGGGAAATATTGTTTACCAGCATCCAAATTACATCTGCTATTGCACTTGGTTGTCTCCTGCATCAGAAATGAGTTAGGTAGGCACTTTAAATCTGCACAAATGCTGACCTGCTTTGAACTGGGACGGCTTCACGTGGAGAGCAACAGCATCACTATCATACCTGCCTGGCTCTTGATGCCTACTTCTGCCTAATTGCTTATCAGACAGGCCACTTGCATCCACTTTGCCATTATTCTGACAATTCCACTCAATTCATGGTGAAGTAGGGGTGCCCCTAATGGCGCATACGCACCTATTTCTCTGTGCAAAGCATGCAGCACAAAGTGCTTTACTGTTGAGCAATGTCCTGCTGTTGAAGGCTCTAGTTCTGACCTCAATGTGCATTATTAGACGGTGTTGCTGCTTTTTTTCATGCCTTTCTAGATCAGATGTCACCAACCAAAGCAGAAATATGTGCCTCCAATCAATCGTCACCAGAGCCAAAAGCAGCACTATTGATGAGCACAGGAAGCATATAGGTCCCTAAAGGTGAGAAACATTCCAAACTAACTCTCACGCTACCTATTTCTTGATTCTGATTTCAGCTACTGTGTTAGCTCTCTCCACTGAACTTTCTGGCACAAGGCTCCACATCTGTAGGCTGCTGCAAAGCAATGCTAGCCGGCTGAAACGTCACCGCCACATCATCGGTCGAAGCCTGCATATTTGAGCTAATGTTATGGATGAAGGGATAACTGCTCAGCCACAGAAGCTGATTTGCTTTTGATGCGGTTTTGTCAGTATCAGGTTATCAGCACTGCTTGATGCGATGTGTCTTTATCAGCAAAGCTTCAGTCAAGAAGATAATAGCATGGTTTTGACTACTGACTCGCATCTGCTTGCTCTCCACAGAATTTTAAGCGGCCATTGCTGTCATGCAGATTCCAATAGCAGGACAGCTACAATAATTTGAAAGCAAGACAAGCCGACTTGGCCTCTCATTTTGAGTATCGTGGAAGATACCAAAATTGCAGTGTCTTTTCACATGAAAATATTTGGAAAAAGGAACAGGTTTCTCTGAGGCAGTAGCAGCTTTGAATCTAATCATTTTTTTATAAATCATATTTCCTACAGTAATATTTACATCCTTTATCTACAATATATGTACAATGTGAGCATGACGAATTCTAGTATATTTACAAAGATCGTCCATAAAGAACCCCATATATACCCTAATCCTGCAGTACCGGAACAGCATGAAGGTTGCTCTTTGTAACTTCGCAATTTTCTTGGACTGCTTCATCAGTTAAGAATTTACAGAGCAGTTTTCAGGATCAGACGATGAGATCAACGCATGAACATCCCCAAACTGTGGAGAGACCTCGGTCGAAATAAGTTGGCGAAGAGGAACCATGTGGGGGACTCTTTCTTCTGGGGTTCTGATGGCTCAGGCTGGCCTTTCACCTGAATGTTCTGGCCTATAGCTTGCCTGATGGAATCTATGGTCTTCTGATCAACTGTCTCTCCTGCAGAATCGCGAACATAGAATGTGTTGACAGCCATTCGTCCTCTCGTGGTTACTTCTGCTCTTGTGACAGTCAGGCTGTTCTCGCGGAAGATGCGGGTGACCTCCGACAGGAGGCCGACCTTGTCATTTGTACACAGCTCAAGCTTCACACCCTGAGACAACCAATATGGGGAGAAGGGTGATCCAAAAGTTACACCAATAATAGTTTTGATCATATGAGTCCGGACAAGTGCATCGAATTGTTACCTCAGACACCCTCCGTTCAATAGCAGCTTCAAGGCACTGGATGACTCGCAATCTCTCGGCTTCAGTGTTCATTGGAGATCCATTTACATGTCTCACATAGAATTCCTGCAAAAGAGCAGCCATGTTACACATCCAATCCATAGTGGCAGTGACTAGTGAGTAATGAGAGAAGTTTGGTCGAGTGTATTCACCTGGTAAGCTTGATTATCCTTGGCGTCAATGTTTGCATGGAAAACAACATAACGCAGGTCTGTTAAAGTGCAAACCGTATCGAACAGAAGCTTGGACCTGTCCTTGCATCGGATGGTCACCACCGAGTAGTCCTTGTCATTCCAATTCCGAACGGTGACATTAGGCCTTTGAGTTTGATTTGGAACACGCCGATTAAGCTGTTCATAGTCTCCATCATCCAACATCATCTGGTGCAGCCTTCTGTCAGTATGCGTGGCGGATGTCCCCGATGACACCGCCATGGCAGCTCCTCGCGAAAGATCGCCTCCTCGGAGAAGGTAAGACAGGCGCTCCTTGATCCGTTCGAGCCTCTCGGTGTCTGTGACGGCTAACCCGGTGTCCTCGTCGGTCACTCGCATCACGGCAGCAGCTCTGGTGTTATGGGTCCAAATCTCAGCACTGACCACGTTGCACTTGAGGCTGGTAAGCACCGCGCTCACTTCAGAGAGCAGGCCTGGCCGGTCGGTCCCTCTCAGCTCAATGACATTGTGGTCAGTTGAAGCAGCAACGTCCACCGATCTCCGCCGCGAGGGTATGTATCTTGAATCTGCACCCAAGGACTACATGTTCCAAGGATGTTTCAGTTGTCACTCCTCTTTGGATGACCAGAGAAGAGATGTACTGAGGATGGCAAGATTGCTATATGTGCTTGCGTGATTTTAGTACCTTTCGAATGTAGTCTTCAATTTGCGCGAGGGTAGCCTCATCTTTCAGCTTCTGCCCTTCCTTATCGGTTACATTAAAGACTGAAACCAAATTAACGATATCAAAACAGAAAAGAACAAGAAAACACGGGTGTAATTACCGATAAGATTATATGTATAATACTTTACCATCCATGAACCATCCACCATCTGAGGTTATATACGCCTTACTTATCACAAGATTCAGATCAATCATAACTTGGATTACTTCTAGCAGAATCCCGTACTCATTTGCACTATCAACCTACAATTACAACCAGCAACCAAATCAGTAAATGTCCTGTGTCGCAACGATGGATTAGGAATTCTGCAAACTACAAGAACATACCCTGACAATCGTCGCTTCGTCGCAAGAATCATTATCGATCACGATCCTACAGTTAACAAAATTGACCAGGATCAAGAAACGAGACTAGATGCTAGAGAACAATTTTCGATATTGTACTGGAGGGTGTTTTTCTTTGGGATGCAGAGCAGCATGTGCGTGCACCTTGGCGGGTTCATCTTGCGTATGAAGTTGTCGTATTCGTCGTCGCTGTCCCAGGTAGGGCCATAGCCTTCATCTGTCCACATGGAACCATTAATTCCGGTACAATTTGAGATGTACAGAACAGCAAAAAACATGTGGGGTTAAAAAGGGTGAAAGAAATGAAAAAATCGTATATTTTTGATTTCTGAGGAAGCAAGAGCCATGGAGAGTTTAAGAATGGATTGAATTGCACGAATGAAACTGTATATTCTAAGAATCAAGAAGAACAGAACAGAACCCTAAAATGGAAAGACAAGAGAAGAACTAGCCCAATCCATCAAAGGAAAGAAACAGTGCATACTATTTTTCAAAAGAAAGAAACAGTACATACAGGAACAAGAAAATCTAAGACAAGACGAGAAACAAAGACCAGGAAGATTAAGATACCCATGGACATGGCAGGGGAGGCCAAGAAGAACCAGCAAGAGAGAGGAAGTTCTGGATGAATGCTTCCTCTGCCCCTCTCCCCCTGTCTCTACCTGTATCTGTACCTCTCTCTCTCCTCCGCCGCCTCCTCCTATTTGTGCAGTAAAAAGCGTGAGATGTGTGCTGCTGTGGGCGCGTGATTGGCTGGCTGCGATGCTAGAGAGAAAGAGAAGGGAGGAGAGAGAGTAGGTGGTGGAGAAGAGAAGAATGGCCTCCCTCCCTCCTCTCTCTCTCAGTTGTTGTGCAGTGCGCTTTCTTTGCCCCCCAAAATCTTGGCTGGGATTAGCCTACGGGTTGTTTTACATACACGCCTGCGCTTTTGCATATGCACCACTGGGTTCTCCGGGATTTATACCCACGGCTCAACAACCACAGGAATCTTGCAGATTGCTGTGGTCTTCTGGGCCGGCACTTGTCTGTCTCCTCTCTGTATCGCCTTGGTTCACACAAAGATTTGCATTGCCAACGTGTCAATCAACTGTGAACATAGGAAGGCGAGGGGAAAAAAAAGAAGGTAAATACACAAATGCATATTGTCCAGGGCAAATCCTGCCGTTTCTTTTTTGGCATGGCACTGATTTACTTCCTTTCATACATACATACATACATATAAATAACAGGGGCACCATGGTGCTCAAGATCCATGATTGAGAATTTCTATACATAATTAAAACTTTCTATGATTGATTCAGCGTACTAAATTAATGAATTCCTTTCCAAATCGACGCCTTTTCGAATTAATGAATGTTAACTGGTTTACGTGATATATTATATATCATTGCACTTGCACGCATCTAAAAGCAATCCAAAGATATGGAGGCTCCCTGTCTTTGGATTGCTTTTAGATACGTGCAAGTGCAATGATATATAATATATCAGGATGTAAAATCTTAATCATGAATGAAAAGTCTCAATCATGGATGGAAAATTTTAATCATAAATAGAAGGTTTCAATCATGGAGTCTACGTACCATGGTGTCTCTGTTATATATATATATATATATATATATATATATATATATATATATATATATATATATATATATATATATATATATATATATATATATGTATGTATATATGTATATATATATATATGTATATATATATGTATGTATATATATATATGTATATATATATGTATATATATATGTATGTATATATATATATGTATATATATATGTATATATATATGTATATATATATATATGTATATATATATATGTATATATATATATGTATATATATATATGTATATATATATATATATATGTGTGTATATGTATGTATGTATGTATGAATGATTCCATACTCTCACAGTACATACTCATACGTGTTATATTTCGTTTAAATAATGTTATTATACCTATTTATTTTTAAGTATATTTTAATAATAATTATAAGATGCTCATGGAAATAATTGCTTGATCCGATAGGTTGGTGACAATGCGATAGAGGGCGGTAAGCGAGCAGCCACCTCAACTCTGTGTGAAATAATTCGGTAGTCCTTTGAAAACCTTTGAAAAACACTATTGCCAATGCTTAGTGGCTGATTTGAGCTTCTGATCCAACTGTTGCTATTGCTAGTTCCCATTCTATTATTTTTGAGCTTGCTTGTTGTTATTTCTGTTGTAATATTTGCGATATAAGCAAAGATGTAAATATAATTCCAATATAATCATAAAACCACACCAATAACATCAAATCATATATATAAGACATAACAAGTATGTAATCATATGAATTGAACTTCATTCATGATATACCACATATTCAAGAATAGAAACAATGTTACTCTAGACATGAATATGTATGACAAATTATAAAGCAAGTGCTAGTCAACACTATCAATTAAATCAAGATTAATTGATTATTTGTGCTCTCAAATTGTAGGGTTGCACAAGATTAATCTTGGCCGTCCCGCTACTAAATCATATACTCTTCCTTGATTGGTTATGCCAAATAATAATCTCGGTCTTTTGAACTCTAGATATAAACTCTACAATCTCAAGATTAAAGTATATTCAGCATGCATATGTTCAGATTGCAGTATTCAAAAGAGCAAACCATCCAAGTTAACTTTGCTCAATAATTTATCTTTCAACTTATCAAAATTCCTAACAGATCAACATATGAACATGCTAAAATCTGAAACAGCATGAACCGAAAAGGCACAAGTATATATATCAAAGTCTAGAGACTGCCTTCTAGAGTCACAAGATAACAATGATAGCTATTAGAGCTCAATGATCGATTGAACCAATCTCAGTATATGATGTTTGTTATCATCGAGCAACCAAATATCCCACAAGCAATCTATGTCTCCCAGTGCCAGATGAAGTAAGGAAGATTAACAAACTAGCACAGCTTCACACAGATTACATAAGAAGAATCGCAGAATCACTCACAGGACCGGTGATATTCGAAATCACCAGAAGAACAGGGGCTAGGCACGCTTGCGTGTTGTCCCAGAAAACCTATTGCCCTCACACCACCGTGAGAGAGAGCAGTAGGCACGGAGATACAAAGCCCTCTCACCAGAGTGATGCCCACACCGGCGAGTCGAGGTAGGGGATTGCCGCACAAGCACAAGCACCTCACCGGAGAGCACCAGGGGATCAAAGTAGTCAAGCACCACAAGCCAAAAACCTCAAAGAAAAGGAGGAGGAGCTCACTGTCGTTCTGCCCTCAAACCAAAGAGCCGGCCACAATTTATAGCCAAGAGAGAGGGGAGGGGATGAGCACTCGGCGGCGCCACCAACGGCCGGGACCGGGTCTCACGCACCACCACCGCAGCCCATTCTCACCTCTCATGCCGGATCTGAGGACCGAGTCTTGCGGGAAGAAGAGGAGCGACGAAACTCACGGGAGAGGGGAGATGCGAGCTGCACGGGAGAACGGGCCGCCAATCTACCCGCCAAGCCCGCCGCCTTCGCCGCGCAGCCCCCTTGGACCGCCGCCACCGTCGCCCCTCCAGAAATCCCCGCCTCGCTCTGGTCATGGGGAGGAGTAGGGCTCCTCCTTTTGTCTCCCTCCGGCCCACCGATAGGTGGGCCCCTTTTCTCTTTTTTTCCTTTTTATCAAATGGGAATTACCATTTTGCCCTTGGTACATACAACAATTTCAACATATCTTACATAATCAAGTTACATGTATATTTACGTACATAATATTTTACGTGAAATTATTGTATATACAGATGCCAGTTTGAATATATTGTCTTGTGAGACTTACAACATGGGTCCAGACCTGCATGTTAGTAAGACAATCAGCGACACATACAAAATTGGGAAGTACTAAACAGTATTCAAGTGATTTTTAGACTTGGAGCAGTCAGGTTTTTTCCTATGTATGCACTCACTCCAAAAAAATGTGAGTGCTCCAAACCACAAAAAATACTTGAATTTCCCTTCTCTCATGTATGTACCCCTCCAAAAAAGTAAGTGCCCTGAACAACAAAAAACATTTGAATCCCCTTCTCTTATGTATGCACCCACTCTAAAAAAATCTAAATACTCTAAACCACAAAAAACACTCGAGTGCCCCTTAGACACCACCTACAAAATTTCAAAACTTGGCAATAACATATACAAATCTTATCCCTATTTTATAACATAATAGAAGTTCTAGTGGAAATGGCTTATTACAAACCCCACTTAATTACCAAAATAGATGGGAGGGTGACATAAGGATGAAATATGTAATTGAGTGTATTAGAGCTGCAAGAAAGGTTGAAACTCAAATCTATTGCAATAGCCCATAGGGGCTTATATAGTACAATGGACATAAACCCTCGAAACTAGGAAAAGACCAAAATACCCTTAACACCCCCTCAAATGCAAGGCACATGCAATAACGTTACATTTGAAAAGGGTTGATACTAAAATAGGAAAAATCCAAAGTCCATGTCTTAAAGATATTGTCATAGTGTGCAGCTCTTGAAAAATAGTGTCGAATACCAACCATCCGAAATCGTGCAACACACCAGAAAGCACAAAGTGCAAGGGCTGAGAAAGTAGAGGTAATCGGAGCAAAGTCGACCACGTGAATATGACGAAAAGGATGTGGAAGGTGACACAAGTAGAGAGTTTGTCAAATCAAGAAGAAGAGGGAAATAGAAGTATAGCAGCACAGATCGAAGTCTGAGACGGTGGCGGCACTGTGCACAAGAAGCACAACGGAGGCACGGTACAGAAGAAGCACGGCAGCCTTAGGGCAGCGGCTCAAAGAGAAGCGGCGGCATCATAAAGACTTCTACGACTTGAAGCGACTCAAGGAGAAGAGCAGCGGCTGTGGCTATGCGAAAGAAAGGAGATGACCACACTCATCCAAGAGGATGGACCGTGGCTAGCAAAGCAGTCAGCTGACTGACAAGGAATTTTTTGACTTGCACGACATTGATGAACTGATAGAGAGATGGTAATGGACTTGGATCGACACAACAAAAGACACAAAGATAGCAGATCTAGCTAATTATCCTAGTAGGCACAAAGTGCAAAGAACCAGTCCACCTCCCATGCCGCTCTTTCACCCATCCCCTTTTCCTCCTCGCCCACACCCCTAGCAGCACACGAGGGACAAGGGGGACGAGCAGGAGAAGGAGGCCGGAGCGGCCGTCATCGGCCGGAAGTGCAGTGGCGTAGACGCGCAGGCGGCCCAGAGGCGTGGTGGCTGGATCCAAGGCAACAGCGGGCAGGCAGCGGCGCAAGAAGAGGCTGGGAGGGCTGGATCTGGTGCGACTCAGGCGGTCGAGGCTATGTCGGTGCCCTGGGCGGTGGTGGTGCGGCGGGAAGACGGCGACGAACAAAGGGGAGGCGGAGAGGGCCGGATCTAGCCTGAAGACAGCCGAATCCACGCCGGATGGAGCAGCGTCGGCACAGAGGCAGGCACAACCATATGATCTGAGCTGGGGGACGAGGTGATGACAGGAGGTAGTGGATCCGGCCCGGTGGGAGCCAGATCCGGTCGGATCTGGTAGACGTAGGCGCGTCAAGTCGTAGGCGGGTGGCAGCAGTGAGGATCCAGGATGGGCTGGTGCAGATCCTGGTGGCGGCGGCTGAAGCTGAGGCCGTGGCGGCCAGATCTCTGCCCAAGATCCAGGTGCAAGCGGCCTTGCAGCGGCGGAGGCGACCGGATCCAGCCCGGAGGCGGTTGGATCCGGACAGGGAAGAGCCCAGCGGCGGGATTCGGCGTTGGAAATCCGGATCCGGTGGCAGGGAACCTAGATCTGGCGAGGGGAGCCATAGATCTGGTGCGATGAGGCTGGATCCAGCGTGGGCGTGGGGCAGGCGCGATGGCCTGGCTGTGTCGATTTGGCTGGGCAATGGCGTGGACGACAGCACGTGTGTGAGCACGTCTGGGCATCGACGAGAAGCAGAAGGAGGTGGCCGTCCTCGGGAGTGGAGCACACTCCTCCTAGGGGTGACGGCGGTGGAGGAGGAGCTAGGTTGAGAAAGCTTGAAGCTCAAATTTATTACAATAGCCTATGGAGGCTTATATAGTATAATTGACACAAACCCAAAAAACTAGGAAAAGGTCTAAATACCCTTAACAGAAGCACAGCTTATTTGGCCACTAAAGTTTAAGTGACTAACCTAAACGTAAAACATCGGCTAACCTAAACGTAAAACATGGTTCTCTTACAAAATGAAACTTATTACAATCACATTGGATTTTAGCCTTATCTTGGGGGAATAATCAAGATTCGAAACCAGTTATGTTGATATATTCCATGAATATTCAAAGAGAGAAAATTGCATCTAACGTCCTTAAATTAACTTGTAGTAAAGTCACTTTGGTAAATTGGTAGTGGGGACGTAAGTGTTGTTTTGGAGGTCCCTAAAAATTAGCCGATTTACCTTGTAGAACCTTACATTTTGCTTGCAGTGTAGCATGTCACCAAACTTAATTATTTCAAATCTATTGATGTTAAGCTTTAGAAAAATCAGTAAGGGCTTGTTTGGATAAGTAAAAATTGGACCTAATCCATGCATATCAAACTGGTCCTAATTACTATGGGATGCCAGCTCTTTAGGGTTGGGTTGATCAAACTTATGGATTCTCATCTAACTCAAATGTTTGGAGAAAAGAAAAGAGCATTTAATCATTGATGGAATACTCTCTTTTATTGCAAGCATGAAATAGACCCCAGGTCTTATAGTGCAGTTACGGCCATTTAATCAAGGACAGTAAGAAAATCCGAGGTTTTCCATAACTACGGCCATAAAAGTTAGGGTCTTCTAAAATTTAAGCGAATGTAATATGATTGGTCTGACACCACAAATGATCATGTTGGTTTAAGGCAGAAAGCCTAGTCAGGGACGAGTGTAATGAACAATTATACGTATTTCAGAAACTTTTGTCAGCATGCATGCATATAGATGTAATTCCCCTACTTGTGGGAAAACCACAGTTTCTTCGAAGATCTCGTGCTCAAATGGCATATTTTTTTGGTCACATTTTGAGTAACCCCTGAGTCAGCATGGGGGCAGCCATCACTACGTTCTACCTAATTTCAAGAAGATTCAAGTGAGCTCAGATGATTACCGAACAAGACAACTATCAAAAAGAGGACGAAATGATTCAGATACTTTCACTAGTCCTACTATGACAAAGCTGATAATGACACACTACTATGAAAGAAAGCTTGCAAAGACTAAACATATCAGCATATATAGGAGGATCAGCCCATGGAATAATCAATTGCATCATTAGCAGAAAAAGCAGGGGCGGAGGGAGAGGGGCAGGTAGGGGCCAGGTCTTCAACATATATGCTTCGATAAATTTGTTCTATACTCTTATATATTTTAAGATATTTTATTGTTAGTAGTGTTATTTGGCCATTTTTATCGACTGTCATTTCTAAAAGCTGGCTTCAACCCAAGGCAAAAGGTGCAATTCCCTTTTTGTACTTGGGAATGCTACCAGATCGACTTTTTCCTGGAAAAGTTGCAGCAATATTAAGGGGGGCATCTGTTGTTCGGTACACTGAACTTATATTTTTTTTGCGAGTTTGAAAATGACATTGGTGTCTTGCTGACAATTCTCTAAAGCTCTACTTGTTAGCATCATATTGAATGTTGTTTTTCTATTAATTCACACGTATAATCTTCAATCCTATATTTACGATAATACGTGTCCCGCAATGACATTAGCAAAAAGAAACAATCCGCTATTTTTTAGTTAGCGTATGTCATTCACAAAGTTCTAAAGAAAAGAAACAATCCACGCACTCTCATCAAATGTTTCATTTGTAAATTAATGAGACTTAAGTCTGCTGTGCCATCAAACAATCCACGCACTCTCATCAAATGTTTCATTTGTAAATTAATGAGACTTAGTCTGCTGTGCCATCCACCTTTTTGAGTGTTATGCATTAGGGCATCCCCATGGATAGTTTCTATATATTTTCATTTACACATGCCACGGCATATAGAAACTACTCTAAATACAACCTTCTCAATGAGTTGTCTCGCAATCACTTTACCCAATTAATGCTTCAATCCTCATCATAAACTAAAAAAAAAAGGATTATTCTAGACGCCCCATCATAAACGGTTCAACGTAAACCGTTATACAGGGTGTCCGATTTTCACGAGTAGGATTAAGGATAACTTTAGATCCGTGCAACCTGACGAATCAATGACACCACCACTGTCTCAATACAATAATCTGCGATAAAAAAATTCACCCAACTACATGCTTCAATCCTCGTCTACTCGACCACGCAAAAGTAGACATGACGTTCTTCCTGCAAAACACGAGGAATCACAAGAATAACGGGGTAGAGAACACCCAATTCACTTCTAGATTGTATCTCTGTGTCAAACTATAGAAAGAATAGACATATAACTTTTTTTTAAAAAAATAGATTAATTTATAGTAATCCTCGATCACAATAGAGATGGATGACATATTTAAGGGCGTCCCAATCCATACGTACGCACACACACATTGGACCTTTGGCCGTGTTGAGAGTGGTTCGGTCATGCGAAACCGGTCCTTATACCAACCCGGTCAAAACCAACTCATACTCCTAATTTGTTCTCTAGAGTTCGGTCTCACTAATTAAACAGAGATTCCAAAACAGATTTACACGGCTGCGAACAAGCCACTTTGGCCAAAGACTTTGGCTAACAGGCCATCCTTCTTAATCGGTTTTGGGGGTGAAATTAACACATGCATGTCTGCAGATTTACGCGCCGTGGCTTTTCTTTCTTTCTTTCTTTCTTTCTTCACTCACTCGGCTGTTTTCCCCTTCTCAACAGCACGCATGCATCATGCATGCACGGCTGCAAATATCCATCAGCAGATAGTAAATAATTCTCATCTAAATTAAAATAGAAGCCTGGCTGTTCTTCTCCTCATCTCCTCATCTCTCTTCTCACTTCTCCTCCTCCACTTCTCTTCTCTTCATCCCCTCTTCTCTCTTCTCATTTCTCATCCACTTTTCCATCTTTGGTTGTGACACCACGGTTCACCGCATAAGGTACTCTTATTGTAAGAGCGTCTTGTGTAGTGTCACAGTCGTGACACAACGGTGATGTTGCCACCACCATCTTCTTCTTCATCGCCGGTGATATGTCCCCCACCCCTCCCCTCTCTTCCTTGATGCTTGGATATAAAATTACAAAATTGTTGGATGGTTAGGGTTTCGGTCATGTAAATCTTGTCTCCTTAAACTTGCATCGTCGAAGATATATCCCCCACCACTTTCACCAAGAATTTGCATTTTACTTTGTCAGCTCCCTAAACTTGTCTCTATTTGCACTGTAGGTTGTTTCCTCCATTTGCTAATAGAATTTGTTGATGTGGCGCACATGGCTGCTAACAGATTAGGTACATATGACCACGACTTACGACCGCACGCCCACAACCACGGCATACGACCACGGCTTATGCCATAGCATACGACCACGGCTTACAACCGTGCGCCTACGACCACGACATACCAAAGCAACAAAACAACAACACCTATAACCTAAATAACAAGCCACCAAAGACATGACACTAATCATAAATAGGCCTGCTTTGGTTCATCTGCATTATCTGATTGTGCAGTTTTATAGTACAATTAGAGAATGTTGATGAACTGTAGGCGGCCTATTTATGAGGATGCGAGAACACAATCACAGATGGTCTTAACTATAGCCATTTGTAATAATAGACTATCACGGACGGTTTTTTAACTAAAACCGTCTGTAATATTAGATTATCACAGATAGTTCTTAATTAAAATCATCTGTGTTGTAACTTATCATAAACGGTTCGAGAGCCGTCTGTAATAACCACCTGTTATCACAGACACATAAATTCAGATGAGTCAGAAACCATCTATGACAATTGTTTTGAACTATCTGTGATGACCCTTTCTATGGTAGTGCCCTATCCTCTAACTTTCTTAGTCTTGTCAATTGGGCTGTGTATTGTATAAGACATTGTTCTTCTATCTCTTATCCTTAATTCCACCTCACATCAGATTTGTGCTGAGTTGACATCCTATAAAAACTGCTTACATTACTCTATTGGAAGTGCCCACTCCTTCCGCTCCAAAAAGAAAGTATGTGCGATCAAAATTTTTGGACATTGACCATTATTATCTTTGTAAGCGTTAAGATACAATGGCCATTCAAAAACGTCATAGGCATTACTTGCCGTAAAAAATCATTTCAGGACATGTTTCCCAATATACAAGAAGAAAAAAAAAAGTCAAAGTTGTACTTAGAGGTTGTGCCAAGTCAAAACAAATTGTCATGCTTTTCAGAAATTGCTAGTGTATTAGTACAGCAAGTGGATCTTATCTGTCATTACTAAACCTCTATAAGTTATGCACATGCATGCATGGTATTTCTAGTAACTATAGTTCAGTGCTATACTACTGCTATGCATGGTATTTCCTGGCTATAGTAACTATGTAGTTCAGTGCTATACTGCTATACACTTGTGCAGAAAACAAGTCGAGGATAAGAGCATGGACGGGAAAATTCTAGACTTTTTGAAAGTTGGGAGTTTTGGACTGCCAGCACAATCGAAGTTTCGTTCCACCTTCCCACTTGTGATCATGCGCATGGCAGAGTCATAAAAGTTTCCTTGATGTGGACCACGAAAAAAAAGATCTCGCTCGATTTGGCTTAATCTTCTGACTTCTATCTTATTTTGTACTATTCATAAATTTCATCTTTTTCTATACTTTTGGCTTTCTTTGAGCTTTTTTGCCGGTTCTTTTTTTCTCGTATTTATTTGCATTATACGTGATGGGCTAACATGTGTTTTCTATTTTTATTTTTTTAAATTTAATTATGATAAATAAGCCTTCGTCAGCTATATTTTTTCAGCCAACTATAGTGCTCTTCAGTCATAAACCACGCAAAAAAACTCTTTTGAGCAGGACATGGACCTTCAGAAAAGGGCATGCTCATATCAGCTGAAGCTAACATCCAAAATCCCACGTATAATTTCATAGTAGCATCAAGATGGGGACGGTCCGCGAAATCTAAAGTGAAGTTAAACCCCACTCCAATGCATAATACCTTTAGAATAGGTTCACAAAATCTAAAGCGAAGCTACGGTGCCCCCCACCAATGTACCAAGAAGGAATCGCTCCAGGCTAGTCCAACATAAATTAGCTTGGTAGCCCCCTTGAAAGCAATAATCTATGTTACGTGACATCTCTCTCCTGCATATCCTCCTTAATTATAAATGTATGCCATTTTAAACATTGATCATATGGTTTCTAAAATATAACTTTTATTCTAAAATAATATATATCTAAGACTGGAGAGAGAAAATGGTTGGAGCGGCAGTCCACGATAGAGCAATAGAGATGTCTGACTAGCCGCAGGACCAAACTCCTAATTGCCCATGTAGCTCTTCCCTGCAAAATACTGTGATGCTTCGTTTTGTTCTCAGGGGCCGGTTCTTTAGTGTTATGACTGGTGTCAGGTGACCCTATAACATTACTATAAAAAAACCTAATATTGGACGCTACATCACAGACGATTACTAAAAACCATCAGCATTAAATACAATTACAGATGATTTTAATTCAGAAACCGTTTGTATTGCTAGTAGTGCTAAAAACTATCTATGAAGAGGTAATATCACAAACGGTTCATGGTAAAAAACTATCTGTGAAGCATCACAATCGATTATTAACAAGAACTATTTGTGATATTACTAAATATCATAGATGGTTTTTTCTTTAAACCATCTGTGATACTTCACAAACAGTTTGTATTAAAAAATAGTATGCGATAATTAAGTCATCACAGACAGTTTGTATTAAAAACCATCTATGATAATTTCACCATATTAATTGCGCGCAGACCTGTCGACCCTCTATTTTAAATTCCAGATCTAGCTAGGCTGCTGCTTTGAGCTGGAGATAGGGCTTTGAGGCCATTTGATGAAAGGAGACTATTTGGTAAGAGTGATTGTAGACCCTTTAAGTTCTTGACTACCTATGGTTAGTAATTTATTCCTAATTGAATTATAGTTTAGATCTAGATTTTGGTGAAAGGAGAATTAAAGATGGTTTAAATCTAACTAGCTTGATGTAGAGAAAAGATTATTTACATCTAGCATGGTTTAGGGTTTAATCAATTTATAGTCTATTTCTACTTAATGCAATTTAATTAATTATTCATGCTACATATAGCTACTTTAGATCGTCTATATCTAATATACTAATTAATTAATTCAATATTTAATACTAAATTGTTATATGTGTAACGTAGGACCGAAACTAGATGTACACTGGAAACCATGCGAGTGAAGAGTACATTAATGGCGTGTCTGCTTTTACAAGAGCCGTCGAAGAGAATATGTTGAATAAAGGGGTGGGATATATGTACTATCCATGTATTGACTGTGAGAATCTAAAAATGTTTAAAAATCGGCATAGATTGAAGCGCATTTGATTCAAAGGGGTTTCAAAAAGGACTATTCACGTCAGACCAGTTATGGTTAAGAGTAGATTACGTAGGAAGGTAGTAATAATGATATCACCGACAAACTCAATGATATGCCGTCGGATGATATCGATTCTAATTCGGATAAGTTGCATGATATCAATCTGGATCAGATGCTTTGCGATGTAGAAGGGAAATGTGGTGAGGGAGAGTATGTTAAATTCCGGGGTTTGATGGAGGACTCGGAAAAACCTTTGTTTACGTGCTGCAAGTCAAAGTACATGAGGTTGTCAGCCGTGCTTGAACTGCTAAATTGAAGGCAAGCAATGTTTCCCTCCGGAAGCATGTATTGCGCTTGTATAGGGAGGCGTTGTACATCAAACATATATGAATGTTTGCATACTCTTTACGGTAGAGAACATAGTTGTTCGGACATACATGTATTCTTTCTACTTCCATTTTTAATGGACAAAGAATCTTCTTGACTTTGTAGGTGGTTTTGGACAACTTGTTTCCTTTCAGAAGCATGTCTGCTAAAAGACCTAACAATGCCGTGAAACTCTTGTCAGACCAACCGTTGCTTACCTTCAATTTCAGCAGTTCAAACATAGCTGACAATCTTGTGTACTTTGACTTGCAACACGAGAACAAAGGATTCTCCAAGTCCTCCATCAAACCCTGAAATTTAACATACTCTCTCTAATCACGGTTCCCTTCTGAATTGCGAAGCATCTGATCTAGATTGTCATCATGCAGCCTATCTGAATCGGAACCATAATCGACATCATCTAGTGGTATATCATTAACTTCGTCAACAATGTTATTATTACTACCTTTTTGTGTAATCAGCTCTCAACCATGACTGGTCCAATGTGCATACCCCTTTGAATCAAGTGTGCTTTAATCTGCGCTCAGTTCTTAAACATCTTTAGATTCTCGAAATCAATGCATGAACACTACATATATTCCACCTTTTTTAACATATCCTTCTTGGCAGCTCTTGTAAAAGTAGGCACGTCATTAATGTACTCTTCACCTACATGGTTTCCAGCGTACATCCATCTTCGATCATATTTTCGCATATAACAGTATGAATGATGTCGTGCATGTTTTGTAAGAAAATAACTATATGTAGCAAGAATATTTAATTGAATTGAATTAAGTAGAAATAGGCCATGAATTGACTAAACCCTAAGATATGCTAGTTGTAAATAATCTTCTCTCTACATCAAGCTAACTCGATCTAAACTATCTACAATTCTTCTTTCACCAAAAGGTATAGATCTAAATTATAATGCAATTAGGAACAAATTACTAACCATAGGTAGTAAAAAAATGAATGGATCCGCAATCACTCTTTCCAAATAGTCTCCTTTCACCAAATGACCGCCTCAAAGCCGTCTAGCTCAAAGCAAAATCCTAGATCTGGAATTTAAGACGGATGGTCGACGGGTCTACGCGCAATTAATATAGTGGAATTATCACATATAGTTCTTAATAAAACCATCTGTGATGACTTAATTATCACAGATGGTTTGTAACATAAACCGTCTGTGAAGTATCACAGATGGTTCAAACAAAAAAATCGTCTATGACATGTGGTATATCACAGACGGTTCTTGTTAATAATCGTCTGTGATACTTCATAGATAGTTTTCACAATGAACCATCTGTGATATTATCTCTTCACAAATGGTTTTTTGTAGGACTGTATGGTGCTATCAGAGGGGGGGGGGGGTGAATATCACCTCCACTTCTTGCGCTTCACTCGATTTCTTCGTGATCGATAACGAAAATAACTGACGCTCGAACGTTTCCTCATCGCACTGCTTCGCTTGCAGTCATTGATAAAAAAACTCAATTGCTTCGCTATGACTGTTGCTGTATGTGGTCGAACTCACTCGAATGAGTACCAGCCGAAAATAACTGTGTGCTCGATGAAGATTCCGTCCGCTCGGCATTCAACCTCTAGCATGACCACTCGCTATGATCACATAGTGAAAATCTTTTGTCGCTCGGAAGACTTCGACAGCTCAAACAAATAGACTGCTCAATTGAGAACAAGTTGAAGACAATACTGTGGTTGTAGCACGTCGGTGAGAACCCAAAAAGCAATGCTCAGGAAAAAAACACGTCGCCGTTGATGAAAGAAGAACGAAACTCAGAAAAACATGCTGCCAATCAACTTCTTGTGGAATAGATCTGATATATTATTTATGTAACAAGTTTTTATGCTACAAAGTGCCCTCATGGCACCCCTAAAAGCTTCCTCAACAAAAGCCTTAAAGACTAGTTACGTTAGCTTAAGCCTTTCCCTGGTTTTATAGGCCAACGTCCCTAATCGTATTTGATTCAAACATAAACACAAGACCTAATTTTTTCCTCAAATCAAGGGACTCGAAACCCTTTCCTAACATGGGTTTTATTCAAATTCTACCCTTTCAGCACACGGACTCTATCTGTAACAATCCAAACTCAATATACAATGAAGCCTCTAGTATATCCCCTCCCGTATCTTCATCATGCACCATCACCACATGTCTAAGCCTCTGGGAACGCACCACTCGTAACTTCTCCACGAATCTCCATCTTTGATCTTCATGTGCTCTAGCATGAGCCCAACCACCTCGCGTGACATCCTCAACCGTCTGGACCATAGATCTTCCTATCCTAGTCCCGGTCCTCCATGTCACCGACCGTGATCGTCTCCTTGCTCTCCTGGACATGCAAAGACTAAAGAAATGTTTTTCCCGGCACAAACTCTTCCCAGCTTGACCGTCATCACCACAACAACTCATAATACTCGTGTCCATCCAGAACAAGAGCAGAACCATCCACGATCAATCAACCTGGTCAAATATGACTAATCACCTCATCACAAACTAGAAAACAATCTCAGATCATTGTTTACGAACACCAAAAACTATCGCTATCCGAAAAACACTCTTCCGACCATTCAACATGACCACCGAGCACAACAAGTACTTATAACTGGCAACCGATCGCAAACCATACGACTATTGCTCACCGACCATCGAGTACCTAGTCACTCCGACTACTGAGTACCGACATCATTCCATCAAGCACCAGCTAAACACCCCGCTGGCATAACACAAGTACTCAAAGTACTCAAAGATCATAAAGAGTGAAGTACTCATTTCGATAACAAAGTCTACGAATACCAACCGTGATCGTAAAGCCTTCGACTGTTGAAGACAACGACAACAAACTACTTAGTCTACGACTATCGACAAGACTGTGAAAGATATGATTATAAGAGTAGTTAGCAAAATCTACGACCATCGACTGCAAAGTCACAGACTATCAACCATAAAATCCTACGACTATCGAGTACGACCAGTAAAGCCCACGACTAATAAAAACATTGAAGCTACGGCCATGTAAAAGTACTGTAGCTATGATTACCTCGTGGTCATAGTCATGTTCGAAGTCGTGCATGGTCGATGTCAAATTGCCGTGGTCGAAATCGTGTTGCCGTGGTCAAAGTCGTGTTACCATGGTTGTAAAGCCTTGTGTGGTCATAAATGACACTGTGGTTGTAAATACCTCGTGGACGAATATTTTCGCGGTTGAAATTGGATGGTGTTGGAGCCGGCCGTGGTTGAAACTGGATGGTGTTGAAGCCGACCATGGTTGAAAAGCAATACTTTCATAAACGTAAATTCTAAAGCAATCCAAATATCAATTATTTATCATCATTTTTAATCACGACCATCCACATGGTCTAACAATCTCCCTCTTGATGAACACGTTGACAATTCCTTGAAAAACACTCAAACGAAAGAATTTGCGATTCGAGACAACCGATGAGAACAACCAAATAAGGACAAACCCAAACGAGAACAAACTTCCAAAGCAAATCTCCCCCTTTCTTCTACTTTTCTCCTCCTTTGGCAATGAAATCATCAAGGGCTCAAAAGTGGGAATAATTCTAAAAGGAGCTGAGCGAATAAAGACCAGGAAGCTTTGTAGACTATACAGGTCACTTTGCATTGATTAAAATTTTTGACCAAGCCAACATTATGAGCAGAGATATCTAGATCACATAAAATCATATATCATATAGCAAGATCAAAAGTAATCTTTGCGCACAATTAAGCACTTTTAGATCAATGACAGGCATCTTATCAATGACTAAACCAAGTATAAAGAGCACAATGAGATACCACAACGAAAAGTCAAAGTCTAAAATTGAAGCAAACATTAAATCTAGACGGGCTAGCAGTCTTATATAACAACCTATTGCTCCACACACGATTCTTAGGCATGTGGCATACTTCTTTTTCATGATACACGCTTAAAGCAAACTTCTTTTAAATGGTAGCATGCTTGAAGCATACTTCTTTTCATTTGTGCACTCTTGTGCCTTTTTTCATTTGACCATGGTATGTTTGAATTTTTCCAATTACAATAGTTCCTTTTTTGGGATGTTACATCAACTCAAAGACTTGCAATGTGAAGTGTTGATTTGTGTGACCCAAATTTTGATAATATTGATGGAGGAAGTTTGTAGTAGCAGAGAGCTAGTAGGCCCAAGTACGGATTAGGTCACCTTGTTGGATAAGTTTCCTTCTACAACTTCGAGTTTTGTATCTCTATATATACCCTCCATAAGCCACATGGGATGAGTTGACGACTCATTGGAAATCCCTTGTATTTTGTAATTGTCCTCGTATAGTGATGACCTTTGATGTGCGTTCGTGATTTTTTTTCCCACAAGTTTTTCACGTTAAAATTTCAACTCTTATTGTTGATTATCTTCGTTATATGCCTTGTCGATTCTAACATGAAGTTTGAAAAAGCTCGGCCTGACTCATATGTAGGGATCGAAACGGATCGAATACGAATCGAATAATCTCAAATACAAATATGAATCCATATTTTTAAAATGAATACGGATACAAAAGATCAATTCATATTTTTAAAACAAATACGAATATGAATTCAAACATTCTCGAATATGAATGTTGCAATGAATGCGAATTTGAATCGAATATGTACTTAATTCAGTTGAATACGAATATCCTAAAACTTTTATAACAAATATCAGTAGAACAAATTTATGTAACATGACTACATGTCTACACGAGCTAGCAATGTAATGCATATAGTTGGAAATTATGCAAAGTAGTTTTTAGTTCTTCAATGTGAATCTTGGTTCATCAGAAAATTACTTCCTACAATCATCCCCGGGTAGGTCGCCAGGGATGAAAATGGATTGAATACGAATCGAATAGTCTTGAATACAAATACAAATACAAACATTCGTGAATACGAATATGAACATTCTCAAATACGTATATGAACATTCTTGAATACGAATAGAAACATTCTCGAATACAGATTTTACTTACCACATACGCATTTTTTGGATACAAATATCAGATAAAGCAGATTATCCTTTACCATTTCCCATCTCTATTTGTACGTACTCTAGATATGCCACGGCATATATGGGGACTTGAGACATGAATATGGAATGATGTTTCAATCAACTTGCATTGGAACATCAATCAACAAGTGATCTATCCGTATAGGGTCCTTTATGTTGGGATACGGGTATACTACACTAACAAGAAGTTGTGTATTGTGATCCTGAGGTTGGTCCAACTTTGATGACTCATAAGGTGGATGGTGACAATAAGCTGATTGTTGAGAAGGGGCAGCGACATGGTGTTTTTCAAACCCAATGCATGATCAAAGGCAAATGGTGCAAGCTTATAATCGATGGGGGAAGCTATAACAATGTGATCAGTAAGGACGTGGTTGATGTACTCTCATTAACCACATGGCGTCATCCGAAGCCATACTATATGCAATGGCTTCACAATGTTGGTAAGCTGAAAGTTATTCATAAAGTTCGTGTGCCGTTTTCAATTGATTGTAACATCCTGATTTTCAGAGCCTTTTTGAAGTTTTCAAAATAAAATTCACCATTTGTATTTTTCTGGAATTAATTAAAGCTTAATTGGAATTGTTATTAATTAAAAGGATTTAATATGATTAAGTCAAACATTAACATTTGCCCAAAATATTTTATTTGAGTTCCTTGAGTCTCAAGTAATTTTCTGGAATTTACTGGGAATTTTCTTGATTTATTTGTTATTTTCTAGAGCTCAAAAAGTATTATTTGAATTTCTGGAAAAAGAAAAGAATAAGAAAACCCTAAAAGCCAGGTGGGCCGAAGCCCACCCAGCTGGCCCAAGCGACGCCCGCACCCGCCTGGCCACGTGGCGAGCATCTGCCCCGCGCCCGCGCCCGCACTGCCCCGCCCGATGGTCGCCGCGTGTCGTCATCCCAGCCCGTTCGCTCCTCTCGCCCGCGCGCCATCCCGGCCGTTCGCCTCGTACGTGCCACCGACAGGTGGGGCCCACCTGTCAGCGCCGCTAACCCTAACCCTAATGGGCCGAGCCCACACGGCCGCCGCCGCCGCCCGGGTATTTATTGGCGCGGACCCCGAGGTTCGCCGCCCTCGTCGCCGCCTTCGCCGCCGTGCGCAGCCGCCGCCTCCTCCGCCGCTAACCGCTGTGCGCCACCGCCTTCGCCGGGAGCTTCGCCGTCGTCCGCTGCCGGTGAGCCCCGTCGCCGGCCAGATCCGCTCGCTCGCCGCTCGGTCGCCGTCGCGCCCAGACCCGCGCCGCCGCCCGCCGCTCGTCGTTCGCCGCCGTTCAACGGAGGTCGCCGCCGCTCGTCGGAGTCCGCCGTCCGCCGCTCGTCGCCGGTCGACGCCGTCGCTTCCGCCGCCGTCCTTGCTGCCGCCGGTGAGCCTTCACCGCCGCCCGCACCCCCGCCGGCCAGACCCCGCCGCCCGGTCGCCCGCGCCGCCTCGGTCCCCGCGCCCGCTTGCGTCAGCGCCGACGCCAGCCGCGCCGCGCCCCTTCGCCTCCCCGTGGGCGCCGTCCACCGTGCACCGTGCCTCTGCCCGGTGGGACCCGCATGTCAGCCGTACCCCCGTGGATCATGCCCAGTCAGCCTTGCCCGTCAGCCCTAAGCCGACGTGTCAGCCTAGTCAGCAGCCCCGTCAGCGTGCCATGTCAGCCGCCCAGTCAGCATGCCCCGTCAGCCTCGGGCGCACACGTGTCGCCACGTGTCTGCCACGTCAGCCCTAGCCGCCGCGCCAGCCACCCAGTCAGCCGCACTGTTCCGTGTGCCGAGCCCACCGTAGACTCAGCTTCCCGTGCGCCCGGTCCACAGCACAGTGTAATTTCCGAATTTCAGCCTTTTTCCTAAAACCAGATTTTCCAGAGCCCCGTTCTCCCTCGTCCTAGCTCCGATTGACCCGATTCTTTTTCCTAAATTCATCTAAAATTGAGCTCTATCTTTTGGTTCAGGTTTGAGAAGTTTTTGGAGTTCATTTGAATTTTATTTGATTTTATTTTGTCTTTTCGAATTGCTTTCTCTCTCGTTAGATCACGCGTTCGAAGGAGCTGAAGCCGGATCCGAAGATCAAGAATTGCTAACTGAGCAAGGCCAAGACAAGTCGTATTCTTTGATCATGTTGAACCCAGTTTGCAATCTATTATTTAATTATTTTGTTTTAAATTATCATGCATCACTACTTTTATTCAAACCCTTGTATTGGTAGTTATCGTCCCAATTGGTTATTTCCCTCCTTGATAATTTGAATGCCCTGATTCCATTGTCACCATAGAATGGGAAATTACTTAGTGATGCAATATTAGTTGTCACATGGGTTGTGCGTTTAATTGCTTAGCCATGCTTATCACTAGTACGTTGGGTTTATCATCACATGTGGTTAATTAATCTTGACTTAATGATATACTTGAATGTGGTGGTTAACCACAGTTATAAAACTTGTTGCCATGGCATGGGTAGTGTCATTGGTGTTGGTTATACAAAATTGGTTTTCACTTGGGCGATTGATCGTGCAGTAAAGGGGGTGCGAGAGGCACATAGGATGTGGATGTTTCGCCTGGGTAATTCTTAAGGACTTAACTTTGTGCGCCATTGATCTGAGTCTTACCGCACAACCACATGTCTAGTATGGGATAGACCTAGCTGATTAACTTGCAAAGGTTTAGTTCAGATATCATCATTGGTAAGTGAGTACCAGGGGTACTGGATTGCTCACAGTGAGGAACATGGTTACTGTCCTCATACGGCGCAAGAGGGGACTTCTGACTGTGGTGGTTAACCCTTCAGCAGTGAAACCTTAGCGGGTGATGTCTAACTAGATTGGAGTGAGGTAAAGGCTTTGTGATAATTTATCTGGGTCTCATGCCTAAGGAAGTATGCTGGCTATTAAGATGATTTATCTCTTGTGGGTAAAGTTGTGCAACCTCTGCAGAGTGTAAAACTATTCGAATAGCCGTGTCCTCGGTCATGGACAGCGCTCGGTGATTTCACACGAGGGGTAGAGTTTTCATAAAAACCTGGTTGGGTTAAGTTGGAGAGTGAATGGTTAGTTCACTGGTGGTTCATTTCATGGATCTTGGTTCATGGTGGATTCCTTGGGTGAATGGCTAGTTCACTTGTGGTTG
This sequence comes from Dendrocalamus latiflorus, assembly GCA_017311315.1. Lineage (NCBI taxonomy): Eukaryota > Viridiplantae > Streptophyta > Magnoliopsida > Poales > Poaceae > Dendrocalamus > Dendrocalamus latiflorus. The sequence goes on along the minus strand of CM029652.1, from coordinate 36,568,361 downwards.
GTCTCAATTCCTTTGGTTACTTATTTATTATCATTTATAAAGTTTGCTTTTCAATCTATTTATTGTATTTACCTTAAATTGTTGCTTTATGCAAAATTAACCTTTCAGCCATCCATTGGTAAGCCTTGCATACTATATTGCATTCTTTGTTACAAACGACTTGCTGAGTACTCTATGTACTCACGGCTTTATGCCCCTGTTGCTCAGTTGAGGAGGAGGAGAATCACCAGCAGAAGGTTCCAGAAGAAGAGTACTTCGACGTCTTCGCGGATTAGGCTTCGTTCTCCACTCGATAGCCTGTGGGCGTGTCGATTGGCTGCTGCGCTTTCTTTTGGTTTTCCGCTGCTAGTTTTTGTTAAGCCCTCCGGGCTAGTCTATTGTAAGCTTGGCCATAAGGTCGTACTCTGATAATTATCAATATAATTTAGTTTTTCCTTAGAATATCGTGATATGGATGATATTTATCTTTGTACATACTGTGTGCACTAGCGTGATCCTGGACTAGTGCAGAATACACAGGAGAGTCCGGATTTGTATATTCGGGTCTCTACATTGATGGATATGAAGACAAGGTGGAGTGTGACGTCGTGACTATGCACATGTGTCACATCATGTTGGGGCGTCCGTGGCAGTTTGATCGCAATGTCACACACCAAGGGAGAGCCAATCGCTTCACTTTTATGCATAAATGTGTATTTCAATCTTTGCTGCCCAAGAGAGATGATGAGATTATTTCTGACATTGCCGTCAAGGATAAGGAGCTTGTGAAGATTGCCACGAAACCAAGGACGGTTTCGCTTGAAGGGGGAGGGGATGATGAGGCCAAGAGTGTGAATGCTACATTGATTTGTGCTTCATCTATGCAATCTAAACTTACAAGGCTTAGTAGTGCTGAATTGCGCAAGGAGAAAGAAGTAATTGGTTATGGGAGAGAAGAATATCCTAGTTCGTGCGGATGCTTATGTGATTCCTCCTCTGCGCAGTGCAAATAACACAACAATGCATGGAATTAGATGTGTGGATGGAGAAGAAAGAAAGTTAGTTTGCCTAAAGAGGAAGACACAAGATCAATCAAGTTCTCGTGATTGCAGTTCTGTCCATAATGTTCATGAAGTTCTCAACGCTAATTCTGAGGTTTCTAATGCACACAAAATACATATTTGAAAAGCTAATGAAGTCTACTTTCCAACGAATCAAATGACGCTTGATTGGAGTTTCCTACACAAAGTTATAACAACTTTATTGGATGCTACATGGGCTGTCCGGAGAGACGCGCGAGACTTGCCAAACATAAAGTGTTCGAGTATTGTAATGCAAGTAAGGGTAAAATCCGACCACACCATGGCTTTCTAAAGGTTGAGAAGGACTCCTTTTCAGGTTCCAAACGGATTTGGAAGCCCCTTGAACAAGAAAACAAAACATATAAAGATTTGAAACCGATTCGGACTCGGATTGGGACAGCTGGCAAGACCGATACTAAAACATCCATAACTTTCACAAACGGAGTCCGGTTTGGACGTTCTTGGACTCGTTGGAAAGCTATTTCGAAGCCTCGCACAATCCTCATAGTCAGATTGCAAATTAAGAGCTAATCCGGTGTTAGTAGTTTAGATATTTCCTTTTTATTCGTATTGGAGTTTGTTTCGGTCTTAGGCCAGGTTGTGCGTGAGTTTTAGTCAAGGCTGTGCATTATGCACCAATATAAGGCCAGAGCCTTAGCCCCATTGTAACATAGGCTATGATATGATAAGTTTTTAGACTCGTGAAATAAAGAAGAAAATCGCCATGATGGTTGGTGGCGGCCAGATTGCGTGATTGCAAGGTTTTCTCATTTGGAGTTTGCTGAGTTGGTGCAAGGCAAGAATAGAAGATTCTTGAGATTGCCCATCGAATCTACAAGGTTCATCTCTTCTAATTCGTGTCTTCTTGCTGAATTCACGATTTGGGGAGTACGGCAGATTGCTTCTAGTGTGCGCCTTGCATACTAGTGCAAATTGCCCTTATCAATATTGTTTGCTGCATCAAGACAAGGAGAAGACTCTATCCAAGGAGAAGGAATCTCGCTGATCGTACCGGAAAAGATCGGACCATCCCTACGTATCAACTAATCATTAGTTGGTCCGCATCAACAGTGCCCCTACCGAAGTCCACATGTCTGGGGATGGGACACCGTGCTTTGGCATGCTAGCACTAGCATGCACGGTAGGAGTTATGAGAGGTGCAGCTAGGGTTTCGACGGGGTGTTTCGAGGATACCTCCCTCAGCCCCCACACCTCTCCTTATATAGCCTCCAACTGGATTCTTATCCAATGTGAGTACAGATCGTATTTCACTTGGAGACTTTTATCCGAACTCTTATCATTATAGCCCATTAAGTGTGTGACCCAATAGGTTCATGTATATTTGGTCATGGGCTGAAAATTTCTTTCCGGTTCATAAGTCGGTAGCAGTCCCTAGCAGGACATAACGACTCTCAAACATACATAAAGATCATATCGGACGAGCCTATATAGTACTTATGTACCAATCTCTTTGCCTCATGATACCAGATCGAACTCAAGGCGATAAGTGTGCCATCCTTTGATAGCTCGATCCTTTCACTCGAACCTGTAGTGGATTACTAAGTTGTGATTGACTCCTCAACCACATTCGGTATGGCCATGTACTTCCTTAATCCAACCACATCAAGGGGTCTAGAGATATCTCTCCTGTTATATAGGAGGGGCAAATTCCATCTTGATAGCTTATATTCCTTCGTTTGTTTCATAGTAAACATGAAAGCTACCTTTATAATCACCCAGTCACGGAGTAGTGTTTGGCAATATCTAAATAAACTATTACACATGTAGAAAACAATGACAATATCAGGTCTAAGGATCTTACATACATTATGTATGAGACCAACTAATGACACTTACGAATATAACAATTTCCGTAGTGCCTCATGATGGGTCAATCCAACATCATGTTCTCTAATATGTATCCACATTATTGATTTAATATCTAATATCCATGATCCGTGAAACATGATCATCAATTAATACATGTGCTAATCTGTAAATCATAATTGTCCTACGTAATGATATAAGATCAAGGATAATTTAGAATAACATCAAAACATGAATAAAAAGTTCCATGAGCAAATCATATACTTGTTGATTAATATGAAATACATTTATTCAAGGGACAAAATAATATATTGTTTAAAAAAATCATAAATATAAAAGTAATATAATTATCTCTAGACCATATCACTAACACTTCCAAGCAAGGGTGATCGGTCAGCCAACCTGTTTCGTGTACTTTCAAAATGAATAAATTGACAGTGATGTATCACTGTAACAAAAGGTTGGGAAGCAATCAGCAGACAAGCAGGGGTTGGAAACAATGGCATCATTAGCGGCAAAAGGGACTGTCTTTCCGCTGACACTTTGGAAGATTAATAAGACTACTCTCTCTGGCCACTTCGATTCGTATCATCATGCTGTCCACACCTGAAATGACAAGAGCGAGATATTACGAGCAATTTCTCGCTTTTGGATATCCTGTCTTTCACTCTTTCCATTGGGGGATTCTACCTTCTCCGCACCAAAACCTGTGAATTTAATTCGACATAAAGCACATGCATGAACATTCGCTTTGGAAAAGCTTGTTCAAGCTCCTTTCTTGCTTAATTAAACTTCTAATTAACCACCACGCTAATTTGTGTGCTATGAGTTAGCTAGACCAGTAAAACTACTTGGCAAATGGTGCATCAGTGCAGCAAGTGGATCTGAACGGTCATAGACCATGATCCAGCTTTACATGCATGCACTCACCCAGGCCGTGTCTTATCCTGATCCCCAGCTACAGACGAGTGCACTGTCATGTAACAATGGATAACTTAAGCTGGGAGGCCAGATCAAATTAAGAGCTGCACCTGGTTGTTTGCAAGTTGTTTGGTCTGTGCATATTTCAGCCCTCCAGCTGTGAATTCTTTCCTTGGTTTGTCCTATTGTGTTGTTCTTCTAGCATCATCCTTGCTGGCTCTTTCTGGGACGAGGAGGACTTCATGTTGAACTCAAACACCAACTTTTACTGAATCTTCAAAATGCAAAACTACATGTTAAATATTTTCTCTCTCTTTAAATAGTTTTTATGAACACTGGTGTTTGTGGGGGGCAATTAATTATGGTAGAGTCCAGATCACAATTTTGCAAGCAGTAGGCTCTAGTCAATGTTCAGAAAATCCATAGGATCCAGACCACAGTTTCTAGCCGTTCATGTTCCAGTCAGCTTGATGAGTTGTGTGGTAAGCATGCGAGGCAAGCACGACCATTCGTCTGCAGCAATCGTCGAGTGATTATTCTCCTGATGAGAATGATGTGTTACTAGTTAAGTTTGGCTGCTTGCTGTCAGTGTCTTGACTCAAGTTTCGGTCAGCTAAAACAATGCCAAGTGAACGCGTTTCTGACATCAGAATAATTAGTGGTTTTTAGAGGAAGCAGAGTTATTAGTTTTTTTTAGAGGTAGCAGAATTATTAGTTGGAAATGGGGATAAGCTCAATTGATCATGACTGATGTTGGGCCGCCCTAAATTCTCACATATATAAAGCCCATTACTGGGCTCCGCGCCTCACGTCTTGGAAGATTAGATCATTTTTCGTATCAAGAAAAATGAAGATTAGGTCATTTGATAACCCTTTACTTTATCATGATAGTCCTAGTTACTTTGATAGTCAAACTACCATCGATTTGAGGATTCAGTTTTTCATAGAAAATGTTAACTGTCCGAGATTACGGAAGTAATCTTTGTTACTGTGCTCCCTCCCCTCACAATTACACGTTGTTTTGGAATATATACAGTTAAGCATTATAAAATTTGATCATTAATATCTTTTTAAATATTTAAACTGAATACATTAAAATTATATGCATAAATTTGTATAAAAATACTTTTATAGTATTATAAATTTATTGGATTTTATAAATATATTACATATACATAGGTGGTCAAAATTATGTTTTAGAAACCATGTCTATGTCTAAAAATATATATTTGTGACTAGAAGGAGTACCTTTTTATCGCATATTTTAAGCTGAATGTTTTTGGGATAATCCTTTAGCCTAGTGAGTAAGGCACACGATTGTGGCGGATGATGTCATGAGTTGAAAGTCACTATTCGACTTCGTTAAATCAAAGATCCCTATAGTTCCTTCTACCTATTCTCGTTTTTATAACTGAGCTTTTTAAACTTTCGACATTTAAATTAAAATCACCAAATTCAAAGTTCTTGATTCCACGAATTGTAATCTCAAATTAATCTTAAGAGTTTCTAAATCAGTTGAGATACTGTTAGTGCTATGCTCTAGAGACAATCATAGATATAATTATATCACTTATATGTTTATGATCTTTTAAACAATATATTATTTTATCCCCTAAATAAATATCTTTTATATTGATCAATAAGTATGTGACTTGTTCGTGGAACTTTTTATTCATATTTTGATGTCTAAATTATCCCTAATCTTATATCATTATGCAGGACAATTATGATTTATAGATCAACACATATATTGATCGATGATCATGTTTCACAAATTATGAATATGAGATATCAAATCAATAATATAGACACATATTAGAGAACATGATGTTAGATTGACCTACCATGAGATACTGCGAGAATTGTTATATTTTTAAGTATCATCAGTTGATCTCATACGTAGTGTATGTAGGATCCTTAGACTTAAAATTGTCATAGTTTTCTACATATGTAATAGTTTACTTAGAGATTGTTAAACACTACTCCGTAACTAGGTGGTTATAAAGGTATATTTCGGGTTTACTATGAAAATATGGAGGAATGTGAGCGATCAAGATGGAATTTACCTCTCTTATATAACATGAAAAATTAAGAAAGTATATGGCCATGCCGAATGTGGTTGAGGAGTCGACTGTAACTGAGTAATCCACTACAGTTGAAGTGAAGGATCGAGCTATCATAGGATTGTATGTGTTTCGCCTTGAATTCGATCTAGTATTATGAGGTAAAGAGATCAGTACCTAAGCACTATATGGCTTCGTCTGATATGATCTTTATGTATATTTGAGAGCCGCTATGTCCTGTCGGAGACCATTACCAACATGTGAACCAGAAAGAAGTTTTCGGGCCATGACCAAATATATATGAACCTACATGGTCACACAATTAATGGATTGTAACAGATTAGTTCGGATTAGATCCGTTACTAGTGGGCCAAGTGGGTTTCGCACCTGTTAGGCCCCTAACGTAGGGTTCCACCGAGTAGCCATATTAGGAGAGGCGTGGGGGTAGAGGTAGGTATCCCGTATATACCCACCGAAACCCTAGCCACCACCTCTCACAGGCCCTGTCGTGCGCGACAGTGCCAGCATACCGCTGCACGATGTTCCTCCCTGGACATGTGTACTTTAGTAGAGATGTTGTTTGTGAGTAGATGTTTGGCTCGTAGAGATCGACTACTTCTATTACACCAATGTGTGTTGCATTGAATTGGGCTATTTCAACTCTTCTTTCTATGCACTGCGCGCCTAGTGGTGACAAATCATGATCTCTTACTAGCATGGCTTCTTAATTTATATGGTAGAAATTTTAATTTATGCTAGTGTAGCCTACCCCGTATCCCAAGTCCCAACTGATACATACTACATCGGTTTTCTTGTGCTTTAATTTTAGACATTAATATGATCTCCAATACATGTCTTTAACCATACCTTTTCTAATTACGTGTATATATATGAATAGAAAGTATTAGTCTTATAGTATGTCAAAGTATTTTGATTTTTTATTTAATTAATAAAAAGTAAATAAAAAATCATAGAAGTGGGAAACCTCGAGCGGAATTACAAATATAGGATGGACCGCTGAAGCTGAGTGCGTTCAGCTGTGGATGCCAGGGCTAACTGCGTCCACGGACAAACGCTGGATGAAGTTGTCCATGCATTAGGCTTGCGTCCATTACTATTTGAAGACGAAAAGAGGAACTTGTGATCTAAAGATGGAGACGAGCAGACGAAACACCGATAAGAGAATCGATCCTCGATTCCGACGGCTACACGCTCTCCCTATGCCGTTTCTCTCCGCACGGCGGCCGGCTGCTGCCGGTACGTCTCTCTTCGAAATAGACGTTTCTCGCAGCGGCACTTGAATCTCTGAAAAGCCAAACAACAACTGCACGTGTGTATCTTTGATCTCGAACTCTCGTTTGTGAGATATCTCATTGATCTTGAACTAGCCCGCTTGTCATATTATACAAATCAAGAGATCCTCCAACGGTTAACTTAGATGAGTGACATGTCTGCACAACTCTGTATTAGGTGCAACTGCCATGGTGAGAGAATCCAGAACAACGATCTGATGGTTTATGTTCCTTTCTAATCAAATCAAAGAAACAGATTAGCATAACGAGAACGAAGAAGTAGACCAGTGCCCAGCTCAACGTCGCACATGGCCGTTAGACGTCAAAGAATTCGGCGTTCGTTCCTGGACGCTGTCACCCCTGCGTCCTTCCTAAATTCGTTAATCCTAACTCATCTTTCCTACTTTTATAATTACCAATTTACATTTGGATGTTGTGTGTTACTCTAATTCATAGTAGTAAATGACCTCTTAGAAATAGCCATATATAATGAATGGGAGGTATATACAAAGAAAAGAGAGTAAATTGCACTTTGCACAACCTAGTTTAATACCGTTGCTCAAAACACCAGGTTTAGTCTTTATTCACACGTAACACCACATAATCTAATATTATTTACACTTTGCACCAAGTCTTGAGTCAACCTAGATCCAATCCGCAAAATTGACAGGCTAGACACATCCACAGGTGCCACGCACGCATGAGTCGGTGTGCTGGCATCCACGCTAGTCATCCAGTCAAGACCGGTCTAGAAAAAAATGGTCACAGATCTGTTATATTTGGATTTGGCTTATGGTATTTGACTGCGGCTTATAGTTTTTGGGCTGTTTGTGAGAGAGTACGAAGTAACAAAAACTCGTGTGTAGTTATGGTCAATATAAATAAAGTTACTATAATATATACTATAATCAACTTGTAAACCTTGTCTTAAAAAACATTCAGTTAAATATTAATTATTGTATAAAAACTAAAACCAGCTTTTCAAACCTAAAAAAAGAGACCCCATATCGCCGCCATCTCTCTCCTTCTCCCTCGTATGTTCTCCTCGTCTTCGCCCTAGGCCGGCGCAGGAAGCAGAAGGGAGATGGCGGCAACAAGCCGAGCAAGCACTCCAAACATGTTAATCTCGAACCTAACCTGCGTCTAGCAAACATGTCAGGGAGCATGGCGAAGAAGCGCTCGGCTTGGAGCGCAGACCTTGATGATTAGGAGCATGGCGACGTCAAATGAGACAAGGGACACGCGGGGTCGAAGTCGAACTAGTTAATGAGAGGGCGACGTCTTTGTTCGGTTTCTTGCTATCGACCCTACTGCCAATTTCTTTCTACAATCTTGCCACCGTCTCCCTTCCCCGCTAATTAGGGGAAGACGAAGAGCATGCGTAGGGAGGAGATGTGACCCATTTTGTTTTTTTTGTCAGATCTCTCTCAACCGACTAGGCACCTAACACAACTTTTCGGAATTTTTTTAAAATAATCAATTTTTATTTTGAATTATAGTAATATACTTGTCTTTTTTACAGTAATAACTATCTGTCGCTCCACGGTTGGACGACTTAGGCTAGTCGTCCAACCATTGGGTGACACGTGGCCAAGTCGTCCGACCATTGGGCGGCTAGTCCTAGTCGCCTAACCGTAGGGTGACTTGGCCACGTATCGCCAACGGTTAGGTGACTAACTAAAGTCGTCCAACCGTTGGGTGACTTAGGGTCTTTATGGCCTGCATGCGCGCACCCCTGAGCGTATTCAACTGAGAGAAGAGGAGGAGGTGCATTCGGCCAAGAAAGAGGAGGGAGCACAAGAGAAGAGAAGGAGATAAGAGGAGAAAATGATGTGACCACGCCACCAACACATACGACCATAGCGGTCAATATCAAGATTGAACTAAAGGTGAATCCGTTTCTTCAACTTCAACACATTTTAAATGAGAATATGATGCTACCTAATGATGAAAATATATATATTTGTAGCACCACATCACTTTGGAACCAATTGAAGCAAGGGTTCAAGTTGGACAGGTTTTGGAATCCAATTCGGCCTCCAGATCAATTCGGATTCAGCCTGACAGGCCAATTTCAAACGGCCATAACTTTTGATCCAGAAGGCTTCTCAGGGACCGTGAGTACTCGTTGGAAAGCTCTTGGAGTCTACTTTCAGATGGATCTAGTCTCACCTCCAAACTCCATCCGAGCATATCAGAAACTGCGAAACAAGTCACGTCACTTTTTCAGTCCGAGTCAAAGTGGGCCGAGGGCCTTGTAACTTGGGCTATTTGGGCCGGTATATTCACATGAACTGTACCACGGCCGTGTGAACAGTAACTGTGAATAGTACCATATCCATTGTCATTAGATAAGTACGGCTTTCCCCTCCCCTATTTAAGGAGGCCGCACCCCTTTAGTTTTCCTTGGATTTTTCTTAAGAGATTATTCTGCTTAGCAGTTTCGCCGTATGTTCGGTTGAGGAACCCCAACTTGTGAACTTAATATTTATTCGCAATACAGATTGCATCTTTTACTCTCTTGCTCGTGTTCTCGATTCGCTTGCAGGAGATAGCCTTCTTGGCGAGGTCAATCGTGTTCGGCACGGTTGATAACCAACGGAGCAGTGGTGTAGTGATTGCGAGGGGTTCGATCTGTTTTGGTCGGAGCCTTTGGATCATCAACGTCGAGATCTCCACAATCGACTTATCTGTACCTCTCGGAAGATCGGGCCATTGTCACATCAGAAAAGGAGAGAAAAAAGAGAGGGGGAAAGGAGAGGAGAGGATGAGGAGAGGAGTAGAACAAAGGAAAGGAGAGGGAGGGGAAGAGAGGAGAGATCCATGCATCGACGACAGTGAGCTCTCTGTATTTCCTTGTATATTTACTTTTAAAATATGATAGGACAGTAACTAAAATTGTTAGATTTAGTTTTGAAATTAAGATAGGTTAGTAACTAAAATTATAAGATGTGCAGTTGCATCTGTAATGTTGCAACATCCCAAAAAATCACTTTCTTTAAAAAATTAATTTTAAATTAATTATTTAATAATTTTGGGATTTTATTTGGATTTTTCCTGAAATAATTAAAGCTTAATACGAATAAAAAAGAAAATTCCTTTGGGGCAATCCATCCCTCTGCTGACCCTTGTGTGACTCGCTTAATCCCCAACCGAACAGCACCAGCCACAACACTTCTTTCTTCCTTTCTCATTTAGCTTTATTCTTTCCTTCCTTCCTTTTATCCTTGAGGCTATAGTTACTATTCTTTTTCTTCTACCTTGCGCCGAGACTAACAGGCTCAAATCACCAATTGGCCAAGAGCCATTTCTCCCCATCGTCTTTACTTGGAACTACCCCAATTTAAGCTAGCAATCAATTCATCATTCTTTCCTTTCCAATTACATGTGCTTAATGCAGTGAAACGTTTGCACGGTGCTATGAATGTTGTTGGTTTCCATTCATTGCCCATGCTACAAATTGGCACACCGTGATCTTATCTCCTTTCTTTTCATCTAGCCAAAACCTTTCTTCCTCCAGAGAAATCCCCTAGGTTGGCCGAAGTCGTGTTATGCGCTGCCTGTGTGCGTCGCCCGGCTGCATTTGCAAAGCTTCATCTCTGCAAATTGTCGGGAATTGAATTTTCATAGAATCGGCCATTTTTGCTTTCACCATCACCGACTGCTTCACTGTCCAAGACTGCCTCTGGAGCCTTTCCCTAACTGAAGCACTCCAATGCCGCCGTCTTCCGCCGACACCGATGTCGTCTTTATCTTTGTTGTGGCCGTGCGAACCCCAGCTGCCTCGTCATCGAGCAAATCCACCGTTGAAAGCCTTCACTGTCGACACCCTTCCACCGCCGCTGCTACTCCTTCCTCGCCACCGATCTACCTCCAGTAAAGCAACCATACACTAAAACCTTCTCCGTACCACCTTGTCTGTCTGGCTGACCGGATGGTCCGAATGTCTCTCTGGCTGACTGGACGATCCGAACATCTCTCTGTTCAATTGGACTATTTGAACATCTCTCTATCCTCTGACCACGATATACCCTCCGACCTCTCCGAACCCTTCGATCCCTCTGACCTCTCTGAACCCTTTGATCCCTCCGACCTCTCTGAACCCTCCGATACTACGACCATAGCTTCTCAAGACCGCAGTCACTCACGACCACAACCGCTTTCAACCACGGTTGCCCACGACTGTAGTCGCTCACGACCATAGCCATTCACTACCACCGCAATACACGACCTTGGCACTATCTAACCATGGCTGTTCGACCACTCTTGGCCTTCTGACCACCATCAGTGTTATAATCGCCCTGGTCGGTTACGACAACCTCGTTGGCTATGACCACTCTGGGTAGTCCGACAATTCTCGTAGGTTTTGACCACATAAAACCTTTCGACCATATAAAGCCTTTCGACCACATATACCTTTTTACAATGTTATATCCTTTGACCATCTCCATTTTCGACCACGTTATATCTTTCTACCACCTCTACTTTTGACCAACTTACAGTCTTTGACCCCTCCGACCATGTTATAACCTCTGATCGCCCCAACCACTTTATAGCTTTCGGCCGCTCCGAACATCTCCTCTTGTCGATCGAACTGCTCCGAACGTCTTCTCCTGCCATTTTCGACCACAAACCACCCTCTGTAGATTTGACCACTACTACCAGGCAAACACTTCCAAAAGCACATATTTCTTCATCCTAACTCTGTTTGAACCTATTCAAAATTCTTAATTCATCTAAATTCAATATCTTCCTTCCAATGTGTGTATATATATATATTGTATTTTTGTGCCTTTGTTTGTGTTTATTTATTTATGTTTCTCGTTTTTGCACATAAAACCTAATATCGCCGAAGAGTTTTTCGATTCGTAGCACGAAAGTCCAAACAACGTGCAAGAAGGCAAGTCTCCTTTGACCATTTTGTACCTATGTTTACCAAAATCATTTTAATATTTCAAATTTAATTGCATTGCTATGTTACCTAAAATGTTAATTTATGTCTTAAGGTTATTAGTTAATCTGAAAATTGTTATTCCCTCATTTGATGTTGACATCCATGTACCTTTCTCGCCCTAGATTTCCTTTGTCTCAGTATTGAGATTATATAACTATTTGATAACGTTAGAATGGTAGTAACTACTTAGAGAAGCTATTCGGTCATTATAACCCTATGGGTAAGAATAATGTTATCAAATCTCTAAACAATTGTTTTTATCAAGTGTTTGGCAATAGGTACTACTATTGGGTTTTTAAATAAAATAAAATGGTGAAATTTGGTTTTAGACTAAGGCGGATGATAAGATTGGGTTGGTGTGGATTTAGCATAAGAACTTGTATTGTGAATATGCTGCCTGAGTCAATTAAGGACTGACACTTGTAATTGTCCAAAATGAGCACTACCGTACAGCCACAAGTCTAAATTGGTATGACCTAGCTGATTAACTTATAAAGGTTTAGTTTAGATATCACCAATGGTAAGGGGGTACCAGGGATTTACTGTACTCATACGACGCAAGAGGGGCTTCTGACTGTGGTGGATTTAAGCCTTCAGCAGTGAAACCTCAGTGGGTGGTGTCTAGCTAGATTGGAGTGAGGTAAAGGCTCTGTTATAAATTATCTGGGTCTTATACCTAAGAAAGCATGTTGCCTATTAAGAAGACTTATCTCTTGTGGGTAAAGTTGTACATCCTCTGTAGAGTGTAAAACTATTTGAATAGCCATGCCCACAGTCAAAGGTGGGCAAGGTGCGCTTTCACATGATAGATCTTTAGTTTTGGTTTCAAAGTAAAAGTTTTGGGATCTCAGGAGTGGATGGAACTTTCAGGAGTGTGTCCTGACGAATGGAGCCAGTGTGGGTGGATGAACCCATAGTCTTCAACCTTGGTGGTTAGAGCCTGTCTACTAGTGTTGGTGGTTGAAATCTTCACTGTATATGTTATCTAGTTTCAGTTACTGCAATTACTTTGTTAAATTGAAGTTTTCAAAAATATTTAATGGTATTTGAAATAAAATGATGCTTAGTGCAAAAGAACCATATTATCTTTATTTTTTTAAGCCCTGCATCTACAACATTTTCCCAAGACTTGTGGAGTACACTCAAAACAAATCTCAGAGTTTTGTGAAGATCAAGAAGGAGTCTACGACTACTTTGCATGTGGATTTAATGAAGGTTTCCCGGAGTATTAGGTTGTGTTTTCCTGATCAATTGCCTATGGCATGTTGATGGGTCATCGTCAGAGTTTCTTTTGCTTTCGCTGTGTTCTATAAGTTTGAGAGGTCTTGAAACCTCAGATGTAATAAAGTGGCCATAAGGCATGTACGCTCTATTATTGTAATAAAGCATTGTAGGTTATGTGTTCATCACTATTTGACTGTGCGCACTAGCTTTGATCTGTGAATAGTACGGCAATACACAGAGGGTTCAGATTCAGAAATCCAGTCCCAACAGAGATGGTATCATAGCCAATTTGACTGTAGGATGTAACCTAATTAGATTAGTCATTATTAGAAAAGCTTAAATTTTATTTTATAAAATAAAAAATTAATAATGTGTTGTTCTTATATTTACTTGTCTTTCTATCCTTACCTTATCATGGCATTCTTTTTTATCTATCTACTTATTCACTTTTTGGAATGGTAATTGGATCACCTTTTCATTGTAATTTGTATAGATGGCTCAGTGAGATCGATTTTGAGAAGCACTTGGAGAAGCGAGTCATCATGAAGGAATGAGGAGTAGTTCATTAGTTGTAGTACCCAAGTAAAATCCACGATTTAGAATGCTTATATATTACCTTTTGGTGTGATAGGTGGCCTGTACCAAGCCTTTGTGCACCTGTGGTACAGCCATCCAAAAACTATTTTGATTTCAAACTAAGTTTCTCCTAGTTGGTATTTGCTTCTCTCTTGTGTGATTGTTTGGGATGTTGTTTAATCGTTCCCCGATCTCTTATCTATGCTACTTCCCTCTTACCTTTTGCTAACCCCAGCACCAATTCCACCACCTCCAGCTCAAGCCCCTAACCTAGAGCAAATGATGTCCATGCATTTGCAACTTTTTCAAGCTCTTACTCAGAACCAAGTCAACCAAGTTCAGCAAGCACCAATCCCAGCACCGCAGTCTAAGCTTAGGGAGTTCATGAGAACCAGACCGCCTACCTTTGCCGGTACAATAGATCGGTTGGAAGCTAATGATTAGCTCAAGGATGTGGAGAAGAAGCTGATTTTGGCTCAGTGCAATGATCATGAGAAGATGTTGTATGCCACCCATCAACTCAAAGATACTACTGCTAGTTGGTGGGAGAATTACTGTGTTGTCCATCAGGATGTACAACCATCAATTGGGCTGAATTTGTAGAAGTCTTTTGCACTGCACACAATCCTGTGGGATTGATGGAGATGAAGAAAAGAGAGTTCCATAAACTGTAGCAAGATAATCTTAGTGTATTTGAATATCTCAACCAATTCACTCAGCTATCAAGGTATGCACTAGAAGATGTCGCAACAGATGCAGCAAAGATTTGGCGCTTCATAGAAGGACTCGACCCCAACATCAAGGTGCAGTTGGTTTCCAATGATTTTTCAACCTTTTAGCACATGGTGAATAAGGCCCTTGTACAAGAAGATGCTCAACGTTAACTATATGAGTCTCAGAAGAGGAAATTCTAAGCTCAACATGGTGCTAGTAGTTATCGGCATCATCCTAATCCATCTTAGTTCAGTAGGCCCTCTGTGCCAAGTGTGCCTAGGACGCCATTCATCGGACCCCGCCTGGTTCCACAATGGTGGCTAGCCCCAACAGAACAAGACTACTGCTGCAGGAGTACACTGTTTCAATTGTAAGAACATGGGACACTATGCCAATAATTGTCCTCAAAATCTCCAAGCTGTGACCCTTGTTCGTTTCAACTTGGGAACTACACCAGCACGAGCTCCACCTGTAGGTCAGGGCCATGGAACACCTCAAACTCCAAGGAAACTGCAACCAATGGGTAGAGGACTAAGTTTCTTGCCAACTTAGTACCTGCATTAGCATTATTTGATTCCAGAGCTTTGCATTCTTTCATATCAAAAGCTTTTGTTGAAAGATATAATTGGGATGTTTATTTGCTAAAAAATCCTATACTAGTCCAATCACCTAGAAAAGAAATAAGGACTAACATGGTTTGCCCTAGAGCAACCATAAATATAAATGGAGTTAAGTTCCTAACAAACCTTATTATAATAGACTCCAAAGGCATAGATGTAATACTTGGTATGGATTGGTTAACCAAGTATAAATGATAGATAGATTGTGTCAATCATGCCATTACTCTTACCAATTCTGAAGGAATTCGAGTAGAGTTTAAGTCAAACACACCTTCAAAGAGTGGATGTGTGTTGAACAGCTTGAAGGAAATAACTCTGAAAGATGTGCCAGTAGTAAGAGAGAATCCAGATGTATTTCCTGAAGATTTGCCAGGAATGTCGCCAGACAGAGAGATTGAATTTGTTATTAATTTGGTACCCGGTATAGCCCCAATTTCCAAGAGAACGTATCGCATGTCAGCAAATGATCTAGTAGAAGTTAAGAAGCAAATTCAGGAGTTGCAAGAGAAAGGTTTTGTTAGACCAAATTCTTCACCTTGGAGAGCACAGTATTGCTAGTAAAGAAGAAGGACGATAGTCTTCGCATGTGTGTGGACTACAAATCCTTGAATGATGCGACAATCAAGAATAAGTATCATTTGCCCAAGATCAATGATTTATTTGATCAGTTGAAAGGATCATGTGTTTTCTCCAAGATTGATCTCCGGTCAGGTTACCATCAAGTAAAGATTAAACCAGAGGAAATACCAAAAATAACATTCTCCACTCGGTATAATTGTACAAGTTTACAGCGACATCTTTTGGCCTGACAAATGCACTAGTGTATTTTATTAATCTAATGAATAAGGTGTTCATGGAATATTTGGATAAGTTTGTTGTTGTATTCATAGACGACATTTTTATCTACTCCAAGAATGAGAAAGAACATGAAGAGCATCTTAGGATAGTTTTGGAAAAACTCATAGAACATCGGTTGTATGCCAAGTTTACCAAGTGTGAATTCTGGATGAAAGAAGTAGCTTTCTTGGGTCATGTGATTTCTCTAGGAGGGGTGTCTATAGATCTCAGGAAAGTAAAAGATGTGCTCAACTAGGCACAACCCAAATCAGTACTAGAGATCAAAAGTTTTCTAGGTTTAGCAGGATATTATTATTGCTTCATTAAAGGTTTTTCAAGCTTGCGAGACCTCTCACCTAGTTGCTAAAGAAGGAAAAGAAGTTTGAGTGGACTGAAACTTGTGAGGATAGCTTTCAAGAACTGAAGAAGAGGTTAACTTGTGCACCTGTGTTAATGCTTCTAGACATCAGGAAGGATTTTGCAGTTTTTTGTGATGCATCAAGACAATTATGTCCGCATGAGGACAACTATCCAACTCATGATTTTGAGCTAGCCACCGTTGTGCATGCTTTGAAAATATGGAGCCATTATCTAATTAGTAATCATTGTGAGATCTACATGGGCCACAAGAGTTTGATATATATATTTACCCATCCTGATCTCAACTTGAGACAAAGAAAATGGCTTGAGTTAATGAAGGATTGTGTTGTTGAAATACATTATCATCTAGGAAAGGCTAATGTAATAGCTGATGCCTTGAGCAAGAAGAGCTACTGTAATAATCAAATGATTCAAGATAGTCAGCCTGCACTTCATGAAGAATTTCAATGGCTCAATCTGGAAGTGGTAGCGGAAGGACTTGTAACTACTTTAGAGGTTCAACAAACTTTAGATAACCAGATCAAGGCAGCTCAAAAAGAGGACAAATATGTCAAAGAAATCAAAAGTAATATGAAGAAAGGTAAAGCACTTCGATTTTCAGAAGACGAAGAAGGTATCCTTTGGTTTGGAAAAAGAATACTTGTACCTGAGCAAAAGGACATAAAGAAGATAATCTGAGGGAAGCACATGAATCTGGTTATTTAATTCATCCTGGAAGTACAAAGATGTACCAAGACTTTAAAGAAAGATATTGGTGGTCAAGTATGAAAAGAGAAATTGCTGAATATGTCGCTCTATGTGATATTTGCCAGCGGGTTAAAGCTGAACACCAGAGACCTACCGGACTTTTGCAACCTTTGCAAATACTTGAGTGGAAATAGGAAGCAATTGGTATGGACTTTATAACTAGATTGTCGAGAATAAGGTCATGGTATGATTCAATTTGGTTTATTGTAGACCGTCTAACAAAAGTCGCAAATTTCATTCCAGTGAAGACCACTTACTCTGGAGATAGACTCACAGAGCTTTATATGTCATGGATTGTGTGTTGCATGGGGTTCATAAGAAGATTGTGTCAGATCAAAGATCTCAATTCACTTGAAGTTTTTTGGTAGAAGTTGCATGGAATTTTGGGCACAAATCTAAATTTCAGTATAGCATATCATCCAAAGACAGATGGTCAAACAGAAAGAGTAAATCAAATATTGGAAGACATGTTGAGAGCTTGTGGCTTGGCAATAAAACTAGTTGGGATCAATGTTTGCCCTATGCAGAATTCTCCTACAATAACAATTACCAATCTAGCTTGCAAATGTCTCCATTTGAAGCTTTGTATGGCAGAAAATACAGGACACCATTGTATTGGAAAGAGACCAGAGAAGGGCAAGTGTTTAGACCAGATGTGTTGAAGCAAGCAGAAGGGCAAATATGCTTGATTCGAGACAGAGTGAAAGCAGTACAAACAAGACAGAGAAGTTATATGAACAATCACCACAGGTTTTGAATTTACACCTGGTGATCATGTGTATCTAAAAGTTTTGCCTCTCAAGGTGATGAATCATTTTAGAGTTAGTGGGAAGGTTGCTCCTAGGTTCATTGGACCATTCCCTGTTCTAGCCAATAGAGAAAAATTGCATACTAGTTGAAGCTTCCACTGCAGTTGTCATATGTGCACAACGTCTTCCATGTGTCCCAGTTCAAGAAGTGTCTTAGAGTACTAGAAGAGTAGATGCCTCTAGATGAAGTGAAATTGAAGGAGGACCTGACTTATCCAGAGTATCTAGTCAAAATTTTGGATGAAGCAGAGCATCGCGCCAGAAGCAAGACCATCAAATTATGTAAAGTGCAATGGAGCAATCATTCAGAATCAAAAGCAACTTGGGAGCGTGAGGAAGATCTAAGAGCAGATTTCCCTAACATTTTCCTAGCTTGTCCGAATCTCGGGGACGAGATTCTTTCTAAGGGGGTAGGTTTGTAACATCCTAAAACTTTGCTTTCTTTAAAAAAATTTCAAATTAATTATTTAAAAATTTTGGGATTTTATTTGGATTTTTCTTGAATTAATCAAAGCTTAATATGAATAAAAAAATAAAATTCCCTTGGGGAAATCCATCCCTTTTAACCCTTGCATGGCTCGCTTAATCCCCAGCCGAACAGCACCAGCCACCACACTTCTTTCTTCCTTTCTCATTTAGATTTCTTCCTTCCTTCCTTTTATCCTTGAGGCCATAGTTGCTATTCTTTTTCTTCTACCATGCGCCTAGACCAACTGGCTCAAGTCTCCAACCGGCCAAGGGCCATTTCTCCCCATTGTCTTTACTTGGAAACTGCCCCAATTTAAGCTAGCAATTAATTCATCATTATTTCCATTCCTTTTGCGCGTCCTTGATGCAGAGAAACATTTGCACGGTGCCATGAATTTCGTTGTTTTCCGTTCTTTGCCCAGGCTACAAATTGGCACATCGTTATCTTATCGCCTTCATTTTTGTCTAGCCAAAACCTTTCTTCCTCCAGAGAAATCCTCGTGGTTGGACGAAGTCATGTCATGCACTGCATGTGTACGTCGCTTGGCCGCCTTCGCAAAGCGTCGTCTCCGCATATTGTCGGGAATTGAATTTCCACATAATTGGCCATTTTTTATTTCCATCATTGCCGATGGCTTCATCGTCCAAGACCGTCATCGGAGCCTTTCCTTCACTGAAGCACTCCACCGCCGTCGTCTTCCACCATCGCCGACACCATCTTTATCTTCACCATGACCGTGCGAACCTCAGCCATCTCATTGTTGAGCAAATCTACCATCGAAAGCCTTCACTGCTGACGCCCTTGTACCGCTGCCGCCACTCCTTCCTTGCCGCCGATCTACCTCTGGTAAAGCAACCATACACCAAAACCTTCTCTATGCCACCTCGTCTCTCTGGCCAACTGGATGGTCCGAACATCTCTCTGGCCGACCGAACGGTCCGAACATCTCTCTGGTCGATCAGACGGTCTAAACGTCTCTCTAGCATTGGACCACGTTATACCCTCCGACCTCTCCGAACCCTTCGATTCCTCCGACCTCTCCGAACTTTTCGATCCTACGACCACAGTCACTCATGACCACAGTCACTCACGACCGCGGCCATTCATGACCACCGCAGTACACAACCTTGGCACTATCTGACCATGAATGTTCAACCACTCTTGGCCTCCTGACCACCAAAATATTTAATGGTATTTAAAATAAAATGATGCTTTGTGCAAAAGAACCATGCTATCCTTATTTTGTTGAGCCCTGCATCTACTACATTTTTCCAAGACTTGTGGACTACTTTATGTACTCACATGCTACATTCAAAACAAATCTCAAAGTTTTATGAAAATCAAGGAGTCTACGACTACTTTGCATGTGGATTCAATGAAGGCTTCCCAGAGTACTAGGTTATGTTTCCACAGTCAATTGCCTGTGGCATATTGATGGGTCATTGTTAGAGTTTCTTTTGCTTTCGCTGTATTCTATAAGTTTGAGAGGTCTTGAAATCTCAGTTGTAATAAAGTGGCCATAAGGCATGTACTCTCTATTATTGTAATAAAGCATTATTGGTTATGTGTTCATCACTGTTTGACTATGTGTACTAGCTTTGATCTATGAATAATACGGTAATACACAGAGGGTTCGGATTCAAAAATCCGGTCCTGACATACGTCGCATATTATTAATAGTTATAAATAGTGTAGTCGTAGAACTAACGCCAATTTAGTTATTAATAGTTGTAATTTCAATACCATGGTAGATTAGCAACTAAAATCATTGTACGTGTAGTTATGTTGGGTACGTTGCATATTGTTAATAGTTGTAAATAGTGCAGTTGTAGAACTAGTGACAATTTAGTCGTTAATAGTTGTAATGCTGCTATGGCTATACCCTAATCCTAACCTCTTAACCCAATACCCTAACTCTTAACCCTCAATACTAACACTGTAAACCCTAAAACCCTAATACCGAGATGTGGCTATGGCTATATATGTTGAGGAATATGCGGTTTATGCAAGAATGCAACTAAATTTTCAGAATTTCTGGAGCTACGCTATAAATGATTAAACTACTAATTGTGTTGTAATTGCTAACTTTAAATTGAATTGCAGGTATGGCTCGCGACCTTCGTAGCTCAGACTGGCCTTTCGGCCTGTTGGATCGGCGCGTTGAAGCGTAGCACCACGTGAGCCGTCGTGTGCTGCATCTTGAGGGTGGGGACGAGGCACCTCAGTTGGGTGTGGTCTGTAGTAGACACCCTGACGGGTTGGAGACTGGACCCACGTTGGAGAGACAGGTTTGTCTGCAAACTGTGGCACTTTTTTATGATATTTTCGCTATGTACTAATTTCTTCGTGTTTTGTAGGCTGAGCGACACTGGCCTTCTACCTCTCACACGGATGGTGGAGGCCACCAACGTGGATGATGGTCTAGTCGACGATGATGGGGAGGTCCAGGCCACCCCGAAGTGGTCACAACGGTTCACGTTCGATCGGTCACTGCTCTGGTGGATCGGTGGTGGCCTGAAACGCATACCTTCCACCTCCTGTTCGGGGAGATAGCCCCCACTCTGTATGACGTCATGGTGCTACTCGGCCTGCCCATCATGGTAGAGGCTACCTCCCTATCGGATGCGCGTGGAAACTGGCGTGACGATCTGCTAGGTAGGTTTGAGGGGGTTCTTTCTGCCGAGGCTGCGGCAGCGTACTACGTGTTCCCAGCGAGACAGAAGCATGGCCCGCCCATGCAGCTTTTGTAGTTTCAAGTATGTATGTTATCTATTTTTCCTGTTTAGCGATACACTATCTTTGCCATATGACGGGCTTACTAATTTTTTGTTTGTGCATAGATCAAGCGGATGGACCCAAAGATCGATGAGTACCAAGTGTCACGTTACCTCAAGACATACTTGCTATGGCTGTTTGGCTAGATACAATTTACTAGCAGCAACAGTGACTCTGTCGATGCCCACCTCGTGTGGTATGCGAAGGCTATCGCCAACGAGGAGGAGTTGCACATCAGCTAGGGATCAGCCATACTTGTTGCGAGTACGGTGGCATGTGCGACGATTGCTGCAGGACGAGGTCGACCTCTGTCCTCATAAGCTGTCCCCTCCTACTGCAGTTGTGGTTGTTTGTGCGCTTCTCTGTCAACAACCAATGTAGCTCGACAGTGGTCCGTACCAAGCGGACATGTACCACAATGATGCCCCAATGGACGTGTGTGACTTCCTCGTGGATGACCCAGCGGAGGTCGAAGGAGCACGTGAGCCCGCACCCATTGACGTTCTTTCTAGGTCACAGCTCAGTGGTGCCCCAGTACCCACGCAGGCATAGGTGGAATCGACCCCCAAGGCCTTGGGAGCATGGGTCAGCAGGGCTCCTAATAGCCTCACCTTATCGGTACACGACACCCCGCACTAAGGAAGGCCAAGCGGGGCCATACCGACAAGCACCGACTAAGGGTGGGACGTGGCGATGATGGAGGAGGTGCTGTGAGTGGCGTAGCGAGCGGCACGTAGGGGCCTTTTTGTACTCGTATTCATTATGTACATATTTTACTTCGTAGTTCTTATGGCATGATTGTGTATGAATTCCCTCGTGCATCGCAATATCACTTACCTTCCTACTTACGAATCATTATGACCTCAATCGTCCTCACAAAATTCTTCAGAATTTATTGCACTACAACAATATATGACAATCACAAAATGTTATTGAGAGTCTAACAGATTTTGTATCCTTAAGAATCTACGAAAATCACAAACAGACTAACTGATATTGTCTGCCCTTTTATTTTTAAAAGAAATAACAACCTACAAATAAGATTTGCTAAATTTATTACCTACAAAAGTTTTCATTTAAATTTACTCCCTCACAATTATTTCCATCGGATTAATAAAATAGTAATATTATTATTTTAAATCACATAATCGTTTGGCGACTTAGGCTAGTCGTGGTGACTAGGGCCTAGTCGCTCCACGGTTGGATCACTTAGGCTACCAACTCTGCAGCGACAGATGATTAGTACTATAAAAAAAATAAAACGTAGCTATATTACTGTATTTTAAAATAAAAATATATTATTTTAAAAAATTCCAAATTTTCGCCTCCCATTTCCAGCTTGGACGCCAACTCATGCAAGCACATGGCGCCTGCGGGTGGGTCTGGCTCGTCAACTATGCGGGGCATATCCGGTTTGAGACAAAATCTAGTGTGAAGTGAAACAGAATGTAAGATGACACGGTGTTATATGCAAATAAAGACTAAGCCTGGTATTTTGTGCTAGAATGACTCGTATTTGGAAACGGATGGAGCACAGACCAGGCTTACACACTGTACTGCATCATCGAATCCACAACGAAATTTCGATGGAACAAGCTTTCTTGTGGGCCTCGCTTGGTCTTGGGATGCGTCTAGGTTGGGTACTTGGGCGTGGTTCATGTTGGGCTGCGCTTGATCATGCTGGCTTTGTGCTATGATGGTATCTATATTATCTACAATTAAACTTTTTTTATCTACTCCGGACAACCATTGTTTTTCAAAGAGTACAAGACATACATGTATACTCAACACACCACCCATATGCACACACACGTGTATATCTCCTACACACTTAGAATTTATCGGAACACGCACTTATGTACACCTAAAATTAATGAACACTAGCGCCCAAGTCTTTGACTTAAATTATGGTGGGTTGGGTGCACACTGTAACACACCTGTTTTTGGGAACAAATGTATCGTACATTCCGCAACAGGCAACAAGTTCTGTTATAGCAGAAGGAGTATCATGCCCACTCGCGAATATTTAAAAGGAGTTATCTTGGTTAAAAATAAGATCTAATGGTCAATTTTAACAACAATATATGCGTCCGAGCCTAAAAATTAACTTACATTCAGAAAAACCAAAAAAACTCCGCAGGAACTCTTGAGTGCGGTCGTAATCCTAACACGAAAACGTGAAATATTCTTTCCTCTTCCATATCTGTTCTGTTGGAATTAAGCAAGATTGAGTACACTAGGTACTCAGTAAGCCACATAAGGAAATGCTATTTAACCAAGTGACAGAGTTTCAAGAGATGGAATGTGTTGGGTTTATTACTATTATATTTGTGGATACAAGTTTACTGATAAAGATCTTCATCTTTTTAAAATAGTAAAACAATATTTAATCAAATGATAGGGGGTTTGTTATCCATACTTTTTATTTCGAAATCCTCATAATCTACTTATGCCTTGTTATTAGAATCACCCATGAAATACAGCTCCATTAACCAGAAGCACAACGTATTCGAATACCATTTGTTATACTCTGCAGAGTTGTTAAGCTTTACCCACAACATTTCTCAAACTCTCAATGTTCAGACATGTAACAGGTAACATGCGATTGAGTCGAAAAACATGGTCTTTCATTGCTCTTCTCTTTCTGGTCTCTACCCGGTAGGTTATGGACCACATATTTTGAAGTATCCACTGGCCAATGCAAAGTGCTACCGTCCGATTCTGACTAGACTTACTATTGTCAAGTATGGTTTTACTGTTCCCATACCACTCCCCTTTGGCCATTTCCACACTGGGAACCCTACCTTCCTGTGCATATTCAATTGATTTAAACAGTTACTTGTTCAGGTTTGACAAGTCAATACTTGTGGTTAAGCTATTTCTATGTCCTTTACTCTATGCTATGCTGCTAACATGCTGTTCTCAAGAGCCGAGTGTTCATCGTCAAGAGTTCAATGACACCGTCGAGGCTTAAGAAGCTGCTGTCTGTATGACCCATGCCTATGCAATTATGCATGCAATGCAATCCTGGGCTTCCTAGCAGAATAGCAGACAAAGGAACACTTGACTTATTGCTGCCTGAGGCCTGTGGCATTGGGCCATTGGCATTGCTGTGGTAAACTGTTAGTGTGTTCATCACAGTTACAGGATACATGCTATTCTAGACTTCTAGTATTCTGCAGCACTAAAAGGAAATGCATCCCATTTTTAGCCACCACAAGAAAATGGCCAAGAGTCTATCCTAGCAACTAGCATCATGCCATTATGCAAGACTAACAAGTAACAATGCAAACAAGTGAACTTGTTAAAGACTTAAAAGTTCTCAGGCAGCCACAAGAGTTAGAGGGTTGTCTGCAGTCTGCCTGTCTCCGCACATTTGATCATGTATAGCAATATGGCCTCCATACATCCACAATTCCACACATCACAGAATACAGATGACTCAACTATAACCATCTTGCATTCAATCAAAAGTCGAATTCAAGCATCAGGTATTCAGGTCAATCATGCCCACCACCACCATGCTGCAAATGAAACTTGCACAGATGCCACAAAACAGATTCACAGCAGACAGCATAGCACCTACAAACAAGTGCATCGATAATAAATACATAATGCTATACCACAACCTGTGTAACTTTATCTTTGCAATAACTAATTTCGTAATCTCAGCTACCACAACCTTCAGCTTTCCAGACCCAATTAGTAGGCCATCTTATTTGTCTGAAGGAATGGAGTATGATAATATGTAGAAATCAAATTTCAGAGTTGTTCGTGCATGGGTTATTACTACTGGTGACCTATGATGTCTGCAACTTCAAGTATATATGTTTTGTCCTACTCTTTTTGTACTAAAACTTGCCCCCATAAAAAGAGCATGCTTTATTTAAGGATATCACCATTTTGACCTCGTGATCTTCCAACTAATGCACACCTGAAGGCTGAAGCCATCTCAAACTAATGAATTCTCTTAGCCTAAAAAAGCTCTACAAGGAGGAAGTGTGTAAAATGTACTAGCTAGTAGTAGTACGACCATAAGCAATGCATCACTTGATTCACTCTACAGTACACCCTAAACAAATAAACAATGCTTCACAAATGGCAATATATCACCTGCTTGGCTCCTCGGGCTCGCCGCTCGGCCGCTCACGCTGGCCTGCTCAGATCTGGAGAAGTGGACTAGTGACTGGTGGACTGGAGGAAATTGCACATATACCGCATAGTTAGTAGGCACTTGTAAATTTGTCTCACACTTGAGTGGCCTTGTAATTTTGCCCTATACTTGACATGCTCCCTTATTATTTTGCCCCATTGCCCATTTAGTTGCTATTTTAAAATCGTTTTTCATTTTTTGGGGCAGGAAATGACATTAAAAAATATTTTTACTGTATTTTTTAAACCTTTTTGTGCATCTGTACACACAGCTAAGAGAGGAGGTTCACCAATTAAAGGATTTTACTGTCATTTCCTGCCCCAAAAAATGAAAAACGAAATTAAAACAGCATCTAAATGGGCAATGGGGCAAAATAATAAGGAGGCATGTCAAGTATGGGGCAAAATTACAAGGCCACTCAAGTGTAGGGTAAATTTACAAGTGTCTATTAACTATGGGGTATATGTGCAATTTTCCCGGTGGACTGTGGCGAGTGGAGACCTGGATCTGGATGGAGAGTTGGGAGAGACCTGGTGGCTGGTGCAGGTTTGAGTGGTGTAGATGAGTAGTAGTGCTGTAGTGGAGAGTGAGTCATTGACAAGACATTCCGTTGACTCATTGAGTCTGATATCTACGCCTCTACGGGCTATCGGGCCAAACCGCCGAATGGGATGGCCTGATGGCCAGATCAGATGGCCTCATGGCCGATGGGCTGCGCCTGCCGCGGTGCCGCTGGGCGCCTGCGCGCCTCAGTCTTCCGTTTTCCGGTTTTTTCGGTTTTAAGCCGAGAAAAACCAAAAAAACCTAACGCCAAAAATACCTAAAATCTACGTACCATACTGAATACCAAAAATCGGCCAGACTAAGTTGACCAGTTTGATTCGGTACTTCTAGTATGGTTTTTTTGGTACATTACCATTGTGCACAGCCCTAAGGGCAGGCTAGGATCGATCGATTTGAGATGGGAAGGAGCTGAGGCATTCGCAAGAGAGCATGTGTATAGGTGTTTCTTATCTATCTCCTATACATGCATTGTCTGTTTCCACTCAACTTGCACATATATAGTGAGCAACATATCCTATATATTTAAGCTTATGGTGTACTTATCATGTACTCAACTAAAAAAACATCATAAAAATTCAAAAAAATCTATATGTATTTTTAAACTTACTTTAACTATGTATAAACTTTTAAATTCAGATTCATTATATGTTGTGGTAACAAAAAAAAAGAAATATCTGACAACGGTTAAGAGTTCAAATTTGTTAGAATTTTCTCTTTTTTGCTGCTCTTAATATAGAATTAATTTAAATTTAAAATTTTATACATATGTGAAGTAAACCATATAATACATGTAGAGTTTTTTGGGGATTTTTCGTGACTTTTTAGTTGGAATGCACGATGAGTGTACCATAAACTTGAGTGCATAGGATATGTTGTTTATATAGTGTACGATTAAGTAGTAATATTTCATAGATAAGCTGTTGATCTGAAGAAGGATATTTCATCAAGTTCATTTCAGCTATCTACTTTATGTTGCTGCTCTTTCGTAATATCTGTTGGGAAGAAAAGAAAGAACAAAATAACCCCTCCAAATTGGGTCAAATCAACTTGCTCCTTCACAATATTATTACGTGCTCCGTTTAGCTTAGGGATGAAGCATAACACTTTATGGATTACATGCCCTTGATTTGATTGGCTATTAGTGGTAACTTGTCACGGTGTGGAGGCTATGGATCCAAGCCACTTTCATCACACAGGAAAACTTTGGCTGAGACAAGCAAAACAAGCCAACAGAGTGCAGGTACAGCCACAGTTTGCCTGACCCTTTGTTCAGTTTTGGGTGCCGCTCGGTTTAAGCTAGCTTATGACTAAAATCGGACTGTAACTGATTAAAATTATGATGTAACTGATGATAGCTTATTTGGCATAACTAAATTTAAAAAAAATAAAAATAGAAAAACATATTAGCCCATCATGGACAATGCAAACGAATACGGAAAAAAGAACCGGTAAAAAAGCTAAAAAAGCTAAAAATCAGAAAAATATGAAATTTAGAAATAGTAAAAAATAAGCCAAAAGTTAAAATCTTAAGCCGAAATAATCGAAGCCCAAGGTGTGGCACATATGGTGAGTACTACATGATTGATTAGATATCATATCCTCTCAATCTATTCAAACTTCAAAGTGATTCACATGATTTCTAGCACGTGATTCTGACAAAACTGTGGTTCATACATGTGGATATGCAGGAAGATAGACATACAGTTTGCAGTTAAATTCTTTGTTACTGTTTAGTTGTGAACATGCAGCATCCTATGTCGAGACTGACATATTTTCCTCCTAATGAATCTATTTAAATAAGCAACACATTAATGACTGTACAGAATTATATAAAAAATAAGCGAAGTCAAAATTTAGTATATTAGGGCACCACACATTTTAGCTTCAGCTTCTAGCTTCTGACTTTTAATTCATTATTCCTTAATTTCGTCTTTTTTGGACTTTTGGCTTTGTTAGGCTTTTTTGCCTTTTCTTTTTTCATATTCCTAGCATGTCCATGATGGGTTAACCTGTTTTTCTATTTTTAAATTATTCTAAATTTAATTACGCCAAATAAATTACCATCAGCAATAGTGAAAAATAAACCAGCTATAATAAAAAAAACCATAAGCCATCATCAAACTGAGCGCTCCCGTGTGTGCAGTCTAAAATTTCTGCTGCCATACACTTCAAAATTTTTGAATATTTGTAGAGGAGTACAGAGATGCGTGACCCTCAGTACCTATGGCTTGGTTGTGCAAAGAGCGTCTTCACAAGTTCTAAACTCTGAGCTAACTCATATGTCCAAATTAAATCATTCTGAAATGGAGATAAGAGCTCCACTGATTCATTAATTCATTGTTTAAAAAGAATCAAATCAGAAATGTCACATCCCACATTGTTTGAGAAAATAAACAGATTAGGCAATCGCTGCTTCAGCATGAGAACTACTTTGACACAAGCAATTCTTGCATGTTTCTCAGATCGATTACACTCAACCGGTGAAAGGCCAAGAAACCCAAGCTTCCAAGGACGACAACAGTCGGATCGGCACGGTGGGCTGCGTGGCCATCGACTCCTCCGGCAACCTCACGACGGCGACGTCCACGGGCGGGCTGGTGAACAAGATGGCCGGCAGGATCGGCGACACCCCGGTGATCGGCGCGGGCACGTACGCCAACACTCTGTGCGCGGTGTCGGCCACGAGCGAGGGCGAGGCCATCATCCGGCACACGGTGGCGCGCGACGTCGCGGCCGTGATGGAGCACCGAGGCCTGCCACTGCAGGAGGCCGCCGCGCGCGTCGTGGCCGGCGTGCCCCCCTGGCAACGTCGGGCTTGTCGCCGTGTCGGCCGCCGGGGAGGTGAACATGGTGTTCAACACCACCGGCATGTTCAGGGCGTGCGCCTTCGAGGGTGGGTACTCCGAGGTTGGCATATGGCCCGATGCTGATGCTGATGGGGACAGTTTTAGTGTTGATGGACTTAGTTGCATTTGTGTGTTTTCTTTCTAGTTGCATTTGTGTGTTTTCTTTCTCTAGTCTCTGTTGCAGCCATCGTCATTTGTCTACGAAGACTTCCTTTCGTAACTGGAGGGAGTATTTGCATGTCATTGCCAGGCCAAGAACTGGGTTAATTTGGTGTTTCAATTCATGTTGGAAAAAAAATTTGATTTGGTTTCAGACGGTGTGAAGCAAGGTTGGTGATGGTGTCAAACGATCAGGAGTTTCTTTGACATGACCTTCGAAAAATTGAGGTCCTTACAAAAATGGAGACTCAAATTTGAAGCACCAAAATAGAACTTTTCCTTATCTTAGATCTAAGCAACCCGTTTGTTTGTTTTACTATGGCCCATTTGTTACTGCACGCAAAGGACCAGCGCTTTTCAATCATTGGACTCGTCCAAAAGTACAGGTGCTCCTTTGCTCATACTGACCTTTAACAATAGTAGATAGGGATAGAAACGGATCTAATACGGTTGAATAGTCTCAAATACGAATACGAATTTATGTTTTTAAAATGGATACGGATACGAATTCAAACATTCTCGAATACGAATACGAATCGAATGTCGTAACGAATACGAATTTGAATCGGATATATGCTTAACTCGGTCGAATACGAATATCCTACTACGAATGTCGTAATCGACCGGTTTTTCCGATTAGCGGTTTTAAATTCAAATTTTGACATTTGAAATTTCATCAACAAACAATCATCACAAATATTAATAAATCAAGTTCATATCCTCCACGACCTAGAAATATAGTATCTTAATGGTTTACTATCATTCAGGTAAAATATACTGTTAGACAAAAAAACATACTGAATGTCAAGCTAAAATAAGGTGGGAATCAGATGCTGGCTCCTACAGTCCTACTCTAATAGTAACAAAACCTGATTGTTTAGGATAAGAGAGTTTGTCATTCAGGATGTTCATAGGGTTCGAACATAGTGTAATATACAAAATTAACACAATCCTAAAAGAAACTAATATTAACGTTAGTACATATTATATGCATTTGGCCTATCACACAGGCAATACCAAAAAACACAGCTCATGAGGAAAAGCATGCTATACTGAACAAATTGCACAACCTGACCTTTCTGCAATAGCTCCAGTTTCATTCGGTATAAATTGACATATTTCCGACGGTAATCCCTGTTAAACATATCAAAGAGGCATAGCTAAAGACCGGCATGTTTAAAATAAATATACTCACATTATTCAAGATTGCAGATACCACCCCAATAACTTACTTAAAGTTTGGTATGTTCGATAACTTCACAGGTACAGGACCAGAGAAAAGATTGTTTTCTATGTTCATGTTTAATTAAAGCAATTACCACAAAGAAAGCAAGGCATGTAAAAACTAAGGCAGAAATTCCCTATGTTGAAATAGCAGATTGCTCACTCTTTTCAAAGAAAAAAGGGGAAGAAAATATATAGTCGAGTGGGCATACAAATCTTGGAGAGGGAGATCTTGCAGCACATTAAGGGTCCCAGATATTTGATTATTCTGAATATGCCTGCAATGATATTAGAACATTAACTAATTGACACTAGTGAAAAATTACGCTGGAAGACAGTGCAATAGCCTTCAATACTCACAGGCTAGTCAAAGCTGTCAAGTTTCCCATTGAAGGTGGCAACGGACCGGTCAAGTTGTTGGAAGAAAAATCTCTAATCAAGAAGGTTGATTATCGAGAAAATTGGATTTTTGCCATCCCAAAGAGTGGGCTTCGCAACTTTACCCTCCCAATCGTTGGTTTCGCAAAAATGCCATCCAAAACATTTGCTTCTTGTTTTCTTTGCCATTTTACCTCTTTTTCTCCTTTTCCTTTATTTCTCCTAAAATCAACCATGCGAAATGACAAAATTGCCCATGGGCAATTTCACGTCTCCTGCTAGCTTATCTCCTGCTGCTTCCCTGCTCTAATAGTGGCAGCAACTTCGTAGCCCTCCAACAGCACGACGGCGGCTTCCCTCTCCGACGGTGATCCACCGGCTCCACCTCCCCTCGGATGGCAGCCCCTCCCCCCTTCCCGAGATAGCGGCTTCCCTCTTCGACAGGGCTCCACTGCATCCACCTCTCCTCCAATGGTGATGGCGGCACCTCCGACGAAGCTCCGCTCTGAGGTAGCGGCTTCCCTCTCCGATGGTGATGTCGGCTCCACCTCCCCTCCGCACCGCTCGCCCGATATTTTGTATGCGGCGGGCAAGGGAATGGTCATGGAAGGGGCAACATTCATGGGAGCAAAATCTGGGCTGATATTTTGCAGGGCAATTGTAACATCCCCAAAATTTTGAAATTTGAAAATGTGAAGCTTTTGAATTATTTTGCAATATGTTTATTTGAATTTGGGGTTTATGATGTTTTTCTGAGAAATTTGGTGAAGGATCCAAAAGTTAAAAAGGATCAAAAAAAAAATAAACATGTTTAAATAATAGAGAAGTAAAATTTAAAATAAGAATCTGAAAAGATGATCCAGAAAAGGAATGGAGAAAATTGACTTAAAATATAAAATGTCATCCTTTAGAAATAATGTCATAAATAGCAATTGTAGCAAACAAATAAAATACTAACATATATAGATATATATATATATATATAGACATACTCCAATTTTGCATACACACATTTATATGTGCACACGCAAATAATGCAATGGATCAACAAAATGGAAATACAAGTAAAAAAAAAAGAATCGGAGTCAGGCCGGCCATCAACCCGGCCCAACTCTCCATCCCACCCCGCGCCAGCTCCTCTCTCTTCCTCTGCCGCACGGGACCGCCCCTTCCTCCCGTGCCTCTCCTTCCCCTGCCGCCGCGTAGCCAGAGCTTCCGCCTCCTCTCTCTGGCCACTGGGCTCAGCCCCGCGCGCCCGGCTCCTCTCTGCCCCGCGGGCCCTCGCCCCGTGCCCCGCCCGCGTCTCCCTCTGCCCGCTGGGCCCCGCTCCCGAGCACCCCCGCCTGCTCCTTCTTCTCTCCCCCGTGCGCTCGCGCTTTCTCTCTTTCCTCCCCGTGCTCAGCTCCTTCTGACGCCGCAGCGATTCCCCTCCGCGTGGCAGCCATGCGAGCCCGCCTCGCGCCTGCGCTCAACCGCTCCCGCGCCATACCCTGCTTTGCCCTGCCCCGTAGCGTCGACGTCTCTTCGAGCGCGCCCTCTCCCTGCCTTGGCGTCATCCCGTCGCCATCACGTCTCTCACCGTCGCCATCATCTGCGCAAGCATCGCCGCCCATACTCTCCACCGAGTGCGCCCCAGCCACCCTTCCTCGCCTATAAGGAGCACCGAGCTCACCCCTTCCTTGGCGCCCCCATTACTCCTCTTCCCGTCCCCGCTCGCCACCGCCAGTTCGGCCGCCGCGCCTCCACGCCGCCCCGGCCGCTCCGGCGGAGTCCCCGCACCTAGACCGCATCATGGCACACCCCCAGAAGCCTCCTCCCCCCTCCCACGAGTAATCGGACTCCGGTGCCCCGAGCTCTTCGCACGAGCCATCTTCCCCAACGCCGGCCTAAATCGCCGCCGCTGCCGCTCCTCCCTCTCCGGTGCTTGGAATCCCAATTCCATGCGCCAGAGGCATCTCCTCGCCGGCCCGAAGCCTCCCCGATGGTCGGCCGGCACCCTCCCTTGCCGGAGTGATCCCTCCACGAAGACCTCCCCACGCCGCCGCCCGTGTACGCCGCCGGCATGCCTCGCCACTCCCTCGGCCCGGCCAACCACATGATAAGGTTTGCCCCACCTCCCTCCAGCTCGTGCCTCCCCTACCTCGCCTCCTCCTCCACGCCGGCGCCGGCGCCCCGTCCCTACCTCGCCGCCGGCCGCCTAAGTCGCTGCCCCATCCAGCCGGCGCCATTTTGGCCCATGCCGCCACCCACATCGGCTTCCTTCCCCATCCCTCAGCTCGTTTTGACGGTCGCCGGCGTCTCCCCGGCCGCTTCCCGCCGGCGGCGCCGTCATCCCCTCCATGCGCCTGCCTCCCCTGTTTCGGCCGAAGGGAGGCCCGGTTGTGGAGCTCAGTTCCGCGTCGCCTCTTGTAGATAGTTTCCTCCTTGCTAATCGCGAGTGAGCACTGGCTCAGTTGGCTAGCCCAGTGCGCTTAAGACATTGCCTCTTCTTCAGGTCCTGTGATCAAATCCGGCCGACAGCACCTTTTTCCTATATGTTTTTGCTCCGCTTTTGTAACTCGTTCTAATTTATAAAAATCATGAAAAATTAGGGAATAATTCAGAGCAGATAATAAATTTGATTAGGATATGAAATAAGGTAATTTGAGCTATAATAATATATTCGATGTTATGTATGTTGTTTAGAACATTTAACTCAAATCTAAGTTCTAATTAAAAGTATTAATAAAAGATGACTCTGGGTTAGCGATTCAAAACTTTCATAAAGTTTAGCTATAATAGCAAAGTTTAAATTAAAATGATTATCCTAAACTAAAATTAGCTATGGGCCCTAATATTTAATATGCTGCCCCCAAATAAACCTCGATGGTAGAAAAATAAGAATCGGCATCTGGATTAACATTCCACATAAAATGACTATGGTTAGATACTCAAAACCTAATAAAGATTACACTTCATTATAATGTATGCACTAGCATTTAACATACCGTCGCTAAACAAATCTCCATAGTATATTTAATTAAGTAGCTATAATAATACATAACCCTGTACGACAAGCTTTGCTAGATAAATAAAAATTAAAAATAAAGTTAAGCTTAATAATAACAAAGGTGCAAATAAAATGGTAATGGTACCACTAATTAAAACTTGACACTAGCTTTAGTACATAATAAAATCAAGCACAATTGTAGATAGAGCCAGCTGGGACCCGCACCAATGGATCCTAATTCGAATTAAACCTAAGCTAGCGATAAATGAAGATACATAAAATATGATAATGGGATTATTAAAGAGTTATAGAATAAGTACAGATCTCATCCATCAATCCAGGTAGCCTTTACCATAACATAAGTTGCAAGGAATACATATCCAGCCGGACTAGTACTTCGATAAACAGGTCTACCCTAACTCATGGAACTTCCTTGATAAATACGAAAATAATAAAAGAGATTATTAATAAAAAGATCGAACCTCGTCTTTCCCCAATCGGCTATGTTTGGCCACTTCTTTTCCAAAGTAAATAATCCCTGTAGATACTTCCTCACTTATGATCCCTTGTTATCCTAAAATTTTCCCTCACGGTAAAGCTATTCAGATAACTCGTTCTCTCACTCAAACCCAGCTACTGCTATGTTTGCAACACACTAAACCGAATCACCCAATAACTCATAATAAAACTAAATTGAGTGTATTCAGATTTATTTGGATCTTTTGAGTTATTTGCTTTTATTTGGATTCAGTCGTTGTCGCGTAATTAGAAATTGGAATCCTGAAGAATCAAGGGATCAAGCGAGACGAAGATCGATGAAGACCAGGAATTAAAGATCATCGCATGCGACAACATTGTGTGAACTCAAGACCGCGGTAAACCGCGCAAGGCGAGTCAATACTTTGATCATGTTGAACCTACAGTTTCTGCAAATTATTTTGTTTTAAATTATCAAATTGCATGCTGCTATTTATATGCAAATACATGTTTAACTTGATATTCTAGCTATATACCCAATGTTTACCTTGAATAATATTATACCTCCTTTGGAATAGTTGAATGTGTGAACCTTGTCACCCTAGCAAAATTATAATGGTAACTTTCGAAAATAAGTCCGTAATTATATGCCATGCTTAGTAATGTTTAGGTACTCATGGGCGCGAGAGCGCCCAAGCATCACTTTTAATCCTGAGAAAAATTTGTTGGGCGGTCATGGTGGGAATGACTGGTATCCTTTGATAGGGTTATTTTATGCTCTCAAAAATCCCAACTTGCTTAAATATCTGAGCGGATGGCTTGGGGGCTGGTATGTGGTGCGGTGGGAGCACAAATTAGGGAGTGTGGTAGAACCGCTCAGATAATACTAAGGACCGAATCTTGTCATGTCAACCCGTGTAAAACAGTACAACCACAAGTCTATAATGGGTACGACCTAGCTGAATAACTTGCAAGGGTTTAGTTCAGACATCACCGAGGGAAGTGGGTGCCAGGGTGTACTGGTTTACTCACAGTGAGGCACAGGGTGTACTGTACTCGCACGGCGCAAGAGGGGGCTTCTGACTGTGGTGGTGTAACCCTTCAGCGGTGAAACCTCAGCGTGGGTGGTGTCTAGCTAGATCGGAGTAAGGTAAAGGTTTTGTGATAAATTATCTGGGTCTCATGCCTAAGGAAGCATGTTGGCAAAAAGGATAGTTCATCTCTTGTGGTGAAAGTGTACAAACTCTGCAGAGTCTAAAACTATTCGAATAGCCGTGCCCACGGTCATGGGCGGACATGGGAACTTAACTGGATATAGTTCTATTTAAAAATGTTTGGAAAATGGGAATGGAAAAGTGGAGGGCAGCGGAAAGCCCTGATTTGAATTGTCCTGGGTGTCGTCCCAGTGGTAAGTTAAGCGGCTATAACGCTGAATGATGTTATACGGTGTGATGCCGTATGTATGGAAAAATTATGGTGATATTAGGCATATGGTGTGATGCAATATGTATGGAAATTCATGTTAATATTCCTTGAACATTATGTTTTGTTCCAAAGCTGCTAGGTCTCAGGAAATTTTATGTATTGTATTTCGAATAGTGGCATTACTAATCTTACAACCTAAAATATGGGTGGAATAAACAGGGTTGTGGGTAAAGGAGATGGATGTTTGTAGTATGCATTTAAAGGTATTGGTGGATTCAGGTCGATCAGGAATGGGAAATGATAGTGTGCATTCTGGGAGAAATAAATTAGTGGGGTCCAGTTGAATGGATCGGATAGATAAATGATCTAATTGAATTTTCGGGAATTTAGAGGAATAATACGAGTCTTGGATTATAATTCTTGATTAGTGATATTCTTGGTGCATATATATAATAGTGAATCGTATACTTGGTCAATGATATTCTTGGTGGAAGTATACTCAATGATTTTGGAGAATTAGGGAGTGCAAAGGTAAATTGCTGGATTACTACACTAATGATTAATATAAATTCTTGGAAGATATTAGTGATAATGGGAGTCAATAGGAGATGATCAATTACTAGAGGGATGAATTGAATTTCTGAGAAGATTGGGGGATTCATATCAATTAGTAGATTATAATCTTGGTAAATTCAATTTTCGATGGAGGTATATTTGTGGATTAGCTAGTGATAGATAATGGAAAATGAGATTGATTATTGGATTATGGTTTTGAATCAATGATGAAGAGGATTGAATGTGAATGATATCGGTGGATTTGAAAGTAATTATGTTAGAGAATTATTAGAATTCAGAGGGGAGGAGCTGATGAATAGTAATGGCAGGATTGGATTATTAATAATCCAAAATACAAAGTATGATCGGTGGATTAAATAAATGATGACACTTGCTGTTTGGAGTTTTAGACAGCAGTCAATAAGGAAATTGCATTCTCGGTGGATTAAGTCAATTTTGGCAATAGTAGTGTGGGGTCAGGTAGCAATAATAACACTTTGATTAAATAAGAGTAATAATGCTACTGAAAGCGATTTTTGGCAAATAAAATAACCCGAGCCTCTCCTTTGTTAAGCCATGCATACTATTTATTTGCATTCTGTGTATTGGCTCGCGGAGCACGGGGTCGGAGTGCTCACGCTCGCTTTTGCGACAAAATTCAGATTCAGGAATCAAATTACCTCGCCTCAGCAAGAAGATTGGACAAGCTGGCCGAGAAGATGAAGATGTCAAGGGCTAGGTCGCGAACCTCCAGTTGGCTGCCTGTGGGCATGTCCTGAAGGTCCCACCTGTGTGCTTCGTTCTTCCGCTGCTGCAATTTATTGATTTCGGCCTAATCGGCCCATGAGTAAGTCTACTATTATATTTACGCTTCCGCATGATATGTATTTTGATATTCATTTCTGTAACTGTGAGCACTATCTACTGATCCAGGGAATAGTGCAATGAAATCACAGAGGATTCCGGATGTTAATATCTGGGCTCCTACAGCGATGGTATCAGAGCATATCGACTGCAGGTCGTGACCTAGATAGCCTGGTCGTTAGTTTCATGACTAGAGTTATTTCTTAAAAATCATATATCAAAAGATATAAGTAGTAATACTCATTCTCATCTCTCTTAGGCGATTCCCTCTTATCTATATGCTGCCCTAGCCATTTATACTTCTAAAGCTCTTATCCCGAATTCAAACTGATAAAATAAGAAAGAATGTTGATATCAATCAAAATACCCCAAATATTTTCCCCTTCTTTCTATTGATTTTGAAAGGAAAGTTTTGTTCCTCTTCTCATACCCCTACTCCAGATATAAGGTTAGGAACGTTGAAGATATTCAGGAAGATAAGGTGGTTCGTTTTAAACGAACTATGCAGATAAACCCTATGCCTCTTATGTGTGCTTTCCCGAATAGACGTTGTATTGTCACAAGATTTTCATTGGTCCCTGTGCACTGTCTTCTTGCCCTCGGGTGTCATATTTCGCAGTCACAGGAAAAACTTGCTCTTAAAAAAAAATTGTGTGGCTTAGTATCACTCCAGCTCCCTGGATGTGCTCTTTTAAAGTTAGAATGGGTTGGAATTATCTTATCCCCACGATTCTATCCTTACCTCATGCTATTCTCTCTTACCTCTTGCTTAAAACCCCATCGGATCCAAAGGAACGAAGCAACAAGGAACCTGAAACCAGGGCAATCCAAAAGAAGCGAAGACTCTGCAACCTTCCAAAATTTAAGGAAAACAACATCACTGTGAAGAAGACCACCCGCCAATCTCGTGACGACCAAGACAGCTAGAGTACAACAGATGAATAATGACAGTCGTCATTTATTTAAGGGGGGTAGCGCTATGAGACAAAAACGTCAAAGAATAAGGTATATCTCTTCCCTTCTGACTTCTTCAAGTGCTAACCCTTGTTGTGCAGATTTTCACCTCTATGTGAATCTAAAGAACTATACGTCGAACAACGCTCCGAAACCCATTGCTAGCCAATATAACCCCACCTACTTCTATCTACTCTACTGGAATCTCGGGGTCGAGATTCATTTTAAGGGGGGTAGGTTTGTAACATCCCCAAAATTTTGAAATTTGAAAATGTGAAGCTTTTGAATTATTTTGCAATATGTTTATTTGAATTTGGGGTTTATGATGTTTTTCTGAGAAATTTGGTGAAGGATCCAAAAGTTAAAAAGGATCAAAAAAAATAAACATGTTTAAATAATAGAGAAGTAAAATTTAAAATAAGAATCTGAAAAGATGATCCAGAAAAGGAATGGAGAAAATTGACTTAAAATATAAAATGTCATCCTTTAGAAATAATGTCATAAATAGCAATTGTAGCAAACAAATAAAATACTAACATATATAGATATATATATATATATATAGACATACTCCAATTTTGCATACACACATTTATATGTGCACACGCAAATAATGCAATGGATCAACAAAATGGAAATACAAGTAAAAAAAAAAAGAATCGGAGTCAGGCCGGCCATCAACCCGGCCCAACTCTCCATCCCACCCCGCGCCAGCTCCTCTCTCTTCCTCTGCCGCACGGGACCGCCCCTTCCTCCCGTGCCTCTCCTTCCCCTGCCGCCGCGTAGCCAGAGCTTCCGCCTCCTCTCTCTGGCCACTGGGCTCAGCCCCGCGCGCCCGGCTCCTCTCTGCCCCGCGGGCCCTCGCCCCGTGCCCCGCCCGCGTCTCCCTCTGCCCGCTGGGCCCCGCTCCCGAGCACCCCCGCCTGCTCCTTCTTCTCTCCCCCGTGCGCTCGCGCTTTCTCTCTTTCCTCCCCGTGCTCAGCTCCTTCTGACGCCGCAGCGATTCCCCTCCGCGTGGCAGCCATGCGAGCCCGCCTCGCGCCTGCGCTCAACCGCTCCCGCGCCATACCCTGCTTTGCCCTGCCCCGTAGCGTCGACGTCTCTTCGAGCGCGCCCTCTCCCTGCCTTGGCGTCATCCCGTCGCCATCACGTCTCTCACCGTCGCCATCATCTGCGCAAGCATCGCCGCCCATACTCTCCACCGAGTGCGCCCCAGCCACC
Source organism: Dendrocalamus latiflorus (assembly GCA_017311315.1). Lineage (NCBI taxonomy): Eukaryota > Viridiplantae > Streptophyta > Magnoliopsida > Poales > Poaceae > Dendrocalamus > Dendrocalamus latiflorus. The sequence continues at coordinate 36,529,282 of CM029652.1, read as the reverse complement.
CTTCCTCGCCTATAAGGAGCACCGAGCTCACCCCTTCCTTGGCGCCCCCATTACTCCTCTTCCCGTCCCCGCTCGCCACCGCCAGTTCGGCCGCCGCGCCTCCACGCCGCCCCGGCCGCTCCGGCGGAGTCCCCGCACCTAGACCGCATCATGGCACACCCCCAGAAGCCTCCTCCCCCCTCCCACGAGTAATCGGACTCCGGTGCCCCGAGCTCTTCGCACGAGCCATCTTCCCCAACGCCGGCCTAAATCGCCGCCGCTGCCGCTCCTCCCTCTCCGGTGCTTGGAATCCCAATTCCATGCGCCAGAGGCATCTCCTCGCCGGCCCGAAGCCTCCCCGATGGTCGGCCGGCACCCTCCCTTGCCGGAGTGATCCCTCCACGAAGACCTCCCCACGCCGCCGCCCGTGTACGCCGCCGGCATGCCTCGCCACTCCCTCGGCCCGGCCAACCACATGATAAGGTTTGCCCCACCTCCCTCCAGCTCGTGCCTCCCCTACCTCGCCTCCTCCTCCACGCCGGCGCCGGCGCCCCGTCCCTACCTCGCCGCCGGCCGCCTAAGTCGCTGCCCCATCCAGCCGGCGCCATTTTGGCCCATGCCGCCACCCACATCGGCTTCCTTCCCCATCCCTCAGCTCGTTTTGACGGTCGCCGGCGTCTCCCCGGCCGCTTCCCGCCGGCGGCGCCGTCATCCCCTCCATGCGCCTGCCTCCCCTGTTTCGGCCGAAGGGAGGCCCGGTTGTGGAGCTCAGTTCCGCGTCGCCTCTTGTAGATAGTTTCCTCCTTGCTAATCGCGAGTGAGCACTGGCTCAGTTGGCTAGCCCAGTGCGCTTAAGACATTGCCTCTTCTTCAGGTCCTGTGATCAAATCCGGCCGACAGCACCTTTTTCCTATATGTTTTTGCTCCGCTTTTGTAACTCGTTCTAATTTATAAAAATCATGAAAAATTAGGGAATAATTCAGAGCAGATAATAAATTTGATTAGGATATGAAATAAGGTAATTTGAGCTATAATAATATATTCGATGTTATGTATGTTGTTTAGAACATTTAACTCAAATCTAAGTTCTAATTAAAAGTATTAATAAAAGATGACTCTGGGTTAGCGATTCAAAACTTTCATAAAGTTTAGCTATAATAGCAAAGTTTAAATTAAAATGATTATCCTAAACTAAAATTAGCTATGGGCCCTAATATTTAATATGCTGCCCCCAAATAAACCTCGATGGTAGAAAAATAAGAATCGGCATCTGGATTAACATTCCACATAAAATGACTATGGTTAGATACTCAAAACCTAATAAAGATTACACTTCATTATAATGTATGCACTAGCATTTAACATACCGTCGCTAAACAAATCTCCATAGTATATTTAATTAAGTAGCTATAATAATACATAACCCTGTACGACAAGCTTTGCTAGATAAATAAAAATTAAAAATAAAGTTAAGCTTAATAATAACAAAGGTGCAAATAAAATGGTAATGGTACCACTAATTAAAACTTGACACTAGCTTTAGTACATAATAAAATCAAGCACAATTGTAGATAGAGCCAGCTGGGACCCGCACCAATGGATCCTAATTCGAATTAAACCTAAGCTAGCGATAAATGAAGATACATAAAATATGATAATGGGATTATTAAAGAGTTATAGAATAAGTACAGATCTCATCCATCAATCCAGGTAGCCTTTACCATAACATAAGTTGCAAGGAATACATATCCAGCCGGACTAGTACTTCGATAAACAGGTCTACCCTAACTCATGGAACTTCCTTGATAAATACGAAAATAATAAAAGAGATTATTAATAAAAAGATCGAACCTCGTCTTTCCCCAATCGGCTATGTTTGGCCACTTCTTTTCCAAAGTAAATAATCCCTGTAGATACTTCCTCACTTATGATCCCTTGTTATCCTAAAATTTTCCCTCACGGTAAAGCTATTCAGATAACTCGTTCTCTCACTCAAACCCAGCTACTGCTATGTTTGCAACACACTAAACCGAATCACCCAATAACTCATAATAAAACTAAATTGAGTGTATTCAGATTTATTTGGATCTTTTGAGTTATTTGCTTTTATTTGGATTCAGTCGTTGTCGCGTAATTAGAAATTGGAATCCTGAAGAATCAAGGGATCAAGCGAGACGAAGATCGATGAAGACCAGGAATTAAAGATCATCGCATGCGACAACATTGTGTGAACTCAAGACCGCGGTAAACCGCGCAAGGCGAGTCAATACTTTGATCATGTTGAACCTACAGTTTCTGCAAATTATTTTGTTTTAAATTATCAAATTGCATGCTGCTATTTATATGCAAATACATGTTTAACTTGATATTCTAGCTATATACCCAATGTTTACCTTGAATAATATTATACCTCCTTTGGAATAGTTGAATGTGTGAACCTTGTCACCCTAGCAAAATTATAATGGTAACTTTCGAAAATAAGTCCGTAATTATATGCCATGCTTAGTAATGTTTAGGTACTCATGGGCGCGAGAGCGCCCAAGCATCACTTTTAATCCTGAGAAAAATTTGTTGGGCGGTCATGGTGGGAATGACTGGTATCCTTTGATAGGGTTATTTTATGCTCTCAAAAATCCCAACTTGCTTAAATATCTGAGCGGATGGCTTGGGGGCTGGTATGTGGTGCGGTGGGAGCACAAATTAGGGAGTGTGGTAGAACCGCTCAGATAATACTAAGGACCGAATCTTGTCATGTCAACCCGTGTAAAACAGTACAACCACAAGTCTATAATGGGTACGACCTAGCTGAATAACTTGCAAGGGTTTAGTTCAGACATCACCGAGGGAAGTGGGTGCCAGGGTGTACTGGTTTACTCACAGTGAGGCACAGGGTGTACTGTACTCGCACGGCGCAAGAGGGGGCTTCTGACTGTGGTGGTGTAACCCTTCAGCGGTGAAACCTCAGCGTGGGTGGTGTCTAGCTAGATCGGAGTAAGGTAAAGGTTTTGTGATAAATTATCTGGGTCTCATGCCTAAGGAAGCATGTTGGCAAAAAGGATAGTTCATCTCTTGTGGTGAAAGTGTACAAACTCTGCAGAGTCTAAAACTATTCGAATAGCCGTGCCCACGGTCATGGGCGGACATGGGAACTTAACTGGATATAGTTCTATTTAAAAATGTTTGGAAAATGGGAATGGAAAAGTGGAGGGCAGCGGAAAGCCCTGATTTGAATTGTCCTGGGTGTCGTCCCAGTGGTAAGTTAAGCGGCTATAACGCTGAATGATGTTATACGGTGTGATGCCGTATGTATGGAAAAATTATGGTGATATTAGGCATATGGTGTGATGCAATATGTATGGAAATTCATGTTAATATTCCTTGAACATTATGTTTTGTTCCAAAGCTGCTAGGTCTCAGGAAATTTTATGTATTGTATTTCGAATAGTGGCATTACTAATCTTACAACCTAAAATATGGGTGGAATAAACAGGGTTGTGGGTAAAGGAGATGGATGTTTGTAGTATGCATTTAAAGGTATTGGTGGATTCAGGTCGATCAGGAATGGGAAATGATAGTGTGCATTCTGGGAGAAATAAATTAGTGGGGTCCAGTTGAATGGATCGGATAGATAAATGATCTAATTGAATTTTCGGGAATTTAGAGGAATAATACGAGTCTTGGATTATAATTCTTGATTAGTGATATTCTTGGTGCATATATATAATAGTGAATCGTATACTTGGTCAATGATATTCTTGGTGGAAGTATACTCAATGATTTTGGAGAATTAGGGAGTGCAAAGGTAAATTGCTGGATTACTACACTAATGATTAATATAAATTCTTGGAAGATATTAGTGATAATGGGAGTCAATAGGAGATGATCAATTACTAGAGGGATGAATTGAATTTCTGAGAAGATTGGGGGATTCATATCAATTAGTAGATTATAATCTTGGTAAATTCAATTTTCGATGGAGGTATATTTGTGGATTAGCTAGTGATAGATAATGGAAAATGAGATTGATTATTGGATTATGGTTTTGAATCAATGATGAAGAGGATTGAATGTGAATGATATCGGTGGATTTGAAAGTAATTATGTTAGAGAATTATTAGAATTCAGAGGGGAGGAGCTGATGAATAGTAATGGCAGGATTGGATTATTAATAATCCAAAATACAAAGTATGATCGGTGGATTAAATAAATGATGACACTTGCTGTTTGGAGTTTTAGACAGCAGTCAATAAGGAAATTGCATTCTCGGTGGATTAAGTCAATTTTGGCAATAGTAGTGTGGGGTCAGGTAGCAATAATAACACTTTGATTAAATAAGAGTAATAATGCTACTGAAAGCGATTTTTGGCAAATAAAATAACCCGAGCCTCTCCTTTGTTAAGCCATGCATACTATTTATTTGCATTCTGTGTATTGGCTCGCGGAGCACGGGGTCGGAGTGCTCACGCTCGCTTTTGCGACAAAATTCAGATTCAGGAATCAAATTACCTCGCCTCAGCAAGAAGATTGGACAAGCTGGCCGAGAAGATGAAGATGTCAAGGGCTAGGTCGCGAACCTCCAGTTGGCTGCCTGTGGGCATGTCCTGAAGGTCCCACCTGTGTGCTTCGTTCTTCCGCTGCTGCAATTTATTGATTTCGGCCTAATCGGCCCATGAGTAAGTCTACTATTATATTTACGCTTCCGCATGATATGTATTTTGATATTCATTTCTGTAACTGTGAGCACTATCTACTGATCCAGGGAATAGTGCAATGAAATCACAGAGGATTCCGGATGTTAATATCTGGGCTCCTACAGCAATGGTCATGGGACCAAATTCTGGAATGATGCCTGACTGCGCAATGGGAATTCTGGCATGGTCCTGTAATGTGTATGTTGAATTGTAATCATATTATGCCAATATTTGTGTGTTGCAAACAAATGGTCATGGAAGGGGCAACATTCATGGGAGCAAAATCTGGGCTGATATTTTGCAGGGCAATGGTCATGGGACCAAATTCTGGAATGATGCCTGACTGCGCAATGGGAATTCTGGCATGGTCCTGTAATGTGTATGTTGAATTGTAATCATATTATGCCAATATTTGTGTGTTGCAAACAACAAACTAGTGCATGTAATGCTATGTGCTTGATTGCCGAATGAATGGATGAGTCGGTTCAAGCTCTTGTACTACAAAAAAAACACATTCACTATCTAACATTAAGTCTTTTAGGCCCAGCGGATTGGTAAAAACTAAAATCACCAGAAATCACCAACAACAATTTTGCTAGCTGAAACATGACACGTAGAGTACCAGATTTTTGGCCAAAATAAGCTCTGAAGCAGACAGAAGCAACCAAAAAGAGCAAGTTTAAGCACTTCCTTCCGTAAGATGTCATAATTTGAGCCTAAATGAGTTCATCTCATAGCAAATAAATCATAAGTTTACATCTCACAAAACAAAGTGTTCCATGTCACAACAATCATTCATCCAATATGTAGCTTTCTCTTTGGAGTCAATTTGTTTGGTGCAGCTGCAGTTGGCATCCTCTCAGGAGTATTGGCCACAATTTGTGAAGAAGTGCCCTCTCCCAACAAGAAAGCAAGACGGCTGCGCACATATATGTTATGACAATTAGATAAATATTTTGTTTCAGATATGTATATCAAATGGCATAGGTTATATGTGTAACTGTTTCTTACCTTCTAGTCACCCTTCCTGGACTATCTTGTAGTATTTGTTCTCTAGTTGGCATTTGTGGTGTGCTAAGTTCGCCTCGCTTAGCTTTTGTAATGTTCTTTCTAGGCTGCCTCTTTCTATAAGTATAAAAAAATTAAAGTTTGTAATGTCATGGTAATTCAAGATTTGAATGGAAAAAAAACAATACTTGCCTCTTTTTTTTAGTCCCATTAAGTGGACACTTGGAACTAGCTTTCCTGTGTCCCTTTTCACCGCATCTCTTGCAAGTCATTGGGCCTCTAATCATTTTCTTCCCCTTAGCATTGGTTGGAGCAGCATCATTCCCACCTCCATTGGTATCATTATTGGCACCTTCACCATCATTGCCACCTTCATTGGCACCTTTCTTCTTGTGGCCACCTTCAAGGCATCCTTTAATCCTAAGTTTTCTTCGTCTTCCACCCTTTCCTTTAGTAAGAGGTGCACCAACAACAAATGGAAGCTCCACTTGTGGCCATTGTGATTTGTCTGTCATTGGCTCAATCTCTCTACCATAAGCAGCCTTGAATCTATCCACCGAGTAGTACTCATGCACAAATTGTTCAAGGTCAATTCCCCGCTGTGTGGTTACAAAGGCCAGTACATGCTGACATGGCTTACCAGTGTGCTGCCATTCGAGACAAGTACAAGTCCTTTGATTTAACTTGACAATATGCCTTTCACTTTTCTTGCTATTGTCCCAAACCTCCGCACTCCAATTAGCAGATGTCACAATTTTTAAGTGCCCCAATCCCCTAGTATTTGCCTTTAGCTGAACCATAATACCTGGAAGTATCCTTCCAACTGGTAGTCTATCCCCAATACTTCTTCTCTTGTTCCACAATCTCATGATCATCTCTCTAACCTTATCAGCAAGTTCAGCAACAGGTAAGTCCTTAATGTCTCGTATCCAGTTATTGAAAACCTCAGCTATATTATTAGTGATGTAGTCACACTTGATTTCTGGATTAAAGGCACACCTATACCACTTGAGTTTATGGTAATCATTTAACCATTTCAACACTTCTTCTGATTCACTAAGAATTGCAGCCATATGCTCTATGAATATGTCTTCCCTATAAGCCCTTGCCGCAGGATACATCTTGCCAAACCCTCTGAACTTTTTCTGAAAATTTTTCATAAGATGAAGAAAGCATTCTCTTTGCTCTGCATTGGGAAACACATTCTTCACTGCATTCTCTAAGCCCTTGCATGCATCTGTGCACACTGCAAGGAGGGGAGGATCACCTATTGCCTTATTTAGCTGATTCATAAACCAAGTCCAATTGTCTTCTGTTTCAGAAGCTATGAACGCATACGCAAGTGGGTACATCCAATTATGGCCATCAACTGCTATAGCTGAGGCTAAATGGCCATTCCACCTTCCATTAAGCGCTGTAGAATCTATGCTCAAGTAAGGCCTACATCCTTCCAAGAAACCATCAATGCATGGTTTAAGAGACCAAAACACCCTCCTCAACCATTCCACAATCATTTGATGCAGCCACCGTTCCTCTCTCCTCATCTGTCAGGCCTAAAAGCACATATATCTGATCTTCACTCAAAAGTTCAATTCTTCCTTCCTCATCATGTGTCTCTACGATCTGTAAGTTATCCCAATCGACTCGTGGGATAGGTTCCGCAACCTCCGAGTTAGACCTAACAAGTCAATAGCAAGGTACTGTGTAGTAGCATGACAAACTAGTTGCACTAACGATCATAGAAGCTTTCCAAATTAACTTGAGCAAAAAACAATTGAAACAACTAGTACGTACCGAAACTAACAAGTCAATAGCAAGGTACTGTGTAGTAGCACGACAAACTAGTTACACTAGCGAGATATACCTGTTGGCGTACGGCAGCCTGGCTAGAGGCACGGCGTCGGGCAGCACGGCTGGAGGCGGCGCGTTGTGCAGTAGCGTTCTCACCAGGGCAACTGCACCCCCATTGGGCAAGGTCGCGTCGGCCGTAGATGGCACGTCGCGTGGCGATTCCGCGTCGAGCAGCAGCCTCCGGATGCCATCATCCTGCGGCGCAAGGGCGACCGGCGGGGGTGCATCGGGCGGCGGGGGCAGCAAGACCGGCGGGGAAGCATCGGGCGACGGGGGTGCATCGGCCGGGTGAGGCGGACGGCGATCGTCCGGGCGGGCGGCAGGAGACGAAGCGCACGGCGATCGTCCGGGCGATTGGCAGGAGACGAAGCGGCCGCAAGGGGAAGCATCGGGCGGCGGGGGCAGCAAGACCGGCGGCAGGGAAGCATCGGGCGGCGGGGGTGCATCGGCCGGGCTGGGCCGAGCCCGCCGGCCTTCGTCCATGGGGTGAGGTGGACGGCGATCGTCCGGACGAGCGGCAGGAGACGAAGCGGCGGAGACGAAGCGGCCGCAAGGCTAAACGAGACACCGATCGTTCTTTCTTTATTTTTTTACGTGAAATTGCCCACAGGAGATGAAGCTAGCAGGAGACGTGAAATTGCCCATGGGCAATTCTGTCATTTCGCATGGCTGATTTTAGGAGAAATAAAGGAAAAGGAGAAAAAGAGGTAAAATGGCAAAGAAAACAAGAAGCAAATGTTTTGGATGGCATTTTTGCGAAACCAACGATTGGGAGGGTAAAGTTGCGAAGCCCACTCTTTGGGATGGCAAAAATCCAATTTTCTCGTTGATTATCATTGCTAAGAAATTTCAAATTATAAACTAATGCTAGTATAGGATAACACTATAAGTCAAATTACTCTTACAAATTCGCAAGTCCTGTTAGGCTTGAGAATGCATCTGGTATCTCTCCAACCAATTGATTGTTATTGAAGGACTTGCATACGCAAGAACACATAGTGAGACAGATTGAGAAACTATCATTGAAAGTCCTAAATTGCTGAAGGCAGTCGCTCGCTCACCGATGGATCTCCCGCCGCTCTCCCACTAGACGCTCTTCGCCGCTGTCCGATCCGCCGACGCCGACGCTGTCCGCCACCTCCCGGCCGACGCCGAGGCGTGCAGCTCCTCCGCGGCGCTTGCCATCGCGCAGACGGACGCCGGGGAGACGGCGCTATACGTCGCCACGGAGGCCGGCGCCGAGGAGATCGTCCGCCTCTTTCTCCCGCTCTACGACCTCGAGGCTGCCTCCCTCCGCTCCCGCCTCGACCTTGACGCCTTCCACGTCGCCTCCAAGCAAGGGCACACCGGTGACGCTTGAGTACTAGTTGAGGAAATGAGGAGTTGAGGACCGAATGTGAATGAGTGACGCTGTGACGGAGTGGAGTGAGGACTGAGGAGTTCGCTAATTCGCTCTCGCTCGCCGCTCGGTACTCGCCAAGTCGCCAGACTCGCCACTCGGCACATCGGTTGACTGGTTGAGATCTCAGATCTCCCGCGCGTGACTCCCCGCTTGGCGCCTTTAGTTCCCATGCCCGCCATGCGGCTGTACCATTCGCGCCCTGGCGAATCGGAATTGGCAAGCCGGCGGCAATGCGTCACTGGCTCATTGCGTCAATGCAGTAGTGTGCCAGTGTCGAGTCCATAATGTGCCAAGCCGCCAGCGCCACTGACTCACTAGCCACTAGGGGTCTAGGGCAGCCGACTAGCCGAGTCAAGACACTAAGTTTGGACCGCTGGGCCGACCGGTCTAAAGAAAATGGATCGAATACGGATCGAATAATCTCGAATACAAATACGAATACGAACGTTCTCGAATACGAATGTTCTCGAATACGAATACGAATATTCTCGAATACGAATGCGAATATGAATATTCTCGAATACGAATACGAACATTTTCGAATACGGATTTTTGCTTACCACATTCACATTTTCTCAGATACGAATATCGGATAAAACGAATTATCCGTTACCGTTTTCCACCCCTAATAATAGAACATTATGCAGTGGTCAGAGAAATGCAACAGTTTGGAGAGAAACAGGAACAAAATGAGTTCATTCAATTTTTTGGCACTTTTAGTATGTTTTGAATTCGTATTTATAAGAATAGCTATATCAAAGTAGCACTTCTACCGTATGATCAACGGACGGCAGCGGCGTGGAGCTGACATGTGGACAGCGGAGCCCCGTGACCGTGCGGCAGAGGCCTGCCGCCCAGTCATCGTGCGGCTACGCACCTGCCGCTCCTCCACCATGGGCCTCTATCTCTACCGCCCTGCCACCAGACGGTAGGCAATTAAGCCGGCTTAATTACCTACCTTAATTATATTTATTGCTTCTTTGATTTTCTAAATATAGCAGATGATATTAAAAAATTATGAAATTTTATATACAGCCTCCCGACAGAACGTCATTGATTGTGTAATATTTTATAATTTTATCTGGTGTGAATGTTACTCGAAAATTCATACGATTATGCTATTTTTAGGAGTTGTTACATATAGCAAATAAGCTTCAAAAATTACAAAATTTTATGTGTAACCTCCCGACACAGTCATCCTAATTGTCTACTTTTTGGGGAATTTTATATATTATGAATTTTGCTCGACTGATGCTGGCGCAGGTGGAGCATGTGATTATTTATGGCAACCGCAACGATGCGTCAACCATTTAGTTAAATGCTTTAGGAGATTAAAAATAACCACGTACAACAGAGAAGAACGGTGGTACAAACATCTTTGGGTGTGCTTACTGGTAGAACTTGCCTAACGCTACCCACATGGAGTGTTGCAGAGGGGTCGCCTCCGACATGGTTAGCCGTTGTTGTAGTGGCACACACTTGAGATGAGTGATGAGTAACTGCGAGAGCTCCGTATTTGTATCCGAGTGAAAAGGGAACCCAGTGCGTTGCCACGATAAATTATGGACTCGTAGTCGATTCGCAGCATCGCTGGCGAGAAGGGACGACATGGTAAAAGTGACATATGTGCAGGTGAAAGAGTGGGCGAGGGGTGATGGAACGCACAGAGTGACATATGTGTGAACAAGGGAGCGGGCAAGGCGATGGCACAGACAGTTTGGCATATGTGCGAACGAGGGAGCAGACAAGAGGGGGATGGCACGGACAGAGTGACAATTGTGCGCACGAGGGATTGGACGAGGGAGATGGCACGGATAAAGTGACATATGTGTGGACGAGGGAGTAGGCGCGCAGCCGCACGGTGGCCAGACGGCAGGCCCTTGTTGCACGACCACAGGGCTCCGCTGGCCATGTGTTAGCTCCACACCACTGTCGCTCGATGACTGTGCGGTAGAAATGTCATTTTTACCATTACCACATGACTATAGCTATTTTTATAAATACGGGTTCAAAACGTGCCAAAAGTACCAAAAACTCGCTCATTCAACCACTCTAATAGTAGGACTACGGGAGTAACTGACTAGATTCTGCAGCTTAGCATATCAACCACAAGTTGGCGTATGGTAGCTTACATGAATACTAATGTTGTAGCTAAAAATATATTGTTGATTATACCTTTTAAAATCTTCTTGGTATTTAGACTTTTTATTGGTGACGCTTAAGTATAAAACATAAAAGCACTTAACTATTGTGGGTACTAACCAAATAGTAAACTAGGAGAGTAGTGGAGTGGTTGTGATGGATGAACAATGCATACCCCCACTACTACAAAAGAGGCTATACTGGACGGCTACATTACAGACGGTTTATACGGAACCGTTTGTGATTAAACTTTCACAGACGGTTTATACTCGCAACCGTCTATGATATTTTCATACACGGTTATTAACACAAACCGTCTGCGATAATTGAAACATCACAAACGGTTCGTATTAAGAACAGTCTGTGAACTTTCACAGACGGTTCTTAATACGAACCGTCTGTGATAATCTGGACAACACAGACGGTTCGTGTTACTAACCGTCTCTAAAAATCACATGTCACCAATAATTGGCGAATACCCAGGATTTCTATCTCGACCGTCCATTCTCTCCACATCGAATGGCAGGCAGCAGTTCCTCCCACTACTCAGCCCTTATTAATAACCCCATCGACCTTTCCAGCGGTACTAGTCACGCGTGAGTTCATCCACTAGCTAACGTCCCCTCCGCTGTGAGCTAGCGCCTCCGTCACGGCACGACGGGCGGCTGGACAACACACTCTTGCCGTAAATGTCGTAAGTGTGTCTTGTTCAGTCGCACCATTGTGCCATGAAGGGTTCGTTAGCTTGTTATCCTGTAATAGATCGATCTGAATGTGTTGTTGTGCTTCCTTCATGCATCTCCCCTCCGCTGTGAGCTAGCGCCTCCGTCGCGGTACGGCGGGATGCTAGACAAGACACTTTTGCCGTAAGTGTCGTAAGGGTGTCTTGTCTAACGTCACCGTCGTGCCATGAAGGGTTCGTTAGCTTGTTATCCTGTAATAGATCTGAATGTGTTGTTGTGCTTGCCTCTGTATTTGCTTGTTCCTCCACAACGCCGACTAATGTCGTGAGCTAGCGCCTCCGTTGTGGCACGGCGGCATACGGTGCCACGAAGGGTTCGTTAGCTGTAATAGATCTGAATGTGTTGTTGTGCTTGCGTCTCTATTTGCTTGTTTTCGAAGGCTATGGGTACATTATTTAATTTCTTGAGGCTAGACAAAAAAATAAAAATATTTAAGTTATCGAGTGAACTATCACAGACGGTTTGTACTGTAAACCGTCTGTGAAGGACTATCATAGACGGTTGTATATACGAACCGTCTGTGATACTCAAGAATCACAGACGGTTCTTTTTTCGAACCGTCTGTGATATTATGAACATCATAGACGATTCGTTTTAATAACCGTCTGTGATAATGTAGACTATCACAGACGGTTATTTATACTAACCGTCTGTGATAATAACCAATCACAGATGGTTATTAATATGAACTGTCTGTGATATTGTTGGTATCACAGACGGTGCGTATATAGAACCGTCTGTGAATTATCACAGACAGTTATTAACACAAACCGTCTGTGATATATTGTTTTCACAGACCGTTTGTGGTTGGAACCGTCTGTGATATTCTGCACACTATTAATTACTTGCGTACTTTTTCGATGTCGACACTACATATATGTCTTCATTGCGCTGCATTGGTGGAGCAAGGCGGCCGGCTTTAGGGAGTTAGGGGTGAAAACATATCACTATCTTTTTAGTGATCTGATCAGAGGTTGGTACTCAATTACTTTGCTGCATGTGTTTGTAATTGAAGGCCGGAGATGATAGCTAGGTTTTTGTTTAATTTAAATGTAGCTAGCTAGGTTTAGAAAGATAATGTTAGTTTGCTGGATTTCAGAATGGATAAGTAGTAGCTAACATTCTTGCTTAAATATATGTTACTTGTGTAGCGTAGATGGACCGAAGCTGGATGTATATTGAGAATCGTGTGAGTGAAGAGTATATTAATGGCGTGTCTGCTTTTAGAAGGGCGGCCGAGCTGGATATGTTGAAGAAGGGGATGAAATATATGTATTGTCCATGTATTGATTGTGATAATCTCAAGATGTTTAGCAACTCAGCGCAGATCGAAGCTCACTTGATTCGAAGGGGTTTCAGAAAAGGGTACAAATGTTGGACCAGTCACGGTGAAGAGAAGAGTACACAAGAAGGTAGTTATGACATAGTCGAGAGAGACAACGATATGCCAGTTGTGGACTGTTCTTTCGATCATGAGGATAGGTCGCAGGATGACAATCTGGATCATGAGGATAGGTCGCAGGATGATAATCTGGATCAGATGTTACGTGATGCAGAAGGGAACTATAGTGAGAGAGAGTTTGGTAAATTCGAGGGCTTGATGGAGGACTCGGAGAAACCTTTGTTCCCGAGCTGCAAGCCGCAATACACGAGGTTGTCATCAGTTCTAGAACTACTGAAACTGAAGGCAAGCAATGGTTGGTCCGACAAGAGTTTCACGGCATTGTTAGGTCTCCTAGCGGACATGCTTCCAACGGGAAATGTGTTGCCGATAACCACCTACCAAGCCAAGAAGATTCTTTATCCATTAGGAATGGAAGTAGAAAGAATACATGCATGTTTGAATGATTGTATCCTGTACCGTAAAGAGTATGCTAGCTTACATGTTTGTCCGGTGTGCAAAGCATCCCGATACAAGCGTAAAAATGACTCTGATGATGGGAAGGGGCATCGAGGTGAAGCAAGGACCTCCTGCTAAGGTGATGTGGTATCTTCCTGTAATCCCCCGTTTGAAGCGTTTATTTGCAAATCGCATGGATGCAAGATTGATGCGTTGACACTGCGAGCAGCGTAAGAAAGACGGAATGATAAGACATGTTGCTGATTCTACCCAGTGGAGGAACATCGATAGGATGTTTGTAGATTTCGGTGTGGAACCGAGAAATATAAGGTTTGGGTTGAGTACAGATGGAATGAATCCTTTTGGTAACATGAGCAGCCGACATAGCACCTGGCCCGTGACTCTGTGCATGTACAACCTTCCTCCTTGGCTGTGTATGAAGTGGAAGTATATTTTGATGTCACTACTTATCCAAGGGCTGAAGCAACCTGGCAACGATATTGATGTGTTCCTAGCACCATTGGTGGAAGATCTTGCAATATTGTGGAACGAAGGGGTACAAGTATGGGATGAGGACAAACGAGAGAACTTCACTCTACGCGCCATGTTGTTCTGCACCATTAATGATTTTCCTGCCCTTGGTAACCTGTCAGGGTTGAGTACAAAAGGAGGCAAAGCGTGTCCGCACTGCTTAGATTATATCGAGAGTGTGTGGTTGAACAACTCGCGAAAAACTGTGTACATGCATCACCGTAGGTTCCTTCCAAAGTATCACCCATACCGCAGATGAAGAAACAATTTGGTGGAAAAAAAGAGGATGACTCAGTACCAAGACATTTTAGCGGGAAAGAGGTGTATGATATGGTCAAGGATATAAATGTTGTGCTTAGAAAGGGACGTAAATTGAGGAAGAACATGTGGAAAAAGAGGCTAATATTTTGGGACTTGCCTTATTGGGAGCACTTAGAAGTTCGCAATTGCATCGATGTCATGCACGTAGAGAAGAATGTATGTGATAGTTTGATTGGTCTCTTACTGAACATTCCTGATAAAACAAAGGATGGTGTTAACGCAAGGCGTGACTTGGTCGCTATGAACATCAGGACCGAGTTAGCACCGATAGAGACCGATAAAGACCGGACGTACCTTCCCCCAGCATGCTACACTCTGTCTAAGTCCGAGAGAACTGAACTGTGCCAGTCCTTACATGATGTGAAAGTTCCATCTGGTCACTCCACAAGCATGAAGACACTTGTTTCCATGTAACATTTGAAACTAATTGGCATGAAGTCTCACGACTGTCATGTGCTAATGACACAAATGCTACCTGTTGCAATTAGAAGTATTTTGCAGAACAAGGTTTGAGTGACAATCATAAGGCTATGTTATTTCTTCAACGCAATTGCTCAGAAAGTCATTGATCCGGATGGACTAGATACTCTGCAAACCGAGGTGGTGACAACTCTATGTCATCTAGAGATGTATTTCCCTCTATCATTTTTTGATATCATGGTCCATCTCATTGTCCACCTTGTGAAAGAGATAAAAATATGCGGCCCTGTATTTCTACGTCATATGTACCCTTTCGAGAGGTACATGGGAATTCTGAAGTCCTATGTACGCAATCGATCTCGACCGGAGGGTAGCATCATCGAAGGTTATACAACAGAAGAGGTCATTGAATTCTGCATCGGCTACATGGCTCAGGTAGAGCCGATAGGTGTACCTCTATCTCGTCACGAGGGGAGGCTAGAGGGTATCGGGACTATCGGGAGGAAAGCAATAACTCCGGATCAAAATACGTCTGCTCAAGCCCATTTCATGGTTTTACAACACATGACTAAAGTGACCCCATATATTGAAGAGCACAAGGACATGCTACGTCAGGAGAATGCAGGCCAGTCAGAAGTTTGGATCATGAGACAACACAACCGTCAGTTCAACGAATGGTTCAAGGCGCAATTGACTACGAGGTTGTCAAGTGAAACACTACAATGGTTGGCAAAAGGGCCAAAATTTACAATTGTGACATGGCAAGGATACGACATTAATGGCTACACATTTTATACAACAGATCAAGATAGAAAGAGCATAGTGCAGAACTCAGGTGTCCGCATAGATGCCTATGATGCACACGGCAGTACCGCTGGCCCAAGCTCGTACTACGGGCTTGTAGAGGAGATTTGGGAGCTTGACAAGTACGGCGTCACTACCGTGGACCTCTATTTCAGTGCCGTTGGGTCCAACTCCCACGGGGTGTAAAGGTTGACAAGTACGGCGTCACTACCGTGGACCTCGAATTTGTATGATACAAAGACGAACCATTCGTACTCGCGAGGCAAGTTGTTCAAGTATTTTATGTAACCGACCCGGCAAATAAGAAGCGCCATGTAGTTTTTCAGGGAAAAAGAAGGATTGTCGGGGTTGAGAATGTTGTGGATGAGGAAGAGTACAATCAATTTGATGATTTGCCTCCATTCGGAGATGGCATCAGGCTCGAGGAAGAACAAGGCGATGAAGCAGGCTATATGCGTGTCGATCATCGTGAAGGGCTTTATTTAAAATGATATAGCCAAGTGTAATAAATTATGTAACTATGAAATAGTTATATTGGTTATGCTTGTGTTTTTCATAAATGTATCTATGTTCCATTGTAATTGTAAAATGACTCAGGAACTAAGAAATAGTTATATTTATGGTTATGTTTGTGTTTTTCATAAATTTATCTATGTTCCATTGTAATTGTAAAATGACATAGGAACCTAGCTAGCTGCGGGTATCTATAGTGAACTATCACAAGCGGTTTATCAAAAGAAACCGTCTGTGATAACACATCACAGACGGTTCTATTGATAGAACCGTCTGTGATAATTGAATATCACAGACGGTTCTATCGATAGAACCGTCTGTGATAATGTAGACTATCACCGACGGTTCTATAGATAGAACCGTTTGTGATAATTGCATATCACAGACGGTTCTATCTATAGAACCGTCTGTGATAATATGCATATCACAGACGGTTATATCTATAGAACCGTCTGTGATAATATGATATCACAGACGGTTATATTTAGAGAACCGTCTGTGATATAACTATCACAGACGGTTCGTTTAAGGAACTGTCTGTGATGGCTTCCCTATAAATACCCGCAGCTAGGTCTGCGGAATCCGCACTCGCGCACTCTCTTGTCTCCACTCTCCAGCGCCCCTGCTAGCTAGGTTTTGGTCCCTCCCACCGTCGTTCCCTCCCGACGCCCCTCGCTCCCACCGCCGGTCCATCCCGACGCCACTCCCTCCCGACGCCGCTCCCTCTGATATGTTAGCTTTACGATATACTTGATATAGTTGATATAGTTGATATGCTTGATATAGTTGATATGCTTGATATACTTGATATAGTTGATATGCTTGATATACTTGATATAGTTGATATCCGAGTCTTGGTCCTGCTCGAGTTGTTACTTCTACAGGGCTTCAACTTCCATGTACACGATATACAATCGAAAACCAAAAAATCTGCAGAACATTCAAAAAGGTCCAACTAAAGACTTAGGTTTTTAATAGGATTGGGTTGGCGATATGAGATAGGGTTT
Source organism: Dendrocalamus latiflorus (assembly GCA_017311315.1). Lineage (NCBI taxonomy): Eukaryota > Viridiplantae > Streptophyta > Magnoliopsida > Poales > Poaceae > Dendrocalamus > Dendrocalamus latiflorus. The sequence goes on along the minus strand of CM029652.1, from coordinate 36,512,030 downwards.
ATTGAGCACGGGAGGTTTGACAAGGTCAAATGATATTTGAGCAAAAAGGAAACAACGGAGAAACTTTGCCAAGAAGGAATTCAAGGAAGGGTTAATGAAGAGGGAGTATTCACAAAAATATTTCGTTTTGAACTTGAAGATGGCTAGACAGGATATCAAGGCTCGATCTTTAATTTAATAGTTTCTTTTATTATTTGATATTTATTAAGGAAGTTCCTTAGATTACGCGAAACCTTTAGATAGATGAGAGAGTTTAATCGTGATACTGGGTATTATTTGCTGAGGGATAAAACATAGTGATTTTAGGAGGTGAGATTTCGAATATGTTGTATATAAAGTTTTAATCAGTTGAATTAACATGATAATTCAAGATGAAATATTATCTGGGATTGTAGACTACTAGTTAATTGAGTGTTTAAATCAATAACTTAATTAAAGAATAGGGTTGGTCATTTAACCAAATGTTAATATGAACAAAGTTTATTATTTTGTTGGTTACCAAATTCATTATTGATGATCAATGGTCCATGGGTTGGTTAGAAGAGAGATGGTGTCCACACAGTCTTCGTCGTCGTCATCTGGGTCTCACGCTCCCAAGATTGCGAAAACTAAGCGTGGCCGAGGAGTATCGAAAAGGCCAGAGGGCCGAATGACCATCACGGTGGTCTCTCCGAATGGGCTCCCTCTGGAACCGACGAAAGCAGCGCCATCATTTCGGACTACCTGCAGGATAATTGGAAGGCAACGGGTCCCCATCACCATAGCAAGCTGGAAAGATTTGACAAAGGATCATAAAAATCAGCTATGGGAGGAAATTACAAATTCGTTCGAGATCCCAGCAGAAGTACAGGGACTCGTGCAACGGCAGGCGTTCCTCGCGATGGGAAAAGCATGGAAGAATTTTAAGAGCACTCTTGTGACAAAGTACGTGGCCAAGGATGTCACACCCTTCACGAAGTATCCTTTCGTGTCGCTAGAAACATGGGAGGCCTTTGTGCAGATGAAGACAACGATCGAATTTGAACAACAAAGTGCGGCGCACAAGGCTCTCCAGTCACAAAAAACGCACCCTCACAGACTCGGCACCGCTGGGTACGCGGGTAAAATCCCGCAATGGAGGATGCAGGATGAGGTCGCAATCCGATCGGAGGCCTCGCCGCCATTTACCGGGATCGCAAACGAGCGTGCTCGAAACTGATTAAGAGCGAGGTCATCAACCACATCTTCGGGTGTCTCTTTCAAAAACCCCGCAGATGAGGAAGTGTCCCAACGCATGGTAAGATATGTTAAACTAATAGTTGTTAACACCTCTTGAACTTTATGGGTTCAAAAATAAAATGATTAATTGCCTCTTGCAGCAATCATTGACTACTGAATCTTCTCGTGGCTCCTTTGAAGAATATAAGGAGAGAGATTTACTATCACAGGCCTTGGGAAACAAGGAGCACCCAGGTCGCACACGAGGCATGGGGGTTTATGTACCTTGGAGGCACGGATTTCCATATTACTCCGAGACATATAGGAGTAGGAAGAGATCCAAGGCGTACCGCAACGAACAAATAAAACAGGAGCTTCGTGCTCAACTTGAGGAACAACTATCTGCCTCACTTCAAGAGTAGACTGCCTCACTTCGAGGAGAGATAGATTCATTGCGGGAAGAACTGAGACAAGTCCGCAACCAATCGCAACCCACTCCTACTACTGCGGTACCCAGTCCCCCTCAACGTCGCAGTAGCTGCGCGTCCACACCAATTTCCGAACATAGCGACGCCCACTTACCTATTGATGATATTCAGGTAATGTACCTCTTTAGAATGGTACATAGATCTCTCTGGTGGACGCCTTAACTCATCTTGTGTCATTATGTAGGAGCCCATGCCTTACAGTCTCAAAGTCAGGCTTGTTGGCTCTATTCCCGTTGACACTGGGCGCGGCATGGTGTATCCATTGCTGCCAGGGATGCTGGTGCATGGTGTACAAGTAGACACCGGTTTCATAAAGGTCCAGGTGGACATGATTAATGATATTTTTAAGACCGTCCCTCTTGAGAAGTCCCCAAACGAAGAAATTAAGACATTAGGGGATGCCGTCCACACATTCATTCAGTGGCCCCAGAGGGACATCGTCCTCGACATGTCCGTGCCACAATCTTCACATCCAGTGGCCCAAGAGGGACGTCGCCCTGGACCTGGCACATCGGCCCCGGTGGCTCCACCTCCACCTCCAAAACCAATAAAGTCTGTTGCATCGGCTCCTGCCGAGACGCCACCGAGAACATATCATAAGCGAGGCTCCAGGGCTCATACGAAGAAAACTAAGTCGCGTCCTGTGCCATGGAAGTTTATTCTAGGAGTGTCGTTGGTGCCCGAGTCACAATTATCCCAGCTTGGTTTGATTTGCAATACATTGCATGCATGGTACATGGAGAAGTCCAACATGAAGCCAATCCGGCAGAGTGCATTTACTCTGAAATATAACGAGACGCATTTCCTCCACGACTCGGGCTATATCGTCGTGACATTCGAAGATTTATTCTTACTATTCAATCTCGACGAACTCGACGCCTCACTTCTACGATGTTGGACACTGTAAGTGTATTGTACAATGAAGTTCTACATTCATGTTATACAGATAAATATCATTACTCTTTCCTTATGTATAGATACATGATCCAAGAAGTCCGGCGATCGCGACGACCGGTGGGTTTCCTCGACCCTCACTTGGTCTCCGAGCAATCTATCAATGCAGATGCATCCTTCGTGCAATGTTACATAACGAGGGGATTGATTGTTCACAACGACAAGGAGTACGTCATGGTACCCTTCAACCAAGGGTAAGTGCTTCACTAGTTGCCACACATATGTTTCATTTGTACTTTACATGCAGCATGAACTTAGGATTAATCACTATGGCGACACACATGACTAGGCATCACTTGATTTTGATTGTGATTGTACCAAAGTGGAGCAAGATAATATACCTTGATTCCCTCCTTAGGAGTAACCACGACTTCAGTCGTGTGCAAGAAGTACTTAACAGGTAAACTAATTTCCTCCATACATAACTCTATTGTAATATTTCTTTTGTTTGCCACGGCCGAGGCTAACTTTTTTGAATCACGTAGGGCGTTTGCCGAATATGTTGCCCAAGGAGGAAGACACGACAAATCCAGTGACACGCTACAACACAACACGCGATTTCCGGTACCCGCTACAACACAACAATCCTATATCATACTTTGTTATAATGCCTCTAGAATTGACAATACCGATGTATGTAATTTTATTTTTGCAGTGCCACCAGCAGCTACAGGGCAACGTATGTGGATTCTACGTTTGCCGCCATATGAAGGAAATCATGGATACTAAGATCAATGATCCAGAGGTTTGTCTGGTCCTTCCAATAATTATTATTTTCTGATTATATATATGTATATATATTTACACACACATACTAATTAATGACTTAACATTGCTCCTAGCGGCAGCGGGTGGACTTCAACGAAAGTGCATATGATCTTGACAATCTCATCGACATTCGTGCAATCATCTCCCAATTCTTGCTAGCAGAGGTCATAAATAAGAGGGGAGAGTTCCACGCCGGCAATGGTGATAATTGGATGTTGAAACATTGGATTCAATTGTACAAATCAAACAATTCTTTCAATTTAATTCATTTGTCAGATTTTGTGTAACGATTTTCATTCTATATATGTATGTGATCAGCTGGTAGTTTGTTACATTCATCTGTGTATCGAATTTTGTTGTAATTACCTTGAGTTGCAATTAACTTATATCTGTCATTTATCTGTAATCTGCTTGCTTGCTTGCTTTCAGAGGGCATGGCTAGCATATCCTGAGGCTAGCCAAAAAACAGCAAATAAAATGGTTGATGCACTTGCTATCACAGACGGTTCGTTGTTAAAAATCGTCTGTGATACAATATCACAGACAGTTTCAAAGAGTGCCGTCTGTGGTATGAATGATATCACAGACGGTCTTTATTACTAACCGTCTGTGATATTGTGTATATCACAGACGGTGTTTATAAAAAACCGTCTTTGATAGTCGAGTATCACAGACAGTGTGTATAAAAAACCGTCTGTGATAATCGAGTATCACAGACGGTGTTTTATAAAAACCGTCTGTGATAGTCGACTATCACAGACGATTTTTTATAAAAAATCGTCTGTGATACTCGAATATCACAGATGGTTTGTATAAAACACCGTCTGTGATACTCGACTATCACAGACGGTTTTTGTATAAAAAACCGTCTGTAATGTGAGTTATCACAGACGGCTTGGAAGCCGTCTGTGATAACCACCTACTATCACTGACACCTAAACACTGACGGTTCAAGAACCGTCTGTGATGACGGTTCCGAACCGTCTGTGATAGGGCTGTCTGTAGCAGTGCCCTTCTCCATATCCAGGTTATGTATATATTTCCACATGAAGCGCAATTACATTCTTGCCCTTACAGTCATATGCCTTCCATAAGGGTATATGTGTCATTACATATAATCATATTGGGCCTCACAATTCTCTAACAGGTTGGATGGGCTCAGGTGGGGGCCACCCCTACTACAGGAGCCTCTCATAGTAAAGGGCTTTTCACGGGGCCGAAAACATGCCACTAAGCCCTTTGGCCCCCTCCGTCCCTGCGGCCTGTGATCCGTCCCGGGTTGGGCCGTACAGGATGAACTGGTGATGTTGTCTGACCGAAGTCGTATCGTCGCTTCGCGCATAGTGGGACACATAGCGTGGTGCTGCTGGCGTGTCATGCGTTGCTAGTTTGACCGTGGTCATGCGGCCACTCGCGACGTCGTGGGACACATGTTTGCATGTGGTTGGCGGGTCGTGCGGCGTTAGTTTTCTATTGTGACTTCCTTGCCTTTTCGACCATTGCTCCCGTGCGCACTACCACCACCTACGCCGCTGGTTGCCGCCGTACCTCTTCCTTTCGCCGGCGCCATTTGGTAGTCGATGCTGTGAGAGGCCGAGCCGAAAGCCCACTATCGCCCGCCACCCACCGTTGTGTGAGGTACTGTAGCCGGAATGGCCCGTGGTGATGACCGTTCTCGCTGGCCGAGCGGTGTCGTGTCGTCGAGCCGCGGCAGCTCTTCTAGCCGACATAGTTCGTCGATGATGGAGATAGAGTATGAACTGGTGGAGCACGACCCCTCACTGGCGAACAAGCACTAGAGCACAATGAGGAAGCACAACGGCATTTGCTTGAACGTACTGGGGTAGAGCCTAGTGATCAAGAAGACCATACGGTCTCTTTTGCACGAAGGGAAGCTTTCAGACCGCAATGCGGTTCGTCTACCCTATGCCGACGAGACGGAGCCGTACCCCACGGAGTCGGAGGCTGTGGTCTTCGTCGCGTACCTTGATGATGGGCTCCGATTCCCGTCCGCCCTATTCGTCGGCGAAGTGTTGTGGGTGTACGGGCTGGAGCTGGCGCACCTGACTTCGAACGCGCTGGTCTGCCTGGCTGTCTACTGCTGGGCTTCGTGGATGGAGACGGTGTGGCCTAGCGCCACGATGTTCGCGTTTCTCCATGACGCCTGCTGCCAGCCGAAGAAGCTAGACGGGGGGAGTATTCCAACTTCGAGAGCTCAACTTCATGCTGCGTCTGGCATGCACGAAGTTGTTTCTGGCGAATGCAACCCAGGCGAAGTGGGAATCGAACGGGATGCGGCGGTGGTTCTACCACCACATGGAAGGCGGCAGCAATCTGAAGTGGACGGGTCATCTAATGGAGTTCAACACCTCCCCATCGGTGGCCCTTGATCGCGACGATGAACACCGGGCATGGAGGCTGGTGGTGGTCGCCCTCCGGTTCAACATGCAAGATCTTGCGAAGGAGTTCTTGATTTTCAGCGTGTCTCCACTGGCCCACCCCTGGCACCTGCAACCCGGGCCCACCCGCAACGATGGTATTCGGCCGACGGTTACATCTTTGCCGAGGCCCGCCGAACCAAGTAAGTCTTTGTTGGACCGAAATGGCGACAGAGAGGGGGTGAATGTCGACTTCAAAAACTAACCCCCAAAGAGTACCCACTAAAAAGATTATTTTCTTCAAAAGCTATGAGAAGCTTAAGAAGAGAAATAGTTCATATACTCCTTGGGAATTAAAACCCACTAGAAAAAAGAGCTAAACCCCAGACAACAGAGAAGAATAAAGCCACATCTAAAAAGGACTGAAATCAACAACTGGTGCTCCCAGCCGGTCTGACCGCCCATGGGCTGGTCTGACCGCAGTTGGCTGGCCGGTCAGACCGGTCTTATGTGGCCGGTTAGACTGGTATTACGAATCCGGTCAGACCGCCAAAGTGCAGCCGGTCAGACCGCTCCCCTGATCCCAGCAGCCCGAGAGCAGACTGACAGAACTGAAAAATTCAAAAAAAAATCAGGTCTTTGATAATCTAAGAAATTGGGGGTTTGCTCCCAATCTTTCCAGCCCGAAACAACACAACAGCATTCTAAATAGCAAAAAAGGTTTGGAAAGTGAGGGAAACCAACAAATACTCAAGAATTTTAGAATTTGGCCAAGAACTTGAAAAATATAGAGAGATGCCCAAAAACTCAAATTGCAATTCCATCACTGATCCTTTGGCCACGAAACTTTGAAGATAACTAATAAATAGCCTAAGGGTTCTAGATACAAAGTTTCACGCCATCTCATGAAGGAAATCAAGATTCTTGCCAAAACCCTAGAGATGAGAACATGAACACAGGAGGGCCAAAAATGTGATTCTTGTACAACGATCAAATGGCTCTTGGAACTTGATGACCAAAGGGTCTAGAAATGCAATTACATCATAGAGCAACTCATTTTGGCCCTTCTCAACAAGAAACAACTCAAAAACTCATAAAGTCAAAAATCTCACATAGAAGGCATCGAAGGAAAATAAGCAACAGAGAGACAAGAACTTAATCAAACTCAAACAAAGCCATCTTAGATTGATATTTAGGAAGAGAGATACATGATTACATAGGAGAAACAACTCACACCCTCTCTACTTCCCCATACATGCTTGGATTGAGAGCACAAGCTACATGCTTCCCTCAAGAACAACCAAGAACTCACGTACACAGGAACACACAAGAGGGACAGAGCTCTGCCTCTCTCAACAACTCCTCACCAACTAAAGCCTAAAGCCAAAACAACCCTCTAAAGCCCATTTTGACTAAAGCACAAACCCTAAAGTCTAGAAACCCTTGGAATGCCTTGAATCCCTACATCCACAAAGAGGCACCTCCTCCTTATATAGCCTTTGGCTAACAGGTCTCCAACCCGTTACACCCGCGAAATCCTGAACGGAACCACTTCCACCTGTGCAGCTTTGCGTTTTTACCGAAACGCCCCTCCTGCACCTTCCAGGAAGCTTCCGCGTTCCTTGTCATCCAAGCCTCGCAACCACCTCGAGTCTCCGCCGTCTTCGACACCTCCGACCGTTCTGACCTCGACACCGCCTGTGTCTAGTCCGGTCACCTCGTGTCTCGCCACGACTCCGCATCGACGTCCTGCAGCCATCACAAACAAGAAACACATCAAATAGCACCGCTCGATACATGAAAGCATAAATACATTAATGAAACCACATTAAGCATGAGATAGCCCAAACCTGACAAGCCAACATAATATGCATCCTAACCACTTTGACCAGGTTTGACCAAGTCCGACCGAGCCCGATTGCACCATGCATCGTCAAGGTCCGAACCATCCAAATCAAACTCGACTTTCCTAAACCGATGTCAATTACTCATCACACACATGGGATGACCTTTACATGGTCTCTCAGTCTTCGACCACACCTGTTGAAGATGAAGTGGTTGTCTTATTGGTCGTTTTAACTATCTTTATTGGCAGCACTGCTCCTCGAAGATGCGAAACGTGCTACAACGGTGTTCCTTGGGCCGTACGTGGCCAATGAGCACAGTCTCCGGGAGGAGGTAACGGCGAATGTCGGCTAGATAAACCGCATGTGCGAAGCTCTCGGTATCCCCGTGCCGGAGTGTGCCATGCCAACTATTGGTCGGGCTTGCGCTCGGGATGGCGATGGCAAGGGGGAGGCCTCTCCTTCTCGCCATAGGGCCTGGTTGCCCGTGGCCCGACCGACAAGCTCGACAGCCGTTCTCCCTAAGGGACCCACCGAGGTTGAGGCCACTGTGGCTACTGGCTCCGACTTGGCAGAGTACACCAACTCCGACCGGTGACAAGGGTCCCGCGAGTGATGCGGGCGACTGGGGCGATGGCCGCCATGGAGCTGACGCGGACGTCGGCGAATGTGAGGCTTCGTCACCTACACCAACTGTGGGGGCCAACAAGGCGCCTCTAAAAGCGCAGATTACCAAGCACGCTCGCGGGGGTGCGCCCATGCTTCCAAGTGGCGGTAGCGGCGCTCTCATAGGAGTCCGACTCCGAGGCGAAAGTTGCAGGGCCCAAAGTGGAGTCTGTCGCACGGGATGCTGGTGACGCCCCCGCGGTTGCCCCTCCTATGGACACAGGCACGACGGCCTCTCGATGATCTTCACCCCTTCGCGACGCATGTATAAATACCTCCTTCTCCTCTCGTGACTTCACGAGACTTTCCCCGATCTGCTCGCTGACATTGTTTCAGCATCAGCGGGCACACGGTCTTCAGGGCGCGCATAGGGCTCGAGCAACGGAAGCGGCCATGAGGGGACCAACGTACCTACTCTGGATGTATCTTCAATGTCTGCCCCCGTGGAAGCCGCCGGCACGGAGGCTCGACACCTGACAGTGGTGGACTTCGTCTCTCGACCTGAGGCACTACGAGCTTTGCAAGGGACCGCGGATTGCATGGCGAACACTATCGTCATGCGGGTTGCTGCTACGAGGGTCGTCATTGCGGGAAGGTGCTCTTAGCATTCTCGGTTTGTTCGTCGCGGGCCACCGCAGCCATTGCTTGTTCATTGTGGGCTGCAGCAGACCTTGCTAGTTCATGGGTCTCCTCCCATTGCTTCATCATCTTGTTCCATTGCTTCTTCTGTCTTTTGTCCACCCTGACGTGGTGAACCAAGCTCTGATGTTGTGTTGGGTTTGCTTTTGTAATGTTCTCTTCCAAATATCTTGCACCTCATTTTATAAGCCAAAATATTAGCATGGTGTAGAGAGCTGTCATGTTGTACTTTGCAAAATCCTATCTTTTCGATCTAAAAAGCTAAGGAGGTGTAGTGTTGTCATGTCAATCTGAAAAAACTGGTAAGACCGAGTGTTGTCACTACACAAAAGCTACCCCTTTTGGTCTTGTCACTACGCAAAGCTACCCCATCTAGTCTTATCAATATGCAAAGCTGCACCCTTGGTCTTGTCACTATGCAAAGTTACCATGTCTGGTATTGTTATTGCGTAAAGCTATACCTTTTGATCTTGTCACTGTGCAAAGCTGCCCCGTCTGGTATTTCCACTATGCAAAGCTACCCCGTCTGGTCTTGTCACTATGCAAAGCTGCACACCTTTTGTCTTGTCATGTCCTTCTTTGCTGAATCTTGTCTTTTCGGTATGAAAAGCTAAGGAGGTATAGTGATACTAGTTCTCTCTGAGGCAAAGATGCACAAAGCTATCACATTATCTGGTTTGTCATAAAGTACGTTGCCTCCCCCCATGGGCTATAAAATGCATGCCCCACCCCCTTGACAGTAGGAGCACTCGACGTAGTGAACCGTAGGAAGAATGACCTTATCCATCCTAGAGTAACCTACCATGGCAGACGTCGAGGGCCAGTTAAACATGGGTCACCAAAGGTAGACCTTCTCTTGGAAAGGATGGAGGACTTCGGCCTTAACTACCTCTTGATGCCAAATAGGTATGCTCAACTATTGTGACTGAAGTCTAGACATACGGAGGACGTGGTCGTGCAGGTCGCGGAAGACCATTTCGATAGCGGGCGATGTTTCTTCCGATGCCCATACTTTGAGGTACAAATAGGCAATTGTTTATTTTGCATTAATAGAGTTTCGATGTTAACCCTCCTTTGAAGTAGATGATGAAATGTGACTTTGTCCACTGGATCAATCCTCCCCATGAACTCTATGTCGTGTGGTATGTGGATACATTATGGGAGTGAATCTTTAACTTGGAGACGTGGATTGAAAGTCTCAAAGAGGAGAACGATAACCTCCATCAGCTAATGCAGCGCGAGAGGGGCAACGAGGAGGTCGTTAACATAAAAAGTTTGTATAATCTGACATGCTGCTCGTGAACCCAAGCTGCATATGTGCGTGCCACTATAACAATGACCAGCCACGTCCAAGGCGCCCCCTCTGCAACACTCCATGTGGGTAGCACGAGGCACATTGTACCAGTAGGCATGCACGGACAAGGTTATACCATAGTACTCTCTACTGTTGTTCACGGTTATGTTCAATGTCCTAAAGCATGTAATCGAATGGTTTACGAGTCATTGTAGTTGCTATTTATTAAGTGGACTATTCCAGCAATGCGTCGCACGTATTGAACTTAAGGCATCGACATGGATCGAATAAACATACATCATAAAAAGGAGTACAAATAAGAACACAACAGTATTGCAAATATCACATAGTAAGTAAGAAGTGTAAGTATTACAAGAAGAACAAAATTACAGCCAGCGCAGATGGAAGACTTGTACTAAACCCCCTAGAAGCACCCCCTTCGTCACCACCCTAGCTCACTTTGGCTCCATGTTCACGTCCTCCCATACGACCCCATTTGGCCCTCCTCCTTAATGCCGGGTGCCGGACCCCGACAAGGTAAGACGCTCAAGAGACCTTTGCACACAATGTCCCAAAGCCAGAGGAGTGGACTATAGTGTCGACTGTGTGGGTACTGGTGCACCACTGAGCTATGACCTGGAGAAAACCTCTGGGGGTGTGGGCTGAGGTCCTAGGTCTGTTTCCTGGTCAGCCCAATCTGTAAAGTAGCAGTCTATGTTGTCCTGGCCTAGGGAGACCCCAAATCCTCAAGGGCATAAGATCTGCACTGCAAATATCGTTAGTTCGTCAAGTAAAGGGATAAGAGCAAATAAACGGAGACACGTCATACCCTTGGCTAGCGCCATGGCATGGTCAAAGCTGTCTGGAGGGTAGAACGACACATCGAACTCACCCTACGTGGGGAAGCCGGAGAAGTCTAGACGACGCACGAACTGCTACACTGGCGGTGTACGGGGCCATGCCGAGGCTGACCCCCCAGCCTCGTCAGGCCTGTCCAACGTGTGCTGGTTGACCCTCCAGCCTCATCAGGGCGTGGTGGACGTGGCCACGCTGACCCTTCCACACAGTGTGATGCCAGATGAGACAGTGCCGGTGGACGTCCGGAGTGTGCAGCAGGCGCTAGCGTGTCAACCTCCAGGAGCCTTGTGCATGACAAAAGGGCGATGACACGTGCTCCCATGGCCTGAACACCCTAAGCTCGCCACACCATGCCTGCATCAACCTCTCCTTGAAGAAGTATTCGAACATGAAGTTCAAAGGATCCTTGCCCATAGTCCCTCATGCAGCGAGAACATGAGAGCATGACTTGTGTAACAGCTTTGCCTTGTTGTACGAGTAGCTAGGTTCGTTTACACGATCTCCAAGGCATACCTCATGAGTGACAAGAGAACGAGTCGTCCCAAATCTGGCTTTATCCCAAAGGAGCACGTCAAAATGATGCTCCCTATTGCCCATCACATGCACTGCGTGTAACTGTCCCTTCTTTGTCTTTGCCTTCATGTATGCCGTAATCTTTGAGAAGTACGATGTTTGCAGGTTGGCTGCATGAAGTGCAGCATTTGCATGCCTCTTTCTAAAATAGCTGATTGTGCTATGTAGAACACCTTCCACAATGGTGACGAGGGGCTGAGAATGAAGGCCCCTGAGAACCCAGTTATACACCTCGGTAAGGTTAGTCATCATTATGCCGTACCTTGCACCATCTGTGTCGTGCAGCAGGGACTACTTCTCCAATAGCTCAGCCTTGATCCACTACGAGAAGCACTTGATGTTATGCGAGCTCCTCCTCATCAAACCAGTTGCGTTAGGCTCAGCTAGTGCTACGAGGTATTCGGGTTGTGCTGCCCCAAGTATGGCCGGTCCCTTGTTCCTCTCGCCGACATGCTTCCTACTATGCTCATCCAACAGCACCCATAAAGCATCAAATTTTTGCTTCTGGTTCTACATAGCCAGCCTCTTGAACAATTTAATCAATGGTTACTTCAGAAATTGCTTAAAGAAGTTGGCCGACAGTTGGCGAATGCTCTATCTATTTCTCATATCTGGCCATAGGAACAGATCCTCAAGGCCTTATTGAAGTTTTCTTATGACCTTCACCATCCTGGCATAGTGATCATGGATTACGTGCACACTAGGGCAAGCTCCGACAACTCCTACCCTCAGATGTTGAAGGAGCCACAACTAGCTATCGTAATTCTCACTTTCGACGAATGCGATAGCCAGGGGCATAATTTTATTGTTGCCATCAATGCTGATGGCTGTAAGGATTAAGCCCTTATTTGTCAGTCAAAAAGGTCCCATCAACTAAGATCACAGCAGTATATGTCTGAATGCCTCGATACACGCACCAAAGACTAAGAAGGCCTTCTACAACACCGCAAAACCTAGCGGCCTTGTAGATGGCTTGTCCTTCATAGTAGTGTATGTGCTTGGGTTTCTGTCCTGTAGACCTGAAGCATATGAGGAAGGTTGTCGTATGCGGCCTCAAAAGACTCAAACTATTTTTCCAAAGCCTTCTGCTTCGCATGCCATGCCTTCACGTAGCTAATCTTATACTTGAATTTCTTCTCGATAGCCACCATGATGTGCGTGGCCTCCATGTCCTTCTTCTCTACTATCTCTCTATACATCAAACTATCTATAAAGACAGATGTTAGGTTACGATGCCAAAACACAACTGAGAATGCAAGAGTACAGCTCACCTTTGAGGCAATCCAGTGAGTCTCATACTTCGGTCTTCATGTGTACACCCTCCAAGGACAACCTGAGGCGGGGGATTTTCCGTTGAATATATTATTTGACTGGAATGAATTATTGAGTCGTATTAAATATTATCAGGTGAACTCTAATTTAATTGGGTCTTTAATGATTATACTTGGAGATACCGAGCTACTACTATTTTATTTAATTATATACAAACCCATACTCGATCTGTACAAGCTTAAAGTAAACATGCGTTTAGAAAGTCTCGTCGATACTAGTGCAACATCCATCACTTCAAGTGTACAAGATAATGAGGATATCCCAATCGGACCGGTTACACGAGTGTGAGCTAAAAAAATTTAATCAACAGGTGAACACGCTCTTAATTAAATTTGGCTTTAATTTACATGAGAACTGCCTACTACCTGTTAGTGATGTGCCCAAGAGGCAATCATAAACAATTCGGTTTTATAGGCTAAAAGGAATATTGATCCATATGGGATTAGGGTTCTAATGGGCCTACAACGTGGAAGCCCATTAGCATGCTCTATAAATATGTGGAGGCGGGGCTGCAGGTATAATAGACTACTATGCTGAAAACCCTGGCTACCACCTCCCCTCGGCTGTATCCCGAAACCCTAGCCGGGCGCGCGGTGCTAGCACACCAGCGCACGGCGTTCCATCCTGAACGTGTGGACTCCGTGGAGGCGCCGCTGCTGTTGCTGTTGTGCTGATCGGCGAGAAGCGCAAGGCTATTGCTAGGACGCGAGGAGGAGACATTCAGTTCGTGAAACGATCGACTGCTTCTTCTTCATCAACACGCATCTACGTTGGACCGGGCTGCTCCAACTTTTCTTCCGCTACGCAACGCATCTAGTGGTAACTATCCATGACTCCCTTACACGCATGTTTTCTGGTTGAACGCGGTAGAAAATCAAATGTTGTAGCTAGCGTAGCCTACCGTTATCCTTCACTACCTAATGCTAGTATTTTAATTGTTCTCAGGTTTATAGGTGAGGAGACTTTGAAAGCTAATACACATGCTGTGTGGTGCAAAGAAGCTTCACGAAGGGAAGAAAAGAAATATATGCAACCAAACCATACACAAGCAATAAAGAAAGAACTAGTGCACATCGGATGAGAAAAAACATGAAGGGAAAAGGCAATGCATGCATGCGGCCATGCGTGGCTGATTGCACGTGAGTTAAAGAAAGAAATAAAGAGAAGGTTTGCATGAAAGATAAGGAACGAAAGGATAACGTTTTGGCTAAAATGCATGATCACCTCGTCAAGGCGTGTGTGTATGTGTGCTGCATGCTGCGGTTTTGATCTGAATACACGTCTCAAGAGAAGGCCCACAACCATCCATCCAGTCTGGCCGAAGTTGTGATTAAGCACATTGATTAGATGTGTGATTAGTGGCTATTTGTTTTGGGACCACGTGCTGTTGGTTTTTTAGTATTGCTGGCTTCGGATTGAGTTGAGGCCGTATCGGGTTGCTCTGGTTGCCGTGGCCGAACAGACTTGCGTCAGCCCTAGGCTAAATAAGTATCTTGCATTTTCTGTTGTAAAAACAGATTATAGAAAATAGATCTATTATTTTTCAGAGAGTCATGCGCTTGTTCCACCTAGAGTTTGGCATATGATTGCAACCTAGAGGGGAATCGGATGTTCTTCCCCGTCGTTCTTGTGATTCCTTGTGATTGACCGGAGCGACGATGCGTCTACTTGGTGGTCCAGTAGACGGGATCATGAGCGTGTGGTTGGGTGAATTCTTTTGTAGCAGATTGTTGTTCTAACAGTGGTTGGCACCATCGATTTGTCAGGTTGCACGGATCCAAACTATCTTCATCGATCCTACGCCGTGAAGATCGGGCAATCCCACGCATCACAACCGATCTACTCGAACTTTACAGTATACTGCTCCTATCTAGATTGATGACCTGAAAAATCCGCTACATGGATAGGGCCCACATCTTGATGGCATCCTAAAACAATGCCTTGTCAGTGAACATTGAGTGCAACTGAACCTCTGTGCCATGATACTCCCACGGTGATTCATGCTCGTCATGTGCAACAACACCCTCAACGTCAAACCTATTCCATTCTTGCAGGATGGGAGCTTCGTCCTCATCAGAACTGTCATCGTCATCCTGCTGTACAGCTTCCTCTTCATCCCAGGCCATCCGGTCATCGCTCTTCATTTGATGCATTGCGTACTCCGTATGCTTCCCTTCATCAGCCTGTCCTATAGGCTCAACATGCCGTGACCCTTATTCCTCTCCTTCATCTACCGCATCCGCCTCGTCACAAGCAACTTCCTCCATAACCTCTCTGACACCGGCCTCCGGGTCCTCCTCTTCACCAACATGCTGGGCGTCCAATCTGCTTCCACCACCCGCATGATAGCCGCTGGTAGGGCCTTGTACAACCTCTATTGGGCATGGTTTTACAAGCAGCAGCACTCGTATCCACGGCACTGCCAACCTTCCACAAAGCCCTTTCACGTAACAGTGCACATCAATGTTCTCAACTCCCATCTAATGTGCATAGGAGACCAACTCCAAAGCCCTTGTATGATGACATTGCACACCTCAAGGTCCAAGGAGAAGCTGTGGGTGAACCAATACATCACATATGTGATTCGAGCATTTTTACCATCTGTGTGTATCAAAGTGGCATGCGCAAAATTGCTCAAGTCAACACCGTTCAGACATTCACGAATGGTGTCGACACCGTAATGCACTTTCAATGTAGTCAGTGGCGGACCCAGGAATTTTATGATGGGTATTCGAAGTTACAAAGTTTGCCTTTGTTACTTCTTTAGTGATTGCATGCACTTCATATTCCTTGGCACTTATAAACAACTAATTCTAGCATACATAGCACTTCATATTCCTTGGCATAATGTTATGCAATGGAAAAAACTAATTCTAGGATTCTAGCATACAGAACAACACATGGATCATGTAAGATGAGGTTCATTTACCCATGACAGATTCAATAAACATAAGACTTAAGACGGTGCCTGACAGTAAACCAATATATGCATAAGTAGAAACAAGCACTTTCAATCTATCCTGAATGATCTAACAAATCATAACTAAGCAAACTATGCACAAATAAGCCACACTAAGCAATTAAAGCAGTAAGCAACCCAAGTTAACACAAAACGGATGTCCAATCTAGATCGAGTATTTAACTAACCAATAGGTCCCGATTAACTGAAGTCCACATAATACTACACTAATCTAATCGAGCACAACACAGAACAACTAAGTAGGTAGCAATATAGCACTGGCGAATTTGCCTATCCAGATGAACGCATACACCTTGCCATCGACTTCCCAGAGCATGCCGTTCTCGAGCTCCCTATACGGGAACGAATCCGACAGGAGCTCATCGCCTGCAATACATCAAATACAACAGATTCAGTCAGATCTATCACAACACATACCCACAGAGATAATCGTCGATGCCATAAATCAAGTTCAAATCCGAACCCAGACGCAGATTTGACGATTTGAGCTCAATCAAGCGAACAAATCACATGTTTTTTCTTAGTAATTCCGGATCGGCAACCAAAAACTAGTACAAATGACTCGGTTTTAACTCTTGGAACACATGAGTGATCAAGATCTAACCATGGCTCCTCCAAATTCCTACTCCCCAACTCAAAACCCAACTAAAAATGATCCGAAAACCCCAAAAAATCAAAGAAAAATAACGAGAGTGAAAGCGCGCACCAGTAAGCAGATCCTGGCACACGATCATGGTGCCGCCTCTTCAAATCTCTCCCCTCGAAAAAATTGGCAGCAAGGCTGGGAAGCCTCAACCTCTCGGGGAGTGGAGTAGCGGCGGACGGAGAGGGGGTCTGAGGCAGCGGTGACCTCCCCGTACTTTTATAGTCGCCCCCAAAGGGGAGACAACGAGGTGTGGAGGTGGAGACTGGAGACCGAAGAGCTGTCTCCACTCTCTACTGCCGATTTGCGTGTGGAGGTGACGAGGCTGCCACTGTCTCTGCTGCCGATTTATTTGAGTGGAGGAGCGGGCGATGCGAGCCAGCGCTGCGAGTGCGGGGGGAATGGCAACTAGCCCATTTGCGTGTGGGCCTGCGGGAGACGGGCTGACGGGGAGAGGTTAGTTTGAAAATAAAGAATTCGGCCCAACTAAGTGTGTATATATATATGCAATATACCTTGTATATACTGGTTTTGTGTCTAAAAAATTTGGGTATTCAGCTGAATACCCATGAATCACTGTAGGTCCGCCCTATGAATGTAGTGGGTACCGGCATTGCTGATGTCTGCCTGCAAACATTTTCAATATTGCTATTAGTCAAATCGCATCACATAATATGGAACTATTGTTGTACTATAATTTATATTTCTATGACCGTTCGCCTATCGTGAACCAATACAGTACCCTTATAGCATAACCTCTCCTCATTCACATTGCCACCGCTCTCTTTCCTCTGCCCCCAACACGCATCAACTCTCTATCTGCTCCCACGCACACTGACGCTGCTCTTCTCTCGCTGCTCGAGCTCTCTCCTACTGTAAATTATTTCTAATGGGTTTTGATAATTTACATGATATAATGATTTAAATGCCAATATACCAGTTCTAACGGTGCACATGCATTTTCAATGTACTAACGACATTACATTCGTTCCTAATAAATCATAAATGTTATCTAATAATATTTTGCAAGAAGAGAACTATTTACTTCGTACAAAAATATTGACTAAATTTTTTACAGATGCTAATTTTGTATATAATATTGATTAATTTTTCTACAACTAGAATTTTCTACGGATGCTTATTTTCTATGAATGTTAAACCCCACACCTATAATTTTCTATGGATGCTAATTTTCTATAACTATATTGACTAAATTTTTTACAACTATTTACTTCATAGCAAAGTTCTACAGCTGTAATTTTCTATGGATACTAATTTTACACTAAACAACTATTACTTCATACAAAAATATTGACTAAAATATAAAAAATTTATCTCGCAGAAGTAGCAGAACCACTCCTCTCCCTCTCCCTCTCCCTCTCCCTCTCCTCTCCTCTCCTCTCCTCTCTTTTTCTGCCCTCTCTTCTTTCTTTCCCTTCTCTTCTCTTTGTGCGCAGCGGATGGACTCGGCCTGGGGCTCGGCCGAGTGGCTGAATATATATCACGTCCAGTCGCTTAACAGTTGGGCAACAGTATCCAGTCACCCAACTGTTCGGCGACTGTAATTTTGTTGCTCAACAGTCCACCGACCGCATGTGTGTCACGCGGCCGTTGAGCGACAGGGCCAGTCGCCCAACGATTGGGTGACTGGCGCCCATTCCTATAAAAAAATTTCGCAGGTTTATTATGCAATTTTGAATTAAAAATGAATTATTTATTTAAAATTCCGTACAACCTTAGTTGTCAACGAGTAATGGCTAATGGGAAACAAACAACGTCCTCCGATGTTTGCTTAAGTGTAACATCACTTATTACTGTAGTCACTGGATGAGACTGGTCCTGTTCAAAAGTGCTGCATCTTTTAGCTAAGTCTTTTGGTTTTGACTAATTACAAGAGAGATTGATAGAGTAAGCGACACTCGTGTTGAGAAATCACTATGTTCAAAATGATATCTACAGTGACTTTAATAATGACTTATAAAAATCAATTTGAAAAGTCACATCGTTCAAAAACCGATTTTTAAAAGTCAAATTGACAAAATCTCTTTAGAAAAAGGCCTAAGCCAAACTAACCGTAACAAGCCTCCTAGCAAGTTTACTGGGACATAATTTTAGCCGGGCCGTCGCTCGCGGCCGATCACGCCGTCCCATAAAAAGCGCATCCTTACAAATTCCCCAGGAAGTAGAAAACGAAAAAAAAAGCCCCGCGAGATCCTTCACCTTCCTCGCTTTTTTCAACGGGAGAATCTTGAACCGGAATGCCACGTACTCGGTGCCAAACGGCTAGCTCTATCTTGCGGGTAACCGTGAGATGCTTTCGCTGCGGAGCTCTCTAAATGCGACACGTGGAGGCTGCTGCTGGTGGTGGTGGGCGGGAGTCGCAGGCGCACGCGATTGGTATGGTATAGCGGGAGTCCCTGCGACCAGTCAAAGTTGGTGCATGCATATTGGACCGAGATGCCGGTTGTGTGGATTTTCTGTGGCACCTCGAGCCCCTTCCCTCCCCCTCTTAACACAAAAAACCGAAGATATTTAAAAAAAATTCAACTTGAATCAAGAATGAGTTTCGGCTCGGTTTAAAAATATTCAACTCGATCTCAAAAAGTTGCAACTCAGGAAAAATTTGACTCGGAAAATTTTCAACTAAGAAAAAATCAACTCAATAAAATTTCAACTAGGAAATATTCAACTCACGAGTTTTACCTCCGAAAAATTCAACTCGTGAAAATCTAACTCAAAAATATTCAACTCAAATCCTAGCAAACAACGATTCAAAAATAATTGAATAGCTTTCAAACACAGAAAATAGAAAAAAACCACAAGCAACTAGACATGGTATAGAAGATCTTCTAACTCTCGTAGTGCTTCATCTTCCCCATGGTGGGCCCTATGTTGCAGCCCTGTGTCTCCCCAACTCCAAAGATTGGACTCGCTTGAACAAGCAACGGAGTAGACCTGGGAGTTGTGCCTACCGTGCCTGCTTGCGGGCTTCGAGCTGTGCTGGCCTAACATGGTCACTTCGACACGACTCGTCTCCGATGAGGCCCATGGGCACATCAGGCCATAGTCGGGCGTGGCAACAAGGGCACAACGCTTGTTAGCCTTCGCCTAACTCGGTTGCCACTGTCGCTTGCCCGCCTTGCATTGATAGGCAAGTGTTGGCGATGGAGGACAAGAATGGGGGAGCCGGGGAGGTGCGGCTCTGATGGTGGAGGAAGGCAAGGGGTAGCCCATGGACTCCCATCCTCTTGCATGAGCCGACTCAGCCGCTGCCACTCTTGCCCGCCTTGGACTCGTAGCCGGTGACGCGGAGTTGGAGGCTGCATTGAGGACGAGCGACGGGCGGTGCACGACGACGAGAATTGGACCCAGGCAACCGGATCTAGAGGGCGGCGACGCCGATAGGCGAGCGTCAGGTTGTCGGCTATGGAGGAGGAAGATGATCTTGTGGCCCATGAGGAGAGAAAAAAGAAAAGATGCACGACATCGAGGCCCGAGCCACCAATATAGGAAAAGAAAAGGAGAGGAGAGAGAAGTGGGAAAAGGAAAAAGGAGGAGAAAAAAGCGAGAAAAGGGAAAGGGAGGGAAAAAGAAAAAATAGGGGAAGGGAAAAGGAAGGGAAAACCCGAAATTTAAATAATTGTGTAAACATATGAAATACATTGTTACTGTCCCATTAAAAACCATATGTCGAGTGGTGTTCCTCTAATAAGGAAAAGAGTACAGTAACAACGTCCATAATACAAACTACTCTCTAATGTCAAGATCGTTCTTGCGTTCTAGGTTAGTGTACACCTGCATGATCTCGGGATACTTTATTTGATATTGTTGTCACTCTTTTGCCAATTCCTAGTCCTTGACGCAAGTGATTACATTCATCATCTTGAGCATAAGGAATGACCTCCTTTATTTAATTATTCACACTACCATGCTTAACATCGCTTCTAAAGAGACGATGGATACTAAAACCAGTAGAACATCTTATATGAAATGGTACAACATATGAAATATCTGCTTGTTGTTCCTCCACCACTCGAGTAAGTCTATCTTGCCTCTGTCAGCAAGATTAGAATCAATGTTTGTAAAATCATGCTCCAGATAGTGGTTCAGCTTTAAGGTAAAATTTCAATTGGGGGCGTCTGAGACTGAGAGAATGAAGAACTAAATTTGCCCTTTAGTTTCTTCCACAAGCAGGTTGTCAAGCTTATCTTGCTTTCTTGTGCTTGCTATGAGGCTTTTAATCTTGTGCTGCTACCAAGTTTGTCGTAATACAAGTGAAAGCGTGAAAAAGGTCCTTTTCGACATGTTTGAAAGTTTCTGATAAATCAAGATTGAGCCATTCACCTATTCCCTCTATACCAATCATACAAACATGCTCACTTTTTTTTGGAGGAGAACGTTTCATCTACTCATTGTCCCTAAGCCTCTACCACTTCTCTACCTTATTCCTCTGCTTCGTCTTGTCATTGGTTCTTGGTTGTTCCCTTTCTCCGTCCATGCCCATTGCTTTTCTGCTATGTTTTATCACTGGTAGCATGCTAGCTGCTAGCCCTAGGCAACCATTGCCAAATGTCATACATGTAGAATATCTAGTCAATTTTCGGCATATTTTAATCCAGAAATTCAGCATATAAAACATGACATACAAATGCATGAGCGATTCAACAACGATGTATTCATATTCGCTAATGAACAAGTTAATAGCAGCACCTATTAACATATTCATAGTGCACAGAAGCAAATACACCAAAGAAGTTTTCAGTTTATACCCTCGGGCGGGGCCAGTGCTGGAGATACCGGATGCGCCGTTACCATCAGTCGACATGATGGCCTATTCGATGTAGTCGATCGAGGTGTGATGCAGGACGAGGCGTGATGCAGGAAGATGTTCGCCGTGCAGTCTCGCGAACAGTTCACCACCACGAAGTAGACGATGACACAGATTGAGCAGTCGCGCCAATGCGCTCCCCAAAAACTTGATCGCCCGTCTACCCGTGCAGGTACACAAGCGGACGGAGTTTCAGAGGCCTACTCGCCTAGAACCTTTTGCGCGCAAAGTTCTGGACCGAAAATTGCAGAGAGCAGCACAACAGCAGAGAATAGCCACGAGATAAAAGGAAGGAAAGGGCCGGTTATGTAACTGCGCCTGGGAGCTGGAGAGACGAGCCTGGACACCATAATGGGTCAGTTACCAGTAACGGACGCCATAACCACGGTGCAATCAACACGTCCGTTACAGCCCACTAACGCGCCTTAACACGACCGTTACAATTCGCAAAAGTTGGCCCAGCACATCACGTCCGACCAGGCCAGTCCGACCGCCCGCCACGCCTCGCCTCGCCTCGTCACGTCTCGTCTCGGCGCGGCGCGGTGCGGTGCGGCACGGCACAGCGGCGCGCGCGTGTGGCATCCCAACTGCTCTCCTCAACTTGTCTATAGGAGCACACAATTGCAACCCATTTAAGTTGAGTCAACCCCTCTGGTTGGAGCGTATAAGTCATACTCCATGCCTATTCATGAGTATCTAGAGATCACCCAAATATCATAGACTGTGACCAGTAGTCGAACTCATATAGGTGT
The DNA here is from genome assembly GCA_017311315.1 of Dendrocalamus latiflorus. Taxonomy (NCBI): domain Eukaryota; kingdom Viridiplantae; phylum Streptophyta; class Magnoliopsida; order Poales; family Poaceae; genus Dendrocalamus; species Dendrocalamus latiflorus. The sequence continues at coordinate 36,489,836 of CM029652.1, read as the reverse complement.
GTTCCTTCTAAGATGTCCTGTAGGCCGACATCTCTGCTTTAAATAAGCCACTCGAATCACATTGAGGTAAAAACCAACCTGCCATACAGAATAGAAGAGAAGCGCATCACTGAAGAAATGAGCCCTGTAAAGGTCTCTCCTCCCAGTCAACCAACAACTTGTTTCACCATCCTACTTCACGGGATCTCCGATCACGTAGAACAGGTTACCACTGTGGTATGACTCATGTGGGTCTCAGGCTCATCTCACTCGATGCACTATCTATCACATTACGTGATAAACCCTTTGTAATTGGTCGGCCAGATTCTTAGCTGTCTGGACATAGTCCAGCACTATCACTCCGGAGTTTTTCAGCTTTCTGACAGACTTCAACCGCCTCTTAACATGCCTAGATGACTTCATGTTGTCCTTAGAACCGTTCACCTTGATAATTACAGTCTGATTATCACAGTTCATCAGGATAGCCGGTATCGGTTTTTCAACCACCGGTAAATCCATAAGGAGTTCGCGAAGCCACTCAGCTTCAATAGTGGCGGTATCTAACACTGTGAGTTCTGCTTCCATTGTTGACCTCGTTAAGATGGTCTGCTTGCAAGACTTCCAAGAAACAGCACCACCTCCAAGTGTGAACACATATCCACTCGTGGCTTTTATCTCATCAGCATCAGAGATCCAGTTTGAATCACTGTAGCCCTCCAGTACCTTTGGGTACCCAGCATAGTGAATGCCATAGCTCACGGTTGCCTTTAGATAGCGCATCACTCTCTCAAGAGCACGCCAATGATCATCTCCCGGATTTGAAACAAATCGGCTTAGCTTGCTCACAGCAAACGAGATGTCAGGCCTCGTAGCACTAACTAAATACATCAATGAGCCAATGATCTGGGAGTATCTCAATTGATCCCTTATTATTCTTCGGTTTTTCCTCAATAACACACTAGGATCATAAGGAGTAGAAGCAGGCTTGCAGTCACTATAACAAAAGCGACTCAAGACCTTCTCCACATAGTGGGATTGCATAAGTGTAACCCCACCATCACCTCCTCTCAGTAGCTTAATGTTAAGAATCACATCAGCCACTCCCAAATCTTTCATCTCAAAACTCTTGGACAGAAAGTCCTTGACCTCCTCAATCACATTGAGGTTGATCCTAAAAATCAGTATGTCATCAACATACAAGCACAAGATCACTCATTCTCCCCCACCATAGCGATAGTACACACATCTGTCGGCTTCATTCACAACAAAGCCAGCAGATGTCAAAGTTCTGTCGAACTTCTCATGCCATTGCTTAGGTGCTTGCTTTAGGCCATATAAAGATTTTTAACAACTTGCACACCTTTCCTTCTTGACCTTCTACCACAAACCTGTCTGGCTGATCCATATAAATCTCCTCCTCCAACTCTCCATTTAGGAAAGCTGTCTTAACGTCCATTTGATGAACGAGAAAACCATGAGAGGCAGCTAGGGCAAGTAATACTCGAATTGTGGTCAATCGGGCAACAGGTGAATAAGTATCAAAGAAGTCATCGCCTTCTTTCTGAGTATAATCCTTGGCCACAAGCCTTGCCTTGTACTTTCCAATTGTACCATCAGGCCTAAGCTTTTTCTTGAAAACCCATTTACATCCTATAGGTTTACACCCATAAGGACGGTCAACGACCTCCCAAGTTCCATTAGACATAATAGAGTCCATCTCATTCCGTACTGCTTCCTTCCAATAGTCAGCGTCAGGAGAAGAATATGCCTCTTCAATGGTTCGTGGAGTGTCATCCATGAGGTATACAATGAAATCATCACCAAAAGATTTTGCAATCCTCTATCTCTTACTCTTTCTAGTAACTTCATTGTTATCTTCCTCAGGATTTTCCATAGGCGTTTGCTCAACATGTTCTATCGGCACAAAAGAATCAAGGGAAATTATAGGTTCTTGACTAGATGAGTTAGGTACATCACATTTCATAGGAAATTCATTCTCAAAAAATGTAGCATCTCTGGACTCTATGATTGTACTAACACGCACGTCAGGTACTCCAGTTTTTATAATTAAGAACCTATAACCCACGCTGTGCATAGCATAACCAAGAAATACACAATCTACGATTTTTGGTCCAAGTTTGCGCTTCTTGACAATTGGCACGTTAACTTTGGCCAAACATCCCCAGGTGCGCAAGTATGAGAGAGTCAACTTCTTCTTTTCCCATTCCTCGAATGGTGTTACTTCTTTGTTCTTTGTAGGAACTCTATTCAGGACATGACACGCGGTCAATATAGCCTCACCCCACCATTCCTTAGAAAGTCCCGCAGTGTCTAACATGGCGTTAACTAAATCAGTTAGAGTGCGGTTCTTTCTTTCGGCAACCCCGTTTGATTCGGGAGAATAGGGAGGCGTCCTCTCATGAATAATTCCATGTTCCTCGCAGAATAAAGTAAACTCATTTGAAAAATATTCCCCCCACGATCAGACCTTACCCGCTTGATTTTCCTCTCAAGTTGGTTTTCTACCTCAGCTTTATAGATCTTAAAGTAATTCAACGCTTCATCTTTTGTTTTCAATAAGTACACATAGCAAAATCTAGTGCAATCATCTATAAGCATCATGAAATATTTGTTTCCACCTTTAGTCAACACGTCATTCATCTCGCACAAATCAGAATTAATGAGTTCTAACGGTGCCAAATTCCTCACCTCTTTTGCTGCTTTGTGAGGCTTGCGAGGTTGTTTGGATTGAACACACGCATGGCACTTAGAACCTTTGACCAAAGTGAATTTCGGGATTAAACTCATATTAACTAAGCGCGTCATACACCCAAAATTAACATGACGAAGTCGTGAATGCCAAACATTAGATTCATCATCATCGTTACACACATGGTTCACAACTTTATTATAGGAATCCATCAAAGAAAAACGAAACAAGCCTCCGCTCTCATAGCCTTTACCAACAAATGTTCCATACTTAGACACGACACATTTATTGGACTCAAATGTAAGCCTAAAACCATCTCTACACAGTAGAGATCTGCTGACGAGATTCTTCTTTATGGAGGGGACATGCTGCACGTTCTTCAGCTGCACGGTCTTTCCTGAAGTAAACTTCAGATCGACCGTACCAACACCATGAACAGCTACATGCGATCCGTTCCCCATCAACAAGGAGCAACCTCGACAGACCTGATAAGATGAAAACAAGGAAATATCAGCACACACATGAATATTAGCACCAGTGTCAACCCACCACTCAGGTGATTGACAAAACAGAAAGAACTGTAGGTAAATAATTACTGTACCCCGATGTTCCTCCAGCGTCACTAATAACCATGTTGGCAGACTTCTTCTACTTATCCTTGCGGTCTGGACAATCCTTAGCCCAATGGCCAGAATCATCGCACACAAAGCAACTGCCCTTTCCTTTGCCTTTCTTCTTAAACTCAGTAGTAGCCTTGGGCTTGACAATAGGCTTATTTTTCTTCTTATTGTGGGAAGCCTGAGGGTTCTTCTTCTGCACCAAATTGGCGCTAGAACCTCCCTCAGCAGCAACTTTCTTGCCACGAGTATCTTTTGCCCTCGCCTTCTCTTCAACACCAAGAGTGCCAATGAGATCAGTAACACTGAACTCCTGCCTCTTGTGTTTTAGAGAGGTAGCAAAATCCGACCAAGAAGGTGGTAACTTGGCGATAATACTGCCAGCCACAAACTTGTCCGGTAACTTGCACTTATTGTTCTCAAGCTCCTTTGCCAGCGCCTGAATCTCATGAGCTTGTTCTACTACAGAATGGTCATCGACCATCTTGTAGTCATAAAACTGCTCCATGACATACAGCTCACTGCTAGCATCGGAAACTCCGAACTTGGCCTCAAGTGCATTCCACATCTCTTTGCCCGTAGGCAAATGCATGTACACATCCACAATGTTGTCCGCCAGTATGTTGACAAGTGCACCTCGAAACAAGTTATCCGCTACATTGAACTTGCGTTCGTCCTCATCAGACAGAGGCTCAGCGGGCTTGCCTTGTGCAACATGAAAACATTCCATGGCAGTAAACCACAGGATCGCACGTGCACGTCATCTCTTAAAATTGGAACCATCAAATGGAGGGTGCGGTTTAAGCGACGCAGCAAAGCCAACTACCGAAAAGGATCTATCAAGTTTTTGGATTGTAGAATATCTAGTCAATTTTCGGCATATTTTAATCCAGAAATTCAGCACATAAAACATGACATACAAATGCATGAGCGATTCAACAACGATGTATTCATATTCGCTAACGAACAAGTTAACAGCAGCACCTATTAACATATTCATAGCGCAAGAAGCAAATACACCAGAGAAGTTTTCAGTTTATACCCTCGGGCGGGGCCAGTGCTGGAGACACCGGATGCGCTGTTATCATCAGTCGACATGATGGCCTATTCGATGTAGTCGATCGAGGCGTGATGCAGGAAGATGTTCGCCGTGCAGTCTCGCGATGCCTCCACCAGCCAGATCCGTGACAAATATGAAAGATAGCACAATTTGGGGGTGAGATCCGATCGAAGCGACGTATCTGATGTTGGGCAGTGGCCTCGTCGGTGCGAGTGGTGAGCGTAGATGCGGCGCCTTAGGGCTCGAGAGTTGAGACAAGGCACTGTGCTCGCGCGCGGACGATGAGCGTGGAGGCTGAGGTGGTGGAGGAGAGGGCGACGGTGAGGTGGGGGTGTGGCTAGCGACGTCGTAGCCATAGATGATGAGCAAAGGTCAGCTGCAGATTGGGGATGGGTGCAGCAACAGAGATGGTGCTATGTGTGCGCCTGCCAGCATGTCGGTGCCGTACGCGTGGTGTCTGTCGATAGTCAGCATGCGTGTGATGTAGGTAGCTGTGGTGGCCTCATTGCGATATGGGACGGCGTTTGAGCAGTAGCCTTGTTTTCCCATGGCACCCACGCAACATGGGATGACGAAGCGCACTACCACTGGGACGGCATGATGGCGTTCCTCTCCTCCATTTTCGGTTACTCCCATGCCTCATCGTCTCTCGGCATCTACACCATAGGTCTAGCCGCTGTGTTATCATCATGCCACTTCCGTGCTGGGCCAATCTAAGCATGGTCCAACAGAATGCCGTGTGATACCATTTGACATGCCTTCTTTCTAGATCTAGCTTGGCCTACCATGTGTCGTGGACGCGCCATACTGGCCAGGAAAAATTCTGTTGTATACCGCTTCTAAAGAGACAATGGATACTAAAACCAGTAGAACATCTTATATGAAATGGTACAACATATGAAATATCTGCTTGTTGTTCTTCCACCACTCGAGTAAGTCTATTTTGCCTCTGTCAGCAAGATTAGGATCAGTGTTTGTAAAATGATGCTCTAGGTAGTGGTTCAGCTCTAAGGTAAAATTTCAATTGGGGGTGTCTGAGACTGAGAGAATGAAGAACTAAATTTGCCCTTTAGTTTCTTCCACAAGCAGGCTGTCAAGCTTATCTTGCTTTCTTGTGCCAGCTATGAGGCTTTTGATCTCGTGCTGCTACCAAGTTTGTCGTAATACAAGTGAAAAACATGAAAAAAAATGTCATTTTTGACATGTTTGAAAGTTTCAAATAAATCAAGATCGAGGCATTCACCTATTCCTTCTATACCAACCTGCAAACATGTTCACTTTTTTGGAGGAGAACATTTCATCTACCCATTGTCTCTAAGCCTCTACCACTTCTCTACCTTATTCCTCTGCCCCATCTTGTCACTGGTTCCTGGCTGTTGCCTCTCTCTGTCCATGCCCAATGCTTCTCTTCTTTGTTTTATCACTGGTAGCATGCTACCTGTGAGCCCTAGGCAACTATTGCCAAATGCCCTACGACACCCCTATTGCCTACTCCCCTTCAATCTCCCCTACCTTCCTCTCCCTCATTTGGCTCTCCCTCTCCTTCTCTGGCTCTCCCTTTTCCTCTCCGTTTGCCTTACATGGTGGCACTGCTCCCGCTGCCCCAACAGTTCATCCTCCCCTCTCCCTCCTCTGTCGCCTCCTCATGTTCCACCCTGTTGCCCACTTCCGTAGGCTTTGCCTCTCACACCACACTACTGCTGCCAGTTGCCCACCTCTCCTCGCCCTGTTTTCCCCACCGATGCCTCCACCACTCAGACACACATGACAAATCTAAAAGATATCACAATTTGGGGGTGAGATCCGATCGAAGCGACAAATTCGGTATTGGGCGGTGGCCTCGTCGGTGCAAGTGGCGAGCGTAGATGCGAGGCCCTAGGGCTCGAGAGTTGAGGCAGGGCACTGTGCTCGCGCACGGATGATGAGCGTGGAGGCCGAGGTGGTGGAAAAAGAGGGCGACAGTGAGGTGGGGGTGTGGGCGGCGACGTTGCGGCCATAGATGATGAGCAAAGGTCAGCGGCAGATTGGGGATGGGTGCAGCGAATGGAGGTGATGCTATGCGTGTGCCTGCCAGCATGTCGGTGTTGTATGCGTGGTGTCTGTCGGTAGTGTGGTCGGCACACGTGTGATGTAGGTAGCTGTGGTGGCCAAATTGCGGTATGGGACGGCGTCTGAGCGATAGCCTTGTTTTCCCATGGCATCCACACAACATAGGACGGCGAAGCGCACTACCAATGGGACGACACGATGGCATTCCTCTCCTCCATTTTCGGTTACTCCATGCCTCACTGTCCCTCAGTATCTACACCATAGGTCTAGCCGCTGTGTTATCATCATACCACTTTCGTGCTGGACCAGTCTAAACATGGTTCAACAGAATGCCGTGTGATACCATTTGACATGCCTTCTTTCTAGATCCAGCTTGGCCTACCATGTATCGTGGATGCGCCATACCAGCCAGGAAAAATTCTATTGTATACCGGTTACACAATCCAGTTTGTATAACGAGCAAATGAGGTGGTGACACGTGTGATAATGCACTATAGCAGAGCTGTAGCCCCGTACGAAAATAATTTTTCTATTTTTGCTACAGTACCGGATCGTACAGATTTTTAAAATAGCTGCTACAGTAATTTTACCATATGTCACCACCTTATTTGCTTGTTATAAAAATTGGATTGTGTAACCGGTATGCAGTAGAATATTTCACCGGCCAGGCCTCGGGCTGGAAGGAAAAACCCCGTCCAACGGAGAACCTGGGGCGCTGCTCTTCACCGTCGATGGCAGGGCGTCGCCCGCACGGGAGGAAGCGCTGAGGGCGACCTTAAATTATCGTTTCGGGTACCAAAAAGGCCAGGGGGGCGAAACGACGCGCTCGCGTGGCCCACCGGCAGTTTCGCCGGACGACGGGGCCCACGGATGCCGCCCATCGCATCGCTCCCAGCCCGCGACGGCGACGTCAGGAATAAAAGCGGATTGTATTCATGGCTGGGGTCCGACGCTCCGGAGCAGCCCGTTCCCGTCAAAAATAAATAAAAATAAAACCGGAAATAACTCTCTCTCTCTCTCTCTCTACTAGGGGAGGAGAGGAAGCCGAGGACGCGACGCGACGCCACTCTCCCGCACGAACTGCTGCTGCTGCTCGCCTCGCCTCGCCTCCCCCTCCCCCTCCAGGTAAGGAGAAGAGAAAAAAATCTCTCGCCCCTTCTCTTGCTGCTCGCCCTGCTCGAGATTACTCCGTTGGGTAGATTTGCGAGAGTGGCGGTGCTGACGCGGGGGCAGAAGCTGAGCTGCTTGGGCCTGCTAGGGTTTGCGAATCTTGCTGTTTTCTTGCGAGGGTGGGGGTGGGGGAGCACTTGCTTGCTCGGGTAGGGTGGAGCTTAAAAGGTCGAGTTGCGGGAGCTCGCCCTAGCTGCTTGATGTCGCTTTAGTTCCTTCGATTTGGGCGCACAAGGACTCAAGGAGGAGTCTTCACCTCCGTTCTCCCGCCCCGGAGCTACTGTTCCTCGGGCTTGTCATGTAGAATATAGAATTCCGTGGATCTTTGTCCGCAATTGCCACTTCGCGGTGTCGATTTGGCCTGTAATTGCCACTTTGCGGTGTCGTTTTAGTGACGTGGGAGCTCGTGGAACAAAATGGCCTAGTTGTTGCTTAGGCTTCTTTTGCCATAATTTTATTTCATCTTGCGCTGCCCTCGTGTGCCATGACCACCTTTATGGGTGTCGTGTGAGGTGGATCTTCTTCGCTCTGAGAAATGCAGATGTGTAGGAGTAAATCTTTCTTATGGTTTTTGGAGGGGAGGCACTTTTGTTGTTCATTGTTCATTTACTTGCTTGTTTTGGATGAAATGTGCAAGCTTTACATATATACAATTGGCACCCATGTACCACAGCGTACAGTTAATTCTTTCTTTCTCAAAAATTTTCTTCCAGCTTCTATCATCTCATCTTTCTTTACTTGGGTAAATCATTTATCTGCAGCTAGAGCAATAAGGGTCACTTGGGATGCCCGAGGCAGACCCAGCACCAGTAATGGAGGAGGTGGCTGTAGCAAATGGAGGAGCAGCACCCGACGTTGCTGCTCCTGCTAAGAAGGATAACACCAACAAGGAAGAGGCTGCTGAGAACAATGATGTGGCAGTAGCGAATAAGAACGCTGAAGAACAGAATAAAGGCTCCGAAAATGGCACCAAGGGCCCATCGGATAGAGATGTCAAGATGGCAGAGGCTGAGGATGCAAATGAAGGTGATGCTGGTGGTGCAAGGCAGGCGGGTACTGAGGATGTCAAAATGGGTGGCATGAAGGATGCAGATGCAAAGGAAGATAACAATGCCAAGGCAGCAGAAGGCGAGGATGTCAAGATGGCTGAGGCTGAGGCAGGAAATGCAGAGGTCAAAGATAAAGGACAGAAGGAAGATAAAGATGAGAGCACGAATGTGGAGAAGGAACTGAAAGTTGCAAAACAAAGTGGTTCTGAGAAGCATGAGGAATTGAAAGAGCAAGGAAAAGGCGGTTCAGCTAAGCAGGAGGAAAAGAAAGCGAAAGAAAGGAGTGCTGCTGCGAAGTACAAAAAGACCAATGCCAATGAAGAAAAACTAGAAAAAGATGGTTCAAAGAAGCAAGGAAAAGATGTCGAGGTAACGGAAGAGCAAGTCAGTGAATCAGACAAGAAGGTGGAAGAGAATAAGGAGGAAACTCCTAAGAACAAGAAGGCAAGGAGTGCTAGGGATAGAAGCCAGGGAAAGGATAAGAAACAGGATGGGTCCAAATCCAGGGAAGCCAAAAGTTTACTAAACACCTCGAGCCCTTATGGTACTGATCGCCCTCAACGTGAGAGGAAAACAGTGGAGAGGTTGGTTGAAGTGATTGAGAAGGAGCCAAACAAGAACTTTGTAGTTGAGAAGGTTCTTTGCTTGCTGTAATTTTATCCAACTATTTTCTTTTTGGCAAGGCAATAACTGTTGGTAAATCTTTTCATTGCAGGGTCATGGTACTCCTTTGAAGGATATGCCAAGTGGTATATCCCTCTTGTCATTATGTTTACTGTTTGCTTGCTTCTATCTTTTTAGCACTTTATTGTAGCCCTCCACTGCTGTTTTTAGTTACGGGAAAGAGGTATTTTTGCACTAATTGTTTGGAGCTGAGCACTGTACTTGACCTAATGATGTGTTGTTTTACTGAATTTGAATAGACAACTGGTGTAAAACTAGGTGGCTTGTAGGTCCCAGTTGAACTCATTTTTTTCACCTGTGTTCTCCGTCTTCTATATTGGTTATGACTTATGTGCTACGAAGAATGGCTCCGAACTTTTAAATCTAATCAGAAAAAAGAAATATCATGATCAGCTTGTTCCTGATCTATCAGTTGAATTAACAAGTGTTTATTTGGGTTCTCTTGTATGATGTGTATGCCTTTGATATGCTTAATGGTCATGTTTGTACAATTACTCTATTTTATATTTTTATTTATTTTACTACACATGTTAAGTACAGATATTCCAAGCTTAACCCAGCACACTCACAGATTTATATTGGGCAAATTGATCATATACCCTCTTCATAGTTCAAAATCTAGGATATACCCTCCTACACATCCAAATTGATAATATACCCTCCTTCAATCTATTTGCTTTACAAAACACCCTCTTTATACCTTTCCAGTGTATTTTTTCATATCCTTGTGTATTCCATCACTTGAAATGACCAAAATACCCTTGATTAAAGTTTGTGCACTTGAAATGATATACGACGCCGTATATAAGGCCGTATGTACTTGTGTATTTTTTCCAGTGGGTTGTTGGTTTCCGGAATCCATCCAACTGTTGTATGTGCTGCTTTGCATGATATACGACGCCGTATATAAGGTCGTTACACCGAGCCATCTATCTCCTATGGGTATGGCTATTATACGCTACCCTTGTATGAACACAAAATCTCAAAAATCTTCTTCTTCCTTTTGGATGAGGAGGACAAACTTCATTTTTCGTTGGCAAAATCCGGTTAAAAGCTGGCAGTACACGTACAAGATTATTATCCGTGATGGAATACAGCGGTATTTTGGTCATTTCAAGTGATGGAATACACAAGGATATGAAAAAATACACTAAAAAGGTATAAAGAGGGTGTTTTGTAAAGTAAATAGATTGGAGGAGGGTATATTATCAATTTGAATGTGTAGGAGGGTATATCCTAGATTTTGAACTATGAAGAGGGTATATGATCAATTTGCCCATTTATATTCAGTTCTGACAGCTGCTAGTTAAAACTATTTTTCTATCGCTAGGCACTAGCATATCTGTATGATCCTTATTTTGAGGAACTCATTGGATGCTTCATGCTTGTCTTTTCTAGGGAAAAGTTATGTGAACAAATTAGGTGTTGATGTTTATGCATTAACTGTACAGTAGAATGGAAAATATAGTGCATAGTGCAACTTTGCATTTATGCAATGTGTCTGATCTTGGGTAGATGAACAATATCTGATCAGTAAATGTTGCTTTGTTTTCTCCCTGATTATTTATTGTATTATCATCAAGTATCCAAGAATAAGCTACATTGATCACAATCTGATTGACAACTTTGATTGCACTTATGCATTACTTTTATATGCACAACATATCTTGATAAAAAAATTGAACAATTGTGGTTGTCTCTATTTTTACTGTTTCAGCTCATGTTTCACTCTACGAAATTTATTTCTTTTTCTAATGCACATTTTAGTGTTGTTTTTTCGCTGATTCGGTTTTTTGAAACTTATTTACAGTGGCACACAGAATATCAAGGAAGAAACCTGCTGATCTTAAATTTCTTCACAATATTCTTTTTGGGAGGAAAGGCAAGGTAAACATTTGACATATTAGAATGTTGCTTTTGACATACCTGTTTCAGAATTTATCTATCACTCCCTCCGTTTCACTATATTTGTCCATGGCATCGGGAGTGTACATTTCAAAATATTTGTCCATTGAGAGGTTGTTGTAGTTATTGCAATGTTTCCACTTTCTACCTCTACTTAAATGCTTTGCAAGAGGTTGTTGTGGTATGACATTTAATAGGGGTATGCGTCTTATTAACTTAGATTCTTGGTCTATGTGCATGGTGGGCTGTTGACATATATAGTGAAATGGTGGGAGCATGTCATGGGCGTGGGCCCAACCAGAGAGATTAGTTTCTATTTGAGTTAGAGATTAGTTTCTATTTGTTAGGAATATGATATTAGTTTCTATTTGTTAGGGATATGATTAAGATTAGATTCTATTTGTTAGGAGGGAGCCCATCTATATAAGGGGCTGCCACATGCTATTGGAAATAAGAAAAGAATTAGTTACCCTTTTCTTCCTTCTCTGTCCATCCCTTGGGCGCACGGGCGCACCGCCAATGGTGCTAGCCCATAACAAAATGTCATGGGCATGGGCCCAACTAGAGAGATTAGTTTCTATTTGAGTTAGAGATTAATTTATATTTGTTAGGAATATAATATTAGTTTCTATTTGTTAGGGATATGATTAAGCTTAGATTCTGTTTGTTAGGAGGGATCCCATCTATATAAGGGGGCTGCTACATGCTATTGGAATCAAGAAAAGAATCAGCTATCCTTTTCTTCCTCCTCTACCCATCCCCTAGGTGCACGGGCGCACCGCCAATGGTGCTAGCCCATAACAGAGCATCTTCTAGCACTTAGTTGTATCCAGTCCAGCTGAATTAAAAATATTTAAGCGAACTGCCACACTAGACTTCCCAAGAAGCACTAGTCTCTTCAAAGTCCAAACAGGTTATAAGCATAGAGGAAGTACAATTTAGGATGACAAAGATGTATATTAAATGTTGTCACATCCATTGTGTTAACCCTTTGAATATGCTGCATATGCTGTTTTGAAACAAAGAAAGCAAGGGAACCAAAAATAAAAACCTCCAAAATAATACAGCACGCTAAGCGATTAGCATATTGTTTTAAGTTGCAAATCCTAGTAAAAGTGAATTTTTTCAGTGTGAAGCCTTGCAGCATACTGCATGGCTTATAAAAATGCCAATATGCCATAGAGCAGCAGCAAAGCCTAAGATATGGTGCATCAGGAAGCTGCTTCACTGGCCAGTTCACTTTCCTTTTGCACAATGAATTTCCTCAATCTCAACTTCTAGGTGGTCAAAAGATGGCTAGTTGTTGGTTTGGGTTGTTTAAGAAAACATGATGACGAATTATTTCCATTTCCATGCCCTTTATGGTAAAAGTTATTTTTGACTGATATAAATGCTGGAGTTTTCTTTTGTGCACTTATCTTAACAAATGGACTGTTTCCTCAATGTTTCAGACTGTCGATTTTAAAGGTCATATACTCCAGTTCTCTGGATTTGTGTGGCACGAGAGTGATGTAATCTTCTTGGCTCCATATTTTGAACAGTCCATTCTATTTAGTTGATAGAAATGATTTAATCTTTAAAAAGTTTTTCCTATCTGTAGGAAAAGCAGAGAGCCAAGGCAAAGGAGAAGCTTGACAAATGTGTGAAAGACATGTTGTTGGACCTCTGTTGGCTCCTTGCTATTCCGGTTCCAAAAACAAATGTTCGAAAGGTTATTTAATGTTCTGTTCTTTTGGTTAACACAAAGATGAGGTGCTATACTGTAATGAATATAACAGCTTTCTAATAGAGTTTGAGATAACTCATGTAGGAAGATATTGTGGCGAAGCTGTTGGACTTCATTGCTGAACCTCATGCTATGACTGATTCTGGGCTCTCTGATGATGAGGTGAGAATAAGAGTTGTTATGCTATGTTCCTATCTTAGTATCAGTATCACTTTATAAGCTGTACCTTACTGATATTGATGTTTTATAATTTGGATTAGAATGCATGGTAATTTATCTTATCTTTCTCTCTTGTGTGCTTTATTCTCTGCTACTGTCCAGGGGTCAAATTCTAGAAAACGCAAGAGAGGAGGTGGTAGTGCAAGTAAGACTCCGGATGGCACACCCAAGAGATCGAAGAAGGTATGGTGCCAAATTTGTCAGATGCAACCTGTTGACTATATTTCTTCAATTGGAATATTCAAATATGACTTATTAATATATGTAACCTTTATTAGTGCCCTTTCTTGCGATGTAATTAGTGATGCCTTGTTGGTACCGCATTGAGTATATGCTTGTACACCCAAGTGAAGTTCTGTTTATCTCGTGATGATTTGTTAATGATGGCACAACCATGATCATCATGCCTTAATCATTGTTAAAATCTTGTTCTCATTGTTCGTTTGTTGTAGAAATTTGTTGATGACGTAACTCCAAGTAAAAGGCAGGAGAAAGCTCTGGAGTATGATAGTGATGAAGACGAAGAGGATGAAGATCAACCCATGAAGTCTGATAGTGAGGAAGACAAAGATGAAGACGCAGATGAAGCTGTTGATGAACAGGAAGATGACTACAACTCTGCGAAAGAAAAGGCAAGTAAGAAGTCCTCAGAAGTAAAAGATTCTGTAGGTCAAAAGAAGGGTGCCACAGGGAGCACCCATAAGCAAGGTCCTCTAAAGAGAACTAGCAAGAGTCCAGGAAAAGTTTCCAAGGAAAAGGAGAGCCCTGATGACAGTGCAAAGGTCTTCTCTAGGAAGAAGAAACCAGTCACACTGAAGCGTACTCCAAGCTCTGAAAAGGAGATAAAAGAAAAGAAGTCATCAGGTAATTTATGACCTTAGACACTACACTCTACTTTATGTTACTGTGTATATGATACTCCAAATATTCCCTTTTCTTTGATGTTTGGTAAAATTGCCTTTCTGTCTATTTATTGTCTGGTGTCTAGGATCTAGCTGATCCAAATTTACATTAGGGTTTATTTTGTAACTTGCAGTAATTTGGCCATAGCCACACTTGTGCTAAATGTGCTCACAGGCCTAGCTGGTTGGAATTTACATTCTTAGTGCTTACAGCATTTGTTGATTTGGAATTTACATTATTATATATAGGAGCTTGATAAAATTCAGTGTACTAAAACGTGTTTCCTGGACAAGTGCTCCTATGTTCTTTTGCTATGCCATTACAGTGTACTTTATGCAATGATTCAGTTCTGCTTATGGCATAGGGCCTGTTCTTTTCGGCTGCGGCTTATGGCTTTTGGCTGAAATTTTTGAATTTTAGCTGTTTACGGTACAGATTACGGAGAGACAGATACTCATTTGCGATTTTGGCTGGTACAAATGTTGGGCTTTTAACGTGTAGATCGTTTAACTTGTAGACCCCGTCTTGAGAAAATACTCCGTTTAAAAGTTAGGTACTGTAGCAAAAGCCAAAAGCCGCCGGCTTGTGATGTAAAGAACAGGCCCATAATCACACAAATATAGTCCTTTTTAAGATAATCACTAGGACATATATGATGTCAGATTGTGTGACAAATCTGAACATTCTGTTTTCATCTAGGTAAAAAGGTCACAAAGGGTAAAGGGGAATCGGCTGAAGCAGGTCTGCCCAGCAAGGATGAGCTGAGGAAGACCATTATCAAAATCCTTAAAAGAGTTGACTTCAACACGGTGGGTTACACCTTGTTTTATGTAGTGGACTGAGAATATACTACCTCACTTCATTAGTATCACCATTTTGACTATTTGCTGTGAATTTATTTTCAACTTTCATGATTAATATACTGAAAATTATGAATGGCTGCATGAAAATGGTTCTGTTATATTTGTTGTTTATAGCAGGGTTCAAAAACCCGGCGGTTACCGGTTCTACCGGTGGGGACCGGTAACCGAAAAAGCCGGCCAAATTCAAATTTTGATTTTCGAATTTTGACTGGTTTTTTCCGGTTGCCGGCCGGTTTTTCCGGTTACCGGATGGTTTTTCCGGTTTCAAAACAACCCAAAATTCAAATTTTGATTTTCGAAGTTTGACCGGTTTTCCAGTTACCGGCCGGTTACCGTTACTGGCAACCGGGCGGGTTTTCTCTCAGAACCGTTACCGGCCACTGGGCGGGTTTTTTCCTTGCTCTGAGATTTGTATCCTTGGTCTATAGTATTTTTGTAATGCCGTATTTCTTTTCATGGCTGTTCTGGATAATTTTGTATGTAAAGAGTTTGATAGCGAAAAGTCAACCTATGACAGATTTTGAAAGAGGCAACTAATGGCACATACTAGTACTTATGTTGGTTAACGTAATTAGTAATACGGTTTTCTATGCCTCTATGGTAGTATTGTTTTCCTAGATATGGTTGGTGTTTCCACTGAAGTACATTCTCACTTGCACTTCTACAGTTATACTACTAACAGTGTACTTGCCGTTTTATTTTGGCTGCTCTAGTGTCTAAGTTGACCTCTCTTGAAATTTCTTATGTGGAGATGACATGTTTGGGTATCTGGTTTTGCAGGCTACTTTTAGTGACATTCTTAAGAAGCTCGGTGAGCCTTTCAAAGCATGTTTTGTTGTAATTGCAGTTGTTAATAAAGATTCTAACAAACTTCATCTTATAGATGACCACTACAAGATTGATCTGACTTCAAGAAAAGCAGCTATCAAACTTATGATTCAGGAAGAGCTAACCAAGTTATCGGAGGAGGCAGATGAGGATGAAGATGGAAACGAAGATGCTGAGAAGAAACAACCACAGCGTCAAGCAAAAGAGGTCGTGGCCTGAAGATTTGTGAAACCCCATAGCTGTAGCACCCACTGTTAATTATTTTGTACTTACATGTATGCCTCTCTCTTTTGCCTCAACGGCAGTCCTATGTTAATTATTGTTAATGGGTGCCCACAAACGCCAGAACCCTACCCCTGTTTGTGTATGTGAAAACATAATCTGTAGGCAGCTCCACACTTGTAGCTGACTGATGGGAGGCATTCCTAGGTAAGTTGTCTCTAGATTTCCAAAATGATGTTCAAAACTCTGCAATGGTTTTGGCAGAGCATGTAATGAATTGTTTCGTCATAGGTTTGAATAACATATGGACGTATTAAGCTGTAATTGTTTGCGTTCCTGTGATATTCTTTTTTTTTCATTGCTTCTGTGGACAGCGATTTAGCCATTTGTTTGAGGAAATGTGTATGGGGTAATTCGTTGCTTCCAAGATCTGCATTCTGCAGCTGTGTTGTGTTGGGTGTGCTGCACGACTGTAGTCTTAACTGATCTAGCTGGATTCTCATGGCCTTGATCTGATGAACCAATTTTGGAACATGTGGGCTTGATCGAGGTTAACTCTCAGATTTGAGTCGACTCTATTTGGTGCATACATAATTGAATTGAGGGGTCGAATCGTACGATGTTAGTAACGCATATAATTGATAAACTATATTTTTAGGGGACATTTCTAGTGCTGTAGTGCAATCGTGCTTCGTGCAGACCCTCACCTGGACCATTAGTTGGTGGATAGATGAGCCAGACATGGATATCGAGTTATATATTTCTACCATGGTTGAAGCATATATTGCTCAAATGAAACGTGAGGACGGGTAAGAAATTGAGTTGGTGGGAAAATGTTGATCCCCATTATAGATTGACCATGAAATTAGTTTTTGATCCGATGTATTGCAGGCGCGTGTTCCTTGCCCTTCATTGCAACCGATTAGAGCTTTTCAAATTGAAGCGATAAAACATGGGGACAGTACTTAATAGGAATAAACCCATTTGACACTTGAACTATTGCAGAAGTCTAAAAATCAATCCCTAAGTATAAAACCTGGTGCTTGATACCTTGAACTATTAATACCGTTTATTTTACTATAAGACCGATTGAAATTGGTTTTACTCTAAGTTGATGCCAATGTAGTAGATATATTGACATGTAAACTGGTTTTGGGTTTAGGACTTTGACGTAGCATTATAGTCAGTAGAATCAGAAAATCACTACTCTCTACTAATATAAAAGGAGAATTCATTCGTTCATCACTCCCCAATTATGAGGCTTCCATCCAAAAATCCGAAAAAAATACAGCGCTGATTGGTGGGCCTCTCCATGAGCCTTCCCTATCAAAACCGAAAAAATCGCTTTCCTGGGCGACTTGGCAACCGCTCCACAGCCCCCATGATTTCCTCCCCGATTTAGCTTCCTTTCGTGTGCCAATTACTCAATCTCGTTCCGCTTTGTAGTTCCCTCAGCCAATCTCATACTCCTCACCACTCGCCCCCAAAATTGGCTCGCCTGTAAGCACCTGTGCTGCATGCTGTATCGTTGGCTGCGGTGGTAGCACGACATGATGGTGTCCAGAGGCGAGGCGCAGCACGGCGGTCCGAGGAGAAACAACAGCGAGGCTGCAGCACGATGAGGCGAGGGTGGCGCTGCCCGAGTCTTAGGTGCGACAATGACCAATCGCATGGTGTCGGGGCGACTTGAAGCGTTAGTTCGATGGCGTGGCAACGGCTTTGCGGCAAGCAAAAGAATGTATGGCCCAGCATGGCATGTCTAGTGGTGCGCGCAGCTGCAGTAGAGAAGGCGATTCACCAAGTGTCGTCGCCTTCCTTGGCAGTTCCTCGACGATAGCTAGGATGCCACTACCGACGACGTCCACCTCATGAGCCGTGTAACTACTCTATTCTTAAGTATAAACCTGTCACTACTATAGAAAATATCATCACAGACAATTTAAAAACGTCATCACAGACGGTTTTGTGAACCGTCTGAATTTATGGGTCAGTAATAATACGAGGTCATCACAGATGGCTTTCGAATCGTCTGTGGTGCAAATATCACAAGCGGTTTTTAACTAAAACCGTCTGTGATATTCCCTTCTACTCTTAAACCTATTTCTGTTTATTGGCTAGCCTCAGGAAATGCTAGCCATACCCTCTGAAACAAGCAGATCAACATGTACATGTATACATCCAATTCACATCTTAATTCATTTCACAAACATAAAACATCCATTTTTATTAAGATTAGAGCCTACCATTACAATATCCCAAAACAACGAGCAGGTTACACAACAAGAACAGAGAAAAAACAAAGATCCTCTATGCCTTCTCGCCCCAGATGCAACGCATGAGCTGGATGTCTTTGACGCCCACCATCGTCGGCGTTGATTGAGCGTCTGCACGGTTGGCACGAGCTAGTTGCTTCTGCGGTGTCTTGCCTCCTGTAGACTTGTGCGTCGTCTGCAAGGAAGAGGATAGCAAGGAGGAGGAGAACAGCAAGGAGGAGGAGACCAGCAAAGAGGCTGGGTTTTGGTTATATTTATAGGGGAGGGAGAGGGAGGGAGTTCGAAATTTTTGGCGCGGGAATGGAGAGGCGGAGCTACGATCCGTGCGGTGAGGATTGGTGGATTTCTATTGGCTATGATTGGGTTGAGGAGTATCGACGGGCCCAGCGGTCAGATTATCACAAACGGTTGATAGCTAGAACAGTTTGTGATGAATGAATATCACGGACAGTTCTATATGCCAACCGTCTGTGAATTAGAGTACAAAATTTTATATACCGATGCAATATAAATAACTAGTCTGAAAAGATAAAATAGAAAAGTTTTATATGGCTTATATATACTCATTTGGAAGGTTTCAACGAGATCTACAACTTTTCAGTTGAAGCAAAATTCACATTCCGAAAGGAAGACCAAGAAAAAGGGCAAAAACAGAAACCAAAAACTTGCAACGCAGGTTTAGATCCAAAGATAGACGATTTTCAGGGTCTTGGAGGGTGACAAGCACAAGCCGGTCATTTTTTTTGGATTGGGCTCGTCGTTAGCTTTCCAACGAGTACAAGAACGTCGAAAACGGACACTCTATGCAAAAGTTATGCCCGTTTTACTGAAGGTGTCTCAAAACCGAATCATACTCGGACTTAAGCGGGAAAATATGAATTTTTGAGGGATTGCAAGGCGGGAAATGTATCACAGACGGTTTTTATTATAAAAACCGTCTGTGATACTGGAATATCACAGACGGTTTTATATACCGTCTGTGATAATCTGGAATATCACAGACGGTTTTTATTATAAAACCGTCTGTGATATTCCAGTATCACTGACGGTTCAGCGGTAAGAATCGTCTGTGATACTCCTTTTTCCCGCCACAAATACCACAGACGGCCTCCAAATTAAAACCGTCTATAATAGTGTACATCATAGACGGTTTCATAAAACCGTCTGTGATTTGGTGTCTAGTATTAGGCTTTCTGTAGTAGTGTGTAAGACATGTATTCATATTTTAGCTGCACACTTGCACCATTTGATGTTTGTGTGTGTGTGTGTATATATGTGTGTGTGTGTGTATATATATAAGCCTATTTGTTACACCCAGGTGTAATTACACCCGTGATATCTACCGTCCATCTCTCTCGGGATACCACCAGATAGTTTGGGTTATTGGGTTGACCTGGGCGCTTGAAACAAACCCGGGTATGATGCAAAGATACCAGTTAACTGGCTGCAGTAATTATTGCCGTATGTTTCGCATCTCCTGATGGCCGTAATTATGTCGGGCATTAGTGATGCGTAGCTATTTAGATACTCAATCGTATTACACATACTCCTCACAAACTGAATGGACTGAGATCTGGGGTTGAGTATGGGAATACAAAATAGAATCAACATGGATAACCATGGCAGCGAACGGAAAGTCTGATTAACATACTGTATCTTGTGAAACAAAATGGGATGAACCAAATAGAGTGAAACTGAATGGAAGTATGTACATAAGAGCAACCAAAGGGAGTAAAGTTTTAATCCGGATACTAATGCATGTTGTCACATAGATTCATTAAAACTGATGCGAACAAGATTGGCAAACACACAAAGG
Source organism: Dendrocalamus latiflorus (assembly GCA_017311315.1). Taxonomy (NCBI): domain Eukaryota; kingdom Viridiplantae; phylum Streptophyta; class Magnoliopsida; order Poales; family Poaceae; genus Dendrocalamus; species Dendrocalamus latiflorus. The sequence goes on along the minus strand of CM029652.1, from coordinate 36,469,763 downwards.
AATGACAGTTGTGTGTAGAACGAAATAATGTGCAACAATTGAGTTCTGTGCTCTCTGTTATACCATTTCGAACGAGCTACCGTAAAACTGTGAGGGCACACCAAAGTGTTCGGCTCTCAAGCACGCACACATTCTCATGGCTAACAAAACCATTTGATTATATTTGACATACTCTTTGTTGTGAAATAAAAAGTCCTGAAATTAGATGGCCTGAATGTTCAGGGAAGTATGTACATCAGAAAACAGAGGGAGTATTGTTACTACCTCTGTTTTGCCGCATCACCCAGATACTACTGCATGTTTGTTGGTTAGGTAACCTACACCGTATTAGTCGGCGTTAATTAGGGTGCTGTGATTCACCTGTTGGTCGCTTGATGTAGGCAGTTTTGCCGCATCACCCGGATTACAGGATTTAGTTAATATATTTGCGAAAACAACGTCCGCTTTTGAGTTTGGCACTGCATTTGATCTATGAATTTGTTGGCAACGTTGGCACACAAGAACAGCGAGTAGTTGTATGGAGCCAACGCTAGTAAGGGGGAAAGGGCCGGCAGTGGAGCAAGGTAGTCCCTATCAGCATGATAGGGCTGTGGATCTCATTCCCCTGGAGAGGTGGTATTTTTGTTATTCAGAAATCAGTACTGCGTGGCTTTTGGTTTGGAGGTATGTGTTTTCAAAAATGTATACCTCAGACTTCCAATGTATCCGATAAACATGAGAATCGTGTTTGAGAAATTGTGGAATTACTACCCTCTTTCATACTCCAAACTGACAGATACACTATTTCAAACCGGATACTACTGCATGTTGTCACATATGAAAACGTGTCTGTACATACGAAAACATGGTGAACTCAAGAAAAGTTCAGGGAAGTATGAACATACGAAAACATAGGGAGTAATGTTCATGCAGTATTTCAGAAAAATCATGGTATGGTCAAAGTCCTCCTGTAAGAACCCTTGTCACCTCTACGCTTCTGTTGTTCATCATTTTTCTTTGGAGCGCACCAGAGACATAGCCCTAGTAAAAGCAGATTTGGAGCTACTGCCACTAGATTGTTTGATCAGATTCTTTGTTTTGGCCATGGCCTACAATGGCAGATTGTACAGTCAGTTAAAAGATGAGAATGTTGATGTAAACAGGATTTGCAAGTAAATGAGTCGAACAAATAGCAGGAAGTATTTTCAGGTAGGCAAATAAACTAGTAGAACAACTAGCAGGAAGTATTTTCAACTAGGAAAATGTCAAAGCAGACTGCCAGATGAGTGTGCGGCTAGTGGATGAAAAAACAACAAATAAATCAAGTGAGCTATACATTCAGGGGAGTATTCTCCTAATGGATGGATCAGGAACACTAAGTTTCCTATGTTATACCCTTACAACAAGAAAGCAATTATTGAGTTTGTACATGTAGTACAGAATAATCCTCACATTTGTTCAGGAACAGTAAGTATTCTCCTAACGTTTGATTTGTAATAGTAAGTATGGATCATAGCATCATCATGGAGAGTCATGGCAGTGAACAAACTAAATGTAGTTACGACTACTAGGAAGTATTTTCAAGTAGACAAATGATTGATTCGAACAACTAACAAGGAGTATTTTCAAGTAGTCAAATGCCAGAACAGGATGTAAGATAAGTGGACGTCTACTGGATGAAACAACAAAAAAGAAATCAGCGAATTCTACTCATGGATGGACCAGGAACAATAAGTATCCTGTAATATACCATTAAAACAAAAAGTAAACATTGAGTAGTACATGCAGAGGAGTATTCTCCTCACGTTTTTTCGGTAATAGTAAGAATGTTCTTATCAAAAAAAGATAGAACTTCAGCACTCCATTTAAAAAGTAAGATTTTAAAAGCGAGAACTTCAGAACTTCAAAACAATGATTTAAAAAAAAAGAAGGACATACCATGCAACTGCAAAGTATTCTCCTCACTTGATGTGGCACCAAGTAGCACTACAACTTTGGTTAGTGCTTGCAGTTCTGTGCATAATGTTCAAGAAGCTTTGAATACCAATTCTGAGGTTTCTAATGTGCACAAAAGACATATTTGGAAAGCTAATGAAGTCTATTTTCCAACGAATCAAACGGCACTTGATTTGGAGCTTCCTACACAAAGTTATGGCAATTTCATTGGATGCTGCACGAGCTGTCCGGAGAGACGCGCGAGACTTGCAAAACATAAAGAGTTCGAGTATTGCAATGCAAGTAAGGGTAAAATCCGACCACACCATGACTTTCTAAATGTTGAGAAGGATTCCTTTTCAGGTTCCAAACGGATTTGGAATCCCCTTGAACCAGAAAACAAAACATATAAAGATTTGAAACCGATTCGGACTCGGATTGGGACAGCTGGCAAGACCGATACTAAAACGTCCATAACTTTCACAAACGGAGTCCGATTTGGGCGTTCTTGGACTCGTTGGAAAGCTATTTTGAAGCCCCACATAATGGATAAGGTGCCAGCCACGAAATTCTCATAGTCAGATCGCAAATTAAGAGAGAATCCAGAGGTAGAAGTTTAGGTTTTTCCTTTTTAGTTCGTATTGGAGTTTGTTTTGGCCTTAGGCCAAGTAGTGCGTGAGTTGTAATCAAGGCCGTGCATTGTGCACCAATATAAGGCCAGGGCCTTAACCCCATTGTAACTTAGACTTTGATTTGAGAAATAGAAATCAGAAAATCACCATGGTTTGGTGGCCATTGTTGGCGTGTTCTTGAGATTTCCATCGAGGAATTGCTCTTTGTGTGTTGAATCCAATTGTGGTGTTGGATTCTACTCGCTGAAACTTCAGTTTCTCTACCCTTTGTTCACGTGCTGCGGTGTGCGTGGGAGAAGGCTTATCTTGGAGAGGGCATCCAACAAGGCGTATCGTGAAAGATCAGGGCCAAAGCAACGGGGTTCAGCTGGCTTGCTAGTGGATCCGCATCATCTTGGTATCAGAGCGTGGTTGATTACGGTACGAGGTTGCTAAATTTTTCTTGATGGTGGGTTCTATGAAGATTGAAGATGGCAAGGCGCGGCATAATCATGCCGAGCCAATCGGGGAGGTGCCCCAATATGCGGCATCTTTGCTGCCCGAGGTGCGACACGGGTTTGAAGCGACACGTGACTACTTCTTAAGTTGTCACCAGAAGCTTGAAGGCAAGATTGATGATTTGGGGGCGCGAATTGATGCTTTGACGGAGGAGATCTTTGATGGTGCAGCGGGCTTTGTTCCACAACCGCGCCATGCTCGGGACTACCGTGGTGTTGACCGTGGTAGGGACATGCGTGGCAGAGGTGCTGCCAATGGTGGAGGTATGCGTGATGGTGTCGGGTTTGCTCAGCGTGTTGCCGTGGATGATGGAATTGGGCGGATAAAAATTTCTATCCCATCATTTAATGGTAAAGCTGAACCGGAGGAGTACTTGGAGTGGGAGATGTGTGTCGAACAAATTTTTGACAGCCATCACTATACTGAGGATAAGAAGATTCGTTTGGCGACAATTGAGTTCACCGGATATGCTCTTGTTTGGTGGAATCAATTGTGTCGCGTAGGAGCTCATCTGGATACTTGGGTACAATTGAAGAATATTTTGAGGCGTCGTTTTGTCCCAGCACACTACACAAGGACCTTGTACAACCGGCTACAACAACTACGCCAAGGTAATTCTAGTGTTGACGAATATTATAAAGAGATGGAGATGTTGATAATCCGTACAGGAACAGAGGAGCATGATGAGGCTATTATGGCACGTTTCTTTAATGGGTTGAATGAGGATGTGCAAGATAGGGTGGAGATGGTCAATTACTTCAACATCCAAGACTTGGTGCATCAAGCTGAACGTGCTGAACAACAATTGAAGCGCAAACAAGCCAAGGGTAGGCATGCCAACACTCAAACAAACCCATGGAGGCGTCCATCACAGCAAGGCGATGATGTGGGTTCACACTACAAAGTGGCGGCATCAAGCCATTCAAATGGTGCTCTTTCAAAGGAGGCAAGCAACAGAGGTAAAGAAGCAACTAAAACTGATTCTAGTTTGCCTTCTAATGCTCATGCTAGAGAAATTGAGTGTTTCAAGTGCGAGGGAAGAGGTCATATGATGCGTGATTGTCCAAATCAACGAAGAGTGCTTCTCACTAAAGATGGCTATGCTTCAACAACTTCTAGTAGTGATTCTGAAAGTGAAAAATCCGATGATTCCAAGGAGGATGTTGTCTATTGTGATCCAGAATTGAATGGTGTTAATCTTTTGGTCCGGAAGGTGCAAAGTAAAGAAACTGAAACAAAAGGACAGCGGTGGAGTGTTTTCCAAGCGGTGTGCAAGATCAAAGATAAAGCATGCAAGTTGATCATAGATGGTGGGAGTTATACCAATGTGATTAGCAAAGATTTGGTGTATGCTTTAGGGCTATCCACGTGGAGGCATCCTCAACCACATCATGTGGAGTGGCTACACAACTCCGGAAGGCTAAAGATAACTCACAAGGTGCGTGTTCCGTTTGTTGTTGGTGACTATGTTGACAAGGTGGATTGCGACGTAGTTCCAATGGATGCATGTGGGTGCTTCTGAGGCGCGCGCGTTCCGCAATCGTTGCGACCTTGCTGCATGGTTGGGTGCTTTTTAATGACGGTTGGCTTGCCAGGGGGCAAGCTGTCGCATCGTGTAGTGTGCCTTCTCGTAAGTGGAGCGTGCGACAGTTTCCGGAGAGCACGCGGTGGGGTGCGGTCGGTTGCTCTTACGCGCCTCTGGTAGCTGCACCGCCCGACGCCTTGCGCTTGTGCTTCCGTCGGTTGGCATGCCTCCACGCTGGCGACTCTTCGCCTAGCGTGGCTGGGTATAAATATGGTGGCGCCAGGGGCCGCTGCCTAGACATTCCTTGCTGTACGTCCCGTACCTGTTCATGGTTAACTTCTCATATGTAGGAAAAGTTTTGTGCACCTGTGTTTGATGACTGCGTCGACCGGCTCCCATGCCTGCGAGCGCCGGTGAACCAAATACGCCGCGTTTGTGGGAATGCTTCACCGCTTGATGCAGAAATGGCAAGGCCTGACTTGCTCTCGTAGACAGATATGGAGTCATCCGTACGCTCTGCTCGTGCGAACGAGCATACGCTGGTGTGGCGATTCATATCTGCCTACGAGATCATGTCTACTCTTGCCGCAACATCGACCTTTGCCCGTTCGAGTTACGGTGGCCGTATGTGCTGTTTTCCGTTCATGGGTGGCGCCGAAGTCGAAGTAGACGCGCGCGCTCCGTCCCCTTCCCTTCGAACGGGTGGCAGCGGAGGGTGGCGCTTGAGTTGAAGTAGACGCGCGCGCTCCGTCGTCAACCCTTCGGACGGGTGGCAGCGGAGCTGGCGCCTAAGTCGAAGTAGACGCGCGCGCTCCGTCCCCTACCCTTCGAACGGGTGGCTGCGGAGCTGGCGCCTAAGTCGAAGTAGACGCGCGCGCTCCGTCCCCTACCCTTCGAACGGGTGGCAGCGGAGCTGGCGCCTAAGTCGAAGTAGACGCGCGCGCTCCGTCCCCTACCCGTCGAACGGGTGGCAGCGGAGGCTGGCGCCTAAGTCGAAGTAGACGCGCGCGCTCCGTCCCCTACCCTTCGAACGGGTGGCAGCGGAGCTGGCGCCTAAGTCGAAGCAGACGCGCGCGCTCCGTCCCCTACCCTTCGAACGGGTGGCAGCGGAGGCTGGCGCCTAAGTCGAAGTAGACGCGCGCGCTTCGTCCGCTACCCTTCGGACGGGTGGCAGCGGAGCTGGCGCCTAAGTCGAAGTAGACGCGCGCGCTCCGTCCCCTACTCTTCGAACGGGTGGCAGCGGAGCTGGCGCCTAAGTCGAAGCAGACGCGCGCGCTCCGTCCCCTACCCTTCGAACGGGTGGCGGCGGAGGCTGGCGCCTAAGTCGAAGTAGACGCGCGCGCTCCGTCCTCTACCCTTCGGACGGGTGGCAGCGGAGCTGGCGCCTAAGTCGAAGTAGACGCGCACGCTCCGTCCCCTACCCTTCGAACGGGTGGCAGCGGAGCTGGCGCCTAAGTCGAAGCAGACGCGCGCGCTCCGTCCCCTACCCTTCGCACGGGTGGCAGCGGAGGCTGGCGCCTAAGTCGAAGTAGACGCGCGCGCTCCGTCCTCTACCCATCGGACGGGTGGCAGCGGAGCTGGCGCCTAAGTCGAAGTAGACGCGCGCGCTCCGTCCCCTACCCTTCGAACGGGTGGCAGCGGAGCTGGCGCCTAAGTCGAAGTAGACGCGCGCGCTCTCCGTCCCCTACCCTTCGAACGGGTGGCAGCGGAGCTGGCGCCTAAGTCGAAGTAGACGCGCGCGCTCTCCGTCCCCTACCCTTCGGACGGGTGGCAGCGGAGCTGGCGCCTAAGTCGAAGTAGACGCGCGCGCTCCGTCCCCTTCCCTTCGAACGGGTGGCAGCGGAGCTGGCGCCTAAGTCGAAGCAGACGCGCGCGCTCCGTCCTCTACCCTTCGGACGGGTGGCAGCAGAGCTGGCGCCTAAGTCGAAGTAGACGCGCGCGCTCCGTCCCCTACCCGTCGAACGGGTGGCAGCGGAGGCTAGCGCCTAAGTCGAAGTAGACGCGCGTGCTCCGTCCCCTACCCTTCGGACGGGTGGCAGCGGAGCTGGCGCCTAAGTCGAAGTAGACGCGCGCGCTCCGTCCCCTACCCTTCGAACGGGTGGCAGCGGAGCTGGCGCCTAAGTCGAAGCAGACGCGCGCGCTCCGTCCCCTACCCTTCGAACGGGTGGCAGCGGAGCTGGCGCCTAAGTCGAAGCAGACGCGCGCGCTCCGTCCCCTACCCTTCGAACGGGTGGCAGCGGAGGTGGCTCCTAAGCCCCACGAACCCCGCCGCTGGGCGGTGACTTGGGGCCTTGTGATGCGGTCTTGCGCTATAAAGACTCCTGGAATCGCGCCGCCCCCTGATCTGCCAGGGTCAGGTTTTCGTACTCTGCGACCTGGCGCATCCGGGGCACGCGGCTGCCTTTGACTGGTGGGTGGTAGGATGTGGACGGTTGCGTGTTTGCAGCCGCTCGCCTCTTCCCTAGGCAAGGGGGACACGGGGCGGGCAGTGGATGGCGCGTGTCGGAGCTGTTGTGACGGCCCTTGGCGTCTGTGAGTCGCGACCTTCCAGCGGTGGGCGGGGGGTTGCGCTAGATGGGCGCTTGTACGACTGCGGTTGCGTCTCGTACACAGGCCTTCGCGACCCTTCGCTTTTAATTACGGGGAATCGTGCGGGGCGGGCCTTTACACCACTGCGGTTGCATCCGGCATACGGGCCGTTGCGACGCTTCGGTAGCGGCGGCATGGGCGAGGTGGCTTGAAATAGCCCCCCCGTAACAGCGTCCCCGCACCTTTACGCCCTCTTTCCTGTCTGCTCCACCTTCCACACCTTTGCGCTACGCTCACCGCTGCAACCTTTCCGTGGAAAGCGATGGCTTCCAGTGGCAAGCACGGCCAGATGGTTGGTGGCTCTGACGTTCGTCGGCGACCCGCGCAGCTAAAGGTGAAATACGTGCTCGAAGAGCGCGACCCGGCGGCGGCTGACAAGGAGCGGCTGGCGGTGGAGGAGGGAGGCACGTTCTTCGGCGAGCTGGGCCCCTCGCTCGTGACTGAGAAGACGATCCAAAGGCTTCTGCGCGCGGGGAAGTTGTCCGAGCGCCAGGATGTACGACTGCCTGCCGCCGACGAGACGGAACCGCATCCCGAGAGATCGGAGGTGGTCGTGTTCGTCGCCTTTTTTGACGCGGGGCTCCGCATCCCAGCGACGGCTGTTTTGGGCGACGTGCTGCGGACCTTCGGGCTGGAGCTGGCGCAACTGACTCCGAACGCCGTGGCCCGGCTTGCGGTGTATAGCTGGGCCTTGCGCTCGGGAGCGTGTTGGCCCAGCGCCTCACTGTTTGCCTACCTGCACGAGGCACGGCACCAGCCCAAGGACCGGAAGAACGGGACGGTGTCGAGCTTCGGCAGCGTCACCTTTATCCTTCGTCCATCGTGCAAGAGGCTCTTCCCCACGAACTCAACTCGCGGGAAGTGGGAGTCCTACTGGATGAAGCGGTGGTTCTACCACCGCGTGGAGAGCGGGAGCGGCCTTGAGTGCACAGGCCGACCCATCGCGTTCAAGCCCTCGCCCGGCCGAACGCTCGATGATGAGGACAAGCAGAGGGTCCGACGGCTCGTAGGCTTGGCCGCCCGCTTCAACATGCGCGACCTCGCCGAAGAGTTCGTGATGTACGGCGTGGCACCGCTTGCCCGCGACTGGTGTCTCGCCGCCGAGAGGCGTCGAGACGACAACGTCTTGCCCTCGGTCTGCTTGCTGCCGGCGCCCGGCGATCTTCGTAAGCCTCGCTCGTGTCTGTCCTTTGCCAACGTAGAATGCGTTGTATGCTGATGGGCTTCTCCTTTGTTTCAGAGATTCCCTTAGAGGAGGCGGAGCAAGCCGCGCGCGTGTTCCTGGGGCCGTACACCGGCAGGGAGCATAAGCAGCGTGCGGCGGCTGTTGCCGAGGCGGGTCTGGGGCGGATCAACCGCGTGTGCGAGGCTCTGGGCCTTGCCGCGCCGGACCGTGTCGCTCCGGACGACGGTGCAGAGGAGGAGAAGAAGAAGAAGAAGAAGGCCTTGTCTCGGAAGAGGGGGCGCGGCGGGGCGCCTGCCGCTAGTGTTTCCGAAGGCACGGCGGACGCGGGGTCGGACTCGGCGAGGTATGCCGACTCCGGTTTGGGCGGCGCAGATGTCGAAGGCGAGGTACCTTCGGCGAGTGCCCCGGACGGCGGGTTTGCCGCGAGCGGCCGAAGGGGGGAAGCCTCACCGCCCGCCGAAGTCACGGAGGCGGAACCCGTGCAGACCAGCGATGCCGAGGTGGAGCTTTCGGCCATAGCCGCTGTGGTGCCGGTGGCGCCTCCCGCGGGGGCGCACGAAGCTGTGCTGCCTTTACCGACGGCAACAGAAACCGAGGTGCCCCCTGCGGCTCCCGCCACCATGGAACTTTCGCCCCCGGGCGTGGCAGCGACGGGGGCTTCGCTAACCGCGGCTGCGGGGGCAGTGCCGCTGCTGGCTGCCCCGGCTAAACGGCCGTGCGTGCGGCCGGAGCTCCACCGGACACCACGGGGATTTGTCGTGGCCACGGGCATCAGAAGCCTGCGGGACGCCAGCGCAAGCGCCGGAGGCCCTGTGGCATATGCACCTTCTGCCCCCCTGACGACGCCGTCCACCGCGCGGGGACAGCCGCCGGCCTCCCCGAACACGGAGGCTTCCGCCCGCGGCGGAACCATTCCTTCAGCTACCGAAGGTAAGGTGGCCGAGCTTACTCTGGTGTATACTTTTATGCCTTGGAGTGGTCACCCGTATGCTTATGCACAGCGTTGCTCATTCCGGAGGGGGAGCATCCGACGGAACACGGGGCCTCGGAGCACGTGAGTCCTGCGGACTTCGTGCCGCCTCCGGAGACGCTGAGGGCGTGGCGCGGGATTGTAAATGACGCGGCCACGAGCGTCGACCCGCAAGTGCTGCAGGCCTATGGTGCGGGGCACCTCGAGGACGCGTTCGAGGTGTCTGGGGTGAGGGTAGGTACTCATGCGACCACGCCTGAGTTTTGCTGAGTTTGCTAAGTCTTTTCCCTTCTACAGACACTCGTGCTGGGGCAGGCCCTGCAAGCGGCCTATGCTCGTAGCCAAAAAGCGCTCGAGGATAGGCTGCGGGCCGCCGAGGGGGAGCTACGCGAAGCCTCTGGCGCCCGCTCTGCCCAGGACGCCCGCATCCGCCAGCTGGAAGCGGAATGCGCCGAAGCGAGGGCGCACGCCGAGGGGCTTGTTGCGTCGGCGCATGATTCAGCCGCAGCAGCTGCTGATCAAAAGTTCGCGGCGGAGCGGGACGGGCTCCTGGAGCAGGTCGCCGCGCTAGAGAAGGAGAAAGGCGAACTTGCCTTGACTCTAGCGGAGCGCAACCGGACGCTGGGCGACGCCTCGGTGGTTGCCTGGGACGCCATGCAAGCGCTGGAGAGCCATCTTCAAGGGCTGGTGGCGGAGGTGCCGGGACGCGCCTTCGGTCCGGAGGAGCTGTCTCGGACGCTCCGCTGGATCGGGGATGCCGCCAACGTCGCGCGCGACGCGGCGACGTCCTTCGGCACCCACTGCGCGTACACTTCGGCCTGCTTGGTGTGCGCGCTCCTCCAGCACCGCGGCTGTACGCATGTCGCCGGGCTGAATGACCCCCAGCTGGAGATTCCTGGCGGGGCCGGAGTAATGTCCGGCGCCGTCCGCTCCGCTCGCCGTGCCCTTGGGCCCTTCTGCGACCGGATCTGGGATCCCGTCGGGGCGGAAGCTGTACGGATCGAGCTCCGGAAGTCGCTCTACGGGACGGGGAGCCTCGGCCAATTTCTAGACGGGTTCCCTCGACGCGATGATGGCGGCGCTGGGCCCTCCGAAGGCGCCGGGAACCCGCAGGTCTGATGCCGCGGCGCCTAGGTGTAGGCGTGCGTTGTACTGTCCCTTGTTTTTGCTAATAAAGCGCACACTTTCTGCATGCATGCTGATTTTCACCTATATTCCGGGCAGCTTCCTTGCTGGGGCCGACTTCGGGCGGCCGACCTTTCAACCCGACGACGCCTTCGACGCTGGCGAAGGGCCGAAGAGTCGCTCGACTTTTGGGTGAGCCGGCCTTCTTCGAGCGAGGCCCCGACTTTAGCGCGTGTTAAGGACGAACCCGCGGGGTAGCGGCTTAGAGCGGCCGGGATGTTGGCAGACCTTTGTACATGTGATTCTTCCGGTAAGCAGACCTCCTGACATTTTAAGTTGTGTACTATGTGTTGATGCCGCCGTTGGCGACATAGCTGCGCCAGGGTTCCGTAGAACGGACAGTGCGCAGACTGACGTATGCGGAGGCAGACCTCCGCAGTTTGCCTTGCTTTATAGTCCGGAGACTCGCGCGTGCGGAGGCAGGCCTCGACGCTACGTCTTATTTGGAGTCCGTAGACTAGTGCGTGCGTAGGCGGACCTCGGCGCTACGACTTCCTATATAGTCTGGAGACTCGCGCGGGCGGAGCTAGGCCCGACGCTATGTCTTATTTAAAGTCCGTGGACTGGTGCGTGCGGAGCTAGGCTCAACGCTACGTCTTATTTATAGTCCGCAGACTCTCGCGTGCGGAACTAGGCTCGACGCTACGTCTTATTTATAGTCCGGAGACTCGCGCGTGCGGAGCTAGGCTCGACGCTACGTCTTATTTAAAGTCCGTGGACTATTGCGTGCGGAGCTAGGCTCGACGCTACGTCTTCTTTATAGTCCGGAGACTCGCGCGTGCGGAGCAAGGCTCGACGCTACGTCTTATTTAAAGTCCGTGGACTATTGCGTGCGGAGCTGGGCTCGACGCTACGTCTTCTTTATAGTCCGGAGACTCGCGCGTGCGGAGCAAGGCTCGACGCTACGTCTTATTTAAAGTCCGTGGACTATTGCGTGCGGAGCTAGGCTCGACGCTACGTCTTCTTTATAGTCCGGAGACTTGTGCGTGCGGAGCTGGGCTCGACGCTACGTCTTATTTAAAGTCCGTGGACTATTGCGTGCGGAGCTAGGCTCGACGCTACGTCTTCTTTATAGTCTGGAGATTTGTGCGTGCGGAGCTGGGCTCGACGCTACGTCTTATTTAAAGTCCGTGGACTATTGCGTGCGGAGCTAGGCTCGACGCTACGTCTTCTTTATAGTCCGGAGACTCGCGCGTGCGGAGCAAGGCTCGACGCTACGTCTTATTTAAAGTCCGTGGACTATTGCGTGCGGAGCTGGGCTCGACGCTACTTCTTCTTTATAGTCCGGAGACTCGCGCGTGCGGAGCAAGGCTCGACGCTACGTCTTATTTAAAGTCCGGGGACTATTGCGTGCGGAGCTAGGCTCGACGCTACGTCTTCTTTATAGTCCGGAGACTTGTGCGTGCGGAGCTGGGCTCGACGCTACGTCTTATTTAAAGTCCGTGGACTATTGCGTGCGGAGTTAGGCTCGACGCTACGTCTTCTTTATAGTCTGGAGACTTGCGCGCGCGAGGGCGTCCCCCCGGTGCGTATTTTGTTTATACTCAGTCCCGTCACCTTGGCGACGGCGAGTGCACACGCTAACGTGCGTCTTTGGTTTATACTCAGTCCCGCCCTCCCTGGCGACGGCGAGTGCACACGCGAACGTGCGTCTTTGGTTTATACTCAGTCCCGCCCTCCCTGGCGACGGCGAGTGCACACGCGAACGTGCGTCTTTGGTTTATACTCAGTCCCGTCACCTTGGCGACGGCGAGTGCACACGCTAACGTGCGTCTTTGGTTTATACTCAGTCCCGCCCTCCCTGGCGATGGCGAGTGCACACGCAAACGTGCGTCTTTGGTTTATACTGCGGGGGCGCGCGCGTTGGCCAAGCCGGCGCGCGCCCTCACCGCGTGCTTGCATGTGACGAAGAAAAATTAACGGCAAATGGCGATCTTCATTATATCCCCGTTTGCGCGGGTGAGCGACTACAAAGGGTGAATATACTGACCGTTTGCCCTTGGTGCGGCCGTAGCCTCTAGTCGCTAGACATCTGCAGGGCCCGCGCAGGCGCCTATGGATGACCCCACGGACCTCCGCGCTGTGACGTCGGCTCTAAGAGCGTCGTTGGGCTTCGCGACGCGGGCATCTGGTGCCTGGCTCGATGCGCCGAGCCATATCCTGGTCGCCTCGGACGGTGATGATGGTCCGGGGACCCGGGAACTTCATGCACAGATAGCCGTGATGTGGTACCGCGCCGAAGGAGTTGAGGATTGGGCGCCCCAGTATGGCATTGTAGGGATACGAGAGGTCGACCACGTCGAAGGTGGCATCTTCGGTCCGCACATTGTCATCTCGGCCGAAGGAGACTTGAAGGCCGATCTGGCCCAGCGCCCGCAGGGGCTGTCCCCCGAAGCCCTGCAGTGGGATTCCCGAGGACCCCAGGCGGCTTCGAGGGATCCCCATCTGGTCGAAGGCCGCCGCAAACAATACGTTCGCGGAACTACCCCCGTCCACCAAGGCGCGCCCCACGTCGCATCCCGCGATGGTGACCCGGATGACCAGGGGGTCATGATGAGGGAAGTCCACACCTTGGGCGTCATCAGGTGTGAATGTAACCTCGTGCCGCGCCCATTCCGGCGGTGCTTGCGCTGGGTATGCCGCCACGTGATGTAGTCTTCGCGCGTAGGCCTTCTGCTGCCGCGCTGAGGCGAATTCCAACGCAGAGCCGCCGGATATGACATTAATGACCCTGCGGTAGGTTGCGTCCGGGGCCTGCAACGACAGGAGGCCCTCCCGAGGCTGCTGTACGTGAGCTTGGATCCGCAAGGTGCCTTCCTGGGGTTGCATTCCCTGCGCCTGTACCTGCATGCCCTGCGCCTGTACCTGCATGGGGGTCTCGTATGGGAATTGGACGTGGGCCTCTGCCGGCGGGCGTGCCTCCGGGTTCCTGTCCCTAGCGACGCTGTCGCGGAGCGCCGCGATGGAGGTGCAGTTACGGGTATCATGATTGCCGTGGCCGTTGACTAAGCACCACAGTCCCTGATGCTGGTCGTCGTAGTCTCCACGACCCTTATCGTCGCGGCCCCTGCCACGGCCGCGGCCCCGGCCACGGCGCCCCCGGCCGCCTCGGCCCGCTGGAGCACCCTCGTCGGACCCGCCTTCGATGTCGAGGACGTACCGGTTTCGCCTCGACCTTTGCTGGTTGTCCCTGCGGTCGGGCGCGTCCCTGGACGTCTCCTGCTTACGCTTTCCCTTCGAAGAGCCGCCCTTCGACGGATCTTCGGTTTTTGCCGAGGCTCCGGCCTGGTTAGTGTCGGAGTCGTCACCTTGCCTTCGCCGCGCGTCTTCCTCTGCCCTGGCATATTCTTCCATCTTGTCGAAGAGCTTCGCCACCGTCTTGATTGGCTTCCGCGCATTGTACTCGGCCATCGGGCCCGGACGAAGGCCCTGTATGGCTGCATTGACGATGGTGGTCTCGTTGACGTCCTTCACTTGACATCGAATCTTGGCGAAGCGTTTGAAGTAGTCCCGGAGCTTCTCCGAGAGTTTTTGCTTCACGGCAAAGAGTTGGTCCGCATCGACCCGATCGACGTAGTTTCCTTGGAAGTTGTTGTGGAGGCGGACGCGGAGCTGCTCCCACGCGTAGATGGAGCCCGGCTCTATGGTAAAAAACCAAGAGAGCGCCACTCCTTGCAGCGCGAGGGGGAGTCCCTTTTCCTTCGTGGTGTCGTCTCCGCCCGCGGCTTCGATCGCGGTTTCGTATACGCGCACGAACTCACGGGGGTCCGTGTCGCCTTTATACGAGTCGATGGCGCTAGGGAACTTGAAGTCTTCGGGCCATGCCGCCTGCTGCAGCCCCGCCGAGAGCGGGGACTCCGGATCCACGCGCCGCAGCGGCACGCGGCTAGACGTGGGGGCTTCGCGACTGTCCGCCCTTTCCGGCGCGGGCTCGGACGCGATTGCTGGCGCGACCGGCTGACTCCGAGCCTCTTGTATATCTCTGACGGCTCCGCGAAGGTCCCCCAGCTCCCGCTGGAACGCGTTGAGAGCCGCCAGCAGGGCGCTTTCCATGCCCGGTGCGGGCGGGGTCGCCGGTGCTTCCGACGGGCGGGTCGGCGCGGGGATGACCGCGTCGCGGGGTCCCGAGCTGCCGGTCGCTCCGTCGTGGCTACCTCGGACCGCCCGGTCCGCACCGCCGGCGAGGGTTGCCGTGGGAGCGGCGAGGTCGGCTGTCGTCGCGTCGGCGGGGTCGGTTGTCGCCACACCCGTGTCGACGTCTTCGACCGCCGGGTCCATCCTCGCAACGCCGGTGGCGGGGTTGGTCGTCGCTGCGCCGGTGACGGGGTTGGTCATCACCGCGCGAACGTCGATGTCTTCGGCCACCGCGCCTGCATCGCCACCCGCGTCCGCCGCTGCCGATGCCGAAGCTCTGGTACTCATACGACGCTCCAGCCCGGCCGCCTTCTTTCCCTTCGCCGCCGCTGAGGAAGCTTTTTTCGGTGCCATCTTTTTCTTCGGTCTTCAGGCTTGTCTTCGTCCTCCCCACGGACGGCGCCAACTGTTGTGGCTACAGACCAAACAGAGAGGGAGATGGTAGTGGAGAGTGATGAAGATAAGTGTAATGGCCTGGGTTCTCCCCATGGCTTGTACTCATATATATGTGCACATGAGGAGTGCTTTTACAGTTATACCCTTACATCTGGTTATCCCCTCTGGGCAGTTATGTCATTATACATGGCCTATTCTGGGCCTTATGACCTCCCACCAGGCCTGCTGGGTTTAGGTGGGGGCCATCCCTACGACAATGGAGATGTTGATAATCCGTACAGGAACAGAGGAGCATGATGAGGCTACTATGGCACGTTTCTTTAATGAGTTGAATGAGGATGTGCAAGATAGGGTGGAGATGGTCAATTAATTCAACATCGAAGACTTGGTGCATCAAGCTGAACGTGCTGAACAACAACTGAAGCGCAAACAAGCCAAGGGTAGGCATGCCAACACTCAAACAAACCCATGGAGCCGTCCATCACAGCAAGGCGATGATGTGGGTTCACACTACAAAGTGGCGGCATCAAGCCATTCAAATGGTGCTCTTTCAAAGGAGGCAAGCAACAGAGGTAAAGAAGCAACTAAAACTGATTCTAGTTTGCCTTCTAATGCTCATGCTAGAGAAATTGAGTGTTTCAAGTGCAAGGGAAGAGGTCATATGATGCGTGATTGTCCAAATCAACGAAGAGTGCTTCTCACTAAAGATGGCTATGCTTCAACAACTTCTAGTAGTGATTCTGAAAGTGAAAAATCCGATGATTCCAAGGAGGATGTTGTCTATTGTGATCCAGAATTGAATGGTGTTAATCTTTTGGTCCGGAAGGTGCAAAGTAAAGAAACTGAAACAAAAGGACAGCGGTGGAGTGTTTTCCAAGCGGAGTGCAAGATCAAAGATAAAGCATGCAAGTTGATCATAGATGGTGGGAGTTATACCAATGTGATTAGCAAAGATTTGGTGTATGCTTTAGGGCTATCCACGTGGAGGCATCCTCAACCACATCATGTGGAGTGGCTACACAACTCCGGAAGGCTAAAGATAACTCACAAGGTGCGTGTTCCGTTTGTTGTTGGTGACTATGTTGACAAGGTAGATTGCGACGTAGTTCTAATGGATGCATGTGGGTTATTGTTGGGAAGACCATGGCAATATGATCGTAATGCTACGCATGAGGGCCGGTCCAACACATATACATTTGTACATGAGGGAAAGAAGCATGTGTTGAAACCAAAATTGGAGAGTGCTATTCATGTTGATGAAAAAATTACAGCCAAGAAGAAGCAAGCTCCCAAGATTACTCCAAAGCCGAGGACGGCTTTGCTTCAAGGAGGGGAGGATGATGTGGCACCAAGTAGCACTACAACTTTGGTTAGTGCTTGCAGTTCTGTGCATAATGTTCAAGATGCTTTGAATACCAATTCTGAGGTTTCTAATGTGCACAAAAGACATATTTGGAAAGCTAATGAAGTCTATTTTCCAACGAATCAAACGGCACTTGATTTGGAGCTTCCTACACAAAGTTATGGCAATTTCATTGGATGCTGCACGAGCTGTCCGGAGAGACGCGCGAGACTTGCAAAACATAAAGAGTTCGAGTATTGCAATGCAAGTAAGGGTAAAATCCGACCACACCATGACTTTCTAAAGGTTGAGAAGGATTTCTTTTCAGGTTCCAAACGGATTTGGAAGCCCCTTGAACCAGAAAACAAAACATATAAAGATTTGAAACCGATTCGGACTCGGATTGGGACAGCTGGCAAGACCGATACTAAAACGTCCATAACTTTCACAAACGGAGTCCGATTTGGGCGTTCTTGGACTCGTTGGAAAGCTATTTTGAAGCCCCACATAATGGATAAGGTGTCAGCCACGAAATTCTCATAGTCAGATCGTAAATTAAGAGAGAATCCAGAGGTAGAAGTTTAGGTTTTTCCTTTTTAGTTCGTATTGGAGTTTGTTTTGGCCTTAGGCCAAGTAGTGCGTGAGTTGTAATCAAGGCCGTGCATTGTGCACCAATATAAGGCCAAGGCCTTAGCCCCATTGTAACTTAGACTTTGATTTGAGAAATAGAAACCAGAAAATCACCATGGTTTGGTGGCCATTGTTGGCGTGTTCTTGAGATTTCCATCGAGGAATTGCTCTTGGTGTGTTGAATCCAATTGTGGTGTTGGATTCTACTCGCTGAAACTTCGGTTTCTCTACCCTTTGTTCACGTGCTGCGGTGTGCGTGGGAGAAGACTTATCTTGGAGAGGGCATCCAACAAGGCGTATCGTGAAAGATCAGGGCCAAAGCAACGGGGTTCAGCTAGCTTGCTAGTGGATCCGCATCATCACTGCTGGAGACCAAACAGGCAAGACGACGCGCCGGCAAGATGACAGCGTCCAGGCCGCCGGCGATCTGGACGCAACTAAAATCGTCAGGGAGAGAGGTCGACGACCTGGAAGCTAACAACGCATGACTGAAGCATCCGAAATTCCTTCCTGCTAGCTGGTAGGTTACCCAAAATCCCGGATACTTCTCGATTGGGAGCAAAACTCTCGGAAGATATTTGTTACTTCCTGCCTGTTGGACGGTTGCCAAAACTGCCGGATATTTCCTTCCTGCTGAAGTGATTTAAAATATAGATTGGTTCGGGCCTTCCTCTAACCCGTGAATTCCAGATCCGTTAAACAATAACTGTAGCACGAATCTCAATCATTAGCGACGGTGGATGAACCGGGTGTAATTACACCTGGTTGTAATTAGTATTTTTCCTATATAGCGCGCGCATGTAGTCTACTCATGCAGTCATGTAGGTGGAGGATGAGTCAATCAGTGCCGGCTCGTTTCTACATTCCTGTGCTCCGGCTCCACTATGATCCAATCAAGAAAGTTCCCTAAGTGTTCTATGAGCATGTCAAAATGCTTCTGCTTTATTTCTGGGTAGATTAGTTCGGTATTAAATTTTTTTATTGGCATGCTCATAGAAAAAAAGGAATGTCAAAATTCTTGGTTAAAGATTTTGGCGTTAAGAGAATTTTGGTTAAAGATTGCTAATTATGCCTAATAAAATGCTGGAGCGATGATTTCGGAAGGTGACAGGTTAGAGGCTAGTTTGGAATAACTTTCGCCTGCGCTTATAGATCTTGGAGATTGGGACTATGGGTAACTTTGTTTGGAATAGAAGTTGTTTGAGAAACTTCCTCTTACGTCAAGAAGAAAACATCAAATGACACTCTCAGCCACCGCCATTGCCCATTGGCATTAATCCATGGTACATCCCGATGCTTCCTATGCTTCGATCGATTTTTAGTGTTGATGCTCCTTTACTTGCCCTTTTTTTTTGTGCCCAGTGTGCTTATAGGTATTCATTTTGCTTTGTATCCATGGTTGCGTACATGCTTGGTGGATGCAGAGCTAAGAGCATAATTACTGCCCAGGGTTTGGTTAAAGTGCTATTAGTATCTTTCTTTCTTTATGTAGTTCATATCCTTCTTTTTGATGCCCAAGATGATCTGCATCTGTTAGATGTTGGAAAGGGTAGACCTCGGTTGCAAATTGCACTTTGATGGATTGTGTTGTGCCAAGGTAATAAAAAATGATGGGACACGTGTAGGGATGCAAGTGCTGAGATGATATAAGGTGTTGATTTTTAGTCAATTGTTCATCGGTGTTAAAAACAATTTGTTCACTTTTAGCTCTTTGTTCAATTGTAGCCTGTTGTAACCTTCCATCTTATATGAATGATGAAGTGCGTCAGGCCACCTTGTACGCATTTCATATTTCACAAAGAAAAGCTTAACTGATATATGTGCTTGGAGCTTCTGAATCACAAAAGTTAGCATATGTGTACTGTTCACCCTTTCTTGCAATTAGTTTGATGGTCGTCATATCAATCAATGCTCTCAATTGATTGTAGTCGATATAGTCAAGCAGCAACAAACTTCTATTCCTTTAAGAAAGAATGTATAATTACAACATAATATTTATTCTAAGTTTGGTTTTTCATTGCAACGCACGGGCACCTAACTAGTAAATTTTAAAAACGGTGTGGTTGTCATGTCATTCTCAAAAACAACCTTCTTTCTCTCTCCCCCTCTCTCTTCCTCCCCCCTCTCCCTTCTTGCTTTCTCCACCTACCATATGTTCGTCCGTCGATGACCTCCTCTAGCTCAACCTTGACATTGCATGCCCTCAGTTACACCACCCAAGGCTAGGTTGCGCTGCCAGCCATGTCATTGCACTAGGCAAACCATTGCCTGCAACCTCATCTTCCTGCACTAGCTATGTCACCATGAGCACCTCTATGCCTTTTGATCTTACACCGTCCTCGCCCAAGCAATAACATCACTAGAGACCCATTCTGGCGTGCCCCATTGCGCCGCCACCTCCCAAGCATCACATTGAGTTGAGACAAGATCGCATCCAGACTCCCCATGCCGAGGCTATGCTCATGCACTTGCTCCTTTCCCTTCTTAGCCGCTGGAACTTACCATCCACTACTGAAAGGGTCATCACAGACGATTCAAAACCATCATCACAGACGGTTCTTGAATTGTCTAAATTCATGTGTTTGTGATAACAAGTGGTTATCACAGACAATTCTCAAACCGTCTTGACATATCACAAACAATTTTTGGTATTAATCGTCTTGATATGTGATGTGTCACAGATGGCTAACACTAAAAACCATATGTGATATTACAGCTATTACAGATAGAATTTAAATATAGCTGCCTGTGATACCTCATATATCACAGATGGCTAATACTAAAAACTGTCTGTGATATTGCAGATATCACATACGGTTCTTAAGCATAGCTGTGTGTGATATTTGAAATATCATAGATGGCTAATACCAAAAACTATCTGTGATATATCATATATCAAAAACGGTTTGTTGTTATAAATCGTCTGTGATAGCTATTTTAATAGCTAAATTATTTCCTATTTTTCGGCTAGCCTCAGAAAATGCTAGCCATGTCATCTGAAAACAAGCAAATAGAACACACATATAGCACAATATAGCACATGACAATCATTACACAGATCTCATAAATGAATTAAATAACTGAAGAAAGTATAACTAAATGAATTGTTTGATTAAGCACAATTGAGTGATTATAATTGTATCAAATATTTGAACATTTAATCATCATCACCGGCGTGGAGCTCTTCATTCTTGTGTATGACCCCTCATCAAGAATTCAGAGAGCTATCCTCGAACTTCGACGAGTTTGTCAAGATGGAATGTACTTTTGTTGAATTCTATGCACTGTCGCTAGCAGTATTAAAGTCATTAGTATATATATATAAATATAAATTGATAATCACAAAATATTTATTGGCAGGTTGACAAACCTCTGGATCATTCGTCTTAGCATCCATGATTTCCTGCATATGGCGGCAAACGTAGAATCCACATATGTTGCCCTGTAGTTGTTGGTGGCACTGCAAAAATAGAATTATATACATAGGTATTGTCAGTTCTAGAGGCATTATAACGAAGTTTGATATAGCAGGATTGTTGTGTTGTAGTGAGTACCGGAAATTGTGTCCTGTGTCGCAGTGTGGCACTAGATTCCTTGTGTCTCCCTCCCTAGGCAAGATAAGCGCTGAACGACCTACGTAATTTCAAAAAGTAAGCCTTGGCCATTGCAAACGAAGGGAAGACTACAATAGAGTTATGTATCGAGGAAATGAGTTTACCTGTAAATTGTTTACTACACACGGGTGAAGTTGTGGTTGCTTATAAGTAGGGAATCAATGTATATTAACTTGCTCCACTTTGGTACAATCACAATTAGAATCTAGTGAGACTTAGTCATGTGTGTCACCACAGTGATAAATCCTAAATTCATATTGTGTATAAAGTACAAATAAAACTTGTATCACAACTAGTGAAGCACTTACTCTTGGTTAAAGGGTGCCAGGATATACTCCTTATCAGTGTGAGCAACAATTCCGTCGTTATGTATTCTTCGATGAAAGATTTATTTGCGTTGATTGATTGCTCAGAGAGGAAATCCATCGGTTATCACCGTTGTCGGACTCGTTGCATCATGGATTTATATATAAGCAATGTGTTATGACAAGGGTAAAATGGAAAATAGGGGGGGAATGCATTTTAGTTTGATTTCAGAGTTATGGAACTGGGCCCATATGACATGGGGGACAAACTGGATGAAAAGTAGTAGGCCCATGAACAACGATAGAAACTAAACTACTATGAAGTTTACTAAGGACAATGTTTAAGTGGTGCTGGAAGGAATCAAAAGGGGAGGAGGAAAGCTCTACTAGGTGGAAGGAGAAGAGCTGATTGCTAAATCAAAACAAGCTTAGTTCTGCATGATGGCTCAATGGTGCATGGTCAACTCAGTAAACCTAACATCTCTGATCTCTAATCCAATTTCAACCCTACTGAACTCTTAAGAGTAGGTGTTTCTAGAACCTAAGTCCTTACCCCCAAAAAGAATCCATGATCACTATATACCCCCGAAGGTACTGAGCCCAAACATCTGAAACCATACGGTACTCACATCTACAAAAGGTTGAGATTAAGAATTGAGGAATTGCTGAAGAATTCACTGATACAACCCTCTACTAGCCCCTTTGCTTCACCTGTGCTGTTAGTGAAGAAGAAGAAAATAGTCGATCGTCACTACCAATGCTTTCATCTAGAGGAAGTCAGGCTGTACAATATTACATAAATTTAGAACTTCATTATACAGTACACTTACAGTTTCTAGCATCGTAGAAGTGAGGCGTCGAGTTCGTCGAGCTTGAATAGTAAAAATAAGTCTTTGAAGGTCATGACGATGTAGCCCGAGTCATGGAGGAAATGTGGCTCTGTGTATCTCACGGTGAATCCACTTTACCGGTTTGGCTTCTTGTTGGACATCTGCATGTACTAGGTATGCAAAGATCTGTAAGCCAGTCCAAGGTTAGGTAATTTTGACTCGGGGATCCACAACAGTCTGAGATGGTACTTCCAGGATTCGAGAGACGGCTTAGTTTTCTATGGTTGGGCCTTAGTGCATCACTTGCGATACATTTTCGGTGTCATCTCCACGGGAGCTGATGCGATGGACTTATGAAGCGAAGCTTGAGGTGGAGTCATAGAGGGTTCTATTTGACAGGCATGGTCGTGTGGAGATTATGACCTAGAAGGGTCCAAGGTGATGTCCCTCTTGGGCTATTGGATGAATATGTGGATGGCATCCCCTATGTCATGATTTTTTTCATTTGGAGGCCTCTTCAGTGGGACAGCCTTGAAAAGCTCATTAATCTTGTCCACCTAAACCTGCATGAAATTGGTCCCTAGTTGGGCATCATGCACCAACGTCCCTGGCAGGATACGCCAACCCCCGCCCAGCGTCAATGGGAATGGAGCTAACAACCCTGATTCTGAGGATGCACAGCGTGGCCTCCTACATAACGATACACGATGAGCTCAGATATCCACCAGGTCTATCTATGTAGCATTCTAGAGATATACATTACCTAGATATTGTCGATAGGTAAGTGGGCGTCGCTATGTTCAGAAAGTGATGCGGACGCATAGCTACTCCGATGTTGAGGGGGATTGGGTACCGTAATAATGGGGGTGGCTTACGACTGGTTGCGAATTTCTCTCAGTTCTTTCCTCAATGCTTCTATCTCTCCTCGAAGTGAGGCAGTTATGTTCTCAAGTTTTGCATCAAAGTCCCATTTCATACATTCCTCGCACTCGGCCTTATATTTCTTCCTACTCCTATATGCCTCGGAGTCATTTGGAAATCCATGCCTCCAAGATATGTAAACCCCTAGGTCTCATGTACGACTTGGGTGCTCCTTATTTCCCAAGACCATGGATAGTATATCCCTCTCTCTGACTACTTAGAAGGAGCCTTTGGAAGATTCAGTAGTCAAAGTTTGCTGCAAGAGGCAATCATGTTATTTTAGACCCCATGAAGTTATGGACCTATTAACAACTAGGTAGTTTAACATATCTTATCAGGTGTTGGGACACTTCCTCATCTGTGGGGTTTTTGAAAGAGGCGATGTTCGAAGACGTGGTTGATGACCACGCTTTTAACCAGTTTCGGGTGTACTCGTTTGTGATCCTTGCAAATGATGGGGAAGTCTCCGATCGGATTGCGAGCTCATCCTCCATCCTCTATTGCGGATTTTACCGGTGTACCTAGTGGTGTCGAGTCTGTGAAGTGAGTGTTTTGTGCCTAGAGAGCCTTGTGTACCGCACTTTCCTATTGAAATTTAGTCATCGTCTTCATCTGCACAAAGGTCTCTCATGTTTTCGGTGACACGAAAGGATACTTCGTGAAGGGCGTGCGATCCTTGGCCATGTACTTCGTGACAAGCGTGCTCTTGAAGGCCTTCCATGCATTTCCCATTGCGAGGAGCGCTTGCCATTGCATGAGTCTCTGGACTTCTACTGGGATCTTGAACATATTTGAAATTTCCGTCCACAACGCACTTTTCTCATCTTTTGTCAAACCTTTCCAGCTTGCTATGGTGATGTGGACATGTTGCCTTCCAAGTATCCCACGGGCAGTCCAAAATGTTTTCGCTGCTTTCTTCAGTTACAGAGGGACCCCATCCAGAGAGACCTCCGTGACGGTCATTCGGCCCTTTGACCTTTTTGATACTCCTCTGCCATGCCTTACCCCGGTCTTCAGAGCGTCAATCCCATTCAGTGACATCGATGACGATGACAATGATGTCATCTCTTTTACAGGAAAAAATTAATTACAGTGAATTATGAGTGTAAACATTAGCACATGGTTGATCTTACAATAAATTAGAACATCCTGTAGAAGTAAGAAGAGTCGGAGGAGAGGAGACAAGAACGTAGTGGAAGTCGAAGGAGAGCGTGGACCACCGAACACCCAGAAGGCCGACTGTGAGGACAACATGAAGGCAACATTTTCGGCAATGACAAAGGACCACCATCCATGTCTTCATCTGCATAAGGACCATACCGAGACTACCCATAACAACCTTACGACTTACAGCCCGACACAAGTAGGCCCATATTCCCTCTCACATCCATTTCCCCATTCCTTTTTGGGTTCCACATAAAAAAGGCACTAACACATATGGACGGATGTAACACACGAGCTAAAAAGTGAGATTCGGGATCCATATTCAGGAGGAGAGGCGATGGGGAGGAGAGAACTCATGAACACACATTAACAGATATAGACAGATCTATCACACATGAGGTAAAAAGTGGGATTTGGGATCCATACCTTTGGAAGGAGAGGTGACGGGGAGGAGAGAACTCATAAACACACTTTAATAGATATGGACGGACCTATCACACATGAGGTAAAAAAGTGAGATTTGAGATCCATACCTTTAGGAGGAGAGGCAGCATGGGGATGAGAGGCGGCATCAGGACAAGGGGTGATGGGAAGGAGAGGCGACGCCGGGTGGAGAGACGGTGTTAGGAGGAGAGGCGACAGGACCACCATGCTAGGTGAGGAAGAAGAGGACAGAGATATTGAGTTCTCCAGCGGCGATGGTGAAGGTTGGGGGACGAGGAGACGGAGGGGTGTGCGAGTGAGAGGAGTAAGAGTGCAAAACCTAGCTAAGGAATTACTTATAGAAGAACTATCACAGATGGTTCTATTAAATAATCGTCTGTGATATTAAATATCATAGACGGTTCTATGATGTAACCATTTGTGATGTACATCATATCACAGACAGTTCTATTATGGAACCATCTGTGATGTTATACATTATCATAGACGGTTATATTATAGAACTGTCTGTGATATCGTACTTGTCACAGATGGTTCTATTATGGACCTGTCTGCCATACATATATCACAGACGGTTTGTGCCATCAAACTACCCCTGATAATATTAGATTTTTTTGGCTAGCCTTAGGAAATGCGAGCCATGCCCTTTGAAAACAAGCAAGCAGATACAATCGTAGATGTAATTATTTCTAAACCACTGAATCAATTACAATGGAATATTCCTTAATTACATGTTGAGTTTATTAATTACATTGGAATAATTTCCAAATAGGTGTTCGCCGTGTGGGATCATTCCACTTGGCTATTTTCCTTTTAAATAAAGCTCTTCGTAATGATCGACACACATATAGCTTGTTTCATCCCTTGGTTCTTCCTCGATCCTAATGCTGTCTTCGAATAGAGGCAAGTCATCAAATTGATTGTACTCTTTCTCATCCATGACGTTCTCAACTTCAACAATCCTTCTTTTTCCATGAAGAACTATGTGGTGCTTCTTATTTGTTGGGTCGGTTATATAAAGAACTTGAATAACTTGCCTCGCAAGTATGAATGGTTCGTCTTTGTATCCTACACGTTCGAGGTCTACAGTAGTGACACCGTACTTATCAACCTTTACACCCTGTGGAAGTTGAACCCAATGGCACTGAAAGAAAGAGATCTTGAAAATTACGTGGTCGAGCTCTCAAATCTTCTCTACAAGCCCGTAGTAGGAGCTTGGGGTAGCAGTACTGAACTGCTCATGTAATGCATCTATGTGGATACCTAAGTTCTACACTATGCTCTTTCTATCCTAATTTATTATATAAAATGTGTACCCATTAATGTCATATCCTTTCCATGTTACAATTGTAAATTTTGGCTCTTTTACCAACCATTGCAGCATTTCACTTGATGACCTCCTAGTGAATCACACCCTTAACCATTCGTTGAATCAACAATTGTGTTGCCTCATGATCCAATCCTCGGACTGACCTGGATTCTCTTGGGGTAGCATGCCCCCGTGCTCTTTAATATACGGGGACAATTCAGTCATGTGTTGCAAGACCATGAAATGGGCTTGAGTGTTTGTATCCAAATCAGGAGTTATTGCTTTTCTTCCGATGGTCCCGATACTCTCTAGCCTCCCCTTGTGACGAGATAGAGGCACTCCTATCGGTTTGATTGAGCCTTGTAATCGATGCAGAACTCAATGACCTGTTTGGTTGCATAACCTTTGGTGATGTTGCCCTCTGACTGAGATCTATTGCGTACATAGGGCTTAAGAATTCCCATGTACCTCTCAAATGGGTACATATGACGTAGAAACACGGGGCTGCATATCT
This sequence comes from Dendrocalamus latiflorus, assembly GCA_017311315.1. Classification (NCBI taxonomy): domain Eukaryota; kingdom Viridiplantae; phylum Streptophyta; class Magnoliopsida; order Poales; family Poaceae; genus Dendrocalamus; species Dendrocalamus latiflorus. The sequence continues at coordinate 36,443,661 of CM029652.1, read as the reverse complement.
TTATCTCTTTCACAAGGTGGACAATGAGATGGACCATAATATTGAAAAATGATTAAGGGAAATACATCTCAAGATGACATAGAGTCGCCAGCACCTCCTTCTGCAGAACATCTAGTCCATCAGGATCGATGATCTTTTGAGCAATTACGTTAAAGAAATAACATAGCCTCATGATTGCCACTCAAACCTTGTTCAGTAAAATAATTCTAATTGCAATAGGAAGCAATTGTGTCATTAGCAAATGACAATCATGAGACTTCATGCCAATTAATTTCAAATCTTCTATGGAAACCACCACGATCTTCATGCCAATCATGGGGTCTCCTTTCCATTGTGCTTCTTCATCCTGTAGACCACCACGATCTTGTCGGTGAGTGACGTCGAGAAGTGTGCGATGCGGGGGTCTCTAGGGCATCGATGTTATGGACGCACCTCAGGTTGTTGAGATAGTAAATTTATGACATACATTTCACTAAGATAAATCTGTGACATACATTTTACTAAGTGTCAAATTGGAAAATTACTACAGATAAACTTCAAGATTACTATCACAAAATTCATATGCCAAGAAAAAAACACATGGTTGCTTGTGAGGAGGAAGGCGACACATTTGTAGATGGACTTCATGTCCTTCTCCTCCTCCTTCTTCTAGGAGTGCGTGACCTCCCTCAGGTCATCGACGATGGCCTTGCACCAGTTGACTTCACCAAAATTGGCAACGTCCTTCATCAGCAATGTGTCCTTCCTAGTGATGTTGTTGCTAGTTGTTGGGAAGAGGAGCTTGCTGAAGGTGGCTAGAAAGAAGCATCTGATCATGAGGATGTCAGTGCCCTTGACTTGAATCCTCTGCAGGAGAACGTTGACCTCACCGAGCGAGTACTTTAGTTTGATGAGCTCGGTGCTGGCTGCGGCATATGATATCAAAGGGGCATCCCTACCACTGCAAGGGAGGTTGAGCACACAACTAACAGTGTGCGGTGTGCTAGGGAGGCCCCTATCCCTATCGACACGCAACACCATGTTGGTAGGGTCAACCCTGTCCATGAGGAAGCAGAGGATGTTCCTGCTCTCCAGATTCCCCACTACAGTCTACATAGAAAAAATAACTCAAAATAAAAATATTTTTTTTACTAACTGGATGTTTAACCTTTACTGCCCAACGAGTACAATTTTTTTTGTGTTCTAGCATATACGCCCTATAAAGCCATGGTCAAAGTGCGCGATGGTCGAAGGGGGAAGTGGTCGACGTCGAAGGGGCGTGGTCATCGAAGGGCCATGGTCGAAGAGAACAGTGGTCAAAGTCAAAGCCGTGGTCGACGTCAAAGGGTCATGGCTGACATCAAAGGGCCGCGGTCGAAGGGGATGGTAGTTGAAGGGGGAAGTGGTCGACGTCGAAGGGCTGTGGTCATCGAAGGGCCATGGTCAAAGGAAGCAATGGTCGAAGTCGAAGATTCGTGGTCAAAGTCGAAGCCATGGTCAAAAGGGGAAGTGGTCGACGTCGAAGGGTCGTGGTCGAAGGGGACAGTGGTTGAAGGGGGTGGTGGTGAAGGGGGATGTGGTTGACGTCGAAGGACCATGGTCATGGAAGGGTCATGGTCGAAGGGGATAGTGGTTGAAGGGGGGCAGTGGTCGAAGTCGTAGATCCGTGATTGAAGTTGAAGATCCATTGTCGAAGTCGAAGCCATGGTCGAAGGGGGCTGTGGTCAACATCGAAGGGCTGTGGTCAAAGAAAACAGTGGTCGAAGGGAGTAGTAGTCGAAGTCCAAGATCTATGGTCAAAGTCGAAGATCCTTAGTCGAAGTTGAAGCCGTGGACGAAGGGGGAAGTGGTTGGCATTGAAGGGCTGTGGTCAAAGGGGACAGTGGTCGAGGGGCAGTGGTCGAAGTTGAAGATCAGTGGTCGTTGTTGAAGCTATGGTCGAAGAGAGAAGTGGTCGACATCGAAGGGCCGTGGTCGAAGAGGATAGTGGTTGAAGGGGGTAGTGGTCGAAGTCGAAGGGGACAGTGCTCAAAGTCGATGGGGGTAGTGGTTGAAGTCGCGGTCATGGTCGTAGTCGTAGCGCCCGTGGAGGTGATCGTAGCTGTCATGGTTGTTGTCGTAGATCCAACCCAGAGGGCACCTGCTGGCTTGTCCATAACCTCCACCGCTACAAGTTCCTCCTCCAGTTGGACATCCCCGTCACCTACCCCTAGGTCACCCCCGAGATCGAGCTCCCCACCCTCGATGGCAAGACCCACAAGGTCTCGTACTCCCCATGTATTGTAACATGCTTTTTGGCCACGACGTGTGATTGACGGCTTTCGATTTATGACCATGAACACTGGTCGATGTGTTCCAACTTATGACCACGAGGTGTGGTCGATGTCTTCTGACTTACGACCATGAGTGCTGGTCGAAGTCGAAGCCGTGGTCGAAGGGGGCCATGGTCGAAGGGGGAAGTGGTCGACGTCAAAGGGATGTGGTTAAAGGAGACATTGGTTGAAGGGGGCAGTGTTCGAAGTCAAAGGGGGCAATGGTTGAAGTCGAAGAGGGCAGTGGTCGAAGTCGGGGTCATGGTCGAAGTCGATGCAATGTTTAAAGTCAGGGCCGTGGTCAAAGGGGCCATGGTCGAAGGAGGCCATGGTTGACGTCGAAGGGCCATGGTCGAAGTCGGGGCCGAGTAGGCTGGTAGTCAGGTGACAGGGCACAAGCGCACTAGAGACCTACCAACATACGACCACCAGCGATGGTCGATTGCTCTCCACCTACGATCACATGTGATGGTCGACGGCTTCTAACTAATGACCACAAGGTGTGATTGACGGCTTCCGATTTACGACCACGAGCACTGGTCAATGTGTTCCAACTTACGACCACGAGGTGTGGTCGACATCTTCCGACTTGTGACCACGAGCGTTGGCCGATGTGTTCTACTTATGACCACGAGGTGTCCTCGATGGCTTCCTACTCACGACCATGAACGATGGTCGTCGGCTTCTGACGTACGACCATAAGCCATTGTCGAAGGCTCCCGATTTAGGACCATGATCGATCATCGACCGCTGCCAACTTATGACAACCAGTGATGGTAGACCACTCTTGGCTTACGATCACGCACGATGGTTGATGGCTTCCAACTTACGATGACAAGGTGTGCTTGAGGGCCCCTGACTTACGACCACAAGGTGTGACTGATGTCTTCTGACTTATGACCACGAGATGTGATCGACGACTTCCGACTTACTTGATGGATTTAAAAACTTTTAGAACATATTTGTATGCATATTCTAAAAAATTTTACCACCTGTGAGTTTTAAAAAGTGTAGTATGATAAATTTGAAAAATCTATAGCAATGCACGAGCATTCAGCCAGTATCCCCGGATATTTAAGAGCTTTTCTCAATCACTACTATAGAAAGGCTCATCATAGCTGGTTCAGAACCGTCATCACAGACAGTTTCTGAACTATCTGAATTTATGTGTCTGTGATAATAGGTGGCTATCACAGATGGCTCTCAAACAATATGTGATAATTACAACACATACGGTTTTTTGAAAAACCCATATGTGATGTATCAAGTATCAGAGACAGTTCTTTAATATTGCCTTCTATGATATATCAAGTATCACAGACGGTTTTTCAAAAAAACCATCTGTGATATATCAAGTATCAGAGACGGTTCTTTAATATAGCTGTCTGTGATATATCAAGTATCACAGACGATTTTTTCAAAAACCGTCTGTGATATGTCATATATCACAGATGGTTCTCGGATATAGCCATTTGTGATATCTTAGATATCACATACAGCTAATACTAAAAGCCATCTGTGATAGATATTTAAATACCTATATTATTTTCTATTTTTGGGCTAGTCTCAAGAAATGCTAGCTATGCTATCTGAAAACAAGCAAATAGATCACATATACAGCACACGACAATCATTACATAGATCTCAACAAAATGATGTACATTTGAATGAAATATTGATTAAGCACAATTGGGTGATTACAATTGTATCAAATGTTTCAACATCTAATCATCACCGGGGTAGACCTCTCTAGTCTTGTTTATGACCTCTGCTATCAAGAATTGGGAGAGCTTTCCTTGAATTTTGGCCAGTTTGTCATGATCAATCGTGCTTTTGTCGAATTCCACGCGTTGTCGCTAGGAGTAGTGTTAAGTCATTAGCATATATATATATTGATAATCACAAAATAATTATTGGCAGGTTGACAACCTCTAGATCATTTGTCTTAGCGTCTATGTTTTCCTCCATATGGCGGCAAATGTAGAAGCCACATACGTTTCCCTGTAGCTGATGGTGGCACTGTAAAAATAGAATTATATATATATAGGTATTGTCAGTTCTAGAGGTATTATAATGAAGTGTAATATAGAATTATTGTATTGTAGTGGGTACCGGATATCGCGTCGTTTGTAGCAGTGTGGCGCTGGGTTCCTTGTGTCTCCTTCCCTGGGCAACATAAGCGCTGAACGACCTACGTGATTCCAAAAAGTTAGCCTTTGCCATTGCAAACGAAGGGAAGACTACAATCGAATTATGCATGGAGAAAATGAGTTTACTTGGCAATTGTTTATTGCACATAGGTGAAGTCGTGGTTACTCCTAAGTAGAGAATCAAGGTATATTACCTTGCTCCACTTTGGTACAATCACAATCAGAATCCAGTGATCCCTAGTCATGTATGTCACCATAGTGATTAATCCAAAGTTTATGTTGCGTATAAAGTACAAATGAAACTTGTTTGGTAACTAGTGAAGCACTTACCCCTGGTTGAAGGGTACCATGATGTAGTACTTGTTACTGTGAGCAAGCAATCCCCTCATTATGTAATCTTGGAAGAAGGATCCATTATCGTTGATGGATTACTTAGAGACCAAGTGTAGGTTGAGGAAACCCACCGATTCTCGTTGTCACCGAACTTGTTGGATCATGGATCTATGCATAAGCAATGGATTTTCACATTTATCGATGTTACATAAATGTAGAACTTGATTGTACAATACACTTATAGTGTCCAGCATCGTAAAAGTGAGGCATTGAGTTCGTCGAGGTTGAATAGTAAGAATAAGTCTTCGTCGTGGATGAGGAAGAGTACAATCAATTTGATGAGTTACCTCCATTTAGAGACAGCGTCATGCTCCAGGAAGAACCAAGCAATGAAGCAAGCTATATACGTGTCGACCATCATGAAGGGTTTTATTTAAAAGGAAATAACCAAGTGTACTAATCCCACATGGTGAACACCTATTTTAAAATTATTCCAATGTAATTATAAGAAACTCAGCATGTAATTAAGGAAACATTCCATTGTAATTGATTTAGTAATTAAGAAATAATTGCATCTGCGATTGTATATGTTGTTGGAACTAATCCTGACTATGCTTATTGCGTTGAGGCATGGTTGAAGCTGCAGTCGAAGGCATGGTCGAAGCTGAAGTCGAAGGCGTGGTCGAAACAGTAGTTGTGACCATGGTCGAAGTCGCCGTGGTCGTAGGAGTTAATTTATAAGTGGTCGAAGCTTGCTTTTTTTCATAGGGCATGGGTATTACTTCCTGACAAAAATAGAACTATCACAGATGGTTCCATAATATAACCGTCTGTGACACTACAACATCACAGATGGTTCTATTCTGGAATTGTCTGTGATGTGGTTTATATCACATATGATTTTATAAGAGAACCGTCTGTGATACTAATATTACATATGGTTCTTTTAAAGAACCGTCTGTGATAATTCCTCCTATAAGTAGTGCCCTACTAGGTTTTGCGCCCTCATTCATTAACGCGGCCACAAATCCTTTTGCCACCTCACCTCTCCTCCATATCGCCTTAGCTCGCCATCGCCCCCAACCAGATCGACAACCTCACCGTCGCCCCCACAGGATTCATCAACGCCCCAGCCGGATTCGTCGTTGCCCCCGCCAGTTTCATCGTCACCCCAATCGGATCCGCTGTCGCCCCCACCTGGTTCGACCGCCTCTCCTCCCTATCGCCTTAGCTCCATCTGAAGGTGTGGATTTGCTTTATCTTTTTGCTTCATCGTCTTTTCTATCGCACTAGCAATCCTTGTAGAAATAATTTGAGACAATGTTTTTTCTATTAAGTAGAACATATTTTTGTTAGATCTAACTAGATAGTGTTTTTTCTATTAACTTGAACATATTTTTATTAGAAATACATGCCGAGAGATGAAATAGCTAGGGAATAAATTTAGAGATAAATTGTTGGAGTTATTGTTTCTATTATCTTGTAGCAATAATATACGTTGCCGAATGTTCTTACATGTACCCTCCTCCGAATCGGAGTAGTAGTTGTAGCTAGGGATAAAATAGTTAGGGAATGAATTTAGAGATAAATTGTTAGAGCTATTGTTTCTAAGTGAGTTGGAGGGTCGTGTTATTGCTACAAGATCTATTTAGAATGGCATGTTAATGTGTTCCAAAGAGACCTTGTAGCAATAATATATGCCAAAGAGACCTTATAGCAATAATATATGCCAAAAAGACCTTCGAAGGGCATGAAGCAAATCACACACTCTAGTGTCCTCTGTTATTCACTTTGTTATTGCCACAAGATCTATTTGGAGTGGCAAATCACATATTTCAGTGTATCAGGTTCTACAAAATAAGTTATAGATGTTGTTTCTTCCTCCTCATCATGTCGTGTGTTAGGCTTGGTTGCTGTCTTAGGCGTAAGAGAACCTTTGGGTTGTCGTGCCCTTTATTTGTAAATGAAGGGTGCGGCAGCCCAAAGGTTCTCTTATGCCTAAGACAACAATCAAGACCAACACACAGAATGATGAGGAGGAAGAGACTCTAACCATAACTTACTCTGTAGAACCTGAGACACTAGGTTATGTGATTTGGGATATTAGTATTGCAAAGAGACCTTGTAGCAATAATATATGTCGCCAGGTGTTCTTATTTCTTGTAAGATCAACCATGTGCCAATGTTTACGCTCACAACTCACTGTAATTAGTTTTTCTTGTAAGAGAGATGTCATCATTGTTGATGTCGCTGAATGGGTCTAACACTTTAAAGATTGGGGTAACTAAGCATGGCAGAGGAGTATCTAAAAGGCCAGCAGACTGAATGACCATCACAGAGGTCTCTTTGATGGGGCTTTGCAACTGTAGAAAGCAGCTGTAGCATTTCAGACTACATGTGGGATAATCGGAAGGCAATGGGTTCCTATCACAGTAGCAAACTAGAAATATTTGACAGAAGATGAGAGAAATGTGTTGTGGACGAAAATTTCAAACTCGTTCGAGATCCCAGCAGAAGTCTAGGAACACATGCAATAGCATGCGCTCCTCGTGATGGGAAAAGTGTGGAAGACCTTCAAGAGCACATTTGTCACGTAGTACATGACCAAGGATCACACACCCTTCACGAGGTATCCTTTTGTGTCACCGAAAACATAGGAGGCCTTTGTGCGGATAAAGACGACAACTAAATTTCAATAGGAAGGTGCGGCACACAAGGTTATCTAGGCACGAAACACTCACCCCACAGACTTGGCACCGCTGGGTACGTGTGTAAAATCCCGCAATGGAGGATGGAGGATGAGTTCAAAATCCGATCGGAGGCCTCCCCACCATTTACCAGGATCGCAAACGAGCACGCCCGAAACTGGTTAAGAGCGAGGTCATCAACCACATCTTCGGGCGTCACCTCTTTCAAAAACCCCGCAGACGAGAAAATGTCCTAACTCCTGGTAAGATATGTTAAACTACCTACATGTTAATAGGTCCATACCTTTATGGGGTCTAAAATAACATGATTGCCTCTTGCAGTAAATATTGACTACCGAATCTTCCGAAGGCTCCTTCCATGCAGTCAAGGAGAGGGATATACTATCCACCACCCTGGGAAACAAGGAGCACATAGGTCGCATGTGAGGCCTAGGGTTTATGTATCTTGGAGGCACAGATTCCCAAACGACTCTAAGGCGTATAGGAGTAGGAAGAGATCCAAGGTCAAGCGTGAGGAAAGTATGAAATGGGACTTTGATGCAAAATTTGAGGACATAACTGCCTCACTTCAAGGAGAGATAGATACGTTGAGGAAAGAACTGAGAGATGTCCATAACCAGTCGCAAGCCACCCCATTATTACGGCACCCAGTCCCCCAACGTCGGCGTGTTCGCGCCACTTTTTGAACATAACAACGCCCACTTACCTATCAACGACATCCAAGTAATATACATCTCTTAAATGCTACATAGATAGACCTGGTGGACACCTTAGATCTCGTGTATCGTTATGTAGGAGGCCAAGCCGTGCATCCTCAGAATCAGGATTGTTGGCTCCATTCCAATTGACACTGGGTGGGGGTTGGCATATTCATGTCTACTAGGGACGTTGGTGCACGGTCCCCAGCTAGTGACCGGTTTCACGAAAGTCTAGGTGGACATGATTAATGACATTTTTAGGGCCGTCCTGCTGGAGAGGCCCCCAACAGAGAAATCATAATACTAGGGGATGCCATCCACATATTCATCCAGTGGCCTAAGAGAAACATCATCTTGGACCCTTTCGTGTCATGATCTTCACATGACCATGCCTATCAAATAGAACGCTCTATGACTCCACCTCAAGCTCCTCTTCAGAAGGTCAGCGCATTGGCTCCTGTGAAGGCGACGATGAAAACGTATCACAAGCAAAGCGCCAAGGCCGAATTGAAGAATATTAAGGTGCCTCCCAGCGAATGGAAGTCTTGGATTGGTTTTAGGAACTTTGCATACCTGGTACATGTAGAGGTCTAACATGAAGCCAAGCCGGCACAGTGAATCCTTGCTTCACCTCGATGCAACAACATCTTAGCAGGAGGTCCAAACTCTTGTTGGATCAACTATTACTTGCCTTCAATTTTAGCAGTTCAAGAATAAATGACAACCTTGTGTATTGTGGCTTGCACCCAGGGAACAAAGGTTTCTCCAGGTCCTCCAGCAAGCCCTCAAATTTACCAAATTCTCTCTCACTATAGTTTCCTTCTGCATCGCGTAGCATCTAATTCAAATTATCATCATACGACCTATCATCATCGAAAGCACAATCCACAACTGGCATATCATTGTCTCTCTCGACGATGTTATAATTACCTTCCTGTATAATCTTCTCTTCACCGTGAATGGTCCAACACATATATCCCTTTTTGAAACCCCTTCGAATCAAGTGAGATTTGATCTGCGCTGAGTTAGTAATCATCTTTAGATTATCGCAATCAATGCATGGACTATATATATATATATATATATATATATATATATATATATATATATATATATATATATATATATATATATATATATATATATATATATATATATATATATATATATATATATATATTCTATCACCTTCTTCAACATATCTTACTCGGCCACTCTTCTAAAAGTAGACATGCCATTAATGTACTCTTCACTCACATGGTTCTTAACGTACATCCAACTTCGGTCCATCTACACTATGCATGTAACAAATTAATATCAAATTGGATTATTAATGCTACTATAGCTAATTAACTAGCCTAGCTACTTACACACATAATTATCATTCACCTAATAATAAATTATCTATATCTAAATTAAGTAGCTAGCCATGTATTCATAAAGCAATATGCATGTATGTATATATCAATCAAAAATATATTACGTAAATCAGGAGTACTGACCCATTCTTAAATTGGAGCAAATTACCATCTCTGTCCAAACCTAGCTATCATCTCTCTCTCTCTATTACAAGGTATATAAATTATTAGAAGTAAATACTAACTTCTAATAACTAAGAACAAATAGATCTACAAACGGTATGTTTTCAAGAAACTCTCCAAAGCCGGCTGCCTCCTTCAATGCAGCGCAATGAAGACAGATATGTCAAGACCATGCTAGGGCTATTTATATTACGTGGCGTATCCTAGACGGTTCTAACCATAAATAGTCTGTGATATAAAACGATTGCAGATGGTTTGTATTAATAACCGTCTGTGAACTTTCACAGACGGTTATTAATACGAACTGTTGGTGATGTCTGCCATTATCACAAACGGTTTGTATCAATAATCGTCTATGATAATTCACAGACGATTATTGATACAAACCGTCCGTGATGTTTTGTATTATCATAGATGGTTCGTATTAATAACTGTCTGGGAAAATATCACAGATGGTTATTCGTATGAACGATCTGTTATAGTTACATATCACAGATGGTATATGGTTACACTTGGAAAACTGTCAATGATAATTATATCTGTGATATAGCCGTTCAGTATAACATCTTTTGTAGGAGTGAAGGCCCAAGCTTTTCGAATTTTGGACCTATTTGGACCCCAAAATACCAAGAATTCCGTTTTTGGCCCCCTGTACAAAAAAATTCCACTTTTGGACCCCTTCCCACCGCGGGATTCCCCCGTCGCGCCACGTGGGCCGGTCGTGCGGAACGTGGCCGCACGACTGAGCTGGCGGCGCGCCCGGGCGCGCGTCTCCCCGCCGACCGCGCGTCTGACGCCCCGAGCGCGCGTGTGCCGCCGCGAGCGCGCGTTTGCCCGGCCGACCGCGTGTCCCGCCCCCGCCCGAGCGCGCGTCTTGACGCCCGACCGCGCGTCCTGTGCAGCCGACCGACAAAATTTGTATTGACTGTGTATATATATTTATACATATATAAAGTTATTATTTAAAAAATTTATTTGTATATATAAAATGAGTGGAAAAATATGAATTTGAAGTGGACTCCACTGTACTGCTTGTGTAATTTTTTGTGCAAATTTGAAAATTTAAAATATTGTTTCGTAGAGTACGAAAGAAATTTGTGTGAAGTAAAGATTAGCGTATTTGTGATTTTCATATATTGCTGACCGTGAAAAATGTGTTGAACTGACAATAACAAATTTTGATCATGGTATGTTGTTTTATTGGAAGTAATTTAAAGAAAAATTTTTTGAGCACAAATGTGATATGAACAATTGAAGGAAATGAAGGAAAGTGATATTGAACACGTATGATTATAAGTTTTGTTAATTTTGTAGTTGTGAATCAGAAAAAAATTTGCAAAAATTGTAAAACAAGTTTATGTTGATTATATGTTGTAGATGCATAAAAAATTTGGGTAAAATTTTTTTAGGAACGATTGTGCGTAGAACGATCGATATATAAAGTGGTAAGTGATGTTTGTATGTTTTGTTAATTTTGTAGTTATAAACGAACTGCGTAAAAATCAGATAAAGTTGCAATAGACGTTTATGTTCAATGTAAGTTGTAGATGCATAAAAATATTTGGTAAATTTTTTTAGGAACGATTGACCGTAGAACGGTCGATACATAAAGTGGTAAGTGAATTTTAGGGTTTGGTCTGTTATTAGGGTTTGCAATCTCCGTGATTGTTTTCAGTTTTGGCAATTTTGTAGTTATAAACTGGATAAAAATCAGATAAAGTTGTAATAAAAGATTATGTTCATTGTAAGTTGTAGATGCATAAAAAATTTTGGTAAATTTTTTTTAGGAAAGATTGACCGTAGAACGGTCCATACATAAAGTGGTAAGTGATATTTTGAAGGTGAGGACCGCTATGTTAATATTGTTAAATGAGGTGCTACGTGAATCATGGAATGCGAAAATACGAGATATTAAACTTCATAATACAGTTGGGAGTAACATGCCGCGTAGATTTTTATTACATGCATAACATATAGCATGATTGCGACTAACCCACCCAACTGCTCGTACAGCCTACTGTGTGGACCGGGGCCACTTTCCCTTCCTTGCCCGCTCGGCGTTAAACTCCTCCGCGGCCTCTTTTGCCTTAGCCGCAATTTCCCTCTTTCTCTCGCGCTCCATCTCGCGAGCCTCCCGCTCCCTACGCGTGCACGCTTCAAGATGAGCTTGCGTCTCGCGCTGTATACGCAGGGTGTGCTCGTGCTTGCGGCGCTCCTCCTCCAGCAACTCCTTCTCCTTTGTGACATTCCACTCCTCGAAGTCGAGGGTCCATTGGTCCTCAGGGTGGATCTCAAGATCGATCCATTTGCGGTAGGCACATAGGGGCTCCGGAGACTGTAAATAAAAGAGAGATATTGTTAGTGCGTGTTGTGAAGGAGAAAAGGTAGGGGAAAATGGTGCATGTGGTCGTTACCGGCCGCCGATAGGTTGCGGTGTCAAAACGGCGGTTGGGGTAGTCACTGGAGTAGTTTGCGCAACCCCAGTACCGCATACCTAGACTGATGCGGTGCTTAGACTTGAAGAACTTGCACACGTCCCCGCACCAACAAAGGGGAGGTGTCTCCCCCTCAGGTGGTAGTTGTGGCGAACGCTCGGTGGGGACGTCCGGGATGGGGTTGTTGCTACGCGGGCGCTCTGGGGGGGGGACCTTTCATCGTAGCACGATGGGCTTGTTCTACCCGGGCCTGTATCGCCCTTATTTTCTCATCGCGGGCGGCATCGCGGGCTGCAGCTGACCGTGCTATATCACGGGTCTCCTCCCAATCCTTCACCATCTTGTCCCATTGCTTCTTCTTGCCTTTGTCCATCCCGGTTGGGTGAGGGAAGCGCGATGTAGTATGGGGTTTGGATGTGCAATGTTCGCTGGGAAATGGAATGCATACCAATTTATAGGGGCCGTTTTGTCTCTACTCGTACGTGTAAAGATGGTCCGCGTGGTCGTAGCAGTGAGTAAAGATGGGAGTGCTGCGATATCACTGAAAAAAGGCCCCCGTTTTGTCATGTCACTGCCCAAAGCTGGCATCTTTTGTCATCTCACTGAGCAAAGCTGACCTCTTGTTGTCATGTCACTGAGCACAGCTGCCCTCTTTAGTACTGTCACTGCCCAAAGCTGGCATCTTTTGTTATCCCATTGAGCAAAGCTGACCTCTTTTGTCATATCACTGAGCAAAGCTGCCCCGTTTTATCATGTCACTGCGCAAAGCTGGCATCTGTTGTCATCTCACTGAGCAAAGCTGCCTCGTTTTGTCATGTCTCTGAGCAAAGCTGCCCCGTTTTATCATGTCACTGCGCAAAGCTGGCATGTGTTGTCATCTCACTGAGCAAAGCTGCCCCGTTTTGTCATGTCTCTGAGCACAGTTGCCATGTTTTGTCATCTCACTGAGCAAAGCTGGCCTCTTTTTGTCATTTGACTGAGGACAACTGCTCTCTTTAGTAATGTCACTGCCCAAGGCTGGCATCTTTTGGCATCCCACTGAGGACAACTGCTCTCTTTAGTAATCACGAATTGGCTATACTCATGCCTTTTGGCATTGTTTAGGTGTTTAGCTCTCGCCAATGGCCTCTTATCTCTAAATACAGAGCATCAGTGCACACTCAGTCACCCAAGCTAGAAATGATGTCCTCCTTATTCAAGCCACGGGGAACCGAAGATGATGGCCTCATTCGGTAAGAGGTGTTATTTGATCCAATATTAAAATTTATTTCATTGTCAATATTATGTACATCTGTCCCTGTATGCATTTTATGCTTTCTTATGTAATGCCTTTTTAATGTGATGTGTATCATTGCACTTGGGACTTTCAGGGAATGACTTATTGACTTTGACACTAGCTCAGGGACTGAAAATGGATAATTGATGAGATAGGCTCCTCCCCTGAAGACCTGCAGGAATTTGTGCATTCACTCTCTTACGTGTACGTAGAAAATTGTACCACACGTCATTCTGCCAAGTTAAAGTATTAGCCTAATATGTATATGTCGTAATGGCCTAGCCAGAGTCATCAAGCAGCTCGGTAGGCGGTAGCTCAACAGCAGCCCGTTTTGTCTAGTCACTGAGCAAAAGCTGACCTGTTTTGTCTAGTCACTGAGCAAAAGCTGACCTCTTTTGTCATGTCACTGAGCAAAGCTGCCCCTTTTTGTGAGGTCACCTCAAAAGCTGGCATGTTTTGTCTCCTCACTGAGCATGGTGTGGGGTCCAGATTTGTGTTGTCTGTGGTCTTTGTGCGTGAGGCTACCCCCCACACAGCCTATAAAACAGAGCCATCCCTCACATACTCCCTGGCCATGTTATCAGTCACCTCCTGAGTAAGTTGTTCACAATCTGTGTAGTTTTATTTCGTGCTCACTCCCCCAGACTAGGCAATGAGTCAGCTCAGCACGTCTTCATGGGCACCCACGGTGATGTGCCCAAATTGCAACTTGGTGGTTAGACGTAGGACATCACAGACGGCCAAGAATCCCGGGCGACACTACTACAAGTGCCCCAATCACTCGGTGAGTCATATTGTTTCGGGTTCATTCAAATCGTGGTGGTATGTTTAAAAATCTTCTTGTCATGGAATCGCAGGAAGCTCATGGTGGTTGCCGATTCTGGGTGTGGGAGGATGAAATGGGAAATAGGAATGACAGTGTTCGCCGTGAGAGAGTTGTCGTGGGGGGTTGCGACCCCGTCGGGATGCAGCATCGTTTCGACAGACTAGAGTGGAAGATAAATTTAATGTTGTGTGCTATTTTGTTTCTTGTGTTTATTGTTATCCTCAAGTTGTAGTGCTGGAGGTTATCCTCGTGTATGTTCGCAATGTTTTATGCTATCTTGTCGTCAAGCTCTTTTGGTAATGTTTTATGTACGGTTGTGTTGTATTTTAGTTCTTGTGTTCGTTGGTGTGTTGGTGGTTGTACTACTTGCTACATGTCATGTACGTGAAATGTATGAGTTGTTCGTGTTGTCTTTGCCTGATGCCTTCTCCTCGTATATGTTGGTAATTTTTTATGGAATTTTTTGTACGGATAATCCCTTTTTTATTCGAAAATACATAAATATACCCGCGAGAAATTTTTTTACAAAAATAGTCTCCAGTCGCCGCCCCATTGGGCGACTTCTGCCTTTCGCCCCATTAGTCTTCTGTCAATCCCCGTGAAATTTTAGAGTTTTGTCAATTTTGTAGTTTTAAACTGGAAAAAAATATGGTATAGTTGTAATAAAAGGTTATGTTTATTGTATATTGTAGGTGCATAAAAAATTTTGCGAAATTTTTTTTAAGAACAATTGACTGTAGAACGTTTGATATATACATTGGTAAGTGATATTTTTATGTTACTAAGAATTAGTGTACCAAGAGTATGTTAATATTGTTAAATGACTTGCTATCTGAATCATTGAATGCGAACACACGAGATAATAACCTTATGTGAATAGAAATAAACTTCATAACATGCCGCGTACAATTTTATTACATGCATAACATATAGCATGATATGCGACTAACCCACCCAACTGCTCGTAACATTTTGTCTACTGGGTGTAGCGTGGTTGTTTCCCCTTTTTATCGCGCCTTGAAGATGGCTCCGCTGCATCCTTTTTCCTGTCATTCTTGGACTTGAGAGCTGCCTCCCGAGCTTGAAGCTCTTCCTCCTGACGCTTGATGGCTGCTTCACGCAGACTTAGCTGCTCCCGCCTCCTTTGCAGCTCATCTTCCTTGCCCTTCAGACGGATTTGGTCCACCCTCACGCGGCGCTCTTGCTCACGTCGCATCTGTCGTTCCACCTCGCGAGCCTGAGTCATCTTGACAAAGTATTGTCCTTTGTTTTCCACCTCCACTGCCTGGTTATGTGGCCATGTCGGCGACACCCGATCCACCCATTCGATGAACCTGCAAGCCTATGTGTGGCATGGTAGATGTCATGGATCAAGTTGAAAAACGACAACGAGAAACAAATGATTTAGTTGTCGTCGTTACCATGAAATCGTCATCCAGGTTTGGACACTTGAAGAACCTACGGCCGTATTTGGCTCGCTCTTCTTGATCCGTCCAGACTCCCAACATCGTCCTAAAGCCGCAGCGGCACTTCGGGCGCTCATGCCACTCCGGCACTCCAAATGGGTCGGACCTCCAGGAAGACATTGTTGTGTAGTAGTATTGTGAAGGCTTGAGGAGGAGATGTGGTATGGAAGACATAGGAGGCCTTTATGTAGGCAGGTTATCTGGTGCAGTGGGCATAGTCCATGGAAATGTCCTTATGTAGCCTTTTCAGAGCCTGTATCCTGTATTTATGAAACAACAAGGAAAGGTGACATGAAAACTCACTGGAAAGGATACATGCCTATGACGTGAACACTCACTGTAAAGGCTACAGCCTACGCCCCTATTTTGTTGGTTTCTGTAGCGATAGGCTTTTCAGAGTAGCAATAAATGTTCCTATGTAGGCTTTTCAGAGTAGCAATAAATGTTCGTATGAAGGCTTTTCAGATCGTAGTCTTTATGTAGGCAGTTTAGCTGGCATGTGTTGTCATCTGACTGAGCAAAGCTGCCCCGATTTGTCATATCACTGCGTAAAGCTGGCATGTGTTGTCATCTCACCGAGTAAAGCTGATCGCTTTTGTCATGTCTCTGGGCAAAGCAGCCATCTTTTGTCCCGCCATTCGATATAAATAGCACGGTAGAGGTCCCATGAAGTTGTAGCCAGAAAACCCTGTAAATCGAACAAAGAACATACCATGGCGGAAGATGAGGGGCCAGTCGGATATGGGTCACCGAAGGAAGACCTTCCCTTGGAAAGGAGGGAGATGTTCGGACCACAGTACCGCTTGGTACCAAGCCGGCGTGCGCAACCAGCGTGGCCGAAATGCAGACACAATGAGTACGTGGTCGTGCAGGTCCTGGAAGGGCCGAACGATGGCGGGCGCCGTTTCTTCCGATGCCCACGCTCCGGGGTACAAATTACTAATAGTACATTTTTTTATTGCTTATGGACCCTCCATGTTTACTGTCATTTTTCGCAGATGGCGAAATGCGACTTCTCCCGCTGGATCGACCCTCCTCATGAACGGTATATTGACCGTTATGTGGGTACTTTATGGGACCGAATAATGGACTTGGAGTACCGAATGGAGACTCTCAATGAGGAGAACAATGAGCTCCGCCAACAGATGCAACGCGAGAGGGGAAACGAGGAGGTTGTCAACATAGGAAGCTCTTATGATCCCACATGTTGCTGCGCGAACCCGAGCTGCATATGTGCGTGCCACTACCACGATGGCCAGCCCCGTCCGAGGCGGCCCCCTCAGCAGTTCTCCATGTGGGTGCCACGAGGCTCGTTTGGCATGTAGGCCACGAGGGTACCGAATGTGTTGATGCTGTGCCAGTAGGACTGTTGTGTTGATGTTTTGGGTGTAGAACTTTCCATAAATTCTGTCTGTATGTGCAATGTATGTGTTGTTTCGTGTTGTAAGTGCATGACGCCTTCATTTTCTGTGACCTTCATATTCTGTGCCCTCTTTCCATAACGATGTAATGTGCAACGTTGTTAAGCATGTGATGAATTGGTTGTTATGTACGTGGAGTTGTTATCACAAGGCAAAAAAAATTGTCGTCAAGCTATGTCTTCTCCCGCTACCCCGTGTTGTCATCTCTCAGTTGGTTGTATGCCGTACTAAATCAAAGAACTTAGAGCAACCCTTTTATACTAGAAACCATCTTTGAACATCAAACCATCAAGCACTTGAAAAACATCACAAATATTACAAAAGCACAATTTAAAAAATTCATTCATCATCTCGTCGTCGCCGCCTCGTACGGCGCATATGATCCTCTGAGAAGGTGAACCTACTAGGGGAGCGGGGTGCATCGCGAAGATCGTAGTGCGAGGGGTGTGGCCGAGGCGGCGGTGGGTACAACTCTGTGGACAGTTGCGACGGCTGGTCATAAAGCATAGAGCTCACCCAATCGGAGGAGGTGCCTACGTCCTGCTTAGATGGTACAACTGAATTAGACAATGGAAAGTACGAAAATTGTTCATAATGAAATACACACGTTTAGTGCATACCGGGGTATGTGGCTGGTGAAATGAGGATGTCGACGGGAAGTCCCCCATGTACTCGTGCGATGTCATGCCTTGATAGGTCGGCACAACCCACCTGTCCCGGTCATATAGGTTGGTCTGCACCTGTCCCGGGAGATATGAGGGCATCTGCCCCTCTGGTTGGTCGGGCGAGTCAGGGGCGCTGTCTGGAGTGGGCCCCCGTCGTCCTGGAGAGCGCGGTCGCTCGTCCGTCGCCCTCCGTGATGACGATGCCCGTTGCGACGTGCTATCCCGTCGCAATTGCTGCAAGACGAACATGTGGTTAGACATAAATGGTAAATGAGTGCATGAACAAATAGTTGCCAATTGTCGAACCGCCGGGCCGAAGCGCGTGGAGGCCGAGCGACCGTAGCTTGGCCGACTCTCGGACAGCCCCTCTGGTTCGTGCGGCGATGACGACCTCCATGATGACGTCGCCCTCCGTAGCTGCGTGCTATCCTGTTGCAATTGATGCAAGTCGAACATGTGCGTAGACATAAATGGTAAATGAGTGCATGAACAAATAGTTGCGAATTGTCGAACCGCCGGGCCGAAGCGCGTGGAGGCCGAGCGACCGTAGCTTTGCCGACTCTCGGACGGCCCCTCTGGTTCGTGCGGCGATGTCGACCTCCGTGATGACGTCGCCCTCCGTAGCAGCGTGCTATCCTGTCGCAATTGCTGCAAGACGAACATGTGGTTAGACATAAATGGTAAATGAGTGCACAAACAAATAGTTGCCAATTGTCGAACCGCCGGGCCGAAGCGCGTGGAGGCCGAGGATGGCCGTGCTGATCCTGGTGCTGACGGAGGCGCGGAGGGAGGTGGTGGTCCCTGGCCACGTCCGCCACCGCGTGTAGCAACAACGTCATCTCGGTGGCGACCGCAACTCAAGCCCCGTATCGCACCCCTTGCCCTTTCGCTGATGCTGCGCATATAACTTACCCACCGAGATTCGGTATTTGACTTCCTATGTCGTATAGCCTCATTAGCCTCGATGTCGATACGATGTAGCCGGTCCACCTGCAGTGAAACAAACAGTCACTTCAAATGTAATCCTGCATTGCGTAATGACACAGTACTCTCATACCGCCTCGTCGACCCGTGCCGCTAGATGATGGTCTGGACCTTCCTGTATAGCCGCCTCGTGAACAGCATGAAGTGGAGGTTGTGGCGGCTCCCCTGCAATAAGCCTACAGCGGGTGCGTGGAGCGTACCAGTCAAGGTACGCCCTGTACGGCGCGGGGTCGTCCGGGTCGTACGGCCGTGTCTCATCCACAAGCATCGTATGCGCATGGTCAGACCACATGTCTGTCCACGTCCGCTGTGTGGCTCTCCAGTCTTCGGTCGCTCGCCCTCTCCTCGATTGCCTGCAAGTCCATTGAGACATTACACAATCAGTACGGTACTGACATTGACAGTAATGCAGTAATTAAATTTGGGGTGTACTGACATACCAGTGGAACTCCTCCGCAAGAGGGCGTCCTGCCATGGGAGGGACATGCTGGTACAGCCCGAACTGTCTCATGACTCGGTGTGGGCTGTACGGCTCGACGCAGTGCGCGAACACCAAGTGGCAGGTCGTCATCCAGTACCTCTGATCTCGCTCACACTGGTATGACAACCCGTGGGGGCTGTGTTCGCAATTAACTGTGGAGACCATGGCCACCAGTCTACGTCGCCAAACGCCAGAAGCTCGAACCTCTGGTGGAAATCCGAGTACGCACGTCTCGGTCTCTCCCTGGCCCACCTCAACTGACCATGCGTCCAACGTGCACCCATTGTGGGCGCATCAACGGGGTCGTCACCACCATACAACTGCGGGACGAGGTCATAAGGGTGCACACGACGACCAAAGTCAGGCCTGCCAACGGGGAAGTGTTCCCATGACCACAACTGAAGGAGAAGGTAGCAGGCGGCTAGGACCGGCTCGCTGGCCGCGGTGCGCTGCGAGGCGTCACACAAGCCTCGGTATGTGGAGCTAAGGACTGCTGATCCCCAGCTATACTGTGGCTGCTGACCAGGCCAGCCATCCGCCAAGGACTCCGCTAGCGGTATGTAGCTAGGCTGCACGGAGTCTCCACTCGTGCTAGGGAACAAGACGTACCCAAACAGATATAGCAGGTATGCAACGAAGTGCGTCCGCACCGCGACCTCATCTGCGTCTGCAGGACAGGTCATGAAGCGACGAAGCCATCCATGTGGCACCCCAGCTGCGTTGTCTCGGATCGCATGACCGAACCGGTGACCCAGACGGACCTTCCAATCTGCTGCCTTCGGGGGTGGCACCAAAGCAGCACCACGGAGGGGTAGACCTGTAATCATCGTGACGTCCTGCAGAGTAACCGTCATCTCCCCCACCGGAAGTGGAAGGTGTGAGTCTCCGGCCTCCATCGATCAACGAGAGCTGACAACAGTGGCGCATCGTACTGGAACCCATGCGGTAGATCCAACATGCGGGCAATGGGCAGCAGACCGGTGTCCCGCAGTAGTGGGATGTACCGATGGTCAAGACGCCAGTTCTCTCGGGGGCCCCTAAGGACGAAGCAAGGAGGCCCCTGTGCGGGTGCCGACAACCACACATGGCATCGGTGGTGCTCGTCCCAACGGGGCTCTAGCAGCTCGAACGCCATGTCCTGCCAAAGAAGGACAACAAGTTAGTGTACATTACAACAAAATGTGCAACAAATAACAACATAATTAACAACAAATGTTATGACAGGGAAACGTACGGAATGTAGAAAAACATACATAAAATGTGCACACGAATATGACCCACACGACAAGGAAACATATGGAATGTGCGAAAATATACATAACATGGTAATGTGCAATACATAGCTACACCATCGAGCCAACAATTAAGCGTACACCTCCTGAATAATACATTACATATGGATTGTGGTTGGTA
Source organism: Dendrocalamus latiflorus (assembly GCA_017311315.1). Lineage (NCBI taxonomy): Eukaryota > Viridiplantae > Streptophyta > Magnoliopsida > Poales > Poaceae > Dendrocalamus > Dendrocalamus latiflorus. The sequence goes on along the minus strand of CM029652.1, from coordinate 36,422,973 downwards.
CTACGGAGCGTTGCTTGATGCCGGCCTGTTTGGGCACTGACTGAGGGAGTGGCCAAAGGTCTTGCATAGCCTACACTTCGGGCGCCGAACACGATCCCCTCGCTGGCTCTCATCCATGTCGTTGCGGATGCGACGGCTTTGTCGTCTTCCACGACCGACATGCTTCAGTGCATCGTTGGGCACCCATTTTATCTCCCCCCGCCATAATTCCCTGTAGTGCATGTCTACCCCGTAGGAATGGAACTCTGCACTCCAGGTTGCATACAAGTGCTGCATGTCGTAGTACTTGGAGATGTACTGTGTCGACGCCTGGTTCCATACAGCGCAGGCCGCGTACACATGGGAGCATGGCTTGTGCAGAAGCTGGGGCTTGTTGCAGGTGCAAGATGCTTCATCACCAATCGTGCATACCTGCTTGCGCTCCCCTCTAATGTGACCCATGACATACTTCTGCCTTAGGCGGACCTCAAACTTCCTCCTTAAGCCATCAATGGGCTGAGCAATGTGGGTTCGAGCCTTCTCCATCTTCCTGTCCATGAAGGCCTGCATGACCTCAGAGTATTGCTTGTTTTCCTCAACGTGCTTCTGCGCCATCCTGGCTCTATTCACAAAGTACCCGACGGTACGGTTCCAGGTCTCGGCCACAATTGCCGTGATCGGCAGGGATCTGACGCCCTTCAATACACCATTGTAAACCTCGGACATGTTGGTTGTCATGATCCCATACCTCGCCCCACCGGTGTCGTGCAACAAAGACCACATTTCCAAGTCAGGTGCATTGGACTGAACCCATTGTGAGAATACCCCGACTCTTGTGGAGCCTCCCTCCACGGCCCCTGCTTCTGCATGCACATGCTTCGTAGCCTCCTGATCGAGCAGCTTCCGCAGGGCGTCGAACTTCCGCTTCTGGTTCTGCATGCATAGCTTCTTGAACATCTTCATGAGGTCCTTGCTACGGAACCTTCTGTGGAAGTTCGCTGCAATATGCCTCATGCACCAGCGGTTCTTCACATCAGTCCACTGGACGGGGGCCTGCGTCCCATTCTGCAACGTTCCCAACGCAGACAGCAAGCCTGCATTGCGGTCGGAGATAAGGCACACTTCAGGCCTGTCTTGCACTACGGCATTCTTCAAATTGCAAAGAAACCAAAGCCAGCTATCTGTATTCTCGTTCTCCACAATTGCAAATGCCACTGGGAGTAACTGGTCATTTGCATTGGCTGCAACTGCGGTAAGGATAGTGCCCTTGTACTTGCCAGATAGGAACGTCCCATCTACGGTTAGCACTGGACGGCACCACCTGAACCCTTGTATCGCCTGATGGAAGGCCCAGAACACTCTGTCAAGAATGAAACAGTTCGGGCCCTCCGTAGGATGGACCCTCTCCTGCCTGTTTATGTAAGTGCCTGGGTTTGATTGTGCAATTTGATTCAGCATTCTTGGGACCAGGTCGTACGCCTCCTCGTACGTCCCATACATTCCGTGCAGCACCTTTCGCTTCGCCCGCCACACCTTCTTGTAGCTCACTTCGTACCCCGCCGTGTTCGCTACTGCTGCCATCAGAACCTTCGGGGTAATTGACACATATCATCCGCCTGGACGAGGTGCGTGACCACCTCCGCAACATAACGTGATGTCATGTTGCGGTGCCTATGTACTGGCCCCGCAAGCTCGCAACTGTGATCTGGGAGCACCATTATCCGGAACTCCGTGCCAACGCCCTTGTACCGTTGTGCACGGACTTTGCCACCACATGACCCGTCAACACACTTCACGACGTACGTGTCCGGCTTTGACTTGTGGACCCGATACGTCCGGCTTATGTTGACGGCATGTCTAGCAATAGCCTGCTGGACAGCACTCTTATTACGGAAGCACTGCCCCAAATACAGTGCGCCCTCGCTGAACCCCCATTCTCCCTCCTCTGCCTGTGGCAGAACTAGGGCTGCCGCTGCGATGTCGTCCAGTCTGGACGACACGTACGCACCGTCCGTGGTCACAACACGACCTACCACCCCTCCAGTTGCACCTTCGCCATCCTCGTCCTCTCCAGAGCTGCCTGTGTCAACCTCCTCCTCCTCCTCGCTGTCCTCTTCTTCCACCTGGTCCCCCAGATACTCATGTCAGTCAATACGGGCGGCCCACCACCTGTCGTGCACACCTTCGTTGGGCTGGAAATTCTGCGCACGCCTCCTGTCGTCTTCATCACCCACTTCCTCGCCCACATGTTCTCCCGCAGAAGGGTCTTCATGATCGCCGGCCACTTCATCTCCACCAGCGGCATCTGAACCAACCATGGCTGATGATTCTGCCCTCTCCACGAACTCGACATACACCATTGGCCTCCCATATATCGCAGCATCAGGGTTGCGCACGACCTCCATGTAGTTCGCCCATGAGGCGTCATTGGTCACCTTCAGAAGTTGCCATATGCTCCCCCTTCCGTCATCCACCATTGAGGCATAGACTGCCTCGATCCGTAACTTCTTCCTTGCGGTCTGTCGATCGAACGCTGAACGGACACACCTCCGTAGCTCAGACAAGCTCATGGCGCTCAGACCGGGTGCCCGGATCACGGTCCGCTCGCAATTTGACAGGTCCGCCCCATACGGCCCATCACGTACGAGACCACTCCCATAAAACACCATCAATTGTTCAATGCCAGCCATTGCGTACCTAACATAAGTGCATAATCAACTATTTTAGTACACAGCATGTAACAATCATACCATCTAATTAACAGTTTCGATTAGTATATGTTTTGTATTTCTAAATCTACGATGTATTTGTAACTATTTTACTTTCAAATTGTACCATACATCAAATTAAATATTCATATCATTTTTATTTCCATACTACGGTCATTCACTAAGCACACTAATTATACAAATTATCTCTAATCTACAAATTTACCACCTACAAATGCTCCAACATAAATATTTACTTTTTCAACACATACACATTATTTACACTACAATCTTTTCTAACTTTTACTTAATATAGTATTTATGTAGCTCTACTATAACTTTCTATGACTGCTATTATATTTTATTTCTAATCTACCAAATTTATTTGTAATTTCTTTTTACCACATACCGCACTGTATGTAGTTCTTCCCTAAGCATACTAATCATATGCTTCTAATCCTACTACTATTGTTATCACCTACAATTGCTCTAACATAAATATATATTTTCTCAACATCTACACACTACAAATTCGTATTTTCCACCTAACTGAAACTACTCTACAGTACGTATGTTCACTACAAAGGAAAACACTACATACACTACAATACATTATGCCTAACATATGCATGATTTGCTATACATACATAGCGTATAAAAGATTCGCATAAAATAACAGTAACACAAGATGGCTTGCTTAATTAAAGGCTAATGACATACATAAAATGATAGTTGCACGGGCACAAAACTTACCTCTTCTTGAAGCTCACGAGACGATCTACAACTTTTGTACTTGCCAAATCCGCTGATTCCAAACGAAAACAACTGAAATCTTACGGCTTTCGCTCCTCACTTTTCTTCAGTTCCTCCCTCGCGCTCGCTCGGTCTTCACTAAAAAAAAAGCAAATGAGCTTCCTGGATGTCCATACACGCATGAAGCTCGGTTTTATCTCTGCATTCATCCATGAGTGAGGGGCCATGCGAGCTAGGTGATGACGCGTGTGTTACTTGTGCTGCTGGGGTGAAAAAACCAAAAAAAACGCTGCTGCTTTCGGCGCCGATTGCACAGAGCCAAACGCGCGGTCGGGAATCAATCCCGCGGTCAAATCATCGGTCACGCGGTCGGAGGGCAGTCGCGTGGTGGGCAAGCGGACGCGCGGTCGGGTCGTGCGCTCGGGCAAAGGGACGCGCGGTCGCGAGCGGGGTCGCGCGGTCGGGAGGCGAATGGCGCGGTCGGGAGCGGCGCAGGCCGGTCGTGCGGTCCCCGACCGCACGACCGGGCCACGTGGCGGTCTGGGGTGATCCCGCGGTGGGAAGGGGTCCAAAAGTGGAATTTTTTTGTACAGGGGGCCAAAAACGGAATTTTGGGTATTTTAGGGTCCAACAGTGTCCAAATTTCAAGCTTTTCTGCTGCAGCCATGGGATTTGCCTTCGTATCTCTCTCTTCTTCCTTCTGCCCTTCTCTTTCGGCAGCCAATTTCCTTGGTATCAGCGATTCAACCAAGCATACATGGCGCCGTCTCCTCCTTTCTTCAGAGCATTCTTCCCTCTCTTGCGCTTACTGAACTCAGGGCGATCCTGACCTATACCATATATAGCTGCCAGTGGCCCACCCCACCTCCCTCTCCCATGGCGCATCCTCTCACTCCCTCCCGCAGTCCCGCATGGCTCAATGCCGCCATTTGTCCATATATTCCTGCACCTCCTCCCTATCTAGGGCGGACGCGCTATTCAAACCGGTTTGCTCAACCCAGCCGCTTAAAGCTGCAGAAACTTGCACGGATGCATATGTTCTTTGTGCTTGCAGCGTCGATCCGAAGCAAGCATGCGTGTAGCATGTTCTTCCCTGTATATATATGGCCATGCTAAGCCAACGCCTAAGCCACAACAATGGCAGCTTAGGTGCGAGAAACACGATCGATCGGTCGTTCTGCAGCGGGATTCTACTCAAGCATTTTGTGAGCTCAATGCGTTAGGGGGATCGACGGCAGCACTCGACGAATGTGTCTTTCCTCGTCGATTGATCGGTGTGATCGATCGATCTAAGAAGGTGCATCGCACCAAAAGAAAGAAAAAAAAAGTGAAGCTAGCCTTCTTCACAACGATACTGTCTGGAGCTTACGTGGCGTTGACCCCCTTCACGCGCAAGCGTCGTGTTCCACTTGAAGATGCCACAGTTAAGCCTAAGTTGAAGTTCATTAGTCTTCTATTTATTTGAATTTGAATTTTTAAACTTTTTACTAATTTGCATTCTATCTTAATTTTTCTAACACTTAACTATATTTTCTTTACATTTTTATATCTCATATTGCTTTATGATTTGTTACCAAAACGTTGGTCTTGTATCATTGTTTTTCCCCAGATTTTTATATTTATTTTAAAGTAGCTATTGCTTTTTTTACCACATATGTTTGCATCAACTATTAAAGAAGCCCGTACATCCTCCGTAAAGAAGCCCCATATCAATTTATAGGCTTGTTTTTTTCTTCAGTTTATGGGTTTTGACTATGGCTTATGATTTTTGAGCTGTTTATAAAAAAAAGCTTCGGCTTATAGATTTTAGCTGTGACTTATGACTTTTGGGCTGTTCATGAAAGAAAATACGGAGTAACAGAAATTCGTATGTGGTTTTGACCGTTATAAATAAAGTCGCTATAATGTGTACTATAATCAATTTGTAGACTGCATCTTGAATAGATACTTTGTATAAAAGTTAGTTACTATAAAAAAACTAAAAAAATAATATCTAAAAGCTGTCAAGAAGATGCCCTGTAGGCCTAGAGAATATAACAAAGTTGCGCACGCGCTTGCATGCAGCATTTGGTTGTAGCTTGAATGAGGATGCCAGTCTTCTTCCTGACGGCATGCCTGAGTTTGCAAGTGAAATGGTGGTCAGTAATTAGAGTGGGTTCTTTTTGACTGCATATGATGGTTTATGGTTGTAGCTAACTAATGGCTTATAGCCTTAGCAGAAGTACTATGTGCAAACAACCCAAATACCGATAAGTTAATAAACCACTTTAAAAAGGCTGTCTTGATAAGTTATTTTAAAAAGACATTAAAGAAACCGTCTCATTTGTTTATTAAGAAAAAAAATCATAAGCTATATATTAAGAAGAAGGTGATCTTAACTGCGATGACGAGTTAATGGAAAAGCCGCTTTCCATCTGAAAAAAAGATGAAGCCTCACAAAACAATAGCACCAAAACATCAAATTTAACATAAGAAAACTTAATCGACACTTTAAAAAGATGAACATGTATTGCTTGAGAGAAAAAAATTGCACTAGAAATTTGTCCTATTCTTTTAGACCGCGGCTGATGGTTTGTAGCTATAGTTGATAGCTTTTGTCTATGCTTTTCGAGACAACGGCGGACGGTGGCCGAAATACCGACGCAGATGGCGCACATGGTTTTAGACTCAGCAAACCGTTTGGAAAAGCAGCTAGGAGAAGCCGTACAGTTTGTTTTGACTTCTAGAAAAACTGAAACCAAAAGCCACAAAAAGTTAAAAAGAACAGGGATAAGTTGGCATGTATGTAAGGCCATAAAGCAAGATTTCAATCGCCTTTTTAAAAAATCGGTTCAGTGGCTTGCATGCATGCATACTTATCATATCTAGGCAGTGTGTAGATTACTCTCAACTAGGGATACAAGAGATGAAGAATGTGACCAAACAGAAAGGGCCCTATGAAACCCAAATCATCCGGTACACATGGATGGCAGAGCCACAGTAGGCGAAGCCAGTGGATTAGAGTTTCAAAAAGCCCATGGTTTAGGGTCGGCTTTATGCTAGCTTCGGCTCAAAGAGAGAAGCAAACAATTATCCAGCCCAGCACTCACACATTACACTCCGTTGTGACTGTATATGCTGTTCTCCATGGTATATAAAGCACAGACAGCCAGCTATCATCTCATGCCATCTCTCCAAAAAGAAAAGAAAAGGAAAGAAAATTTTTGTGTTTCTTTTGCCATCTCTTTCTTGCTCGATCGCTTGCAAATCAAATATATAATCAATGGGTCGTTGGGTTAGGCCTGAGGTGAGTACTAGCTCTTCTGGTAAATTTTTTCCCCGAGGTAATCTATTAGTAATATCTTGCTTGCCTGATTAATTTTGTGAGATTGCTAGAGGTTACATCAATACATGCATGCCATGCGTACGTAACTCTTTCCTGTACATGCATATATGATGTTAATTTGTATATATACGTGCATATATCCTGTGTGTATACATAATACACGTACGTTATTATTGGCATACACAGGTGTATCCGCTGGTGTAATACACGTACGTTATATATTGGCATACATGGCATACACAGGTGTATCCGCTGGTGGCCGCGATGACGCTGGTGACGGGGATGGTGGTGTTCCAGCTCACCCGCAACGTGTGCATGAACCCTGACGTCAGGTACGTGCGCACGCCTCTTCCGACCGTCCGATTCGATCTGTCGGACGGCTGAGATGAGGGCTGACGTACATACTAGTTTTGATGCGTGCTCGCTCCGTCGACTTTGCAGGGTGAGCAAGCGCAACCGCGGGAAAAACGCGGTGCCGGACAACGCGGCGGAAGGGGAGAGGTACAGCGTGCACGGCTTCCGTCGCTTCTTCAGTCACCGCCGCCCCGAGGTCATGCCCTCCGTCAACAGCTTCTTCTCCAAGACCGGCCACATCGACTCCGACGACGACGACGACGGCGACAAGTAATTCACCAGCCGATGTACTTCAAGTTTATTTCGTGTGAGCTAGCTAGAACCTTAGGCTTATTTCGCTTGGAAGCAGCCATATGCATTGTTGTAGTGTTGAGATGTGCGACTGGTTTGTTATTTTCGGAACTCCAGTGTATGTGCGTGGGAATTTTGTCTTGTTGAATGATTATTGTAATGTACTTTATTAGCCCCGCAAAAAATGTAATGCACTTTATTACTTGAAACATTTGGTTGGTTAGATGAAATGATCAATCGAGAATTAACAATTTTTCACACCGATCGTCAGCGTTCAGGATTTGCCACTCCGAACTCTGGCTCCCGTGATCTACCATTGCAAAGATTGCCACTTGAGAATAGGCCAAGTCGCGAGTGAAGAAAAAAAAAATCCTAAATGGCCAATGGTTGGAGTGGCAAATTCCTAACTTTCCGCAGCAATCAGATGTCCGCGAACACCGATTCGGTTTCCAGGAAAAAAAAAGAGGCATTTGTTCGGTTTTTATGTTGTGTGGATGATTTTTTGTGCACTTTTTTATGATGCTTGAAAAAGGTTCATTTTGTGCAAACCAGCACAATGCCATCGTCACTACATTTGACGTCTAAGGCTCGGTGTTGTCGTGTGTGTGTGTCTATATATATATATATATATATATATATATATATATATATATATATATATATATATATATATATATATATATATATATATATATATATATATATATATATATATATATATATATATATATATATATATATATATATATATATATATATATATATATATATATATATATATATATATATATATATATATATATATATATATATATATATATATATATATATATATATATATATATATATATATATATATATAGGAAAATACCTTTTACATCCGGGTGTAATTACACCATCTCTAATATACCACCTAAATAAACTTGAAATACTCATTTATCACTTTAGGTATATTTGTATACTAATTATAAAATACTCCAATATGAACCACACGAAAAACTTGTAAAGGAGTTCATAGTTTTTAGTGTATTTTGTAAATACCCTCATATACCGTATAAAAAGGAGTATGTCGAAAAAAATGTACATACCACCTTTGAAAAATTGTTCATACCACCTAGATGGTCTTAAATACTCGTATATTACACGTACATACTCTCCGTTACGTGAGATACTCCCTACATTGCGAGATACGATATAGGGTGTATATATATGTATATATATGTATATATATATATATGTATATATGTATATATATGTATATATATGTATATATGTATATGTATATATGTATATGTATATATGTATATATATACACACACGATAAAGGAGTATTTCAAGCTTGTTTAAATGTTATATTAGAGGTGAGAGTAATTACACTCGAGAGTAAAAAAATATTTTATATACACACACTAATTACTAGTTACACCTTGTTCATCTACCGTTGCTGATTATTTGAGATTTGTGCTGCTGTTAGAGTATAACGGAGCTGGAAGTCACGGATTAGAGAAATGCCCGATCCAATCCATATTTTGAATCACTCCATCAGGAAGGAAATATCCGGGATTTTGGCAACCGTCCAACAAGCAAGAAGGAACAAGTGTCTTTTGAGAGTTTCACTATCCATCGAGAGGTATCTGCGATTTTGGACAACCGACCTACAAGCAGGAAGGAAATACTGATGCTTCAGTCGTATGCATTATTAACTTCACATCTCTTCCTGACGATTTTCGTTGTGACCAGATCGCCGGCGGCCTAGACACTGCCATCTTGCTGGCGCGCCGTCTTGCCGATTAGATCTCTAGCAGTGAGGAGAATACTTCACTGCAGTTGCACGGTATGTTCTTCTAACTGCTGCTAGGTACGTACGCACTTGACACCAAATAAACACAGGACAGGGAGTATTAGGAAGGAACAGAGTGCACAGCCATGGATCGATCTAACTGCTGCAGGAGCTCGATCTTCTACTTTTTAAATCTTAGTTCTGAAGTTCTAAAGTACTGAAGTTCTGGCTTTTTAAATCTTACTTTTTAAATGGAGTTCTGAAGTTCTGGCTTTTTTTTTTGATAAAGGAGCGTACTTACTGTTCCTGATCAAATGTAAGGAGAATACTCCTCTGCATGTACAACTCAATGCTTACTTTTTGTTTAAGGGTAAAATACAATATACTTACTGTTCCTGATCAATCCATGAGGAGAATACTCCCCTGCATGTATAACTCACTGATTTCTTTTTTGTTTTTTCATCCACTAGTCGCCCACTCATCTGGCATTCTATTATGACATTTGCCTACTTGAAAATACTTCTTGCTAGTTGCTTGAATAATTTATTTGCCTACTTGAAAATACTTCCCACTAGTTGTTCAAATCATTTAGTTGTTCGCTGCCATGGCTCTCTATGATGATGCTATGATCCATACTGTTTCTGATCAAACGTGAGGAGAATACTTACTGTTCCTGATCAAACGTGAGGAGAATACTACTTCCCTATATGTACATCTCAATGATTAATCCATGAGGAGAACACTCCCCTGCATGGAGAACAATGGCTGAAAACTAGCCTCTGCATCCTTCTAAAATAAATTCAGACGGCTATTATTACAAACGTAGTTCAGATTGCATTATAATCCTCACAGAACGATGGATAGAAAACTTTCAAACGGTATATCATACCTTTGGTATCACAATTCTTCCGACATTTCCAAAATCACTCTGTCAACTCCTTTCGCAAAGTGACTTGGTATTCTCCAGAGTTCACTTAGGTTACACTTGAAGTGCTAATCTTTCGCAGGGACTGCTAATTACTATATGTTTATTCATGTATACCTCCATCTGGGGCGAGTATCGAAAAAAATTAGAGTATGCCATTTGAAATAGAGTATATATTGTTTTAAAAGGGAGTATCTAGCACGAGAAAAAAGGAGTTCATCATTCGAAATGGGAGTACATTGTTTTTTTTCCCTAAACGGAGCGAGTAGGTTGCTTAATAAGGGAGTAATATTTCTAATCGGGATACTCCTCCATACACTGGATACTCATCGACCGGATAGAGTCGTTCAAATGACGTACTCACGAAGGGAGTACGTGGGTCCTAGGGAGTATATAGGCTATAGAATGTATGCGGAAAATGGAGTACATAGACTCACGCGTCCATCTCATGTGTATCTTGCCGTCGGGAGTATGGAAGACCGGATAGAGTCGTTCAAATGACATACTCACGAAGGGTGCACAGTTGTTCCAGTCGCCATTCTTCTCTGACGACGATGCCAGCAAATTCTCAGTATAAATAAACTAAGAAATGCACAAACGTACGATGTTATCTCAACTATACTAACTAAATCATCTTAGCAGGGGAATGAGGCAACAACTGCCTACGGCACGCCACCAACAGGAGAATCACAAAACCGTAATCAACGCTGACTAATATGGCAAAAGTTACCTAACCAACACATACTCCCTAATTGTTCCTTGTCTTAGCCTTGGGACCCCTGAAATAAAGGAAATAGCCACGACTAAATCCTGATGATTCTATCATCGATACTTACAGCCATCTCCATATTCTGATGGAACAAACAATACCAGGTTTCAGGCTATTTGTTTTGTTAGGCAACCTAAGAGCATCTCCAAGAGATGCTCTTTCTCACCCCCTATCTTAAAATATTGGGTATGAAAGTTAAAAACAAACTCCAACAGATACTCTAAAACACACCCAATAATTTTGGTACTCTAAAATTGAGGTGGATCACCATCAAATATACAGTGTCTAGATAGTAATTTTAGGGATCCAAGTTTAGAGGAGCTGCTGAAGGAGGGGAAAGATTTAGAGGGCAATTTTTTTAGAAGACTCCCAATATGAGATTTTAGAGGACAAAATATTGAGCCTCTCTTGGAGATGCTCTAAGCCTAGGCTTAAAGCCTTGTCTCATGGTGGGCATCTCACCATTAGACTATAAATAAAGAGTACTATTAGCTATTTTGTACACGTATGAGAAAAGGAAGTAATAAAGAAAAACCAGGAGTTCTCTTTATCTCTGAGTTTCAATCTACTATTTTTGTCTTCAGTGATTGATCTGTTTTTGCATAGCAGAGAAATCGATAGGACTGGTCGCCAGCGACGGTTCCTCAACACGTTTTCAGCACGAATCGCTCCGGTGAATTGAAAGGTAATCGTGAAGATTAGTAGATTGAATTGTCTATATCTAGATCGCTCTAAAATCGCAGATTTTGCTTTCTAGATTAATTTTTCTATAGTGTAAATCCGCTCTAATCTACCACGAGCAGACCTAAAGTCACCGGCACAATATCGATCGGTAGATTACATGAAAGAGTAGATATTGATTGCATTGTAGATTGAAAAAAGAAAAAAAATCATGCACGACCGGCCCCATACGGCCGCCGTGCGCGAATCCGACCGTCGGCCTCCCCTCGTGCACCGTGCGTGAAGCCGCCGCCAACCTGATGCCGGCCTCCCCCGCACGTGCTAGCCCTAAAGTCGCCGCCTGAAGCCGCCGGCCGAAGCAACGGGAGGAGCCGGCCGACAGCGTCGCTTCGGCTTTTGCGCGTCACATCGACCCCACACAGCCGCCTGAGGCCAGCTCCGTCGCTCCCGAAGTAGCCGCCTGAGGCCAGCTCCACCGCTCGATGCCGGCCCCGCCCTACCGCTGGCTCTGCCGCCCAATGCCAGCCCCGTCACTCCCGAAGCAGCCGCCTGAGGCCGGCTCCACCGCCCGACGTCGGCCCCGCTGCTCCCGAAGCAGCTGCCTGAGGTCGACTCGATAGCCCAAGGCTAGCCCCGCCACTCCGCTGGCTCCGCCACTCTGGTCGACCCGCAGCCACTCGAGGCCGGCCGCCCGCCGCCACGTGAGAGTTGGGGTGGGGAAACCTTACCCCTATTTTTTGACACAGCCGGATGGACCAAATGGGCCAGAAGAGCAAACGGGTCAAAAGCTCGGTCCGAACGAGCACCAGCAAAATTGCAAAAATGCCCCCAAAATTCTGAAAATTACGGAAGGGTCCTCGGATTTTTCAGGCAAGTCCCAAATTTTGCAAAAAGGCCCTCAGAAAATTTGAAAATTACGCGAAAATTTTCTCTGAATTGAAAATTTGCGTATAGGCCCTCGGAAATTGCAGAATTAGCTGAAAATTCATATTTCGGTATAAAAGGGCCTCATGAATTCAAATGTTGAATCCTTTTTAGCATTTGATGCATGTTTATCTGTGTCATTATTATTTTCTATGTTTTCTGTATTTATTTACTGTTTTGATTAATCGTAATTATTTAAATTGCCTTTAATCATTGAAATTAATAGTAAAATTTATAGAAAATACATAGAAAATTCTGGAACATTATGAGAATCTTTTATACCATTATCCAGTTTATTTACCTGTAGTAAATTTATTTCATGCATGTTTACCAGCAGTAAACATTTTTATTCCTTTTATGCACATGTAGATGATAGGCATCACGAACCGGGAGTTTGAGGAGCTGGCCCAGCATGACCAAAACTACTTGACTAGGGCTTCCGATGTCAAGATAGTACTTAGAGCCAAGAAGCTCTGTGCTGCCATCGGGATTGGCGCACCGTAGGATGCCCAACCTTCCCCTGAGGAAAATAATCAGGCACTTCACTTCCTCAGGCACCATCTCTGTCTCACTCTCAAGAATGAGTACATGGCAGAGAAGAGCGCGCTAGCATTATGGACTGCACTTAAGAAGCGGGTTGAAAGGCTAATGTACACCATTCTTCCTCAGGTAGAGCAAGAGTGGATCCGACTGAGGTTTGCCGACTTCAAAACGGTCGGGGAGTACAATTCTGCTCTGCACAGAATTTGTACCAATCTTCAACTTTGTGGCAAGCAGATCATAGATGAGCAGAAGATTGAGAAGACTCTATCCACCTTCCACCCCAATGCAGTGCACTCTGCACGCAACTATCGTCAAGATGGCTACAAGAAGTATGCTGAATTGATCGATATGATGTAGGTTGCATAGGCTCAGGACAAAGTTCTTTGCAAGAACTACGTCACACAGCCACCTGGGAGCTCCGCTAGTCGTGAAGCCAACGTCGGGAGCTACAAGGTGTGAAAGCCCATGATGAAGAAAAGGGGAAGGAAGGGTAAGGCCGCAGCCTAGAAAGGCAAGTCAGATGCTCCACGTGAAAATAAGGCAAGCAAGCCAAAGCGGGACGACAAGTCCTATAGTTAGCAAGACCAATCCTGCTATAAGTATGGCAAGTGGGGGCACTGGTCGCGGATCTGTAAAGAGCCACAGCATGTCATCGATGCCTTCCAAGCTCAGAAGAAGAAGGATAGCAAAGGGCAGCATGAAACCCACTTTGCAGCTGTTGAGGGGGAGAGTTCTAAACAGCTGTCTGCGCTGATGGAGGTTGAAACTCTCCAAAGTTTCAAGGATACTCGCGCTAATGGTTTCCACATTGAGACTGAAGAAGAGTACGATAAGAAATACCTGCTCATTATGACGCGTGAAGCAAATGAAAAAAAGGGTATTAGAAAACTTCCTTTATTAGAAACTGAGCTATACTACACCAACATCAAGGCACCTGCAGCCTATACTCCCCTGAAAATAGTATTTAGAAGCTCTGAACTTTTCTATCTCTGGCATGACAGATTATGCCACCTAGGTCTTAGGATGATAAGAAATATAATTAACAATTCACAGGGGTATAATATTAATGTAAAGAATTTTTTGAATAATGAAGATTTTGTGTGCCCTACATGTGCAACCGGGAAATTAATTACTAAACCTTCTACTCTGAAAGTGAAGGATGAAGTCCCTTGCATTCCTGGAATGCATCCAAGGAGATATTTGCGGCCCCATACAGCCACTATCAGGGCCATTTAAATATTTCATGGTGCTTATCGATGCTTCCTCGAAATGGCTGCACGTATGTTTATTGTCTATGAGAAACCATACTTTCCCGGTCTTTCCCGGTACGATCAGCGAGGTTCCTTCTCCTTGGATAGAGTCTTCTCCTTGTCTTGATGCAGTAAATAATATTGATAAGGGCAATTTGCACTAGTATGCAAGGCGCACACTAGAAGCAATCCGCCGAACTCCCCAAACCGTGAATTCAGCAAGAAGATAGGAATTAGAAGAGATGAACCTCGTAGATTCAATGTGCAATCTGAAGAATCTCCTATTCTTTCTTTGCACCAACTCAGCAAACTCCAAACGAGAAAACCTTGCAATCACGCAATCTGGCCGCCACCAACCATTATGGTGGTTTTCTCCTTTATTTCACAAGTATAAAAACTTATCATATCATAGCCTAAGTTACAATGGGGCTAACGCCCTGACCTTATATTAGTGTACAATGCACGACCTTGACTAAAACTCACGTACAACTTGGCCTAAGGCCGAAACAAACTCCAATATGAACTAAAAAAGAAATATCTAAACTGCTACCACTGGATTCTCTCTCAATTTGTGATGTTACCATGAGGATTCCATGGCTGGCACCTTATTCATTGTATGGGGCTTCTAATTAGCTTTCCAACGAGTCTAAGAACGCCCAAATCGGACTCCATTTGTGAAAGTTAGGGCGTTTTAGGGTTGAACTTACTGTTTGACCCGAACCGAATCCGAACTGAATTCAAATCCTTATATGTTTTCTTTTCTTGTTCAAGGGGCTTCCAAATCTGTTTGGAACCTGAAAGAAATCCTTCTCAACCTTTGGAAAGCCATGGTGTGGTCGGATTTTACTTTTACTTGCATTGCAAGACTCGGACTCTTTATGTTTAGCAGGTCTCGTGCGTCTCTCCAAACAGCTCGTGCAGTATCCAATGAAGTTGCCATAACTTTGTGTAGGAAGCTCCAATCAAGCGCCGTTTGATTCGTTGGAAAGTAGATTTCATTAGCTTTCTAAATATGTATTTTGTGTGCATTAAAAACCTCAGAATTGGCATTAAAAACTTCATGAATATTGTGGACAGAACTGCAATCACGAGAACTTGATTGATCTTGTGTATTCCTCTTTAGCCAAACTAGCTTTCTTTCTTCTCCATCCACACCTCTAATTCCATGCATTGTTATCTTATTTGCATTGCGTAAAGGAGGAATCACATAAGCATCCGCACGAACTAGGATATTCTTCTCTCTCCCATAACCGATTGCTTCTTTCTCCTTGCGCAATTCAGCACTACTAAGCCTTGTAACTTCAGATTGCATGAATGAAGCACAAATCAATATAGCATTCACACTCTTGGCCACATCACCATACTTTCACAAAGCTGATCTCACAGATAATTCACATTAGAAATATTTTCCCTGATCATCACATAAAGTCCATCAGAATGGACAACACTGGAGAATTTACTTCAAAGGCATTTGATGATTATTGCATGGCAATGGAAATTACGGTTAAGCATTCTGTACCATATGTCCACACTCAGAATGGACTAGCAGAGGCATTAATCAAGAGAATTAAATTTATTGCCTAACCACTTTTGCAGAATTGTAATTTGCTAGCTACATGTTGGGGACACGTAGTCCTGCATGCAGCAACTCTCATGAACTTTAGACCATCGGCCTACAACATCCATTCACCTATGCAACTAGCGCAAGTGTCAGCACCAAAAATTTCTCATCTTCGAAGGTTAGATGCAAGGTTTATGTACCTATACCCTTTCCACAGTGTACTGCAATGGGTCCTCTTCGAAAGATTGGGATATGCGTTGGTTATGAGACATCATTCATAATCAGGTATTTAGAACCCATGACAGGAGATTTGCATACTGCACATTTCACTGATTGCATATTTGATGAGGACAATTTCCCAACATTTGGGGGGAGGAAATCAACCCCTTGATAAAAAAATGTCGGGAAATTACATGGCAAGCTACGGGAATCCATGCACATGACCCGCACACTAGTGAAACAAATAGAGAAGTCCAGAAGATCATTGATTTACAAGCATTAGCAAATCAACTACCTGACCACTTCAGTGATTTGAGGAGTGTGAGCAAGTCGCATGTACCAGCATGCAATGCACCGGCACGCAAAGCACCGGAGAGGATTGAAATACCAAAGAAAGTTGAAGGTATCCCTAATCCTGTCCAGATGTCTCTAAATAAAAGGACGAGAACTCCGGCCCCTCGAATCCTAAGTAACTAGGGACGCCTAGTGAAGAAGGATAAGAAGGACTTGACACAGTCGATCACTGAAGTTCCCCAGAATCAGAAGGGGGCCAGTTGAGACCTGGCACCAGTATGACACCTTCAGAAAAGGGCATACCAGATCTGAACATTCCCATGGAAGAGAAATCAGCATGGATATGTGCACACACATCAGAGTTGAAAAACTAAAGGAACTTGCCACTGCAACTGGAAGAAGCGATGAGCAAAGGAAGCACAAGCAGAAGCAACTCATGACGAAATAGCTATAAACTATGTGCACATAGGAGAGTTCATGAATATGACAACAACCAATGTTAATATCTACTTTGCAAAGAAAATTGCCACAATCATCGATCTTGATCTAGAGCCTGCATCACTCGCTGAATATAAGAAAAGATCAAATTGAGAAGATTGGAAGAAGGCAATAGAAAGTGAATTATTATCTCTAAACAAAAGAGAGGTGTTGGGCCCGTAAGCCGCACACCTCCCCATGTAGGTATTTGTTCGAAAGAGAAATGGAAGAAATGAAGTTGTAAAATATAAAGCAAGGCTTGTTGCACAAGGTTTCACTCAACGCCCAGGAGTCAATTATGAAGAAACCTACTCCCCAGTCACGAGTGAAATCACCTTTAGATATTTAATCTGAATGACAGTAAACCTGAACTTAAAAATGAAATTGATGGATGCGATAACTACATACCTTTATGGAAACTTGGATTTGAAAATTTATATGAAGGTACCTGAAGGTATTCTTGTCCCAAACCAAGACAGAGAAAATAGAAATCTGTACAATATGAAACTCAGAAAATCATTGTATGGACTCAAGCAATCAGGTAGGATGTGGTATAATCGCTTAAGCGACTTTCTATGCAAGAAAGGTTGCACGAACAATAAAAATTGTCCCTGTGTTTTACACGCGATCCCAGAATGAATTTTGTATAATATCAGTATATGTAGATGATCTAAATATCATCAGGACAATGGAAGTTCTTACATGTAGTCAGAATTTGAAATGAAAGATTTAGGTAAAACCAAATACTACTTAGGCTTGCAGCTAGAGCATGTCCCTAAAGGAATATTAGTACATCAGTCAGTCTATGCCCAGAAGGTGTTAGAAAGGTTCGGCTTTGAGAAGGCATACCCATCAAAAGTACCAATGATCGGGAGATTTTTACAGCAAGAAAAAGATCTGTATCGATCTAGGGAAAAGAGGAAGGAAGTCCTGGGATTGGAATTCCCATACTTAAGTACAGTAGGAGCATTTATGTATTTAACAAATTGCACTAGACCGGACATTGCATTTGTCATAAACCTATTAGCAAGGCATAGTGCAGAACCTACCAAAAGGCATTGGTAGGGAATAAAGGACATCTTTCGATGCCTCCAAGGAACCAAGGACCTTGGGTTATTCTACAGAAAGAATCAAGATTTAAATATGACAGTCTATGCAAATGCTGGGTACCTGTCGCACCCGCATGCCGCAAGGTCACAAACAGGCTATGTATTTCTGTGTGGTGGAACTGCAATTTCATGAAAATCGTCTAAGCAAAGTCTTATAACGACTTCGACAAACTATTCAAAAATCATAGCATTGTACGAAGCTGCAAGAGAATGTGCTTGGCTCCAATGAATGATTCACCATATCCAGCAGTCATGTGGGTTGAATATTATGCAAGCTCCCACAGTTATCTATGAAGATAATGTAGTTTGTGTTGCACAAATATAGACGAGCTACGTGAAGAGTCATCTCACAAAGCATATCTACCCCAAGTTCTTCTATGCTCATGAATTGCAAAAGATGGACGAAATTAAGGTACTGCATACTAACTCATGTGAAAATCTTGCAGATTTATGCACTAAGTCACTCCCAGCATCTAGTTTTGAAAGATGCATACGAGGAATTGGAATGATGAGACTTAAAGAAGTGCAGAATTCAGGGGGAGATTTTTCTTAAGCCCGTTGTTGTAGGGGTGGCCCAACCACCCGTGACTGGGCCGTGCAACTAGTCCAACATGTAATAGGCCCAATAGTGTAGAGGAATATACCAGTGTAAATATACCAATGTACCCTCATCCTTTGTAAATACTAAGGGGTAGAATGGAGATTTCCCATTCTACCCCACTCATATATATAAACCCCCAGGAGGGGCAAAGGGGGACATCCCTTATTTCTCACCAACACTCCCACAGACTTGGCTCTCCTCTTCCTCCTCTACTAGTCCCCCTCTTTCCTGTTTAGCCCGTAGCTACAACAGATGGCGCCGTCCGTGGGGACCGACTAGAAGTTGCGTCTGGAGGAGGCTTCTCCAGCATTCAACGAAAGATAAGTAGTTCGTTCGCTACAAATCTAGCCATCTTTTGAGTATGGAGGCGTACGGGCTTTGCCTGCAAACTTGGCTGTGTTTTGTAGATGCGGCGTTGAGTAGATCCAGTTGGATGGCCCAGATCCATGAGGTTGATCGAGTGGCGCAGGCGCGCCGCAGGCCACCACGCCGCTCAGAGCTCCGTGCCGGCTCCGCCGGCGGCTTTGCATCGACTCTAGGTCGTCAGGCCGTGCCGCGTCAAGGTCTTCATCGAGCGATGCCTCTGTGTGTTGGCCCAAGACTCCGCAGGGCGCACCAGTTTGCATCGGACAGACTCGCGTAGACGGCGGCTCCGCGCGTCTTCGAGCCAAGTACGCGTCGACGAAGTCTTCCTCGAGCAGGAGCCCGCTGCGCCACAGATCCGCGGCGCCGGTCTCGTCTTCGCGACACGCGTCTTCGAGCCGCGTCCCCGCGAGTATGTATGTATGAGCCGCTCATGCGTATTTACATGTTCGTACCACTCCATGCGTGAAATGTCAGCACGCGTATGTCCAGGCATGCATTAATGTCTACCCATGCATAATTATCCATTTGCATGTCGGTCCATGAAACGGTCCATTCATTGCATCCCATCATGCATGCATATTATCCATTCACGTGTACACATCCGCCTGCGCACGTCCGGAGTATACATGCGTGCATGATTTCCTCTCTCTTTGCGACGTTCGCGTCTGACGCCCCGCGCGGAGGCCGGTTCCTGCTGCGAGGGCGAGCGGAAATTCTGACTCGGCTTCGTCTGTGCGGAGGCGGGCGGCGACCGGAGCCTATCTTCGTCGACACGGCAGCTCTGCACGGGCTTCGGTGTTGGCCCCCCCGAGCTTCTCGCCAAAGGTGCCACTGACGTCGAGGGCGAGGTGGGCACGCGCCACGCGTGGTCTCCGTTCTGCAGGGCCTCTCCATGCTGCAAGTGTCCAAGCACGTCGCACCGCCGCGCGAACGAGGGCGGAAAGCGGGCAGCAGGAGGGCGCGCAGGCTCGTCCCAGTCTTCACGTGCGCAGCCTCCTGCGTCGGGGACAACATGCATGAATGCACTGGAATCATGATTCATCAGGGCCCATGGCTCGCTGGAGGAGTACGTCGGCATCGACCCGACGACCCCCGCCAGGTCTCCGCGACCCGACTCCACGCCTCCGCGCCACGGCATCGACCCCCACCGGGCCTCCGCGAGCCGACTCCACGCCTCCGCGCCACGGACTTCGCAGGCGCGACATCGGCCTCCGCACGACGTCCGCGACCTGGGCTCCGACTCCGCGACGGACTTCGCAGGGGCGATGTCCGGTGACTGCACACGACTACGGACCAAGGCCGGATGGGCCGGACAGCAGCATGCGGGAAGGCTCGCATTATCCTGCACACGCGCATCCTACACACGCGGGAAGCTCAAGCCGTTAGCTTTGCGAAGCCTCCGCACTCATCCGCGTCGGCCTCCGCGTGCCATCAACCTTTCGCGACAAAGGTCCTGGCTTCGCAACTCCGCTCGGCGCCGTCGCTTCCAGGATGTGGATGTCAAGGAAGTGCACTCTCGAACCCCCGTGGCGTGGCGTTCGGGGGGTGGTTGTAGTCCACGAGCGCCCCACTTCCGAAGTACCTCCGAAGTCTACGAGCGTTTCGCCGTCCGGAAGTCTCCACGTCCTCGAGCGTCTACGGAGCCTCCGCGTCGTCGAGGTCTCCGCCGCGCCGGACCGCGCAGTGCCCCCGAGTCTACCGGCGATCACGCCTCCGCGCGGAAGCTCGGAGTTGGACCTGGGCGAGCTCCACTGCGTACGCGCCATCATCAAGGCGACGTCCCGCTTCCACCTGTCGACGCCGCCACTTCAGGGGTCGCGCATGCACGCATGGGCAAACCAGCGTGAAGGGCGAGGCGTTGGTGCCACCAACCTCCGAAGCCTCCGCGCTGCCGAGGATAGTCCGCATCGAAAGTACGCGCCGAGTCGCGTCCTCGCTCAGCCCGCGAAGTCCGTCGCCCTCCGCCTGGCCTCCGCGAGCCGACTACGCGCAGCCCCACGAGGTCCCCGACCTCCGCGCCACGCTATCGAGCCTCCGCCTGTTCGACTCGGCGCCGGCCTCCGCTAGTGCCATGCCGCCATCCCGCCCGGTACGTGCTATATGGGACTACCTTCGAGGCTTTAATAATTGCTACTGTGTTTCTTGCGTGCATGACAGTAAAGAAATGGTTGTTCAAATCATGTCTTGCGGCTACGGTTCCATTCTGAGAGCACTCGATTTGGCCGTTTTTGCTTCTACGGTTTTGGCCTGTTTTGGGCTGCCGTAGGCTTTTCCAGTACTGCATTCTGGAGCATTTTGTTGTCGCAAATCTTCGGCCATTTCTTTGATGCCTTTGTTTTGGTCCTCGTTTTTTATTTAAATCGCACGACGGCCTGGCGCTTCGGCGTAGTCTACGGACTTTAAATAAGACGTAGCGTCGAGGTCCGCCTCCGCACGCGCGAGTCTACGGACTATAAATTAAGACGTAGCGTCGAGGTCCGCCTCCGCACGCACCAGTCTACGGACTTTAAATAAGACGCAACGGGGGGACGCCTCCACGCGCACTCTACGGAGTATAAATAAGACGTAGCGTCGAGGTACGCCTCCGCACGCACCAGTCTACGGACTTTAAATAAGACGTAGCGTCGAGGTCCACCTCCGTACGCGCGTCGAGGTCCGCCTCCGCACGCACCAGTCTACGGACTTTAAATAAGACGTAGCGTCGAGGTCCGCCTCCGCACGTGCGAGTCTACGGACTATAAATTAAGACGTACCGTCGAGGTCCGCCTCCGCACGCACCAGTGTACGGACTTTAAATAAGACGTAGCGTCGAGGTCCGCCTCCGCACGCGCGAGTCCACGGACTATAAATTAAGACGTAGCGTCGAGGTCCACCTCCGCACGCACCAGTCTACGGACTTTAAATAAGACGCAACGGGGGGACGCCTCCACGCGCACTCTACGGAGTATAAATAAGACGTAGCGTCGAGGTACGCCTTCGCACGCACCAGTCTACGGACTTTAAATAAGACGTAGCGTCGAGGTCCACCTCCGCACGCGTGTCGAGGTCCGCCTCCGCACGCACCAGTCTACGGATTTTAAATAAGACATAGCGTCGAGGTCCGCCTCCGCACGCGCGCACTCTACGGAGTATAAATTAAGACGTAGCATCGAGGTCCGCCTCCGCACGCACCAGTCTACGGACTTTAAATAAGACGTAGCGTCGAGGTCCGCCTCCGCACGCGCGAGTCTACGGACTATAAATTAAGACGTACCGTCGAGGTCCGCCTCCGCACGCATCAGTCTACGGACTTTAAATAAGACGTAGCGTCGAGGTCCGCCTCCGCACGCGCGAGTCTGCGGACTATAAATTAAGACGTAGCGTCGAGGTCCGCCTCCGCATGCACCAGTCTACGGACTTTAAATAAGACGCAACGGGGGGACGCCTCCACGCGCACTCTACGGATTATAAATAAGACGTGGCGTCGAGGTACGCCTCCGCACGCACCAGTCTACGGACTTTAAATAAGACGTAGCGTCGAGGTCCACCTCCGCACGCGCGTCGAGGTCCGCCTCCGCACGCACCAGTCTACGGACTTTAAAAAAGACGTAGCGTCGAGGTCCGCCTCCGCACGTGCGTACTCTACGGAGTATAAATTAAGACGTAGCGTCGAGGTCCGCCTCCGCACGCACCAGTCTATGGACTTTAAATAAAACGTAGCGTCGAGGTCCGCCTCCGCACGCGCGAGTCTACGGACTATAAGTTAAGACGTACCGTCGAGGTCCGCCTCCGCACGCACCAGTCTACGGACTTTAAATAACACGTAGCGTCGAGGTCCGCCTCCGCACGCGCGAGTCTACGGACTATAAATTAAGACGTAGCGTCGAGGTCAGCCTCCGCACGCACCATTATACGGACTTTAAGTAAGACGTAGCGTCGAGGTCCGCCTCCGCACGCGTGAGTCTACGGACTATAAATTAAGACGTAACGTCGAGATCCGCCTCTGCACGCGCAAGTCTACGGACTATAAATTAAGTCGTAAACTGCGACACGGCCGAAACACTAGGGAGTGCCTCGCTTTAGGCAGCGCACCACTTGGATATCGCGCCCTCGCGCGCGTTGCACCAGGGAGTGCACCGCGAATTTTTGAAGGTAGGGGAACGGCGGTCTCGCCTCCCTGCCTCCGCGCGCGTAGCGTCCTCGGCCTACGCCGCAAGCGCCCGCTCTTCGCGGGCACTCTTTTTGAAGGTAGGGGAACAGCGGTCTCGCCTCCTTGCCTCCGCGTGCGTAGTGCCCTCGGCCTACGCCGCAAGCGCCCGCTCTTCGCGGGCACTCTTTTTGAAGGTAGGGGAACGACGGTCTCGCCTCCCTGCCTCCGCGCACGTAGCGCTTTCGGCCTACGCCGCAAGCGCCCGCTCTTCGCGGGCACTCTTTTTGAAGGTAGGGGAACGGCGGTCTCGCCTCCTTGCCTCCGCGTGTGTAGTGCGCTCGGCCTACGCCGCAAGCGCTCGCTCTTCGCGGGCACTCTTTTTGAAGGTAGGGGAACGGCGGTCTCGCCTCCTTGCCTCCGCGTGCGTAGTGCCCTCGGCCTACGTCGCAAGCGCCCGCTCTTCGCGGGCACTCTTTTTGAAGGTAGGGGAACGGCGGTCTCGCCACCTTGCCTCCGCGTGCGTAGTGCCCTCGGCCTACGCCGCAAGCGCCCGCTCTTCGCGGGCACTCTTTTTGAAGGTAGGGGAACGGCGGTCTCGCCTCCCTGCCTCCGCGCGCGTAGCGCGCTCGGCCTACGCTGCAAGCGCCCGCTTTTCGTGGGCACTCTTTTTGAAGGTAGGGGAACGGCGGTCTCGCTTCCTTGCCTCCGTGTGCGTAGTGCCCTCGGCCTACGCCGCAAGCGCCCGCTCTTCGCGGGCACTCTTTTTGAAGGTAGGGGAACGACGGTCTCGCCTCCTTGCCTCCGCGTGCGTAGTGCCCTCGGCCTACGCCGCAAGCGCCTGCTCTTCGCGGGCACTCTTTTTGAAGGTAGGGGAACGGCGGTCGCGCCTCCGTGCCTCCGCGTGCGTAGTGCCCTCGGCCTACGCCGCAAGCGCCCGCTCTTCGCGGGCACTCTTTTTGAAGGTAGGGGAACGGCGGCCCCGCCTCCCTGCCTCAGCGTGCGTAGCGCCCTCGGCCTACGCCGCAAGCGCCCGCTCTTCGGAGGCACTCGTTTTGAAGGTAGGGGAACGGCGGCCTCGCCTCCTTGCCTCCGCGTGCGTAGTGCCCTCGGCCTACGCCGCAAGCGCCCGCTCTTCGCGGACACTCTTTTTGAAGGTAGGGGAACGGCGGCCTCGCCTCCTTCCTCCGCGTGCGTAGTGCCCTCGGCCTACGCCGCAAGCGCCCGCTCTTCGCGGGCACTCTTTTTGAAGGTAGGGGAACGGCGATCTCGCCTCCTTGCCTCCGCGTGCGTAGTGCCCTCGGCCTACGCCGCAAGCGCCCGCTCTTCGCGGGCACTCTTTTCGAAGGTAGGAGAACGACAGTGTCGACACATCTTCGGCGCTCGACTCCGCCGTCCGCCTCGTAGGCATCGCCTCGGCGGGACGGCACGTCTTCGGCGCTCGACTCCGCCGTCCGCCTCGTAGGCATCGCCTCGGTGGGACGGCACGTCTTCCGCGCTCGACGGCATGGCTTTGGCGCTCGACGACGTCTTCGGCGCTTCACTGATTTCTTCATAGGCATTGCCTCTAGGGTCTGCGAGCTACCAGTTGCATCGGCACTCTCGCGCTTGCTGTCAGGGAACGGGGGGCTGGGGTGGTTGATCGCGTCAGCTTGCCCATCGGGACCTCAGCGCTTGCTGTCGAGGGAGTACTGTTGTAGGGGTGGCCCAACCCCCCGTGACTGGGCCGTGCAATTAGTCCAACATGTAATAGGCCCAATAGTGTAGAGGAATATCTCAGTGTAAATATACCAATGTACCCTCATCCTTTGTAAATACTAAGGGGTAGAATGGGGATTTTCCATTCTACCCCACTCATATATATAAACCCCCAGGAGGGGCAAAGGGGGACATCCCTCATTTCTCACCAACACTCCCACAGACTTGGCTCTCCTCTTCCTCCTCTACTAGTCCCCATCTTTCCTGTTTAGCCCGTAGCCACAACACCCGTTATTAAAACTTGATCATGAAGATCAAGTACCGAAAGAATAAATCTAGAAGATTAAATAAAATTAGGTGGATTGTAATCTTTTTTCCTTGACGAGTTTTCCTGAAGTTCTCGGCCAAGGTTTTTAATGAGGCAATTCATGCAATGCAGCATAACATGTATTATGTACTCTTTCTCTAAATTTTTTTCCCACTAGATTTTTATGGAGTTTTAATGAGGCATGAACATGTCAGATGAGTGTCCAAGGGGGAGTGTCAGGAAACCTAGACCTAGGCTTGAAGCCTTGGCCTATGGTGGGCACCTTACCACTAGGCTATAAATAGGGAGTACTATTGGCTATTTTGTACATGTATGAGAAAAGAAAGCAATAAAGAAAGACAGGAGTTCTCTGTATCTCTGAGTTTCAATCTACTATTTCTGCCTTCTGTGATTGATCTATTTTTGCATAACAGAGGAATCGATCGGACTGACCACCAACAACGATTTCTCAACATGTTTCATGAGTTAGAGTATGTACAATTTAACCAACACAACTATATGTTTGCTGCCATGGCTCTCCATGATGATGCTATGATCCATACCCACACTCATCTCCAGATTTCAAGCCATTCACTTTCACTATAGAAAGTATATGTAATGCGATTAAGTATTTTAATTCTCATACAGCACTAATGGCTATGCTGCACAACACAACTACCTTGGGAATCAGGCGATGAGCTAATTACGTCAGCAATTACTACATCGGTACTACATACACGAGTATCTTTTGAACCTTTGGCGGTATTAGTCGACCCGATAACCCAAACAATCAAGTGGTATCCCGAGATAGATGAACGATAGATACCATAGGCGTAACTACACCTAAGTATAGTAAATAGGCTTCCATACACACGCACTTAAAAAAAAGAGTCGGTCCCTTCAGTTGGTAGTGGTGATTCATCTGTCTCTATCTCTCTCTAAATAAATGTACTGACAAGAGAGGCCATCAACTCTTCGATGACAAGAAAGGCCATCAACTCTCCGATATCTAGAGAGAGAGCGGTGAACTTGGTAGGCCATTCCATCCCCCATCCCACACACCTACTTGCCGCTGATCTCCAAACCCCAACACTACCACTACTACCGCCAAAGCACACCACTACATTGCTGACTACCTCTTCTGCATGGCTGACCCCATCTCCCAGTCTGACCGCACCCCCCTGCCTCCCTCCTTGCAGTCTCCTTCGCTCCTACCTCCACCCCACTCTCCAACACACTCACTGCCTTCCCAGACTTCCCACACCTCTCCTCTGACCTCCTCCCACTGCTCCTCCATGCCATCCACTCCCACTCCCTCTGCTGCTTCACAGCTAGGTCGATTCGATTTCAAAATTGATGGTGCTGGGCTTCATCTCGCTATTGCTGGTGTTCAGGTAGAACTACACCATCAAGATTTGCATCACGGAGCAGGCCGCTGACACCATGCTCCCCTGTCGCCTTAAGAAGGCCACTATCTTGATTGAGACCGACAAGGAGAACCACGGTGGCACCAAGGTGCCGCAAATCCCCAAGAAGTTGGAGCACTTCAGCCTCAACCCTCCCTAAGTCGCGTCCTTCGGCCCCCCACAGGCTTCTCACCGAGGCCAAGATGTCAACCAAATGCCCCAAGGTCACGACTACAATACAGTCTTACAAGTCTGAATTTTGCATTCAATTGGATTTATTTATGGTTAATAGATTGAAGTGAGATGGTCTGAGTTTTGCAGCAGAAGGAGTCGCTGATCTTGAGAAACACGCTACACCAGCTGCACAACTCCACCTTCTTCTTGGCAGTGTTCCATGTGGACAAACAGTGCTATTACCATGGCACTGGGCAGGGCCAAGGTAGGAAGGCTCCCTACGGTTACCTGATTAATTAATCTTTGTGATATATGTATATGGTGATAGTAACTGGTGGTGTAATGTTTGATTTCAACATTGTTGTAGATTCGTGAATGGAAGGAGTGGGAGAAAAAGCCATGAAACAAGATTACAAGTTCTCTAATGGTACTTTTTTTAGAACTGAAAAACACACAACATATATGCTGATCTTTTCCTTTCTCATCTGTTTGTATACTCTTTGAATGGCAATGCAATCGTGTAGATCCAACTCACTTCAGATTTACTCATGAGACATCGTTCATCAGGCAGCATAGGAATGTCTTGAACAAGACCCCAATATCATTTTATATTGTAATATTAATTTCCTTTCTGAAACTATACCAGCTATAGCAAGATATATGATCAATGCTCTAATGGCACATTGACAACTGATGCATGCTTGCAGAGCAATTTCTTCAGACAATTCTTTAGATCGGTTTAGAGGGCCGATTGCTATGCATTACGTCACAGCTTTGTCAATGTGAGTATAATTCAAAATCTATAGTTTAGCTAGAAATTAACATTTTAGTTCTACTCTCTACCTGAATGATTTTGCCCCATGCATATATTTGTTTGTAGGTACATTAGCTCCTGGCAGCAAGTTTGATTTCCAGAAGTACATCAAACAATCTCTCAAGGACAACTTCAAAGTTATTGTCGGGATCAGGTGGACGAACAAAAAATTCCCTTATCTTTGATTGAATCATCGAGTTAATACCAATCAATCTCATAATGACTCTGTAGGAGTATATGGGCTTGTTCTTTTTGGCTGAAACTTATGGGTTTTGGCTGTGGCTTTTGAGCTGTTCGTGCAAGAAATTACAGAGTAATAGAAACTCACGTGTGGTTTTTACCGATATAAACGAAGTCAGTACAGTATGTACTACAATTAACTAGTAGACCCTTTCTTGTAAAAGTACTCCATTTAAAAGCTAGTTATTATGCTTTAAATTATGTATGAATAAGAATAATATATTGCTATAGGTTGTGTTTTGTCTCAAGGGGAATTGACATAGTGCTAGACTGCACAAAACTGTAATTCTTTTCCCCAGTTTATTGATTTAAATGTTATGATGTATTCTTAATTGTGCAGCACCATTTACTATCTTTGTGGTTATTACTGATTTAGTGTTGCCAGGTTGTATATTGGAGCTTAGAAAGACTTACATCACCTCAAGTGTCCAAGAACTTACGTCACCTCAAATGTTCAAGAATCAAGCTTTATTCATAATTGATCATGTATCTATGACGGAGTATGTGCCACAAACATCTTGTTCCTCTCAGAATAGTGCTTTGTTTGTTCATGTAGAAATAGGATAGCTAACTGCATATTTGAAAGATGATAGTGGAGGATTATACAATTAGGTCCTTTGAGCATGTCCTTTACGCTAGGCAGTGCCTTGAAAAGTGAAAAAAAAGATGGTTTTCTTAATCCATGAAAGGTAAGGAAATTTCTTATTCATATGTATGCAAAATGACTGCATGTTTCCATGCTAATACATATCTCATTGTTAGAGGAATCTGCACATATCTCATTGTTAGAGGAATTTGCGCATTGGATACAATTTCCATATTTAGATAGATCAGTTATAGTTGTCACAATAAAATATGTTCTTTTATATGTTCACTGTCAACAAATATATATTGTTTTGCTTGTTTCTGTTCACTTAGTTATTTTATACTCATTATAGTTTGGCACATTTTTTCTTGGCACCGATCTGCAAATGGCTGAGAAAAATACAGAAGAAGTATTATTTTCCCTTGTAATTTGTTGTCTGCTAGGTGGACTTTTATTTCATGCTTAGGTTAATCTACCTCCCTTTCTAGTTAGTATCTTGTAATCATTAACCGAAACTTCTTGTTTTGGCCATATGAAAGAAAGAGAGTTCATTTTCAAAGGTGATACTTTAGCAGGTCTTTCCTTAGTGTATACAGACATCAATGTTTATTCAATATGTGTTTAAATGCAAATTTTCTCTATTAGTATCTGTCGTAGGGGTGGCCCCCACCTAAACCCAGCAGGCCTGGCAGGAGATTATAAGGCCCAGAATAGGCCATGTGTAATGACATAACTGCCCCAGAAGGGATAACCAGATGTAAGGGTATAACTGTAAAAGCACTCCTCATGTGCATATATATATATATATATATATATATATATATATATATATATATATATATATATATATATATATATATATATATACATAAAAGTGCAAGCCATGGGGAGGACCCAGGCCATTACGCTTATCTTCATCACTCTCCACTACCATCTCTCTCTCTGTTTGGTCTGTAGCCACAACAGTTGGCACCGTCCGTGGGGAGGACGAAGACAAGCCTGAAGACCGAAGAAAAAGATGGCACCGAAAAAAGCTTCCTCAGCAGCGGCGAAGGGAAAGAAGGCGGCCGGGCCGGAGCGTCGTATGGGTACCAGAGCTTCGGCATCGGCAGCGGCGGACGCGGGTGGCGAGGCAGGCGCGGTGGCCGGAGACGTCGACGTTCGCGCGGTGACGACCAACCCCGCCACCGGCGTTGCGAGGACGGACCCGGCGGTCGAAGACGTCGACACGGGTGCGGCGACAACCGACCCCGCCGACGCGACGACAGCCAACCTCGCTGCTCCCACTGCAACCCTCGCCGGTGGTGCGGACCGGGCGGTCCGAGGTAGCCACGATGGAGCGACCGGCAGCTCGGGACCCCGCGATGCGGTCGTCCCCGCGCCGACCCGCCCGTCGGAAGCGCCGGCGACCCCGCCCGCATCGGGGATGGAAAGCGCCCTGCTGGCGGCTCTCAACGCATTCCAGTAGGAGCTGGGGGACCTTCGCGGAGCCGTCAGAGATATACAAGAGGCTCGGAGTCAGCCGGCTGCGCCAGCAATCGCGTCCGAGCCCGCGCCGGAAAGGGCGGACAGTCGCGAAGCCCCCACGTCCAGCCACGTGCCGCTGCGACGCGTGGATCCGGAGTCCCCGCTCTCGGCGGGGCTGCAGCAGGCGGCATGGCCCGAAGACTTCAAGTTCCCTAGCGCCATCGACTCGTATAAAGGCGACACGGACCCCCGTGAGTTCGTGCGCGTATACGAAACTGCGATCGAAGCCGCGGGCGGAGATGACACCACGAAGGCAAAGGGACTCCCCCTCGCGCTACAAGGAGTGGCGCTCTCTTGGTTTTTTACCATAGAGCCGGGCTCCATCTACGCGTGGGAGCAGCTCCGCGTCCGCCTCCACAACAACTTCCAAGGAAACTACGTCGACCGGGTCGATGCGGACCAGCTCTTTGCCGTGAAGCAAAAACCCTCGGAGAAGCTCCGGGACTACTTCAAACGCTTCGCCAAGATTCGATGTCAAGTGAAGGACGTCAACGAGACCACCATCGTCAATGCAGCCATACAGGGCCTTCGTCCGGGCCCGATGGCTGAGTACAATGCGCGGAAGCCGATCAAGACGGTGGCGAAGCTCTTCGACAAGATGGAAGAATATGCCAGGGCGGAGGAAGACGCGCGGCGAAGGCAAGCTGACGACTCCGACACTAACCAGGCCGGAACCTCGGCAAAAACCGAAGATCCGTCGAAGGGCGGCTCTTCGAAGGGAAAGCGTAAGCAGGAGTCGTCCAGGGACGCGCCCGACCGCAGGGACAACTCGCATAAGGAGTCATCGGATCAGCCCAAGCGCGGCCAGCAAAGGTCGAGGCGAAACCGGTACGTCCTCGACATCGAAGGCGGGTCCGACGAGGGTGCTCCAGCGGGCCGAGGCGGCCGGGGGCGCCGTGGCCGGGGCCGCGGCCGTGGCAGGGGCCGCGATGATAAGGGTCGTGGAGACTACGACGACCAGCATCCGGGACTGTGGTGCTTAGTCCACGGCCGCGGCAATCACGATACCCGTAACTGCACCTCCATCGCGGCGCTCCGCGACAGCGTCGCTAGGGACAGGAACCCGGAGGCGCGCCCGCCTGCGGTGGCCCACGTCCAATTCCCATACGAGGCCCCCATGCAGGTACAGGCGCAGGGGATGCAAGTACAGGCGCAGGGAATGCAACCCCAGGAAGGCACCTTGCGGATCCAAGCTCACGTACAGCAGCCTCGGGAGGGCCTCCTGTCGTTGCAGGCCCCGGACGCAACCTACCGCAGGGTCATTAATGTCATATCCGGCGGCTCTGCGCTGGAATTCGCCTCGGCGCGGCAACAGAAGGCCTACGCGCGAAGACTACATCACGTGGCGGCATACCCAGCGCAAGCACCGCCGGAATGGATCCGGCACGAGGTTACATTCACACCTGATGACGCCCAAGGTGTGGACTTCCCTCATCAGGACCCCTTGGTCATCCGGGTCACCATCGCGGGATGCGACGTGGGGCGCGCCTTGGTGGACGGGGGTAGTTCCGCGAACGTATTGTTTGCGGCGGCCTTCGACCAGATGGGGATCCCTCGAAGCCGCCTGGGGCCCTCGGGAATCCCACTGCAGGGCTTCGGGGGACAGCCCCTGCGGGCGCTGGGCCAGATCGGCCTTCAAGTCTCCTTCGGCCGAGATGACAATGTGCGGACCGAAGATGCCACCTTCGACGTGGTCGACCTCCCGTATCCCTACAATGCCATACTGGGGCGCCCAATCCTCAACTCCTTCGGCGCGGTACCACATCACGGCTATCTGTGCATGAAGATCCCGGGTCCCCGGACCGTCATCACCGTCCGAGGCGACCAGGATATGGCTCGGCGCATCTAGCCAGGCACCAGATGCCCGCGTCGCGAAGCCCAGCGCCGCTCTTAGAGCCGGCGCCACAGCGCGGAGGTCCGTGGGGTCGTCTGTAGGCGCCTGCGCGGGCCCTGCAGATGTCTAGCGACTAGAGGCTGCGGCAGCACCAAGGGCAAACGGTCAGCATATTCACCCTTTGTAGTCGCTAACCCGCGCAAACGGGGATATAATGAAGATCGCCGTTTGCCGTTAATTTTTCTTCGTCACATGCAAGCACGCGGTGAGGGCGCGCGCCGGCTTGGCCAACGCGCGCGCCCCCACAGTATAAATCAAAGACGCACGTTCGCGTGTGCACTCGCCGTCGCCAGGGAGGGCGGGACTGAGTATAAACCAAAGACGCACGTCGCGTGTGCACTCGCCGTCGCCAGGGAGGGCGGGACTGAGTATAAACCAAAGACGCACGTTCGCGTGTGCACTCGCCGTCGCCAGGGAGGGCGGGACTGAGTATAAACCAAAGACGCACGTTCGCGTGTGCACTCGCCGTCGCCAAGGTAACGGGACTGAGTATAAACAAAATACGCACCGGGGGGACGCCCTCGCGCGCGCAAGTCTCCGGACTATAAAGAAGACGTAGCGTCGAGCCTAGCTCCGCACGCAATAGTCCACGGACTCTAAATAAGATGTAGCGTCGAGCCTAGCTCCGCACGCGCGAGTCTCCGGACTATAAAGAAGACGTAGCGTCGAGGTTCGCCTCCGCACGCAATAGTCCACGGACTCTAAATAAGACGTAGCGTCGAGCCTAACTCCGCACGCGCGAGTCTCTAGACTATAAAGGAGACGTAGCGTCGAGGTTCGCCTCCGCACGCAATAGTCCACGGACTCTAAATAAGACGTAGCGTCGAGCCTAGCTCCGCACGCGCGAGTCTCCGGACTATAAAGAAGACGTAGCGTCGAGCCTAGCTCCGCACGCAATAGTCCACGGACTCTAAATAAGACGTAGCGTCGAGCCTAGCTCCGCACGCGCGAGTCTCCGGACTATAAAGAAGACGTAGCGTCGAGCCTAGCTCCGCACGCAATAGTCCACGGACTCTAAATAAGACGTAGCGTCGAGCCTAGCTTCGCACGCGCGAGTCTCCGTACTATAAAGAAGACGTAGCGTCGAGGTTCGCCTCCGCACGCAATAGTCCACGGACTCTAAATAAGACGTAGCGTCGAGCCTAGCTCCGCACGCGCGAGTCTCCGGACTATAAAGAAGATGTAGCGTTGAGCCTCGCTCCGCACGCGCCAGTCCACGGACTCTAAATAAGACATAGCGTCGAGCCTAGCTCCGCACGCGCGAGTCTCCGGACTATAAAGAAGACGTAGCGTTGAGTCTCGCTCCGCACGCACCAGTCCACGGACTCTAAATAAGACGTAGCGTCGAGCCTAGCTCCGCACGCGCGAGTCTCCGGACTATAAAGCAAGGCAAACCGCGGAGGTCTGCCTCCGCATACGTCAGTCTGCGGACTGTCCGTTCTATGGAACCCTGGCGCAGCTACGTCGCCAGCGGCGGCATCAGCACACAGCTCACAACTTAAAATGCCAGGAGGTCTGATTACCAGAAGAGTCACATGCACAAAGGTCCGCCAACATCCCGGCCGCTCTAAGCCGCTACCCCGCGGGTTCGTCCTTAACACGCGCCAAAGTCGGGGCCTCGCTCGAGGAAGGCCGGCTCGCCCATACCGCCGCTACTGAAGCGTCGCAACGATCCGCGTGCAGGATGCAACCGCAGCGGTGTAAAGGCCCGCCCCGCACGCTTCCCCGTAATCGAAAGCGAAGGGTCGCGGAGGTCCGTGCACGAGGCGCGACCGCAGTCGTATAAGCGCCCGTACAGCGCAACGCCCCACCTAACGCTGGAAGGTCATGACCACAGGCGCCACTCGCTGCCCGCCCCGTGTCCCCCTTGCCTAGGGAAGAGGCGAGCGGCTGCAAACACGCAACCGTCCACATCCCGCCGCCCAGCAGTCACAGGCCGCCGCGTGCCCCAGGCGCGTCGGGTCGCACGGTACGGGAACCTAACCCTGTCAGGCCAGGGACCGGCGTGATTCAAGGAACCTGTATAGCGCAAGGCCGCATCAAAGAGCCCAAGTTGCGCGCGCCCCTACTTCGACCAGCCAAGAACGGAGAACAGCACACGCCACCACCATAACTCGAACAGGCAAAGGTCAATATTGCGGCAAGAGCAGACATGATCTCGTAGGCAGATATGAATCGCCACACCAGCGTATGCTCGTTCGCACGAGCAGAGCTTACGGATGACTCCATATCTGTCTACGAGAGCAAGTCAGGCCTTGCCATTTCCGCATCAAGCGGCGAAGCATTCCCACGAACGGGGGGAATCTGGTCCACCGGTGCTCGCAGGCATTGACGCCGGTCGACGCAGTCACCAAACACAGGTGCACAAAACTTTTCCTGCTTACGAGAAATTAACCATGAACAGGTACGGGATGTACAGCAAAGGATGTCTAGGCAGCGGCCCCTGGCGCCAGCACATTTATACGCAGCCTCGCTAGGCGAGGAGTCGCCAGCGTGGAGGCATGCCAACAGACGGAAGCACAAGTGCAAGGCGTCGGGCGGTGCAGCTACCAGAGGCGCGTAAGAGCAACCGTCCGCACCCCACCACGTGCACTCCGGAAACCGTCGCACGCTCCACTTACGAGAAGGCACGCTGCACGATGCGACAGCCTGCCCCCTGGCAAGCCAACCGTCGGTACAAAAGCACCCAACCAGGCGGCAAGGTCGCAACGATTGCGGAAGCGCGCGCCTCAGAAGTCCAGATGCCGGGAGTCCGCCGTCACATTGACGCTCACGACGCCTCAAGGCCCGCACCGCGCCGAGCACGCTTCACCACGTGGACGCCCGCAAGAGCACGCATCTGCTTCGGCCGCAGCACAGCCCCAGGTCAAGTACTGGACAGGCTCACAGGCCGCGGGACGGAGGGGGCCAAAGGACTCGACGACATGGCTTCGGCCTTGTGAAGCCCTTTACCATGAGAGGCTCCTGTCGTAGGGGTGGCCCCCACCTAAACCCAGCAGGCCTGGCAGGAGATTATAAGGCCCAGAATAGGCCATGTGTAATGACATAACTGCCCCAGAAGGGATAACCAGATGTAAGGGTATAACTGTAAAAGCACTCCTCATGTGCATATATATATATAAGTGCAAGCCATGGGGAGGACCCAGGCCATTACGCTTATCTTCATCACTCTCCACTACCATCTCTCTCTCTCTGTTTGGTCTGTAGCCACAACAGTATCAATAATGATTTTCGGCACGTTATGATGGTATTTTTAATTAAATTGTTTCCTCTTCTATGGACAAAGCCTCATATGTTATGCCTCATTTAATTAAACTATTTTGATTTTCCCCCTATAGGATACGTGAAGAATAGTATTGGCTTATATGTAGTCATCTAGTGTCAAATTAAACCTACCGGTCTAGGGTGTCAAGTTGGTACTACAAAACCAGTGTGAGACTGTTCACTCGGACACTCCACGTGTCTCTACAAAGGCATTGCCGATTTCTTAGCTTGCAGCTGCTCTCCACACCTAGGTGTGCTCAGTAAGCTCCCTCCTCCCTCTTCTTGATCAATTCATTCATTTGTACCTATAACTCTTTCGCTATAATTGTGCCATATATCCAATGTATTCTTTTACTTTATTTTACTGTTCACCTAACTTTGGAAGCATCAAAATTAACAATCATTTTAAGTAGATTGCCAAGAGCCTTGTTACTGCTTGAGGATGATATAATTACTGAATATTTGACATAAATAATAGCTTTTAGTGATGAAACATAAAGGATGGATTGAAATGTTATTTAAAAATCACCCTGATCATATTTTCCTTCATTGAAAATGTGTATATCTTTACTGCTCTCGTACTGTCAGCACCATTTGCAATTTGCAGGCATTTTAGGATTTGCTATGATGAAGCTATAATGCACCCTGCCCTTGACTTTCTGTTGGGTTAAGGGGTGGTTGGTATAAACCCTTAACTTCCTCTTGGGCTAAGGGTGGTGTTGTTTGTTTGTTTGGGCTGTTTTTTCTTCTCTCTATATTATATAAAGATGCGCAGTTCTCCTGCGCGTTCGAGAAAAAAAAAGCTATAATGCACCCTATTGTATTTTAGAGCCAACCTGGGCTGGTGGGGTGGAAGCAAGACAATGGTATTCTGCATATGTAATACAATTGCACTAGGTGCTTTCGGCTACACCCAGTGACTTTTTTCCTATTTAGTATTCTCGGTCAAACTTTAGGTTTCTTTCCCTGGGGATGGACAATTTGCTTTAATTTCCATGGTTAAGTTAAAATTTCCATGATTGCTGATTAAAAATGGATGAATATGATATTTGCTCAAGAATGATGCTTTGAACAATTTTTTTGAACCTTTAGTAAATTCTATGGTGTATATAGTAACTGCATGCTCGTTTCATTAGCACAGCTATGATTGTGATGGGTACTCACAGCTTTAACTTAGCTGAGGTACCTTAATCGTTAAGGTGGTAAATCATGGACATGGCTGCTGTTTGGATCTATTGAAAATGACATTGTACCTTTTTATTGCTCGGGAATGGTAAACTGCTCTCTGGCATCAATACTTATATTTAAGTTGCATCATCCTTCGATATAATAACTTTCACAGTAAATTCTATTTTGGTTCATAATGAAGTGATGTCATACATATGCACAACCTTCTTTTGCTTTATGTTCATGTTAATTGTCAAAGTATTGGTTGTCACTGTCACATTTTATATGGTGTTTTTCAATCCACTTTACACATATCAATTGATCAGTATCTATAGTATGTAGCAGCTTTTTGCATTTTGTGCACACTACAATTGAACAAACACACCCCTTCTGTAAAATGAGCAGCACCAAAGCATTACTAATGCAGGGACACAACAATATTTTTTTTAATAAAAAACAAGTAGGAGTTGTTTTGACCTCTGCATCATCCCAAAGTCTAAGAGAAGTGTTCTCTGAACTAAGAAGATCCTTTACAATCTCGTTATATATTTCTATTGCTGAGAATTTCAACACAAATGCTCTCTCCACATGCGGCAAAGAAAAAAAGATATGCTTATCAGCTGGATATTCGAAAAGAGTGACATTCATTACTTGTTGTGAAATAAGTTTTTACTAATTACTAGCTGAATATCCGTGCGTTGCTACAGATTCACAAAACCTTAGAACATATTTGTATGCATATTCTAAACAAATTTACCACCCGTGAGTTTGAGAACATATAGTATGATAAATTTTAAAAATCTATAGTAATACACGAGCATTCAGCTAGTTGCTTGAAAAACATCAGATAGTAGAATGTTGGAATGGACGGTTTTCTTTATTTTCTTTATTTACCCTTCGCAACCATTCACCAACTGAATCCCTGAGGCTTCTCACATCCGACCACGGATGTCAGTGTCAGCATGATTGGTGGGGTTACCCATACACACAAAGAATAACAGACTAAGCACCCATTACTGCAGGAACGAAAACCATCTTGTTAATCAACCCTACATATATCCCCATCAGCCCAACCCAAAGCGAGAGGAGATGATACGAGAGATCCAGCAAGCTGCTTGTAATTGAAGAAAGATGATTAATTATGGATACTCTCAGTGGCAAAGTCAGAAATAAAATTAAGAATAGACCGAATTATTTGTTGGACTAAACTAAGTTAGCACAAATATAATCTTTTACCCTTATAGAATTTCAAATTCATACAGAAATTATACAATTGGAGTCTTAGAGACAAACAATGAAAAACAGAGAAATACAAAGTAGATATCTCGACAATAGAAAGCGCACACCCAAGAATATATAATTATTCTGCTATGAGTACGGAGTAGCAATAAATCACCTGTGTATGAAACATATGGAAATTAGTGATATAATAGAAAATTGTGAATAACAATGAAAATTTAAATCATATGAAAATACCACAAATAAACTAATTTGAATCACGAGACAAATTTGAATTACGGGGCAAATGCATTCTACGCGACTTCATGCCTTGGAAGCGGTTTATGATTTTATCATTATCGATGCTTTTAAAAATCTCTTGCTCAGCATAGCTAAACTATCTATATACACTGAATGTGAAAGTCTAAAATCTAAACTCTAAAATACTAAATTGATAAGAAAATAACTAGAGAAAAATTACTTACTCTACAGACACGGCCGACCCTATTTCCTCTCGATCTGATCTCTACTTTAGTACTTCTCTATCCTCTCACTGCTTGTCTCAATCGTCTACTCGTCTCACTCCGTCTCTCTTAGACTAACTCAATCGCTCATTTGCTCACTTCGCTCGCTCCGTCCCATCGCTCCTCGCTCGGACTCCGTCGTCTCCGCCTCTCCACCACTCCATTCCATCGCTCCTCACTCGGTGCTTGCCTGCCCAGTGCTCCTCCGCGGTGCCATGCCGCCGCCCAAACTCGCCGGCGGCGGCTCGGCCCTCGCAACCCCGATCCGGCTCCCCCTACCCCAGCTCGGCCCCCCTCGTCGCCCCGCTCTGACTCCCCTCGCCGGCTCGGCCCCGACCCCGCGGCCCCGACCCTGGATGGCCAGATCTGGCAAACGGCGTCCCCTCGGCCGGCGGCTCGGCCGGTCCGCCGGCTCGTCGCCAGATCTGGCTTCGGCTCAGGTGGCGCCCCCCTCTGCGTGCGTCGTGCCCTCGCCCGATCGCCCCCAGCCCCCTTCTGGCCTTTGCGTTGTGGTGGCATCGACACTTCTCTCCTCTGGTGCTACCGTCAATCTGGGAAGTGGGAACAAATTG
The DNA here is from genome assembly GCA_017311315.1 of Dendrocalamus latiflorus. Classification (NCBI taxonomy): domain Eukaryota; kingdom Viridiplantae; phylum Streptophyta; class Magnoliopsida; order Poales; family Poaceae; genus Dendrocalamus; species Dendrocalamus latiflorus. The sequence continues at coordinate 36,384,547 of CM029652.1, read as the reverse complement.
CAATGGCTAGGTTAGTGAGTTGGAGTGGGTGTTTTGGTGGGCCAATGAGATGAATTTGTTGTGCCACTTTAAGGGCAGTGAGCTGCCACAGTGCCACTCGACTATGTTTTTTGTTTGTTTGTTGGGCCTCTGTGACTGTTGACGTCGCCGGCCGCCGCGGGCGCTCGCCAGGAGGGGGTTGGTTAATTTTTGTTGGTTGTCGTTTGGGCCTCTGTGAAATGTCGCTGGCCGCCAAGGGTGCTCATCGGAGGGAGGGTTGTCGCCGCCGGGGGAGGTGAGGCTCGAGCCTTACTAAGCCCCCGGCAATGGAATAGAGAATTGGAGGCCATGAGTGAATACGTTAGCATGAGCTGTGATGTGAGCAATGTAAATAAAACATAATTTTTGACATGTGGTAGTAATTAAATGGTTGATCGATTGGTTGGTGGAAGAGAACGATCGGTTTATTGAAGATCACAACAACACTTCGTACCAACATATTTATATATTGTTGGGGGAGTTGTCTCTATGGTTTTCTTTAGATGGTGTGGAGGTTTTAGAGAACCTTATAGGTTTTGCTAGTGGCACCATCGATGTTTTGTTTTCTCAAGTTGAAATTAGCATGCCAACAGTCAAACCCTGGCACTTCATTATCTTTGATGACTAGTAAGGTGCCTGTGCATTGCAACGGAGTCCTTAAAAATAATGATACATATGACTAAATGTGATCCCAAATTGTACAATGAATAAGAACATTCTCTTACACGTATATCAAGTGAAACATACATGTACATGCCAGTATAGAAATTAAATAAAAAATAAATGTCCACACTTTGTTGTTGATGTTGTTTCTTATCCAACGTTAGTACAAATAATAAAAACACATCTCTGTGAAGTCTACCTCCTTTGCCTTCTTGTCATTGCCCTTACCATCACTTTTAGAATCATCATCACTCAAATCAATCTCATCAAGTGCTAAAATTATTTTGTTGGCCACCCTGCAATAATTTCTCTTCTTGTTTAGATCAATCTTGACTTGAGAGTGATGAGTTGGTCCCTTGTCATCCTTAAACTCCTTGCTCCTCAGTTTGGGGCAATTTATCTTGATGTGATTTTGCTCACCACATTCATAGCATCTAATTGGATCTCCTCTCCACTTTGACCTGATGTTATTAATTGCCTTCGTCACTCTATTGGAGAGAAGTACAAGCTGCTTTTCTAGAATCTCCTCTAATTGTTCAACTAAAATAGAGCACAATGTAGGCAAATAAATAATAGAGGAACTAGAAAAATTGTCAGCTTGGTTAGTCTAAACCCAAAGAATTAGTCTTGTTTATCCTAGCCAAAACATCAATCTCATATGTTTTCATCTTGGAATAAAGATCATTTAAAGTAAGTGTTTTTCATGCTAATAGAATGATTGATAGTAGAGACTAACACAACCCAAACAGATATATCCAAAGAATAGAAAATTTATCGAGCATTGACAGAATCAGAGTGACATCAACAGATTGCAAATCACTAACAATTTTATTGAATCGGTCAAAAAGGGCATCTACTGATTCTCCTAGTTTCATCTTAAATTTAGAATACTCCTTTTACAATTGGTTCTGACAAACATCTTTTATAGATTTAGATCATTCATGATAATCAACTAGAGTAGCCTGGATTTTATTTACAAATTTAACGTGAGCAATTCTGATTAACTCGTTTCTAGTTAAACCTTGCAATAAGATATTTCTAGCCTTACGATTAGCTTCAACATCAGTAGTATTTTAGTAGTAATAGTAGAAGGCACTAATATGGATTATTAACTTTTTTCCAAATAGCATTATCTTGCGTTTGTATAAAAATCTCCATGCGTGTTTTTCAGTAGAGATAGTCTGATCCATCGAAAAATGGTGGCTTACCTGAGAACCAATCCCGATCTGATACCATTGCAACCTTGGCTCCGATAACACTTGTTGGATCGTATGGCGCAATCAGAGGGGGTGAATGATTGCCTTTGCATTTTGATACATAAAAACAAATCTCAAACCAGAAGAAAAAAAATCAAAATTACCGGATGTAGATTTCGACCACAAGTTATTTGTTTGTTCACTTGACCTCCTTTACGCGCGCTTGATGAACGCTTCGATCATTCGACCCCTCACTTCAACCGTTCACTACGAGAACACGCCGACTAACTTTGCTCAGAAAACATGTCACTAATGCCGACTAACTTTTCTTGGAATAGATCTGATCTATTATTTCTGGATCATATTCTGTGGCTACAAAATGCCCTCACGACACCTATAAAAATCTAGTACAAAAAGCTTCCACAGAGCCACAGTTAAAATTGTTAGCCTCTACATGTTTTTATATGCTACAGCCCTAAACCATGTCCACCTCGAATACGGACTCAAAACCTTCTCAACCGAAACCCAAGGGACCAAAAACCCTTCAAAACATGAGTTTTATTCAAACACTCAATCGTCTTAGTTATGAACCCATTCACAGCTCCTAACTCAACATGTGATGAAGCCTCTAGGACCGTACCGCATATAGCTTCTCCACACATCATCACCTTTGATCTTCACGTGCTCTAGCGTGAGCCCGACCACCTTGCATGACATCCTCGACCGTCTGGACCTCAGATCTCCCCATCTTAGTCCCAGACCTCCTCGTCACCAATCATAATCGTCTCCACGCCTACCTGCACATGCCAAGACCAAAGAAACATTTTCCCGACATAAATTCTTCCCAACTTGACCGTCATCAGCACACACACATGTATCACACCTTTATCCATCCATCAACATCAACCAGAACGGCCATGACCACAAATTCTACACTTTCCAGAAATTAGCATAAGATCACTTATTATGACCGCTAACTCATCGAGTACTCAAAAGCAACAAGTACTCGGGAATTACCATTTGTTGTAGGGGTGGCCCCCACCTAAACCCAGCAGGCCTGGTAGAAGGTTATAAAGCCCAGAATGGGCCATGTGTAATGACATAAGTGCCCCTGAAGGGGATACTCAGATGTAAGGGTATAATTGTAAAAGCACTCCCCATGTGTGTGTGTGTGTGTGTGTGTGTGTGTGTGTGTGTATATATATATATATATATATATATATATATATAATACAGGCCATGGGGAAGGACCCAAGCCATTACCGATCACACTCTCCCAACTCTCCACTACCACATCTCTCTCTGTTTGGTCTGTAACCACAACACCATTATTTCACTCAAAACACTTAGGAATAACAAGTACCATTATCGACCATCAAATAATACAGAACCATCGAGTATCGATTACCATATATCGATCCTTATGTTGTATCACCGACTATAGCTATGACCACCGAGTACCTACCTAGTATTGTAGCAAAGACCACCAATCACGTCCGCCATGAACATATTAGTTAACAACTAACCCAACACGAGTACTCGAGGTACTCGAAGATCACAAGAATTAAAGCACTCGTTCCGATCATAAAGTCTACGAGTACCAACCATGAAGCCTATGGTAACCGATCACAAAGCCTAAGATAACTACAGCCGACTGCAAAGTCTACGACTACCGATCACAAAGTCTTTGACTATCGAGTACCGACCAGTAAAGTCTATGATTATTGATAAAGCACTGTAGCTACGACCACCGACCAGTTACTGTAGTAGACGAGATTACTACCTTCGACTGGTTCACTATAGCTAAACCAGTTTACTGTAGCTCACAACCGGTTCACTATTTGTCACGACCGGTTTATATTTCAAGGTCGAAGCCTACCAATTGCCTGGCATAGTTGTTCTACCGTGGTCGAAGGCTACTATGGTTAAAGTCTATCGTGGTCAAAGTCTGCCGTTTGGACCTACCGATCGGACCATCTATCACAAGGCCGATCAGACTAGCCATTACAAGGCCGATCGGACTACCAAACGTGGTCGTTTTGCTATCCTAAAAACTCAAGCACAGAAACACATCGACTTAAACTTTCATAAATGTAAATTTCAATAAAATCAAATGTTAATTACTCATCATCAACAAAATACATGACCATTACATGGTCTAACAATTTCCATTGAGTTTTTGGCGAGAATTCAACCCTCTAATCTTGATACGACCCCTAGTGCCGATACTACCTCGGTATGTGATTTATATATCCAATCTGAAGTTAAATCTAATATTGTACTTTTTTGCTTGAAGAAACAAAGAAGAAAGCGGCTGAGAGAGAGGGAGGTGTGGCCGTGGGGAGAAGGAGAAGGGTGTAAAAACCCTAATACATACTGCTACTGTAGCGCGAGGATCACAGCATACGGCGCATGGCCTGGAGGTGTTCAGTTGGCGTGCGGCACGGATGGTGCGGGTCGCGCGTAGACTATCTCGCATTGGCCGACTTCCTACGCGCGTAGGATAGCTAGCTTGGGCCGTTCAAAGCAAACGAGACGTGAGAAGCCGTTCGACAGCCACCAAACTACGAGACAGGAGTAAGGTGCAAACGGAGCGGATACGGATGGATATTACTTATCCCATATCCTTTTTCATATTTTTTTGTTGGAGCCAGAGTCGGACACGGATAGTGTCGGATACAAATACGAATGCATATATTCTCGATCATGAATACAGAGCAAATACATGCCGCTCCGAATACGGTTAATCTCGGTCACGAATATTTAGTAGGATAATACACGAAAGCAAATTTCACATGATGACAGGGACAAGTTAAGTAACTAGTAAATTCTAGCTAGCAAAGTAGCAAATAAATGGTAGAGGCTAGTTAAACAAGTAGTAGCTAACTAGCTACATGCCATATGGTTCAAAAGTACGAATTGCCCATAGCCAAGTACACCACTAGTTCATTTAACTTCATTACATTTACATCACATGATAAGTTCACAACGTAGATCTTGTCTAGCAAAAGCCAGCAACGAGCCGTCTCTAACCATTTTCAGTAGAGCTCAGCCTTAGTCATTATCTCGTCCTACAATAAAATATCAATTGGAACCCAACATTATTGAATGAAGAATAGAAACCCAAAATTAATACTTGTATAGTAGACAGTATAACCAGAGAAGTATATGGTTCGGTTCCACTCACTGGAAGTAAATAACCATCAAACTAGAGAAGTAGTAACAATGTATATATGACAAGTTTGTGGAGACATAATATCAAAGCCATTAACATGATGTAGTATACATGTTAGAGGATAGTTAATTTAATCAGTTGACAACAAATGATAGCCAATTTAATTAGTTGACAGCAAAGACATAGCAAAGGACAGCCAATTCAATCATCACTGACCATATAAGTTCGAACAATAAAATAAATAAAATAACTGGAATTTGTTTTTGTATTTTTATTTGTCTATGGAGTGTACCATGTATATCTAGGATAGAAACAATGTAGACTTTCTCTGAGTAACATTTTAGATAAGCAAAATACTCAGTTAACCAACAAAATATGATTAATTTTGCAGTTAGCGATATGAGAGAAGGGGCTTACTCCTTCCTCAACTAGTATCTTGCTAGTGCAGTGGAATGCATTCTTATAGACCTTTCCGTGAGCCATGGTATTGTGAGCTTGCAATTTGACCTATCAGTGAACAAAGAAATCTTCAATTGACATGAACCAAAATATACAGCAAACTGATAACCATTTATTCCATAGGGACTACAGAGTTTTGCCCAGTACATGCACAGAAATAGTACAATATAATTTTGGGCATTCTCATAGAATGGTGCATATAAGTTCTTGTTCCATAGGTACAACACTAACAAAAAAATATCTATGCAATCGGTGCATAGTTTGCCAGTATTACCTCACATGTATCAATTATGTGCAACCAGATCCTCTATGTTATAAACTTGTGTGTAATCAATAATCATACAGTACCACAAAAACCTAGACATGTGGATCTTCAGGGCCAAATATGCCTTTTATAGGGAGCGGTGTCTTGTTTGGAGGCAAAGAGAGTTATTAGAAATTATGAATGTGACGCAGCTTAGTCCCTCTCTCCAAAATCTCCAGTGTCAGCATTGCAGAACACACTACTACATTATGAATAAATGAATAATAGGCCAGGATATCCCCTAGAATTGAGTTGTAAACAAACAATTCCTAGAATTGAGTCAAGACAACGAAAATAACAAGATCCTATAGATAATTTCATTTTAGAAGAAGCATTTCAATCAATAGCGCCACTGCAAACATCCAAACATTCACAAACAACATCAGATATGAAGTTTCACATTTCTCAAACCAATGCAGTGATGCACACCCAATGGAACATAAAGATGGCAAGTACAAATGCCCAACTGAATTATGAAATTGAACATGAGCAATATGACAGCTTCCCAACTACACTCAGAAGTTGGTAATACCAGAAAAAGTATCTCCAAATAGGTATTTCATCAAACATCACATTACAATGCTCAATAATAGAGGAAGGAATCATGCAAAAAAAAAAACAAAGCATTCTCAAGCAAGCATTAACAAACATTGCCCTCGCAATCTTATAGTAGCACTAGCAGCAACACTAATCCTATTAGCTATTAGGACACCTCTTATCTCAATTCTCAGCCATTAGAATTTTAGTCTTATTCTGGTTTTGACAGTTGCCTCATTGTCTAAGTTCTCTTATGTTTCCTTTTAGTATTAGGAGGTCTTGTCTTGTCCTAGGAGGAGAAGTCAAGTCTATACAAACCTTTGTGACCTAAGCTATTTGATGTGTGGTTATTTCGGTGTTTCTCTTTCTGCCATAACATTAACAAAATGTGCAAATCAAACAGGCTCTAGATCATAGTAAGCAATTTTAAGCATCAATGTGACGACAGAAATGGAGCATAAGAAATGAACTTGCAGGCAAGCATTTGCAACAAACTAGACATATACGGTTGCAATTGCAGTTGTCCATTCCAACCTCAGCAATGTGATGTGAAATTACAAGCAGGAGGCAAGAATGAGCCAAACAAAGAGGTTCATTGATGATCAGTTGCCGCTCCAGCAAACACTTGAATCACGTGAAATCAGAAAGAAGCACGCCACTGAAGCACTATGTAACACATTGGTGGATATGTATCTGCTGAACAAAACCAAGCAAGCATTTCATCGAACAGCAACACTGCAGGCAATACATTAGCATAGCATACGGAACACAACCAACCAATCACAATATATCAAATATTTAAAGAGCGATGCACACACCGGTCACCAAAATAAGGATGAAAAGGGAAAGGAAGAAAAGAAAGCGACCTTCATGATGTCGAAAGGGTGGCCGACATTGACCTAGGCGAGGCCAGCAGTGGATCCGACGACATATTCCTTGGCGGTGTCGCCCGCGCTAGCCATCCAAAGGGCAAGTGCCGCAGGCGTTCGTATACTGGAGGAGGGTGAACGGCAAAGTGGGGAGCAAAGGAGGTTTCCAGCCGCACGCCGGCTCCGGTGCCGTCATGTCTAGCGTTCCCTGGGAGAGGAAGGGAAGCACCGAGCCGCCGAGGCTTAAGGGTGCCTTTGGTTGAGCTTTTGGGAGCTGCTTTTGCTTCCAAAAAGCCAAAAGCCAACCAAAGGGGTGGAAACCAGAAGTTGCTTTTTCAGAAGCAGCTACTTTTGGGTAGTACATTTGAAAGCACCTTGGACCTTGCTTTGGCTTTCTGCTTTTTGAAATGGTGAAAATAGAGAGCTGTTTCACAGTTGTTTCAAGGAAAATAGAGATAGGAGGTAAGTTTTATACTTGTTTGAACCAAACAGCTTACAGCTTTTTCACAGCCCACAACCTACAGCAGCTTTTCCACAGCCCATAGCTCACAGCAGCTTTTTCAGAAGCCACAGCTCAACCAAACACACCTTAAGTTAACTGGGTGTCGCTCCCGCTCGCTAATCGGCTAACTTTGATGGACCGCCTATTGGCTATTACTATTTGCTCGGCACTTACCGGATAGTAACCGAATAATAATACAGTAACTATCTGGAAAAATACTCGGATAGTTCTGTATCCATTGGATAATATCTTTTTCAAATCTGTTTTAGTATCCGGCAAAAAAATATCTGAATCCGTTTCCGTATTTAGCAAAACCTTCGAATATATGAGAATATACTTCAAATTGTATCTGAATTAAAACGGATGGACAGTCAGTTGAAAATATCTGCTCCATTTGCAATGCTAGCCGAGTCCAAGCCAGGAGAGCGACCGAAGGCAGGAAGATTTCTATACATGGATCTTTCCGAATTTCTTTGTGATTCGGAGTTTATTTCCTTTAAAAAGTCCAAGTTACTTATTTTATTTCTTTATAGTTTCCAAAGTGTTGTTGCTCTTTCTATCTGAAGGGGTCCGAATAGGAGTTTTGTTGACTAGAAGATCGGGCATGCGTGCCTTTCTTTTGCCAAGTCAGTTGCAGTAGATCTAGAAAATTTTTATTAGATATGCACACTGTATCTTTTCAGATACGCCTCTAACCACAGTGCCACACTTTCTTAGATACACGCCATCACTGTTATCACTGGGCACCTCCTAGAGCACACCCTTGCAGTTGTCGACTCGCCATATCATCTACACAAATTTTTTAACTGACGTCATATAATCTAGGTCTTCAAACTTTCTAAATTTTAACTACTAATACGTTTAAAACTATCCAGATTTATCACTAAAAATACTTTCATAATAATATAGTTTTATTAATATATACTAAGATAAAATTATAAATAGTAATAGTCAAAGTAACAGTAATAGTCAAAATAATGTCTCATAGATCTAAAAAAATCACTTAAAAAAGAACGGAGCAAGTAATAAAATGTTAACGCTGGATAAATTATGCATTGTGAATATTATTTTCACATAATACTTTAATGTTACTATATAATTAGTTGGGTTTTCATCCCAATTAATTGACTTTACATATGTAGTTAAGAAAATAATTTAATTTTATGGCGTCATAACGATAACAGATACTAACATTGACAAATAAATTCTGTAAATTTTTATTAGTACACTACATAACTCGCATGATAGTTCCTATACTTTACCACTCGAAAAACACGTAGATTTTTAGTACATCTATACTTAGTACGATAATATTGATGTGGCATATTAATGTCGCATATGGCTTCAAAATTTATAAGCAAAATTTCTCGTATAAGATACCTCATATTAGTTTTGAATTATTGCACTCAGAGTAATGGTTACATTGGTTGAAACAGATAGAGAATCGGACACTTGATTTTTGAGTTAGAAACTAAAAAAAGTTCCAAATGGCTAAATAAAATAAAACATGGAAACCACCCCTTGGTAGCATGGTAGAGTTATATATGTACAATTCAAACCTTATAGGGTCCAAATGCTACTAGCACTTTAGTAGGAATTTTGTAAGATCATAGATTTATCCCGGCTTGCATCTCTTTAGGCTTATCCCGGCCTTACATATCCACGATCAGTGTCCCCACTTGCCACACTTGTAGCAGGTTTGGTCTTGCTGACCATAGGGCTTGTCGTCTCGCATTGACTTGCTTGCCTTATTCTCATGTGAAACATCTGACTTGACTTTCTGGGCTGCAGCTTTACCCTTCCTTCCCCTTTTCTTCATTATGGGCTTTCTCACCTTGTAGCTCCCCGCGTTGGCTTCATGGCCAGCAGAGCTTCCAGGTGGCTGTGCGACAAAGTTCTTGTGGAAAACTTCATCCTGAGCCTCTGTAACCTACATCACATCAATCAATTCAGCATACTCCTTTTAGCCATCTTGACGATAGTTGTGTGCAGACTGCACTGTATTGGGGTGGAAGGTGGATAGGGTCTTCTCAATCTTCTACTCATCTGTGATCTGCTTGCCACAAAGTTGAAGATTGGCATAAATTTTGTGTAGAGCAGAGTTGTACTCCCAACTGTCTTGAAATCAACAAATCTGAGTCGGATCCATTCCTACTTTACTTGAGGAAGAATGGTGTAGTTTAGCTTCTCGAACCACTTCTTGAGTGTAGCCTATAATGCTAGCGCGCTCTTCTCTGCCATGTACTCATTCTTGAAAGTGAGACAGAGATGGTGCCTGAGGAAGTGAAGTGTTGACCATTTTCCTTGGGGTGGGTTTGGCATCCTGCGGTGCACCAATCCTAATGGTAGCGTGGAACTTCTTAGCTCCAAGTACGATCTCGACATCGGAATCCCAAACCAAGTAGTTTTGGCCATCCTGGGCCAGCTCCTTGAACTCATAGTTCATGATACCTGTCATCTACATGTGTATGAAAGGAATACACAAGTTTACTGCCGGTAAGCAATCATCAAATAAATTTACTGCAGGTAAATAAATTAGACAATGGTACAAAAGATTCTCGTAATATTCCATAATTTTCTATAAATTGTATTGCTAATTTCTGTGATTAAAGGTAATTTAAATAATTATGATTAATTAAAATAGTAAATAAATATAGAAAACATAGAAAATAATAATGACAGTGTTAAATATGCTTCAAATGCGAAAATAATTCAAAATTTGAATTCCTGAGGCCTTTTTATGTTGGAATATGAATTTTCAGTGATTTCTGTAATTATCGAGGGCTTATCCTCTACTTTTCAATTCTGAGAAAATTTTCGCGTATTTTTTTGATTTTCGAGAGCCTTTTTGAAAGATTTCTAGCGCCCCCCTTCGGCCGGGCCTTCCTCGGCCCATTTTCTTTTGCACCACTCGGCCCATCCGGTCGGCTCAAAGGATGAAAGGGGTAGGGTTTCCCCTACCCCTGTTCACAGAGAAGGCGGCGCGCTTGGGCTCATGACGACAATGTTCAAGCCAGCGACGGGTGGCCGCGCAACTCATGCTGGAGTGATGGTCGGTGGACCGAGAGGTGCGGATGGCCAACTGCACGCCATGTGGGGCGGTGGTGGCGGCGTGTGCAACGTCGGGTGGCGGCACCAACAGGGCCTATCGGCGATGGCTCACCATGCGGGCCGACCGGTGGTGTTCGCGCAAACCGCACGTGGCGCTTCGGGTGGTCGGGCCAGCGGCCGAGGGCTCTTCGTGCAGGAGACAGTAAGCGCTTTGGGCGCGGGCGGTGGCGCAGCTCCCCGAGATTCGGCAGGATGCCGACGTGGTGGGCAGCTGGGCGTAGCGGCGGCCTACGGGGCCGGGGCCTCGGTCGGATGCAGCGGTGGCCGAGCGCAGCACCGGGAAGCGCTGATAGCTGGCAGCTTCAGGTGCGTGGGCTCGGGCGGCGACGATCCCCAGCAGTCGGTGCACGACTTCGGGGCAATGCGGCGACCAGCGTTCTCTAGGCAGCCGGGGCTGTCTTGCGGTCGTGCGGCCGCGGCCGTTCGGGGTTGGCCGGTGCAGGGGGCGGCACTCGGTGCGCCCGAGCAAGGCAACGCCGAAGCGGCCGGGCATGTTGGCTGCGGCCCATGCAGGAGCCGGTGGCTCGCCGTGCGAGGCGGTGGCCGGTGCGTCGGGAGGCACGGCTGTGGATCGGCGGCGTGCTCCCGTACGACAGCCGTACGGGGCCAGCAACGATCCGGCGCGGCTGCAGGCCAATGCGGCGGCCGAACGCGCTCGGCCACGTGCGATTTTTCCTTTTTTCCTTCTTTTTTTTCAATCTACAGTGCAATCAACATCTAATCTTTTATGTAATCTACCGATCGACATTGTGCCTGCGACTTCAAGTTTGCTCACGGTAGATTAGAGCTGATTTGCACCGTATAAATTAATCTAGAAAACGAAATCTGCGGAATTTAAAGCGATATAGATATATGTAATTTTAATCTGCGAATGATTACCTTCGATCCACGGACTAATTCGTGCTGATAACGTGTTGAGGAACTGTCGCTGGCGAGTCCAGTCCAATCAATTCCTCTCCTATGCGAAGAGACGGATCAATCACAGAGTAATACAAATAGTAGATTGGAAGCACAGAGATGGGGAGAACTTCTGTTCTTTCTTTATTATTTTTTCACGTGTATAACTTATATATAGCCTATTAGTAAAATGCTCACCATAGACCAAGATTTTTGATTTTAGGACTAGGTTTTCCAACAGTCACAAGATCCGAGGGCAGCAGCAACTCGCATTTCCTCGCTACTAAGTCCCAGCAACGATAGAATTCTTCCTCCCCAGCTGCCCGAGAAAAGAGAAGACGAAAAGATCAAAGAAAGGATTAATCGAAGCGAAGGTGAGAAACTCGCGCGCATCTTTCCCCCTCTCTTGGTCTAGATTCTGCAAAGATCGTGTTCGTTGGGGGTCGCATTGTTGCCCTGCTTCTTTGCTCGGCCAAGATTCTTGGTGGTTTGTATTTTTTTTCTCTTAGCAAAATCCCTAATCTGACGTCCCTTTCTTTTCTTTTCTTTTTTTAAACCCTAAGGTATTAAGATCGTCGTCTGCCTGGCTGATTCTCCACCTTCTTGCGGATTTCCATCTTATCTTTAGGGGGAATTCCTCCCGTATGTTGTTCTGATCGCGTCACGGGAACTTCCTTTCCCTCTTTCTTGTGCGTCTCTTCTTTGGGGGTTGATTTATGCGGAATGGTTTCAGTCTTGAGAGCCCCATTTCGTGTGGAATTTCAGGGTATCATGAAAGAATGGTGGCCCAGTATGTGCCCTTTTGGTTGAGATTCCATAGAAGATTGGGTTTTGATAATGTTCCGAAGTCGTATCTTATTACATGACATATTTGTGCGAACTCGTGTGACTGATGTTCTTTTTCCTAGTCTTTGTATAATAGTTGCCTAGTGACAGTCCATGCACTTGTGTGATTCGCAATAGTCTTTCGTAAGGAATAGTTTGATGTAAATAAACACCTTACGAACAACATAGGAAATCCACACAGCCCGATGTGTAGCATCCCACCAGCGGCTGGCATCGGCATCTTTTTTTTCTATTAAAATGGCGATGGCACAGTAGTCACCCAGATATATATAAATTGCAGCAATAGATGTTGGTAAATGGTCATAAGTACTTGTGTTATTAATTCTGTTAGTTTGTTGCTTTGTTTAGAAACAAACTAAGGTATGCAATTATTTTCTTTGGCTTGGTTTCAAGATTTTTCAAATGATAGGGTCAAAAGGCAAATCTATTGTATTGTACCTCATGCATAACAGCATTTCACTACATTCGTCGGGGAAACACATTGCCCATTTTGACATTTTTCTCTTTCCATTCTTGCATAAATGGTTAACTTCTATGTTGAGAAGCCACTTCATTCTCAAGCATACGTAGAATTTCTTCTATTATAATAAAAAACCAAAAGCATGTGAGTACGTGAGCATGAATTTGATTTTATATGGAATCTACTTTCATCCATTAAACCACTGATATGAGCAAAAGAAACACACCAAATAAATTTGAGATGTCACATTCTACGTCTGGATGCATTTTTGTTTATTTTCTTCTGATCAATGTAGAAGTTTCTAGTATTTTTCCTTTTCTAATTAGTATAATAATTCTTATGGCCCTGTAGGAAATGCAGACTGTCCAATCTCAATCTTACCAACCTAACAAGAAATTGGTAGTTATTCTATATAGGTACTCCCTCAATTCCTCAATATAACTCCAAAACCTACCATGCATACAAACCAAGGAGACATTAAATTTAAGAAAAAAATTAATGACATTAGACCATACATATTCTTATTAAATGACATACTACAACTACTCACTTTTTTTTAACATTAAAGCAGGGGTATATATGGAAATATTGTAATAACTACACCTTTGGTTTCAGCAATAGACTTATATTATGGGACAATGCTTTCCAAGAATAAAGATTTATATTACGAGACGGAGAGAATAAAAAAAGCTGCTCTAGCATTGTTAGGTTCAAAGTGCCAAGTTCGTGGGAATGAATATATTTCCATTTTATAGTACAGAACTGGTTATGTTGTTTTACCAATATATGTCACTTTAAATCAGTTGAGAACACTGACTTCCTGCTTTTTCGTGTGTTCATCCTCAGGGTATTTACTCCCTCCATCTCCAATGGGACATAGCTCTGCAGAAGAATCTGATGTTAGCGATTCAGAGATTGGTGAGTATGAGGAGAAGACTTACACCGAGCTGCGGACCAGAAAAATGAAAGTTAAGTTTGGTGAGAGAATCTTTCGATGCCCTTTCTGCCCGGGGAAAAAGAAGCAGGATTATAACTTAAAGGATCTTCTGCAGCACGCCTCAGGAATAGGGGCTGCTTCTAAGCGTAAGGCTAAGGTGAAGGCAACACACCTGGCACTTGCTCGGTATTTGAAAAATGATTTGGCCAGCTCATCGGAGTCATCAATGCAACTTGCCATCGTTGAGCAAAAGCCTCGTAACAATGAAGAAGAGAAATTTGTATGGCCATGGATGGGTATTCTGGTTATTGTACCAACTGAGTTGAAGGACGAAAATTTTGTTAGGGAAAGTGAGGATAGGCTAAGAGCACAGTTCTCACGATTCAGACTACTCCAAGTCAATATTCTTTGGAATTCTGAGGGCCGAACAGATTATGCTATCGTCAAGTTTGCTAAAGACTGGATTGGATTGAAGGATTCTTTGGCTTTTGAAAAGCATTTCCAAGTGGAGCAATATGGTCAGACGGATTGGAACAAAAGAAACTGTAGAAGAGATGATTTTTATGGATGGCTTGCAAGATCTGATGATTATAACTGTCCTGGGCCAATTGGAGAGTATTTAAGAAAAAATGGTGATCTAAGAAGTGTTGGTGACCTGGAACGTGAGGGACAACAAGAAACTGACAGGCGTGTGGCTTATTTTGCTCGTCAAATCGAAGAGAAGAATAAACATCTGCTAGAATTGGAGCTTAAGAACAACCAGAATGCCATGAAACTTGATATGATGATGAAAGAGAAAGATCAGTTGTTTGAAGAACACAATAAAAGTTTGTACAGAGATGTTTATATTACCTTTGTTTTTTAAAGCATAATTTGAGCTTGTCCTCACTGAGTTTACTGAATTTGTCTTTTTCCCTTCTGATGACCAGAGATAAAAAAGATGCAGCAGGTTGCTTGTAAAAATTCAAGGAAAATAATTAACCAAAATCTGAGATTACATGGAGAATTGCAGGCTAGGAGAAAAGATATCGACCGGAGATGTAAACAACTTGAAGACTTGGCTACAAAAACAAATATTGACAGAGAGAAACTCAAAGCAGAGAAAGAAAAGGTAGCTTTCTTTATCTTTTTACAGGAAGAGTTTTCTTTGTCTTTTCATCAATACTATTTGATGTTCCAAAGGCTGTTAAGAACAATCTACAAGTTTTCCTCCGTTGTGTGAACTTGATCCGAACTTGTGTATGTTGTTCAAAACTCCTATAGAATGCAAAGGAGAACGGGCTTCTTAATGTAGCAACCCTAAAGCAGAAGAAGGCAGATGAGGAGCTCTTACGGCTTGTTGAGAAACAAAGGGTATTGGTTTGCCACTTTTTTATTTGTTTGCCTTGTGAAAACACTTTGTCTCACTGGTTTAATTTTGCAGCGAGAAAAAGAAGATGCCTTGAGGCAGCAATACGATTTGCAAAAGCAGTTGGATTCTAAACATAATCTTGAGTTGGAAATAGAACAGTTGAGAGGAAAGTTAGAGGTAATGAAGCACATGGGAGGTGAGGAAGATACAGAATTAAAGGAGGAGCTCAATGAATTCCATGAAAAGCTGGAAGAAAAAGTTGACGAAATAGATGGCTTGGAATCTCTCAACCAGACCCTTATTATTAAAGAACGAAGGACCAATGAAGAGCTAATAGGAGCCAAGGATGTACTGATAAGTGTATGTATAATGTCACTATTGACTTTTCTGTGGTTTGTGATAAATAATATATTGAATCATCCTTTTCTGGGAACAAATTACACGCCATGCAGGGCTTACAACAAATGTCAGGAGCTCGATCCATTATTGGTGTAAAAAGAATGGGTGAGCTTGATCAAAAAGCTTTTCATAATGCATGTAAACAGAATGTGCCAAAAGATGACTTAAAAGGGAAGTTGGCAATTTTGTGTTCAAAGTGGGAAGATGAGATCAGAAAACCAGAATGGCATCCTTTTAAGATTATCAATGCTGATGGACAGGCGAAGGTAAACATTGTTTTACTTATACTGCTTGATATTAATGTCTTCTGGTCCATTACTAGGTAGTTGCTTTCATGTTTGTACGTTGTAACTGTGAATTTGTTTATGAATAAAAACATCAGGATTGGTTAAAAAAACAACATCAGGATTGGTTGAATTTCAACCGAATGCGTTCATTACTGCCTAGGTCCCTCGTTCCAATTTTGACAACGATGTTGGAATAATTGATAAACTATCTACTGGAAGCTATGTTCTGTTGGGTAATCACCGCTGAACTCTTTCATTTGCAATGATACATGCAGTGGCTGCTGTTTACTGAGATGTTACATGTTACTTTGTTACTGACATTTGACTAGCTGAATGCTGCCCTTTGGGGGAAATGGAAGGGCGATACACATACACTCCTTTTGAACTTAAATTATAAGTATTTTTTTTCTGTGGGTAGCATTTTCAGATAATTGTTGAAGTTGGAACTTTATAAGGAAGAAAGAAGACAGTTAAAAACACAGTGATTCAAAATGTATAGCTATTTCGTCGGAGTCAACTGTTACTGCTTGAAACAGTCATGCGTCCCTCTTTGGATTGAATTTATCTATAGTGAATTAACTTTCGCTTGTAACAATGTTATTTCTATATCTGCAATCATCATTATGGGAAGTTGAGCTACTAAATAATAATTTGCTTATATAACTCAACATACCTTGGATATAGCTCTCAACATTATCTTCTTACTTTTGTGTTGTCAAGTAACAACAGCATCTTATTGTTTCAGATGTCTAAACATAATACATCTTACTTTTTGTATAATTATTTCTCTTTTGTAAGAACTAGGCATCAAACCAGAGCTATTAGACCAATATCCAAAATGCGCAAAGTAGTTTCTTTATCATGAAAAAAAATATGTGCCAATAAACCTATTGATAAGCTGACCAACACGAAAGCATGGTTCTACAGCTAGTCTGTGCTGAAACATGTTTGCAGCCTCATAGATCCACTGGTGCAGGAAATAATTAATGAAGATGATGAGAAGCTGCAAGCAGTGAGGGTGAAATTGGGTGATGAGGCTTACAACGTTGTCGTTAAGGCCCTTCTTGAAATGAATGAATACAACCCCAGTGGCAGGTATCCCGTAAGTGAGCTGTGGAACTTCAAGGAGAATCGGAAAGCCCCAATTCCTGAGGCAGTGGCGTACTTAGTGAAGCAGTGGAGGACGCACAAGAAGAAGAACTCCTACACCTGAGTGAGATCTGAGCCTTGCTTGAGCATCATTGATGTCGTTTGTTCCTGACCTGCAATTGAAAGAGGCTGTTAAAACCAGTACCTTTTTGTGGCAATTTGTGTTGGCTAGGCAACATAGCTGTGCACATTTGCGACCGATTTCACTCAAAGATAGTTACCACGTTCTTTATTGGGGCTATCATTTCTTATTTGCGAAATCCAAACGTCCTAATGAGTTAGATGCAGCTCTGATGTTATGAAAGTTGATTTCCAGTATGTTGTTTGATGAGACGCTGCGGTCCCGATGTTCCGATAGGATG
The DNA here is from genome assembly GCA_017311315.1 of Dendrocalamus latiflorus. NCBI lineage: Eukaryota > Viridiplantae > Streptophyta > Magnoliopsida > Poales > Poaceae > Dendrocalamus > Dendrocalamus latiflorus. The sequence continues at coordinate 36,367,025 of CM029652.1, read as the reverse complement.
ATAACTTTAATTTTGGTGGAGGTAACTCCTGCGATCCGACTACAACCGTACGGCGTTGCTTGCGCCTTAACAATCGCTGAACAAGATAACAAACAATCTGAAATTGTACATATGTATATTGAGTTCAAAAGGTGGGTTCCGAAGGCTGTCTTGACAGGTGGTCGTCCGACATAACTGAAGAACAGAAGTTTGCACAATAGCTAAACCTAAACTCAACGAAATCCAAAGAGTTCAAAGGGGGTACATGGTGAATATATGAGTTAGAAAAGAGAGATGGGCGGCCATAGGTCGTCCTAGGGTTGGACACCCACCCTAAAAAAATTACAAAGCTCTTGGGCCCAATTGGAGGTGGTGCAGCACCTTTAGACTCGGATTCAGAAATAGTCCTGACTTATTTCGGTGATAACTTTACGTACAGAAGAAATTTTGAGGTGAGGCCAAATCTATTGGAAAGACGATAAAATAAGCTTTCTATCAAGTACTCATCCATCTCAAACGGACTCCAGATGCGAATTCTATGTTTATTGAAAGTCAGTCATGTCAGGCTGAATTAACGTCGGATTGTGCTAATTAATAGGAACATATATTGCATAACTTGCTATCATTAATTCAACAGCTGCTTGATTGTAATGGGATTAATGGCTAAACGTCTAGATTGCTGTGGCGGTCAATTAGCATGTCATGGAAGGTTCTCTACTGGCATGGCATGGCACGTCAGCTTTTCAGTGATACGGAGCACCTACGTCAGCTTTTCAGTGGTACTGAGCGCCTAAGCGGTGTGGCTTGTCATGTCAGTTGGGGTGTCTACACGGGCATGCCAAAGAGAGGTGGTAAACAGTGTAAAATTGGAGATATGTCAGGCTGTCCGTGAGATTTCGTAGTTTCTGAATTCGAGAAAAATTGTGCAGCGAGAAGCTTTCGACGTTAATCTTGGCATGGCAGCTGAAAACCAATGTATTGTCCACGAGACTGAACCTACAAAAACAAGCATTTAGACGGATGCCACTGCTGCATTGGAAGCATATATCGGAATTTATTCCTGGATGGAGACTGGGGAAGAGGACTCTCAGTAGAGAAAGAATTCTTTTTGGTATAGTTTATGGCTTCCTTGTAACAAACAAACGGATTGGCTTTTCCCTTGTCTCTTCGAAGCGCCTTACTAGGACAGTTTTTTTGAACCAGCTTATCGACTTGTCGGCGTTAGTTCATTTGCATAAACGCTCGCGTTAGGGCTAAAAGTCATTAGCCACAGATGAAAAAGAACACACCTAAAAGTTGTCGAATTGCTGGTTAATACCACAACCATACACTGTTGCAAATCTGGCACAATCCCGACAAAAAAGAATACCAAATGTGAAAGCCCCTATAATGCCAATAGAAAGATAAAGGAAGGAAAAATGAAAATTAAAAACAATCCAGAGAATAAAAAGGGTTTTTGCCATCAGAACCCTTCGGCTATAGAATGCCGAATAGAATATCGTTCATCAAGGTTCCCAGATCGTCTGGAGCCAGTCGGCGTCTCTCATACTTGTGAGCTTCATCATTCGGCGGTAGAGAAACTCTAGTGTCCATACTTTTACTAACTTACCTATCGTAGTAGAAAAGTCCTTGAATAGTGGAGAAACCACCCTTTGGAGCATTGGTCCCTAAGCCAAACAGCCGCATAAGAGAGGGTTGTGGATAAGGTGAGGGCAACTTCGGTATGAAACAGGATAAGAGAGGCATAAGGCCAAGGCCTCCATACAAAAGGCAAACCAGCACAAGCAAGCCATCCAGAGCAACTCATTTCCTTCCCTCAACCAAGAACACACCCAAAGCACATGCCAAGCAAGAGAGCCACTGTCACTCCATTGCCCGACCAATCACATAAGCCTAGCCAAGCATCCCACCCAAATGCAACGACCTCACAAAGACAATAAGGAAGAGGGAGCCCAGAGGAGAGGCGCTCTAGGGAGTTAGGGAAGACAACAGAGCAAGGATGACAACCGAGGAGGTGTAGAACCTTTGATGACCATCGAGACTACTCCAGGTGAATCGTACTGCGACCAAGACTAGCAAGCCGATAACAGCCGGCAAGCAAGTAGGTCCTCTTCCCCTAACTATCCACTCTTGCTCACAAATACCACGGCATAGCACAACCGCATTACACCATTGGCGGCGAGCCCATAGGAGCTGTTGTGTGCCCTTGGAAGGGAGAACATGCTCCCCAGCGCATGTCTCCCCACCAAGTCCCGTCGCAGCGATGCCCATAGGCATTCCTAAGACTAAGTGTAAACACGAATAGAGCAAGACAAAAGTAGAAGCTAAAATGAAATGCTTGTAGTAAGGGGAAGAGTGGACCATCTTGGGTAGTAGAAGAGGTAGTAAACCGAGGTAGGAGGCTGTAGAAGCCAAGGGCACCCATGGCTGGCGCGAGGGCCAACACATGGCAGCGAGCAAAGGGCCATTATGGGCTGGTCAAAGTAGCCAACAGGGGGCTAGGAACCAGAGTTGGGGCCAGGCTGGGCGACGGTGAGCCATGGTTGACAGACCCGAGGGGGCGGTAGTGGTGTGTAGATCATGGTCAGAGGCATAGTGGCCGGAGGAGCGATGCTGGAGGGCAGGAGGCCGAGCCATGGCATAGGTAGCCGAGCCCAAGGAGGTGCCATGGGGGAAGGTCAGTGCCAAGCGTAGCACCGATTCGGAACCAACCGTGCACACGAGGGGAGAGTGAGGGCCAAACTGGGGAGCTAGGGGCGAAGCTAGGCGGGACAAGACGGCGAAGGGTCACCGACCCAGGGTGTGGCCGCACCCCAAATCTAATGGGAGGAAGGGGGTTTGGGGAACAGAGAGAGAAAGGGAAGTGAAGGGGAAATGGGAAGGACGTAAGGCCGCTTGGCCGAATAAGAGAGAGAGAGAGAGAGAGAGACAAAAGGGAGGGCAGGTGAAAAGAAAAAAAAACGTAAAGAGGAAAAAAAAGAAAAGAGGAAAGAAAAGGAGGTTGTGACCGTGGCTAAGCAAAGGCACCACTTGAGGTTCAGCAGGAGGCTCTTAACGCCGAGGTTGCTTCTGCTAAACAGTCCATAGCTAGGGATCTGGCATGGTCTTTGGCCTTGCTGTGAGAGTTTATGGAATAGGTCCATGCGCTTCACCAACAAGCGTCAGTAGCCGCTGCTATGGTTGTACCTGTTGCTACCCCTACTATTGTTCCAGTCGCACCAGAGGCAAGTATGGGCCTTCGTGGGTAGTTGGCTTTGCGATTAGATACCTTTGATGGGTCGGGTACATCAATCCAAGTTGCTGATTGGTTGCACTACATGGAAAGGCAATTTAAAGCCCTAAAGATGAGCTCATAGCTAAAAGCTTGCTATGTGGCTTTCTAGTTGAAGGGTCAAGCGGATATCTGGTGGAAAGGAGTTCTTTCAGCCAGGACCCCTACCTAGGGTCCAGCTACCTGGGAGATCTTCATCGAGTAGTTTAAGGCAAAGTATTACCCAAATTCTTCTATGGAGAGTATGGAGGTCGCCATATCAACCTTCGTGCAAGGAAGATGACCGTGGTTGAGTACGAGGAGAGATTGAACAACCTGATCCGTGTTTTACCTTCAATCTGAGCAATGACCTTGAGAAGGCCAAAAGGTTCCGCCAAGATCTCAACTCTAAGTTCTGGCATGTTATGAGAGCTACCACGCCACGTGACTTTAGGGCCATGGTAGAACAAGTTGGAGGGATGAAGATGGAGATGTAGCTCACTAAAGGACTACAACCCTCTGGTGGTCCGAGTGCTTCTTGTGGTGACCAGAAGAGGCATTTCAGTAAGGGGGTGGGTTATTTCAGCGGCCCACTCCTAAGAAGTCCAAGTGGGGACATCGTCCTCCGCAATCATCCAAATCCAAGTCTTCGAGGCCATCTTCTTCAACACCTCATTCTTCATCGGCAACCCCAACCTATCGTCATGTCCCAGAGTAGGGCAGATTTATTTTAAGTGTGGTGGTGGGCACCATGCTGCTGAATGTTCCTAAATGGGGGAGTGTCAACGGTGTGGCTGGTCAAGCCACATGGAGTAGGTTTGTCATCAAAATCCCTATAGTATCATCAAATGGGAGCCAATATCTATGTCTTTGCCAAATGCTTCACTCCAAAGAATAGTCTAGATGTTGGCGGCTGTCCCTACACCATAGCCTCCTCTTTCATGGGCACCACCTGCAAGGTATTACTGACATCTTGCACCAACCCTTCCATTCCAGCACGCTGCATTGCCCCCATTTTCGATGCCGCCACAGCAAAATGTCAGGGCTCTCACCATCACTGTGCCACCTAGAGTCTACACATTGCCTACCTCAGAGTCCGCTGGTTGCAGACGTGGTGCCAGGTACCCTATTAGTTGATTCACACAATGCTCTGATTCTTTTTGACCCCAATGCTACTTATTCTTTTATGTCCCACGAATTTGCTAGAAAAGCAAAGTTGAATGTTTAGTAGATTTCTCAGTCGGTTATAGTCAGTTCTCTGGGAGGTATCATTGCTAGCTTCACGGTGTGTCCTGGTTGCGAGGTTTCAATAGATGGCGAGGATTTTGTTGCCAACCTCATGGTTATTCAGATAGAGCCTTTTGATGTTATCTTTGATATAGACTGGTTACAACGCTACTGGGACGTGATTTCCTACTTCTAGAGGACAATCACTTTACAAGATCCTTATGGGGAGGAGATAATCTTTCAAGGGAAGGCACCTCCGTGTTCTCTCCTTATGTTGGCCAGCCTATTCCCTAGGCAATGAACGTTGAAGTCTGGGTTACTTCTAGCACTTATGAAAAAGTCGAGTGCGTCTTTATGCATTGAGAATATTCCAGTGGTGCGTAAGTATTTCGATGTATTCCCCAAAGAGCTTCTGAGAATACCACCCGAAATGGATGTGGAGTTTAGGATTAACCTTGTTCCTAGCATAAGACCTATCTCTATATCCACATACCGTTTGGCATGACCTTTTCAAGAAGAATTAAAGAAGCAATTGGATGAGTTGTTGTACAAGGGGTTAATTTGTCATAGTGTGTCATCTTAGAGAGCCCATGTCCTATTCACTCAGAAAAAGAATAGGAGTTGATGTATGTGTATAGACTATCGTGCTCTTAACCAGGTGACCATCAAGAATAAATACCCTTTGCCTCACATTGAGGACTTGTATGATCAATTAAAGAGAACCAAAGTATTCTCCAATATTGATATACAATCTGGGTATAATTAGATTTGAGTGCGGAAACAAGGCATTGAAAATACAGCTTTCTCCACGAGGTATAGGCACTATGAGTATAAAGTTGTGTCCTTTAGACTAAACATGCCTCTACTATCTTTTCAATGTCTTGTTCCCACACTCGAATCTGATTATACCCAGTATGCTGCGTAAGTATCTTGATGACTTTGTAGTTGTGTTCATCGATGATATCCTGATTTATTCCAAGACAGAGAAAGAGCATGAGTAGTGTTTGAGGCACGTGCTTGAGACTCCGAGGGAGAATCAATTCTTTGCCAAGTTAAAGAAGTGGAAGTTCTGGATTTCTGAAGTGGGCTTCTTGAGTCATGTGAGTAACCAGGAAGGTTTTTTAGTAGATTGAGGCAAGATTTCTATTGTCGTGTACTAGAAGTGGCCATCTAATATTAAGGAAGTGAGAAATTTTATTGGCTTAGCTGATTATTACCGGCATTTCGTGAAAGACTTCTCGATTATTGCCAAGCCAGTGTTTCAGCTCATGCGGAAAGGCGTGAAATTCCAGTGGACTGATGAATGTGAGTGCAACTTCAGAACTTTGAAAGAGAAGTTAGTAATTGCTCTCGTTCTCACCCTTCCTAAGCCAGGAAAGCATTTGATGATCTACTCGAACACTTCTCGAGTGTGTATGGGTTGCGTGCTCATGCAGGACAGCAATGTGATCGCATATGCCTCACGATAGTTGAAGAAACATGAGTAGAATTACCCTACTCGTGATTTAAAGCTAGGCACAGTGGTTTTTGCTCTAAAGATTCAGAGGTATTACTTGTATGGAGAATCTAGTAATATTTTCATTGACTACAAGAGCCTCAAGTACATCTTTACACAGAGCAAGTTGAATTTGAGACAAAGAAGATAGCTAGAGCTGATCAAAGACTATAATTTCACTATCCAGTACCATCTGGGCAAAGCGAATATGGTCACTAATGCCCTTAGTCACAAGGCGACACCCTCCACTCTAGGTTGTCTCATTGCTGACTTCAATCGGATGGGAATTTTCTATTGCTATACTAGAACACATAGGCTGAGACACAGCTATTGTTTGAATAGACTATTCCAGAGTGAGTAAGGAAAGCGCAACAGCATGATCGATTGCTTCAACAAGTGAAGGCTGCCTTTGTGTGCCACAAAAGACTCAAGTTAAGGATGAAATATTGAGAGAGGCTCATTATACCCTATACACGGTACATCCTGCTGACCAAGATATATCAGGATGTGAAAAAGAGTTTCTGGTGGAAGAGAATGAAGGTGGATGCCGCTCGGTATGTGGCATCTTGTGGGGTTTGCCAGCAAGTGAAGACTGAGCATAAGCGCTTCGCTAGGCTATTGCGGCCTTTAGATGTTCATCAATGGCCATGGGATGATATTACTATGGACGTTGTAATCGGCTTACCTCGTACCCAGCAATGTAAGGATGCGATTTGGGTAGTGGTGGGCCAATTTAGTAAGTCCACACGCTTCATCCCTATTCGTACGATGAACTCGATAAGTGATTTGACACCCATCTATATGCGTGAGATAGTAAGATTGCATGGTGTGCCTAAGACAGTAGTTTCGAACAAAGACCCCAAGTTTGTCTCTAAGTTTTGGAACAGTCTGCAGGGTGCTCTAGGCATGAAACTTTAGTTTAGTACTACTTTCCACCTGTAGACAGATAGGCAGTCCGAACACATCATTCAAACACTCGAGGACATGTTGAGGTCATGTATTCTATCTTGGAAATGTAGTTGGGGGGATCATTTGGCACCTGCAGAGTTTGCCTACAACAACAGCTACCACTCCAGTGTTCGAACAACGCTATTCAAGGTTCTATATGGGAAGAAATGTAGATCACCACTTTGTTGGGATGCTATGGGCGAGACTAGGCCCAGATTGGGTCCAGCAGATAGTGGAACGAGTGGTGGAGATTAGACAAAATCTGCTAACTACCCAGAGTAGGTAGAAAAGCTATACGGATATTAGGAGGTGAGATTTGGAATTTGAGGTGGGTGATCAGATGCTCATGAGAGTGTCCCCACCAAAGGTGTCATGCAATTTGGTACCAAAGGAAAGCTAAACCTAAGGTACATTGGGCCATTTTTGATACTGGCATGAATTGGAAAGCTAGCATATCACTTGGACCTTCCTAAGTCTGTGCGAGGTGTGCACAATGTGTTCCATGTCTTTATGTTAAGAAAGTACCTATGGGATTCGGAGTATGAAATTGCATTAGAACCATTGACCTTAACCAAGACCTCACCTTCGAGTCTCGTCCAATTTGGATTCTAGAGGAAACAGATAAAGTGTTGAGGCATAAAATGATAAAGTATGTCAAAGTGCTTTCGACGCATCAGTCTGAGCAAGAAACGACTTGGGAATTGGAGCCTCGCATGTGCAAGAAGTACCCAGAGTTATTCTCTACAGGTACGAGTTAGAATTATTTATGTATAGTTCATTTCATTTTGTTCTTACGTGTGGATTGTTGAACATCAGAATTTGGGGTCAAATCTGTTAAGGGGGTAGAATGTAATGTCAGTAGAAAGATAAAGAAAGGAAAAGCAAAAATTGAAAACAATTCAAGGGAGAATAAAAATGGTTTTGCCGTTAGAACCCTTTGGCTATAGAGTGCTGAATAGAATATCACTCATCGAGGTTCCTAGACCATTAGAGGCCAGTCGACGCCTCTCACGTTTGTCAGCTTCATCATTTGGCAGTAAAGAAAATCCAATGCCCATATTTTTACCGACTTACCTATCGCAGTAGAAAAGACTTTGAATAGTGGAGAAACCACCCTTTGGTCCATTGGTCCCTAAGCCAAACAGTCGCATAAGAGAGGGTTGTGGATAAGGTGAGGGCAACTTCAGCATAAAACAGGACAGGAGAGAGAGGCACAAGGCCAAGGCCTCCTTACAAAAGGCAAACTAGCACAAGAAAGCCATCTAGAGCAACTCATTCCCTTACCTAAACTGAGAACACACCCAGAGCACAAGCTAAGCAAGAGAGCCATTGTCTCTCCATTGCCCGGTCAATCATGAAAGACAAGTCAAGCATCCCACCCAAATGCAACGACCGCACAAAGATAGTAAGGAAGAGGGAGCTCGAAGGAGAGGAGCTCTAGGGAGTTGGGGAAGATAGCGGAGCAACAATGATGATCACGAAGGCGTAGAACATTCGACGACCATTGAGACTGCTCTAGGTGAACTAGACGGTGACCAAGACCAGCAAGCCAATAACAGTCGAGAAGCAAGTAGGTCCTCTCCCCCCTTATGATCCACTCTTGCTCATATATACCATGGCATAGCACAACCACATTACACCATCAGTGGCGAGCCCGTAGGAGCCATCGTGCACCCTTGGAAAAGAGAACATGCTCCCCAACACATGTCTCACCACCAAGTCCCATTGCGACGATGCATGTATGTGTTCCCAAGACTGAGTGTAAACACGAATAGAGCAAGATGAAAGTAGAAGCTGAAATGAAATACTTATAGTAAGGGGAGGAGTCGACCGTCCAAGGTAGTATAAGAGGTCGTCAACCGAGGTAAGAGGCCATAGAAGCCTAGGGATGGCCATGGTTGGCGTGAGGGCTGACGCATGGCGGTGAGCAAGGGGTTGCCATCTGCTGGTTAGGGTAGCCGACAAGGGGGCTAGGAGCCAGAGCTGGGGCCCTGGCTGGCCGGTGGCAGGCCATGGCCGACAGACTCAAGAGGGCAGTGGTGGTCTATAGATCAAGCGATGATCAAAGGCGTAGTGGCCAGACGAGTGGCACCAGAGGGCAAGAGGCTAAGCCGTGGCGCCAACAGCCAAGCGTAGGGAGGCGCCATGGGGGGAAGGTCGGTGCCAAGGACTACACCAATTAGAGTGAGGGCTGAATCGAGGAACCGAGGGGCAAAGCAAGGTGGGAAAGATGGCGGAGGACTGACAGCCGATGGCCTATGGCCCGGGGAGCGGCTGCACCCCAAATGCAATCGATGGGAGGGAATTTGGGGGAATAGAGAGAGGGGGAGTGTAACATCCCAAAATTCGCTTTCTGAAAAATTTAATTTCAAAGTAATGATTTGAACTTTATTTGGATTTATCTGAATTTTATTTCAAAATCTAAATCAAGAAAATATATTTTAAATATTTTATTAAAGTCAAAAGGAGTTCAAATTATTTTTCCCAACCTTCCCTAAATTTTTTAAAATTTGTTTGAGAATTTTCTGGAATTAAAAATCAATTTTAAAAGTTGAAAAGTATTTAGCATATTTTTCCTAGGTCTAAAATAGCTCCAGGAATATTTTATGAATTTTCTAGAATTTTTAGACATTAATTATTATTTTTTAAGTATTTTTAATGTTTCTAGTATTCTCTGAAAAAGCAATCCGAAAATAAAAGTCAATTTAATCCTAGGCCGCCACGTGTCGCTCTCAGATTAAATCCACCTTTTCCCTTGATTTAATCCTAGCCATCCATAGCCACTTACTCCTTCATTTAAATCGAACGGCATTGATTTATTCACTTGCCACGTGTCAGCAATCCGACGGCCCATACCCCTTCACTTCCCCTTTCTCTCACCGACATGTGGGCCCCGCCTGTCATCTCTTTCTTCTACCTCTCCTTCTTCCTCCTCTAGCACTCTCTCTCCTCCTCCATTAAAGCCGAACCGAAGCTCATAATACTGGCTGTTACTTCCTCTTTATTTCCCGTTTGAGTGTGCATTTGAATGCCCTAATCACTCCCAACTCACGGCCGTCATCTCCTCTCTTTATTCCTCCCTAAAACCGCCGGTCGCTCCTCTTCTCTCGCCGCCTATAAAACCCTCTCCCCATGCATCGGCTCCTCCCCTCTCCCCACCACCCTCCTCCACCCTTCGGCCGCCGCCTCCGACCGTCGAAGCCGCCGTCCCGACCGCCAAACGCTGCCACCGCCGAGCTCTCTTTCTCTCTCCCCGTGCGCCGCCACATTTCTCGCCGCCGCACCGCCGCCGGTCGCCCGTGCGCCTACGAGCACGCCGGCCGTGCGCCCACCTCGGCCGGTGCCACGTCGGGTGGCCGCGCCCGCGTGGCCGCCATGTGTGCACCGCGTGGCGCCATGTCGGCCGGGTGTGCCACTTCGGCCACCGTTGCGGTCCGTGGACTTGGTCCACGGTAGACCGGGCCCACATGTCCGAATTTTCGAATTTCAAATTTTTGCTGATGTCATAATTATAATTTTTCAGTATAAAAATAAATCAGCAAAATAGCCTTTTTCTTTTTCTTTCTAATTAAACTTTCGGAAGCCAAAACTTTCTCATTTTAACTCCAAATCGAGCCGTTCAAATTTCTAAATTTTTCTAAAATCATAAACTATCCAAATATGCACAGTTTTTGAATTTTATTTAAATTTTATTTGTATTTATTTGTTTTATTTTTTCGCGTGTAGAATCTGACGTCGTCGAAGAATTTGCCGAGCCGCAGTAAGAAGGACCAAACAGCACACAAGAAGGCAAGTCTCCTTTGAACATTTTGAACCTATGTTTCAGAAATGCTTTTACTTAATTTAAATATACGTGCATTGCTATTTACATAGAACACTAGTTTCGGTACTAAGGTATTAATTAATCCAATCATTGTTATGCCCTCGATTGAAGTTGAATGCCATGTACCCTTGTAACCTTAGGATTTCCTTTGTCTCAATAATGAGATTATTATAAATCTTTGGTAAATATTAGAACGGTAGTAAAATGCTTAGTCATGCTATTTAACTTTGTGACATTGGAAAGGGAAATTATATTTCATTGTTCTTGTCCATTATTCAGAAAGTAGTGGTGATTGGAGTTACCACTGTTCTTTTAAAATAAAATAAAATATGAAAATTATTTTAGACCAGGGCGTATGGTTAGTTTGGATTGGTGCGGTTAGCACGACATTTTGTAAAGTGTATGTTCAGCCCTAGTCGATTAAGGACCGACTTTTGTGATTGTCCAAACTGAGCATTACCGTGCAACCCTAAGTCTATATGGGTATGACCTAGCTGATTAACTTACGATTGGCTAGTTCAGGTGCCACCAGTGGAAAGTGGGTGCCAGGGATTTACTAGTTATTCACAGTGAGGGACAGGGATTTACTGTACTCATATGGCGCAATAGGGGGCTTCTGACTGGGTGGATTTAACCCTTCAGCAGTGAAACCTCAGCGGGTGGTGTCTAGCTAGATTAAAATGAGGTAAAGGATTTGTGATATTTTATCTAGGTCTCATGCCAATGGAAGCATGGTGACTATTAGGATAATTTATCTCTTGGGGGTAAAGTTGTACATCCTCTGCAGAGTGTTAAACTATTCGAATAGCCGTGCCCACGATCAAGGGCGGGCAAGGAATGCATTCACATGGTAGATCTTTGGTTTTCATTTTAAAAACAAAGTTTTGGTATCCCGAGAGTAGAGGGAACTCTCGGAAGGTTGTCTTGGCGGTTGGAGCCAGTGCGGGTGAATGGAACCCATAGTTTAAAATCTTTAACGGTTAGAGCTGGTTAATTAGTGTTGGTGGTCAGAACCTTCACTATAAAATGCTTATTAGTTTCAGTTAAAACCATTACTTTGTTAAACTAATGCATTTGAAAATATTTAATGTTATTTAAAATAAAACATTGCTTTGCGCAAAAGAACCATATAGCCTTCCTTTGTTAAGCCTTGCATCTACTGCATTCTTTCCCAAGACTTGCGGAGTACTTTATGTACACACATGCTGCACTAAAATCAACTCAGAGGAATATGAAGCTCAAGAGGGAGACTACAACTACTTCGTGTGTGGATTCGATGAAGGATTCCTGGAGTACTAGGTCGCGCTTCCCCAGTCAATTGCATGTGGCGTATTGATGGGTCTTCGCTGGATTTATCTTTTGCTTCCGATGTGTTTTGTGTGTGTGTGTGAGGTCTTGAAATCTCAGTTGTAATAAAGAGACCTTCCGGTATGTACTCTCTATTATTGTAATAATCGTTGTTGGTTATGTAATCATCACTGTTTGACTGTGTGCACTAGCTTTGATCTGGGACTAGTGCTGTATTACGCAGAGGGTCCGGGTTTGGAAATCCGGGGTCCCGACCTTAGAACGTTTTATATTATGTTTTGGTGTGTTAGATGGACTGTACCAAGCCCTTGTGCACTTGTGGTACAACCATTCTTAAAACTATTTTGATTTCAATATAAGTTTCTTCTAAGTTGTTGCTTGCTTCTCTCTTGTGTGTTTGGTTTGGAATGTTGCTTAGTTTTCCCCTAATCTCTTACCTGTGCTAGTTCCCTCTTACCTTTTGCTAACCCCGGATACTGCTTCAGATGGTGAACACAAGGAACCACCCAGGCAGTAGCCGTGGTGCCAATGCCCAACCGGAGAACAACATTCCACCACCTCCTGCTCAAGCCCCTAACCTGGAATAGATGATGGCTATGCAACTGCAAATACTTCAAGCCCTTGCTCAGAATCAAGTCCAACAAGTTCCGCAGGCACCCGTTCAAGCACCGTAGTCCAAGCTAGGAGAGTTTATGAGGACTAGACCTCCTACTTTTGCCGGTTCAGTGGATCCGTTGGAGGCTGATGATTGGATCAAGGATGTGGAGAAGAAGCTGATTCTGGCTTAGTGCAATGATCATGAGAAGGTGTTGTATGCCGCCCATCAGCTTAAAGGAATAGCTACTAATTGGTAGGAAAATTATTGTGCTGCCCATCAAGATGTGCAAACCATCACATGGGGAGAATTTGTTGAAGCTTTTCGCACTGCACATATTCCTATGGGCATAATGGAAATGAAGAAGAGGGAGTTTCACAAACTGCAGCAAGGAAACCTTACAGCGCGTTTGGTTGCCTGCAGATCGGCCCGGCCTGGCCTGTGGAATGCAGCATCCCCCTGATTGGTTGCCTGCATCTGGCGTAGGTCAGGTTCGTAAGGTGCAGAGCGGAGGCGTGCAGCCAGGCTCCAGAGAAACGAAATCTGGAGGCATTTCCCGGGAGCCAGGCCCGCGCGGCCTGGTCGGCGTGATCAGGTGCGGGCAACCAAACGCGCCATTAGTGTTTCTGAGTACCTGAATAGGTTCACTCAACTATCCAGGTATGCCCCAGAGGATGTTGCATCAGAGGCAACAAAGATTTGGCGGTTCATGCAGGGACTTGATCCCAACCTCAAGGTGCAGTTGGTATCCAATGATTATCCAACATTCCAACACACGGTGAATAAGGCTCTTATACAAGAAGATGCTCAACGTCAACTGTATGAGACTCGGAAGAGGAAATTTCTAGCTCAGCAGGGTGCAAGCAGTTCTCGTTTTCGTCCTAGTCCACCCCAGTTCAATAGGCCCTCAGAACCAAGTGTGCCAAGGACGCTATTCGCAGGACCCCGCCCAATCTCGCAAGCTCCTCGAGCAAGCATTGGTGGCCAACTTCAGTAGAACAAGACTTCAGCGGCAGAAGTACAGTGTTTCAACTACAAGAACATGGGACATTATGCCAACAATTGTCCTCAAAAGCGCCCAGTAGTGAACCTTGTTCGTTTCAATCTGGGGACTACACCAGCACGAGCTCCAACTGCAGGTCAAGGCTGTGGAACACCTCAAACTCCAAGGACTCCACAGGCAATGAGCAAAGGACATCTTAATCATGTTACCACAGAAGCAGCCCAGGATGCACCCGATGTAGTTCTAGGTAAGTTTCTTGTCAACTCAGTACCTGCATCAGCATTATTTGATTCTGGAGCTTCACATTCTTTTGTGTCAAAATATTTTGTTAAAAGATATAATTGGGATGTGCGTTTGCTTAAGAACCCTATGCTAGTCCAATCACCTGGAAAGGAAATGAGGATTAACACGATTTGCCCTAGAGCAACCGTAGATATAAATGGGGTTAAATTCCTAGCGAATCTTATTATAATAGATTCCAAGAGCCTAGATGTAATACTTGGTATGGATTGGTTAACCAAGTATAAAGGGCAGATAGATTGTGCCGATCTGCCATTACTCTTACCAACTCGGAAGGAATTCAAGTAAAGTATAAGTCAAACACATCTTCTCAAAATAGGTGTGGGTTGAATAGTTTGAAGGGAATAACTCTGGAAAAGGTGCCTATAGTAAGCGAATACCCAGATGTCTTTCCTGGAATGCCGCCGGATAGAGAAATTGAATTTGTTATAAACCTGGTACCTGGTACAGCTCCGATTTCCTAGAGACCCTATCGTATGTCCGCAAATGATTTGGTTGAAGTTAAGAAGCAAATTCAGGAGCTGCAAGAGAAAGGTTTTGTTAGACCAAGTTCTTCGCCCTGGGGAGCACTAGTACTTCTAGTGAAGAAGAAAGATGGCAGTCTTCACATGTGTGTGGACTACAGATCATTGAATGATGTGACAATTAAGAACAAGTACCCTTTGCCCCGGATAGATGATTTATTTGATCAGTTAAAAGGCTCATGTGTTTTCTCCAAGATTGATCTCCGGTCAGGTTACCATCAGTTGAAGATAAGACCAGAAGATATACCAAAAACATCATTTGCTACTCGTTATGGACTTTATGAGTTTACAATGATGTCTTTTGGCTTGACAAATGCGCCCGCATATTTTATGAATATGATGAATAAGGTGTTCATGGACTATTTGGATAAGTTTGTAGTTGTATTCATTGATGACATTATGATATACTTCAAGAATGAGGAAGAGCATGCACAACATCTGAGGATAGTTTTGGAAAAGCTCAGAGAACACCGGTTGTATGCCAAGTTTAGCAAGTGTGAGTTCTGGTTGAAGAAAGTAACTTTCTTGGGTCATGTGATTTCTGCAGGAGAAGCGTTCGTAGATCCCGAAAAAATAAATGATGTGCTCAATTGGACACAACCAAAGTCAGTACCAGAGATCAAAAGTTTTCTGGGTTTAGCCGGTTATTATCGTCGCTTCATCGAAGGATTCTCCAAGCTTGCAAGACCTCTCACTCAGTTGCTAAAGAAGGAAAAGAAGTTTGAATGGAGTAAATCTTGTGAAGACAGTTTTCAAAAACTGAAAAAGAGATTAACCTCTACACCAGTGTTAACGCTTCCAGATATTAGAAAGGATTTTGAAGTCTTCTGTGATGCATCAAGACAAGGACTAGGCTGTGTTCTGATGCAAGAAGGAAGGGTAGTAGCCTATGCGTCCCCATGAGGAGAATTATCCAACCCATGATTTAGAGCTAGCTGTCGTCGTGCATGCTCTGAAAATATGGAGGCATTATTTGATTGGTAATCGCTGTGAGATTTACACGGATCACAAAAGTTTAAAGTATATATTTACCCAACCTGATCTCAATCTGAGACAAAGGAGGTGGCTTGAGTTAATAAAAGACTATGATATTGGAATACATTATCATCCAGGGAAGGCTAATGTAGTAGCTGATGCCTTGAGCACAAAGAGTTACTATAATAATCTGTTGATTAAAGATAGTATGCTTGCACTACAAGAAGAATTTCAGCGGCTCAATTTAGAAGTAGTAGAAGAAGGATTTCTGGCTACTTTGGAAGTTCAACCAACTTTAGAGGACCAGATCAAGGCAGCTCAAAAAGAGGACAAATATGTCAAGGAAATCAAAGATAATATGAAGAAAAGTAAGGCACTAGGATTTTCAGAAGATGAAGAAGGTATCATTTGGTTCGGAAAAAGAATTCTTGTACCCGAGAAGAAAGAAATGAAGGAGTTAATTTTGAAGGAAGCCCATGAGTCTGAATATTCAGTTCGCCTTGGAAGTACAAAGATGTACCAAGATCTCAAGGAAAGGTATTGGTGGTCAAGTATGAAAAGAGAAATTGCAGAGTATGTAGCTTTGTGTGATGTGTGCCAACGGATTAAAGCCGAACATCAAAGACCTGCTGGACTTTTGCAACCTTTGCAGATACCCGAGTGGAAATGGGAAGAAATTGGTATGGATTTTATAACTGGATTGCCGAGAACAAAATCAGGGTATGATGCAATTTGGGTTATTGTAGATTGTCTGACAAAAGTCACACATTTCATTCCAGTAAAGACCACATATTCTGGAGAAAGACTCACAGAGCTGTATATGTCAAGAATTGTGTGTTTGCATGGAATTCCAAAGAAGATTGTGTCAGATCGAGGATCTTAATTCACTTCAACATTTTGGCAGAAGCTGCATGGACTTTTGGGCACAAATCTAAATTTCAGCACATCATATCATCCACAGACAGATGGTCAAACAGAAAGAGTAAATCAAATATTGGAAGATATGTTGAGAGCTTGTGTCTTAGCGAATAAGACTAATTGGGATCAAAGTTTGCCCTATGCAGAATTCTCCTATAATAATAGCTATCAATCTAGTTTGCAGATGTCTCCGTTTGAAGCTTTGTATGGCAGAAAATGTAAGACACCGTTGTATTGGAAAGAAACAGGAGAATGGCAAGTGTTTGGACCAGATGTGTTAAAGCAAGCAGAAGAGCAAGTTCACCTAATCCAGGACAAATTAAAAATGGCACAAACAAGACAGAAGAGCTATGCGGACAATCGTTGAAGAGCGTTAGAATTTGTACCTGGAGATCATGTGTATCTGAAAGTTTCACCTCTTAAGGGAATGCGTCGTTTTGGAGTCAGTGGGAAGCTTGCTCCTAGATTCATTGGACCATTTCCTGTCCTAGTGAAAAGGGGAGAAGTTTCTTACCAGTTGAAGCTTCCGCCTTAGTTGTCAAAGGTGCACGACGTCTTCCACGTGTCTCAGTTAAGAAAGTGTCTCAGAGTGCCAGAAGAACAGATGCCTCTAGATGAAGTGAATTTGAAGGAGGACTTAACATATCCAGAGTATCCAGTCAAAATCTTGGATGAAGCAGAGCGTCGTACCAGAAACAAGATCATCAAATTCTGTAAAGTGCAGTGGAGCAATCATTCTGAATCAGAAGCAACTTGGGAGCGTGAAGAAGATCTAAGAGCAGAGTTCCCTCGCCTTTTTCCTAGTCCATCCGAATCACGGGGGCAAGATTCTTTCTAAGGGGGTAGGTTTGTAACATCCCAAAAATTCGCTTTCTAAAAAATGTAATTTCAAAATAATTATTTGAACTTTATTTGGATTTATCTAAATTTTATTTCAAAATCTAAATCAAGAAAATGTATTTTAAATATTTTGTTAAAGTCAAAAAAGTTCAAATTATTTTTCCCATCCTTCCCTAAATTTTTAAATAATTTTGGAGAATTTTCTGGAATTAAAAATCAATTTTAAAAGTTGAAAAGTATTTTATAAAATTATTAAAGGCAAATCTAAAATTAAAAATATTTTTCCTATGTCTAAAATAGCTCCAGGAATATTCTATGAATTTTCTGAAATTTTTAGATATTAATTATTATTTTCTAAGTATTTTTAATATTTCTAGTATTTTCTAAAAAAGCAATCCAAAAATAAAAGTCAATTTAATCCTAGGCCGCCACGTGTCACTCTCAGATTAAATCCACCTTTTCCCTTGATTTAATCCTAGCAATCCATAGCCACTTACCCCTTCATTTAAATCCAACGGTATTGATTTATTCACTTGCCACGTGTCATCATGAGAGACCATGTGGAGGTATCCCCATGTTGGTGATGAGTAATTGACGGTTGGGTTAGTGAGTTTGAGTTTGTTTCGGGTATTCTAGGGTTGAGCACCTTTACTTGAGCTATTATCGTTTGTGCTGTTTCGTGCGGTGCTATGTGATGGTTTGCTTGTCTGTGTGACTGCAGGACTTCAGAGCTAGGTCATGGTTAGGCGAGGAGGACCGGGACTAGGCACAGGAGGTGTTGAGGTCCAGACGGTCGGTGATGCTGAAGATGATTAAGCCTGGTGAGGTGGTTGCGAATCGGGAGACGAGGAATCGGAGCGGGAGCTACCGATGACGGACACGACGGGCGACGACTGGAGAACCGGGACTAGACTCAGGGAGGAGTCGGAGGTCCAGACGGTTCGGAGGTCGGTTGCGGTCGTGCGCGACGGAACAGACCAAGACTGGACTCAGGTGGAGTCGGAGTTCTCGGTCGGTGTCGGGTGGACACGACAGGCAGCGGTGAGAGGATCGGGACTAGACTCAGGGAGGAGTTGAGGTCCAGACGGTCAGGATGCCGGGTGCGGTAGTGTGCAGCGGATTGGACCGGGACTAGGCTCAGGGAGGAGTCGAGGTCCAGACGGTCAAGGTACCGGACGCGGGAAGCTTCTGGGAAGGTGCTTGAGGGGCAAATCCGGGATTTGACTCAAGATTGGTGAGGGAGGCTGGTTCCCTCCATTTGCTTTGACCCTTTTGACTTTTGCCTCATGGGGTTATGAGGTGATGGAGTGGAGTGTGTATGACTCTTCTTGAATTTCTTCTTTGGGGTGAGCTTGTGCCTTCAAAAGGTGGAGAGGGAGGTAGCATTCAGATCATCCATTGCAAGAAATGGAGTAGTCTGTAGAGAGCCGTGTGTGTGTGTATGCTTGAGCTGGGAGTGAGCTCTCGTGTGTACTCAAGCATGTAGTGAAACTTCGTGTAATCATTCCTCTGTAAGCAAGCATTCATGGGGACTTAGTTCACCTACTTGCAATCTTTCATCTCCATTCCAATGAATCCATTTGAGTTTTCTCCCGTTCCAGTTCATTCTCAGTGTTTCTGATGCTCTCTGCATGTTTTCTTCATTTTGAGTTTTGAGCTGATTCTTTGAGCAAGAAGTAGCAAAATGGATTGCTCTGTGATGGGATGATATTTCTAGACCATTTGGTAAGCTTGTTCCCTAGAGTTCAATGGAGAAAAATCAAAGATTCCATGTCACCCATTTGCTCTGTTCTGAGAAAGTTAGGGTTTCATGTCAGGGCATGTTTGGTTCTTCTCATTCCCCTCACAAGTTGGCTTAAGATTTAGTTTATCAAGCCCTGAGATCATTGCTAAGATGAATGCAAAAGCTCATGAGCAAAAGATTCAAGATTTGAGAGAAATCTGAAATTCAGTTCATTCTCAATTTGCTTTTCAGATTTTTGCAAAAATCTTGAATCCTTGGTCTATTTATGTGTTCCTTTGGTTCCTAGAGTCCTGGCTCTATTTAATTCATGTCCTTGCCCTTTTGGTTGGAAAAGATCAGAGAATTTCATCAAGTAGTTTGATCTGAGCAAAGTCTGAAATTTTCAGTCGGCTGTCAGAGCTCTGCCTCGACCAGGGCCGGTCTGACCGGCCACCTAATGGCGGTCTGACCGGGTGCTGCATGGCAGTCAGACCGGGTGCCGCATGGCGGTCAGACCGGCCAGGGGCAGTCAGACCGGTAAGGGCCGAGCGGTCTGACCGGTGCACTCAGTGCGGTCTGACCGGCCATCTGAGCTTACACCTGCAGCTTTTATTTTTTATGCTATGCTTCTTATTTCTTCTCTGGTATTTGTTGTTTCACCTTCTTCCCTGTATTGTTTGATGTTCCAAAGAGCTTGATCTTCCCTCATCTTAGCTTTCGTAGCTATTAATGAGAAGTTTCTCAAGTGGATACTTTTGAGGGGTGATTTTTAAAGAGGCATCATTCACCCCCCTCTGTTACCATTCCGATCCTACACATCAATCCGACGGCCCGTACCCTTCACTTCCCCTTTCTCTCACCGATGTGTGGGCCCCGCCTGTCATCTCTTTCTTCTACATCTCCTTCTTCTTCCTCTAGCCCTCTCTCTCCTCCTCCATTAAAGCCGAACCGAAGCTCATAATACCGGCCCTTACTTCTTCTTTATTTCCCGTTTGAGTGTGCTTTTGAATGCCCTAATCACTCCCCACTCACGGCCGTCGTCTCCTCTCTTTATTCCTCCCTAAAACCGCCGGCCGCTCCTCTTCTCTCTCCGCCTATGAAACCCTCTCCCCATGCATCGGCTCCTCCCCTTCGGCCTCCCCTCTCCCCACCGCCCTCCTCCACCCTTCGGCTGCCGCCTCGGACCGTCGGAGCCGCCGTCCCGACCGCCAAACGACGCCGCCGCCAAGCTCTCTCTCTCTCTCCCCGTGCGCCGCCACATTTCTCGCCGCCACCGCCTTCTCCGGCCACCCGAGCCCCGCCGCCGGTAAGAGCTGAGCCCGTCGTCGCCTCCTCTACCCCGCCACTCATCGCCGCACCGCCGCCGGTCGCCTGCGCCTACGAGCACGCCGATCGTGCGCCCACCTCGGCCGGTGCCACGTCGGCTGGCCGCACCCGCGTGGCCGCCGCGTGTGCGCCGCGTGGTGCCATGTCGGCCGGGTGTGCCACTTCGGCTACCGTTGTGGTCCGTGGACCTGGTCCACGGTAGACCGGGCCCACATGTCCGAATTTTCAAATTTCAAATTTTTGCTGATGTCATAATTATAATTTTTCAGTATAAAAATAAATCAGCAAAATAGCATTTTTCTTTTTCTTTCTAATTAAAATTTCGGAGGCCATAACTTTCTCATTTTAACTCCAAATCGACCCGTTCAAATTTCTAAATTTTTCTAAAATCATAAACTATCCAAATATGCACACTTTTTGAATTTTTGAATTTTATTTAAATTTTATTTGTATTTATTTGTTTTGTTTGTATTGTCTTTTCGCGCGTAGAATCTGACGTCGTCAAAGAATTTGCCGAGCCGCAGCAAAAAGGACCAAACAGCACACAAGAAGGCAAGTCTCCTTTGAACATTTTGAACCTATATTTCAGAAATGCTTTTACTTAATTTAAATATACGTGCATTGCTATTTACATAGAACACTAGTTTCGGTACTAAGGTATTAGTTAATCCAATCATTGTTATGCCCTCGATTGAAGTTGAATGCCGTGTATCCTTGTAACCTTAGGAATTCTTTTGTCTCAATAATGAGATTATTATAAATCTTTGGTAAATATTAGAACGGTAGTAAAATGCTTAGTCATGCTATTTAACTTTGTGACATTGGAAAGGGAAATTATATTTCATTGTTCTTGTCCATTATTCAGAAAGTAGTTGTGATTGGAGTTACCACTGTTCTTTTAAAATAAAATAAAATATGAAAATTGTTTTAGAGCAGGGCGTATGGTTAGTTTGGATTGGTGCGGTTAGCACGACATTTTGTAAAGTGTATGTTCTGCCCTAGTCGATTAAGGACCGACTTTTGTGATTGTCCAAACTGAGCATTACCGTGCAACCCCAAGTCTATATGGGTACGACCTAGCTGATTAACTTACGATTGGCTAGTTCAGGTGCCACCAGTGGAAAGTGGGTGCCAGGGATTTACTGGGTATTCACAGTGAGGGACATGGATTTACTGTACTCATATGGCGCAATAGGGGGCTTCTGACTGGGTGGATTTAACCCTTCAGCAGTGAAACCTCAGCGGGTGGTGTCTAGCTAGATTAAAGTGAGGTAAAGGATTTGTGATATTTTATCTAGGTCTCATGCCAATGGAAGCATGGTGACTATTAGGATAATTTATCTCTTGGGGGTAAAGTTGTACATCCTCTGCAGAGTGTTAAACTATTCGAATAGCCGTGCCCACGATCAAGGGCGGGCAAGGAATGCATTCACATGGTAGATCTTTGGTTTTCATTTTAAAAACAAAGTTTTGGTATCCCGAGAGTAGAGGGAACTCTCGGAAGGTTGTCTTGGCGGTTGGAGCCAGTGTGGGTGAATGGAACCCGTAGTTTAAAATCTTTAACGGTTAGAGCTGGTTAATTAGTGTTGGTGGTCAGAACCTTCACTATAAAATGCTTATTAGTGCTTATTAGTTTCAGTTAAAACCATTACTTTGTTAAACTAATGCATTTGAAAATATTTAATGTTATTTAAAAATAAAACATTGCTTTGCAGAAAAAGAACCATATAGCCTTCCTTTGTTAAGCCTTGCATCTACTGCATTCTTTCCCAAGGGGGAAATTGGGAGGAGTTAAGGCCGCTCGACCGAATAAAAGAGAGAGAGAGAAGGGAGACCGGGTGAAAAGAAAAAAGTGAGAAAATAGGAAGATAAGAAAAGAGGAAAAATGAAAGAAAAGAAGGGAAAAGTAAAGAAGGGGGTTTTGCATCGTGCGCGTCAAATCCTTAAACCTGAGTGTGTTTTCCCAATGTTGAATTTTGTGCGCAGCATCGATGTTGTTTGTATAAGTGTGTGTATCTCTATAAGTATATTAAGTTGGGTTGATGCTTGTACAGGTGGACGTCCTGGTTTGGAGCTGTCCACACATCGTCTCTGAGGATGAACAGGTAAGTGCATGGTAGAGTGGTAGACAGTAATTGTTTTGAAATTGTGATGTTTTTTGTTATATGATGCTGCTTAGTTGATGATGACAATGATGATGGATCAGGGTAAGCAATAATGCTTTACCTTCTAATGATAATAATGATGAAGTATGTTTATGAAAATAGACATATGGATTTTGAGAGACCATGTGGTTTTGACCCCATGTGTGTGATGAGTAATTGACATCGGTTTAGGAAAGTCGAGTTTGGTTTGTGTGGTTCAGACCATGTCGTTGCGCGGTGCAATCGGTTTCGGTCGGACTTTGTCGAACTAGGTCGAACGTGCTTAAATCATTTATTTTTCATTTCGATCGGTTTGAGCTTTGAGTATTTCTTCTAATATTATTGTATGGTTACAATATTTCGAGCGGTGCTATGTGATTTGTTTCTTGTCTGTGATGGCTGCAAGACGTCGAGGTGGAGTCGTGGCGAGGCACGGCATGACTGGACTAGGCGCGAGCGGTGCTGAGGTCAGAACGGTCGTAGTGTGCCGAAGACGGCGAGGACTCGAGGTGGCTGCATGGCTTGGAGGGCAAGGAATGAGGAAGCTTCCTGGAAGGTGCGCGAGGGGCGTTTTGGTGAATACGCAAAGCTGCACTAAAGGAAGTGGATTGTGGATAAAGCGCCATGAGTTGGTGGAGGCTTAATGGGTAAAGCGTGGTGTGAACCCATTATGGAGGCTATAAATAGAGAAGTGCTCTCTAGTGCTGAAATTGAGAGAGTGGGTGTAGGAGTTAGGGTTTTATTTGGTTCTCTCCATGTATGAAAAATTGAGAAAGAGAGAAAGAGAGGAGGTGTGAGCTTCTCTCTATGCTCTCCAGGCGTATGGAGACTTAGTTTGAGTTTTTGAGAGAGAGATGAGCTTAATGTAAACTTTTGTTTATCTAAGCATTCTTGTCTCCGTATCGTTTCTAAGAGTTCTTGTGTTGTGATGGCGTGGTTTCTTGCTCTTCTTTGTGTTTTATCTGTATCTTTTGTTCTTCCTATTTTTGTCAAGTTTTCCTCTTAGTAAGCAGCAGATTCCCTTTGTTTTGCCTGCAATGAAAGCTGCAGTTCATTGCTTCTTGTTGATCACTCGACAGCAGCTTGAGCCCTCGAATACTTGATCCAAATCCAAGAATTTTTGGTAGCTTTCTTGCTGCAGCAATCCTTCTCTTTCAGCTAGTAGTACTCCCTGCCTCCTACTTCTTTTAGTCTCTTTTTGAGCAGATTTCAGTCAGCTTTTTCTTTGCAACTTGCTGCTACCGAACAGCTTGCAGTGCACTGCCTCTTTAGTGCAGTTTGGCCAGCAGTTCTTGACCTTTTGGCAGCACCTTTGTTAGCATTTCTTGCTGTTCGGCCAGCACAAATTTAGCTACTGTTTGAGTTTTGATTTCAGCTAGCATT
The DNA here is from genome assembly GCA_017311315.1 of Dendrocalamus latiflorus. Classification (NCBI taxonomy): domain Eukaryota; kingdom Viridiplantae; phylum Streptophyta; class Magnoliopsida; order Poales; family Poaceae; genus Dendrocalamus; species Dendrocalamus latiflorus. The sequence continues at coordinate 36,343,264 of CM029652.1, read as the reverse complement.
GGCAGCAAGAGCAATGTTCTTGGCAGCAGTTATTGGCCTACAAAAACAACAATCGGGAGCTTCTTTTTAAAGTACTATTTGCTGCTGTTTTTGGTGTTCCTTTCAGTTTTTGAGTGCAGCCTCTTTTCAGCAGGTAATATTTCTAGTTCTTTTTAGATAGTTTTAGCTCCTGCCTTTTATCTCTCTTTTACGCTTTTCTTGTGTTTGTTTTTCCTTGGCAGTAGTCTATTTAGGACAGCAGCTGTATCTCTCTCAGTTCGTTGTCTCCCTTGTTTGGAGCTTGTTTTCCAGTGTTTATTCTTAGTTTTTGAGCAAGTTTGATTTTGTGGCTTCAAATCCTTCCAGTAAGCTTGTCTCACCTATTTCATAGCTTTTGTAGCTATTGGAAAAGTTGAGATTCTCGTGAGTACTTTGAGAGCTTTTTTTAAAGAACGACATTCACCCCCCCCCCCTCTGTCGCGTATTCCGATCCAACAATTGGTATCAGAGCTGGTTAGCTCTTTTCAATAGATCTTAACCGGTCTCTAGAGCCATGGCGATAGACAAGTACTCGACCAAGCCCCCGGTCTTCGATGGGATCGACTATCCCTTCTGAAAGAGCCGGATGGAGACCTACATCCAGACTCAGGGATACGCCATCTGGCGTAAGGTCAAAGTACGATTTGTTGTTCCTGCCGTTGAGAACATCAATGCCGGGAACATGGCTGATGTTGAGGCAAACGCTAAGGCAAGGAACATCATTATCCAGGGGTTGAGTCGTTGCGAGTTTGACCGCATCTCTCATCTTTCGTCCGCCTTCGATATTTGGGAGACCCTCGATGCTTACCATGAGGGCACCACCCAAATAAAGACGGTGCGACAGGACCAGTTCAAGCGAGATTACAACAAGTTTGAAATGCTCGCTGGTGAGTCCCTTGATGAGTGCTTTGCGCGTTTTCACAAGATCTTGAGCAACCTCCGAGCGGTCGGTCTCACATACCCCGACTCGGATAACGCTCAACAGATGCTCGCTGCACCTGATTTGCGGGTTTGGGAGATGAAGGTGACTACCATCAAGGACACCACGGACCTCTCGACTTTGACTCTTGATGCGCTGTACTCGCGCCTCAAGACTCACGAGATTGACATTGTCTCTCGCAAGTTGAAGTCACAGTCGATGGCTTTGGTCACCGATCCCACCTTTAGTCTCAGTATTGGGTGCCAAAATCACTTTTGATTTACCCCAGTACTGAGACTTTACTCTCTGTTTGACTCAGATTCGCCGGGCAGGAAGGGAAAGGTTTGACTCGTAGACTCCGGGTGTTCACGACACATGACCAGAGACTCCCGTTGGTTTTCTTCCCTTGCCCGTGCTTCAGGTGATGAGACGGTCACCTTCGGAGATGCTTCATCTGGGCGCGTCATCGCCAAAGGTTGTTTTTGCAACCTAAAAACTCCTCACCGCGATTGACATCATTGACTTAATCCACCAACGATTCACTCTCATTATTAGCCGCTGTCTAAGACTCCCAACAGCGATTGCCATAATTGACTTAATCCACCGAAATTACACTTTCTTTATTAAGTGCTGTCTAAACTCCAAACAGCATGTGTCATCCTCTATTCAATCCACCGATCATATTCTTTTTGTAATGGTTGTTGTCTAAGACTCCAAACAACGAGTGACATCATTTAATGACCCACCGACTACACACATTTTATATTGATTGCTGTCTAAAACTCCAAACAGCATGTGACATTATTTAGATATTCCACCAAACATACTCATCAAGATTTTCTAACAATCCAATCCTTTTTATTATTGATTCAATCCACCAAGAATGTCATTGATCAAGCCTACGATTCAATATTATATATCCACCAAGAATATCATTGATCAATTCTACGATTCACCATTTTATATCCACCAAGTAAATCACTAATCAGGAACTATAATCCAATACTTGTATTACTCCTCCAAATTCCCTAAAATTCAATTAGATCATCTATTTAGCCTGTCTATTCAGCTAGACTCCACCAGTTTCTTTCTCCCAGAACCCACACTATCATTTACTATTTATGATCGACATGAATCCACCAATACCTTTATGTGTACACTACAAACATTTATTTCCCTTTACTCACGACCCTGCTTATTCTTTCCATATTTTATTTTGTAGGAATAGAAATGCCACTATTTGAAATACAATACATAAAATTTCCTGAGACCTAGCAGCTTTGGAACAAAACATAATGTTCAAGGAATATTAACATGATTTTCCATACATACGGCATCACACCATATGCCTAATATCACCATAATTTTTCCATACATATGGCATCACACCATATGCCTAATATCACCATAATTTTTCCATACATATGGCATCACACCATATGCCATCTTTCAGCGTTATAGCCGCTTAACTTACCGCTGGGACGACACCCAGGACAACTCAAATCAGGGCTTTTCACTGCCCTCCACTTTTCCATCCCACCCACAAAACATTTTGAAATAGAACTATATCTGGTTAAGTTCCCATGTCCGCCCTTGACCGTGGGCACGGCTATTCGAATAGTTTTTGACTCTGCAGAGTTTTGCACACTTTACCCACAAGAGATAAATCCACCCGTTGCCCCACATGATTCCTTAGCCATGCGGTTGAGTAGACTATCACAGGATTGTCACAATGCATAGTCCTACTGTGGTTACGCCCGCTAAGGTCTACCTTCCGTAGGATACGACCATCCCTCGGGAAGGGTCCCTCGTGAGCCATCACGGGCAAAGGCGGGGATACGACCATCCATCCCTTTGCTCGTGTTCACACCTTCACGTAACCACCTTAGAGCCATACAAATTAGTTAACCCTGCCTACACTTTGCCAGCTTGTGGTTGTACTGTTTTACACGGGTGACATGACAAGATTCAGTCCTTAGTGGTATCTGGGCGGTCTACCACTAACCCACTTGTGCAATCACTGCACCACACACATACACACCATCGAACCAATCCGCCCAGATAATTAAGCAAGTTGGGGATCTTGGGAGTGTAAAATAATCATATCCAACATATACCAGTCATTATCACAATGACTGCCCAAACCAATTTCTCATGAATAAAAGTGATGCTTGGGACAATTTCTTGCCCCGAGTTCCTAATCAATGCTAAGCATGGCATACGGTTACGGACTTATTTTCGAAATGCTACTAATATATTTTTGCTAGGGCGACAAGGTTCACACATTCAAATACTCAAAGGAGGGGTAATATTATTCAATGTAAACAATGGCATATAACTAGAATATCAAATCTAGCATGCATTTGCATAAAAATAACAGCAATGCAATTTGTTAATTTAAAACAAAGTAATTTGCAGAAATGTAGGTTCAACATGATCAAAGTATTGACTCGCCTTGGCGCGGTTTACCGCGGTCTTGAGCTCACACAATGCTTTCTTATCGTTGGTCTGCATCTTCACCTCGATCTTGATCTCACTCGATCCACTGAATCTTCAAGGCTCCCGTTTCTAACTACGTGATAAGCGACTGAATCCAAGTAAAAGCAAATAACTCAAAAGATCCAAATAGATCCAAATAACTTAAATGCCCGATTTAATTTAATTTATACATTTATTACGCTTTGAGAATAGAAGGATGATTCGGTTTAATGTGTTGCCAACACAGTGGTAGCTGGATTTGAGCAAGAGAACGAGCTATCTAAATAGCTTTACCGTGAGGGAAAATTTTAGGATATTAAGAGATCAATAGCGAGAAAGCATCGACATGAATTATTTGCTTTGGAAAAGAAGTGGCCAAACATAGCCGATTAGAGAAAGGCGAGGTTCGATCATTTTACTAATATTCTCTTTTATTATTTTTGTATTTATCAAGGAAGTTCCATGAGTCGAGATGGACATATGGGTAGATGTTTCAAAGACGATGTGTAAGATTTAGCTTATCGGATTAACTCATATTACTAGTAATTTGAGATGTAGCATTTTATGTGACCTTAATTAACCATGTTGTTTGTTAAACATTTACTTCAGAGTGTTTACATATATGTTCGTGACATTATTTCGACGCTTGATGGCCTAGGGCTATTATACTCTATCATGCTTGACATTATTATTTACTAAATCTAACGTTGAGGTTCAATTGGTGGCACCATTATCATTTTGTCTATACCTTTGTTATTATTATTAGGCTTAGCTTTATTTATTTGTCTAGCAAGGCTTGATTTATAAGGTTATATTTCAGGACTTGCTATTTAGCAAAATCTAACACTAAAATTTATTTGTTGATGAGCACGCTAGTGATAACTACCATTGACGACACTACATTAGTTAACTTACTTTTAAGCACCTGCTGACCTAAGGAGCTACTTTACTACAAATGCCACACATATATACATTTCTCTAACATGACATTTCTACTTAAGGACACCTTTTTGATTAAAGGTTGTTATCATTTTATGTATTTTTAGTTGTTGTTTAATGCAAAGTAAGTTGTCAATAAAAGATCCTACATATGTACATTAGGTGACAGCCGGGTTTGATATTTATAGTTACATTTGGTGTCAAACTTGTTTTCCCTAAATTTAACTTGGAGGTCTTTTTGGTTGGTTGTTTATTACTTTTAGAACCCTCTTTTATTATTGCCTACACTTACTTTTTAGGTTAAAACAACTAACAAAGACACCTTACTCATGCATATATGGTAATTAACCAATATTAAATCTTAAACAAATTCATTTACAGCCTAATAAGATTTGTTGGCTAATTACTTTGATATGAATTTTAATTGTTATTTTTATTTTAATTAAGGCTCTTGTGATAAATGGACATTTACACAAAAGAACCATCTTCTATTAATATTACATTATAAATTTTTAGACTAGAGTAACTAAATAAAGGCACACTAATTACTCATACATGATGACTAACTTAATATTAAATCTTAAATAATGTTATTTATGCCCTCTCTAAAATTATTAGTTTTCATAGACTATTTCTTAATTATTATTTTTTTTCCTAGCTTTTCCTCAGTTGAAGTGACTAGCAAAACCAAATAAAAAGGAAAGAAAAACATGCGCCCAAAAGGAATTGAACTCGGGGGCTGGGGGAGGCTGTGTCTTAAGCTCACTGGGTAAGCCAATTGGACCGAAGGCCCTTTGCGACTGGGTAGGGGAAAACGTTTTACAAGAGGCGAGTATAAAACTGGGCTCCTCCATTCGGCCGAAACAGGGGAGGCGCACGGCGGTCGGGGCAGTTGGGCTCGCCGGCGCGGGGGCAGCCAGAGGGAGGCGGCGGCTCATCAAACGGATTCCGGGGTAGGTAGGGAGGAGGATGGGGGGCGGCGCTTTGACCGGAGCGGTGGCGAGGCGGGCGGACGGCAACTCGAAGCGGCCGGCGGCGAGGTGGTCACAGTGCGACGGCGACGTGGTGGAGGGAAGCGTAAATTGACCAGCACAGAAGCACAAGGGGGTCTTGGGGATGCTCACCGTGCTATTTGCATGGTCGGGGATCGCCCTCAGGGGGCCGGCGACGTGCACGGCGGCGGCGCGAAAAAGGGCACCGTGGCGAGAGGAACTCCGGCAAGGGGAGGCTCGGCCGACGGTGGGGAAGGGTCCACGGCGTCGCAAAGATGCTCACCGCAAACGGAATCGGGGAGGAGTCGCCCGAGGTGGTGGTGGCGCTCGTGGAGGCGGCGACGGCCGGATTTTGGGGAAGAACGGTGATACGCGAGCCCCTGTGCACGAGAATCCAATTAACTTGGCGAGGGAGTATAGGGGGAGCAAGGACACGGTATGACGTGGTCACCTTGGCCGGAGCTTCGCCGGAGAGCCCGAATGGCGATGGCGGCAGCGGTGGCTCACGGCGCTGGGCTAGAGCAGCGATAGAGGAGGAAGAGGAGCAAGGGCAGGCGGTTGTGAGGGCCTCTTATAGCAGCGGAAGGGGGCCGTAGAGCCACTGTGCCAGGCGACCGGAGCATAGGGCGCAGGTGGTGTCGGTATGGCCGATTGACAGGAGCGACGCCGAGCGACAGGAGCAGGGCATGGCGCTGTCAGTCGGGCGTGCGCGTGACGGGGCGCCGTGCGACGATGGCGACCGGGGCAGGTGCGCTACGTGGAGAGGACGGGCGCACAGGGAGGCGGGGCCGGGTGACGCGAGCGCAGCGGGCGGCGACGTGCGGGGGCGTGGGGAGCAGTGGGCGCTGTCGAGAGGAGGAAAGGGGAAGAAGAAAGCAGCGGCAGGCTGGCCCCAGGCACAGAGAAAAGGAGGCGGGGGCGCCGGGCCCAGCGGCAGAGAGGAAGGAGGGGAGAGAGAAAGAAAGGGTAGGGCCCCTTGCAATAAAGGATGAATAGAAGGGAAAAGAAATTAGAGAGGAAAAGACTAAGCAAAACTTTAGAATTTGGGCTTTAAATTTCAATTTCATGCTTAAGATTATTGAAATAATCATTTGAAATTTTAATTCAAATATTGGTTCACATTTCTATTTACAAAATCTAATATTCCTTTACTATTGAAATTATTTGTTATTGTTACTATTATTATTGGTCTAATCATTTGGAGACACATTCTAATATTCTTTTGTCTTAAATTCAAGCTTAAGATTTTGGTAATTTTAAGTTCATGCTCTGTAACGACATCTTTTTATTTTTATAATCTATAACGTTATTATTTATATTTAGGAGTTCTCCTGATCATTAATTTGTAGGGCACAAAACTCAGGAAAACTCAGATAAATTGTGGAACCAAAATTCGAATGTCAGCAAGTTGCAAAATAAAAATTTTGAATTGCTCAAAATTTCAAACGTCCGAAATTCAGGATGTTACAGAAAGAAACGTACCTTGGTCGAGATGGCCAGGACGATGCTTGATGAGTACTCTACACCGCAGAAGTTTGGGCTGAGGCTATAGCTACCGCGTGCCATGTTTCTAATCGAGTTTTTCTTCGGGCACACTTGCACCGCACTTCTTATGAGTTGAGATATGGGCGAAAGCCCAGTGTATCTCATTTTCGTGTGTTTGGTTGCAAGTGTTTTATTCTGAAGTCCGGGAACCTAAACAAGTTCGAGTCACGTTCTTGTGATGATATATTTCTAGGTTACTCGACTTCTTCGCGGGCTTATCGGGTTTGGAACTGCGAGTCTAGTAAAATGGTAGAGACGTGTGAGGTGACCTTCGACGAGGCCAGTTCGGGGACTAGGCTCGATATTTCAGGTTCTTTAGAGCAGTCCGAGCCCATCTTTGTGGATGATGAGGACGATGGAGATGAAGGTTGTCTACCCGATCCAGTCCCTCATCCACTCCTTGAGGTGCCTTCTTCCACCGCACCTCGAGGCGATCAGCCCATACCTTCTGCTTCTTCTGGAGCTAGTGGCTCTGTTCCTACCTCGCCAGCTCACGAGGTAGAGGCCACTTCTTCATCTCATCCTGGACCTCCTAGACACATTCAAAAAGACCATCCTTCTGAGCAGATTATTGGAGACCTGTTTGAGCGAGTTACTCGTTCAAAATCTGGCGTGTCTCAATTCTGTCTCCATGCTGCCTTTGTTGCCTCCTTTGAGCCCAAGGATGTTTGTCATGCTCTGTCTGACGAGTCTTGGGTCAATGCCATGCATGAGGAGCTAGAAAATTTCGAGAGGAACAAGGTCTGGTCGCTTGTTGAGCCCCTGCGTGGTCACAATGTCATTGGGACCAAGTGGGTGTTCAAGAACAAGCAGAGTAAGGTGGGGTGGTTATTCGAAACAAGGCTAGACTGGTAGCTTAGGGGTTCTCCCAGGTTGAGGGTCTAGATTTCGAGGAGACCTTTGCTCCTGTAGCTAGACTTGAAGCCATTAGAATCCTGCTTGCTTTTGCGGCTTCTAAGGGTTTCAAGCTTTACCAAATAGACGTCAAGAGTGCCTTCCTCAATGGCTTTATTGAGGAAGAAGTCTATGTGAGACAGCCTCCAGGTTTCGAGAACCCCAAATACCCAACCATGTCTTCAAGCTTTCCAAAGCGCTGTATGGACTTAAGCAGGCCCCTAGAGCTTGGTATGAGAGGCTTAAGTCCTACTTGTTGAGTCATGTGTTCGAGATGGGTAAAGTAGACAAGACCTTATTCATTCGCCGGCATGACACTGATCTTCTGCTCATCCAGATTTATGTGGATGACATCATCTTTGGCGGATCCTCGCATGCTCTCGTTTCCCAGTTTTTCGATGTCATGAGCTCGGAGTTTGAGATGAGCATGATGGGCGAGTTGAGCTTCTTCCTTGGCTTCCAAATTAAGCAGACTCGGGAGGGTACCTTCTTGCATCAGGGCAAGTACACTCGTGACCTCCTGAGGCGCTTTGACATGAGTGATGGTAAGCCGGTGTCGACTCCCATGGCATCTTCCGCCACACTTGACCCAGATGAGGACGGCGAGCCAGTTGATCAGAAGGAGTATCGTAGCATGATTGACTCCCTCTTGTATCTCACTGCCTCGAGACCGGACATATGCTTCTCCTCGCGTATCTCACCGCCAAGCGGTGAAGCGCATTCTTCGGTACCTTCGAGCTACCATTGACTATGGTATCTGGTACTCTTCCTCTTCTTGTCTTTCCTTGAGAGCCTACTCGGATGCAGATTTTGCCGGCTGTAGGATAGATAGGAAGAGCACTTCGGGCACCTGCCAATTCATTGGCACTTCTCTCATTTCCTGGTCTTCGAGAAAGCAGTCTGGTGTTGCACAGTCCACCGCAGAGGCCGAGTACGTTGCTGCAGCCAGTTGCTGTAGCCAAGTGCTTTGGATGGTCGCGACCCTGCGGGACTTTGGGTTAGTTATCGACAGTGTTCTACTCTTTTGTGATAATACTTCTGCGATTAACATTGCTAAGAACCCAATGCAGCACTCTCGGACCAAGCACATTGATATTCGATATCACTTCCTTCGAGACCATGTGGAGAAGGGTGACATTGTGCTCCAGTTTGTGGAGAGTGACCACCAGTTGGCTGATATCTTTACTAAGCCATTGGATAGCTCTAGGTTTTCAACTCTGCGAGGAGAGGTTGGGGTGGTTTGTCCGTATGGACTGTTGTGAGAGGGAGCTTTGTGCTTTACTGCTTTATTATATTAATTATGCTCTTGCTCCTTTCTGTTGCATTGCATTTTGGGTGCATTCGGGATAGTCCTTCTAGCATAGGTTAGAGTGGTTCTCTTGACTAGATGTTTAGACTTCTTGCTCTTATCTTGTAACACTAGGATGCTGCTTGTTAGCTGTCTCTCTTCTCTCTAGGTTGAGCTTACTCACTTCTTGTGGGTTCTAGCGAGGGTTGGGCCACCCTCGGGTAGACAGGGTACGTGTTTGCTCCCTAGGTTGTTAATAGACCAGCTGATAGTCCTCGAGTCATATGGGGTAGATAAGAGTCAGTCTGAGCCATAGTATCCTCTATATCTTATCTATGCTTTAAGGACTGCATGTTCCGATTATCTTTCCCAGCTTCTCGATTTATTGCTTTCGTTCAGGGGGAGTTCTTTTGGGAGATTCTGGAGCTTAATATTGACATAACTCAACTTGAACTAAAAGTTGCATCACATGTTGAGGGGGAGCTGGACTTCTTGCATGTCATTCTGCATTGTAAATACCTGCATCGAGCCTTGATTATTATCCTTTCATGACATGTTTACATTGCGTTACATGTGATTCTACAATTTCCTTTAAAAGATAAGAGAGAAATGATAAGCAGGCCAAGAATAGCAGGCCTTGGCTTTTGACTGGGCCCAAATAATCAACTCCGCGCCCCCAGTTGCCCCACCGTCAGATCGGGAAGGAGAAGCCGCCCCCTTCTGTCCGGAAGCATCGCGGTCCCCAAATCTTACCCCTCTCCACCTCCGTCATCAATCAATCTTGTATAGGGCTGTTTGTTCAGTTATTTCGATAAATATAGTTCATACGGTAAATATGATATTATTAGTTTGATAAATATAATATCTTTTAAAATACGATTCGGTACCAGTAAATCCTCATTTATTTCAGTATGGTATAGGCAAATACCATATTTACTAAAGTTGATACAAATTACGAATGACATAACGACTAACGAGGTGGGTAGGCGACAATATATATACTACTGGCAATAGAATTAGAATTTAAATGATATGCTCTGCCATTTCTAGCAATCATAAAAAAATGATCAATAATATATCCTAGCATTATTCAAGACTAAGACTTGTTAAAGTAACAATGTTACTAACATTACTCGGTTTCGGCTGGACACTTGACAGTGGATAGTCCACACTTGACAGTGGATAGTTTGGACGTTGTGGTCATTAGTTACATCTGTAAACCCTAGCTCAGTTGGTAGAAAGAAGGGCCTTCAAACCTGCGGTTGTGAGTTTGAACGGTTTTTATCGAAAAAATTGAAAGGCAAAAAACCAAAATCGGAATAAAAAATTGAACGAAAAAAACCCAAAATCTGAATCTCGTACCGAACATCAAAAACTGAATTTTTCAGTCTGATTTTTTCGATTCGGTTGAAATGTGAACAGGCCTAAGACAAGAACCGGCCCGCGCGTACCCGTGTTGTCGAGGCTGTACCTGTAGGCTTAGCCTGGAAAAAAATTCTATGCGGCGGTGCCGCACTACGTAGCTTGTGTGACACCGCCTGTGCTGCCGCCGCGTGTCCGATCTCCTCAGTCGATTCCAACAAGCCGCAGCATCCAATCCCAACGAGGCACGATTCCAACGAGCCAGGCGTCCTCCTCAGCTCTGAGCCGCAGCAGCCGACTGCACAGGAATTTGTACCGTCGCTCAATAGAACAGATAACTCTGTCGCTTCGTTTAACAAACAATCCATTGCCTTGTCGACGAGGAGCAAAACAAACACAGAACAAAACCATTTGGACGGCGACGAGGAGTGGATGGATCGCGTCGCCGTGTCGCTCGATGAGCTCGCCCAGAAGGTACGCGCGCGCCTCCGATCCATCCGCGCTAGTTTGGGCGTGTCGTGTGGGGTGGGGTTTCGCCGGCTGGGCGCCCGAATTCTACCCAGCTCGGCCACAATTTCTTCAGGGGAGCTGATGGATTTATTCTCAGATGCCCCAGAGATCGATCCACATACACCATATTTTCTTGACGACTTCTCTAAAAGTATGGACAAATTTGCCGTGTAGCCGATCGACGACATAGGCAACAGAACTTCATTGAATCCCCTGCTGCTGTCAACCCTAACACCAGGGTCAGATGTCATCGCCGAGATCTCAACGCGAGAGCGGTGCTCGACTGATGAAGTCACCTTCTCTTCATCCTCAATCCCTACCGTCGAGCCGGTGGTGGATGCTACGATGGGTTCGGCAACAGCGCATCCATCATTGTTCTTTACACCAACATCCACAATGCTGCCAACAGAGGTAATCCACCCAAACAACAGAGGTAATCTTCATATTGTGGTTGTAATTCATTTAGAATTTCTCTCATTATATTGTAGATGGATAATAAGCATGCTCAATCTGCAATTGTACCTCAAGTTGGAATGTCTTTCAAATCAGAGACTGATGCATATGATATGTACAATTCATATGCTGCAAATATTGGTTTTAGTATTAGAAAGAGCACCACAAGGCTGAGACCCGACAAAACTATATATTAGAAGCATATAGTTTGCAGCAACCAAGGAGAACGAGGTAGGCACTCATCACATGAAACTTCAAAAGAAAATGCTACTACAAGGACGTGTTGCAATGCTCGTGTTCAATTCAGCATAAGTCGTGAGGGAATTTGGACAGTGCAAAAGGTTGTGCTTGAACACAATCACTATCTTGCTAGTCCAAATAAGGCACACATGTTAAGGTCTCAACGGCGCATTATAGAGGCAGATAAACATCTAATTGGTCAAATACGAGAAGTTGGAATACAACCAGCCCAAGTGTATGAGTTTTTCAAGCAGTGGTATGGAGGAGCTGAGAATGTACCATTCTCGCGGATGGATTGCAATAATTTGATTGGCCGTGAGCGTAAGAAATATTTGCCATCCAATGATACGCAGACGCTATTGGAGTACTTGAAGAACAAGCAATTACATGACCCTACCTTTTTTTTATGCCATACAAGTAGATGAGGAGGATTGTAGGATAACTAATTTCTTTTGGGCAGATGGTCAAGCTATCATGGATTATGCATGCTTTGGTGATGCTATATCTTTTGACACCACATTTCAGACTAACAAGTTTGAAATGCCTTTTGCTCCCCTCCTTGGAACCAACCATAAGCAGACAATTATGTTTGGAGCTGCACTATTATATAGTGAAACCATTGAATCATTTGTTTGGCTTTTTAACACATTTGTAACAGCAATGTCAGGCAAGCATCCTAGCACAATTTTCACAGATCAATGTGCTGCCATGGCAGCAGCAATACGGATTGTATTTCCAAACACAAGGCACCGTCTTTGTTTATGGCACATTTATCAGAATGCTGCTAAACATCTTAGTCATGTAATTGCTAATCATCCTCGGTTTCTTGCCGACTTTAAGAGTTGCGTCTATGAAGAAAGGTTTGTGGCATGCTTTCACAAGAAATGGCATGAGTTGTTGAGTAGTTATAAACTTGAGGGGAATGCATGGTTGCAAAACCTATATGAGTTGCGGGTTCATTGGGCTGCTGTCTTCCGTGATTCTTTTACTGCTGATATGACATCGACTTAAAGAAGTGAAGGTATGAATAATGTTTTTAAGAAAAGGTTTCGTAGAAAGCTTTCTCTGTCTGAACTCCTAGAAGAATGTGACAAGTGTGCCACGAATCTTCGTGAAAATGAGTTGGATGCAGACTACAAGTCACGACACTCTACCCCGATCACTTGTATCCGAGATTTACCAATGTTGAAGAATGCAGCTGAATCGTATACAAGGAGGCTTTATTCAGAATTTGAGGAACAATTTAAATAGCAATTTTCTTTCTCATGCAAATTCTTAAATTCTGAAGGGTCAATCCTGACTTATAAGGTGATGCCTATGGAATTTCAAGATGAAGCAATAGTTGTTTTCAACTCCGAGGATAAGACAATAACATGTTCTTGTCATAAGTATGAATGCATTGGTATGTATGAACAGTTTAAACTTGTACTAGTTCACAATATATTTTGCTAAAGTATATGTACATGTCTAACAAGTATATTGTGCAAGCATGCTCTCCGAGTCTTTAATATCAATGAGGTTTTTATCTTGCCAACTCAATACATACTAAATAGGTGGACAAACCATGCAAAAAGAGGGTTTTACTTTTAGAAGAAACAAAGAAGTGACAGTGAAACTTTGAGAACACATGCGGCGCGTATCTCTCGAAAGGCGACATCTGTTGCATTGAAGTGCTCAGTTTCAAAAGAACTTCTTGATGATTTGGAAAATGCTATAGATAAGTTGGACCTAGAAGCAGATAATTCACTGAGCAAAATAAAATCCAAAGCTTATGAGGTTTCTCAAAGTTCTAATGAATGTGTTGGAGACATATTAAACGGTAAAGTATCAATTAGAGTTCCTCCGATCATAAAAGGTCCAAAGAATAAAAGATCAAAAATTGTACTTGAAAAGAAGAAAGGGAAGACTGCAAATGCTGCTAAGAAAAAAGGTAGTGCTGCTCATTTAAAAATGGCTTTCTTACATATCAATTTTAGCCAGTAATATTGCTTTCCTTTTATATGTGAAATCTAAAGGAGAAGATCCAAAGAAATCAGCAGGCAATGGAGAAATGGGACAAGCTCCAGATGAATTGATTGTAAGACTAATGACATTGGCTCATTAATCTCTTTCAATAATTCATTTAGCTGCACCTGGTCTGAATAATTTCATTTTTTAATAGGGCTCTTTTGATGCAAATGTTGGTTTTGATATGCATGGGGATTTTTCTGCCATGGCTGCTCCTTCGATCCATGGAGAATATACAAGTCTTTTAGTTGGACTTGATCAAGATGCCTCAGCTGCTCGAAAATCACATTTTTAAGGAGTAGTAGTGCTTTCATAATTGTTTATTGACATGAGACTGTAATTTACCATTTCCATTGTTTTGGAGATTTATTCTCAGATGGTGGCTCCTGTATCGAGCACTGTATCGAGCATGACAAGTAGAAATTACAATGTTTTCATAGACAACTGAAAACACAGTTGTTTACAGCACCAAGTTCACAATACTTCAATAGGTTGTTCTCTGGAATGGCCAGGCCATCAGACTCTTCCAGCTCCTTCATCACCACTGCTAGCTTTCCTTTTTATTTTTCTGGACTGGACAGATAGTTTTCAATGAATAAGCACAGCCTTCTGCAATTTCTATTTGTGCTAGATTATTAAGAACACTAATTCCACATCTAATCCGAACAAGATTCATTGCAAAAGAGAAGGCAGGAATCAACCTTCAATATCGTTTCAACAAGATCCCAACAAGATTCCTGAGCTGGCTGTGCTGTCAGCAGCCATTTCGATCTGCAACTGATCTGCAAGGCCGGCACATCGCTGCCTAGCTAGCTACTCGATCATCAGTTGCTTTACTTTAGCTTTATCGTTGTCTATACATGTGGTTTTTGAGTTTTGCCTTTTCCATTGCTTCTGCCAATCTAGTTGTACTAGTAGTCTGCCAAAGCAATTGTTAATTCATACGTACGTTATGCTGAACAGTTCAGTGGTGTATATACTAATGAATACAAATCGGCTGCCGCGGCTCGTTGGAATCGGCTGAGGGGATCGGACACGCGGCGGCAGCATAGGCGATGTCGCATTTTTTTCCCGCTTAGCCTCTGATTACACGCTAACGTACGTAAAAACACATATACGTGTATATGCGTGAGATGTGAGTGAATATACATAGGTTGTGTGCGTGTACCTTGTGCCCCTGAAAAATGAACTCTAGAAATCCTAGGCTCTAGTCTAGTGTATTCCCCCTGCTTTGCCGCAACTAGGAATCGACGATTCCTTGGTGAGAAGATGGAGAGTGGAACAGATACAGCTCGTACAGGATGCAAGAGGTTGGGAGCTTGGTGCTGCGGCATCTGCAGCTTGTCTGCCGCCACGCGCCCTCCGTCGCTGCGCGTGGAGGCGGCGGGAGGCCGGTGCTGAGCGCATTCGCTCGGGAGACGAGCGCGCTGGCGAACCAAGACGGTGGGTGCGAAGATAACTCCGAGAGCGCCGCGGCCGTCAGGGCGCGCGTCGTCGACCTGGTCAAGAAGTTCGACAAGATCGACGCCGACAAGGTCGGTTCTTGCCTCTGACTTCTTTTCTTTTGTTTTCTGCCTCTGTGATAAAAAAAAACCTCGACCTGCGGGGTAAGACAGCCCCCGGGCATTGCTTTAAGAAGAAGATCTTCTCACGCAGATCGAGAAAATCCTTGAACCCTTGTCCCACCCAGCCCATGTGAGAACCAGGGTGATCCCTAGACTCTGATAAGTTACGGTCAAATGTCCAAATGGCATGCGGTGAAGAATGGTCGGAAGAATTTTCTCCAATTTGAGCTTCTACTTTTGTCAGGATGAAACATTGAAACCTTACGGCTTAGATTGAAGTTAACATCCCACATAGTTGTGGAAGTTGCCATTAGTGCTTACTGCTTAGTTAGGTTGGAATGGGTGTATTGTCAATTGGCCATGCATATTCCTGTCTTCCCACAGTAAAATGTCAGTGAAATGCCGTGAAGGTGAGACGGTATGATTGCCGCCTTGCCGGATATAAGCCCTGAAGCTGTTAGAACTTAGAAGAAACCTGAAATGGAGTAAAAAGTTTAATTTGCAATGCGCGGCTGACAAGAATTCACGGTTGCATGAATCGAACTGATTTCTAACTAACTAGGTTGTAGTGAAGATAGTGGGAAAATTTACTGCCTGTTTAGTCAAGGCTGAGGCTGGACAGGGTGGAGACTACCAAGTGTTTGATCTTTATATGTGGGCTGTACAAACTACGAAACCTAATGGGTGTAGACTACCAAGGGTTTGATCTTTATATGTGAATCACCTTGAGTAGTGGAAATGTCTGTTCTAGTGTTTGCGTATTAGGTATCATACTTCTTTTGCAGCATTTTTGGATCTGCATGTGTTAGCATCAGAACCCTAGCTCACATTTACATTCAAATGCTTGTAGGTGACTGAGGCAGCAGATTACCAAAAGGACCTGAGTTTGGACAGCTTGGACCGGGTGGAACTCGTTATGGCCCTTTAGCAAGACTTCTCCATTGAAATTCCCGACGACAAGGCTGACAAGCTGTCCTGCTGTGCCGATGTCGCAAAATACATCATATGTGAGTCTCAATCCAACAATAACAACGGTGGTAGCTCCTGATGGGTGCATGCAAGCGAGATCACAAAGGACAGGCTTTTTCTTTGAATTTCAGTCACAAGGGACAGCTTATGCGCTGCCTCTCGTTTAGATTGCTTTGTTAGTACCAAGTCAAATGCTTTGGTACTCTGTGTCGCATAGTCACAACTCAAAGAATCGTTGTATCTTTGCAAGTAGTTTTTGCTCTGTGGAAAGGTTTTGGGCTAGTTGCATAGATACTTTTGAAAATCGGCATATCAGTATTGGATACTATATTAGATATGGATACGGCTTCAATACGGCTTGATATGTATCCTGTATCCTGTTTGTATAGATGATTTTCCTGTTTTTCAAAAAGAGGAACTAATTCATAATATTTGGTTGATACTTTCCCGATACCTGTCAACTCTTACCTTTTATTCCACTCGTTACAAAGCCATCTGTTTGCTAATTCTGTTCTCACAGGTGCACACAATTCCTCTCAACGTTGATGCCGCTTTCTTGCTCCCTTGCCCACACCGCTACTACTCTCTTGCGCTCGTCGGCCACCATCGCTCCCTTTCCCCTAGTCCACAGATCTGGCGACTAGATTTAGAGAGGAGAGCTGGAGAAGAAAGAGAGTCCTAATTTTTAGACGTTGTCAATTGGTGGGCATTATTGACTCGTCACCACCTCCTTCCGACTCACTCTTATCTCCCCCTTTTTCACTCTCTCCTCTTCTTTATTTCTTCTTTGTGCTTATTGAGGAAGAAGAGAGAGATCGAGATGGGATTAGTGTAAGGTGACAGCTGCAGATGAAAGTAGAGAGAGATCGAGATGGGTAACTCTAAGTGATTGGCTATGATGGACTGGTATATTGGTGCATTATTTTGTACAAGTGAACTGATGGGTTGCTCTTTGTTGGTGGGTTAGTTGGTTACGATGTAGTGATAATCTGGTTGGACTGCCCACTTATAAGAAATCAGTTATTTCTATATTTTATCCATATATATCTATATGTATCATCGTATCGATGTTTGTAGAGAAATGGTATATTACAGTATCGCCGTAACCTAGGTTTTGGGAATTAATCATGGTTGACATTTATGATGAACACATTTGCGCATTTGTTTCAGCAGTTCAGGAGAATATTTCACTCAACTTAATTGAAGCTAATATTAAGTATCCTATGCCATTTATTTTTGAGACAAGTGGCAGAGCCGTCGCAAGGATGGAACTTGACGTGTTACCATATGGCTGGACCACATCACCACATCTTGTGAGCCTTGGCATGCGCTATGGAAGAGAATGAGCCAGAGTAGCACCCACCTTATCCAATTCTCTTGTACCTGAACTCCGTCAGAGGCATCATGTGATGTGCATTAGGCAGGCGAGCTCTTTTCTCCTCCATACAAACCAAACCATGGCCAAGGTTGCTCCCGCCCTCCTCGCCGTCGGCAGTGGTGCCACCTTCGCTACCCCGCCATCGAAGAAAGGTGTCAGCTTGCTCCGCGATCGCGTCGTCAGCAAGCGCTCCAGAATTTCTGCGAATCTCGGTATGATTCCTCAATGGTCATGTTGTTCATTTTGTCGAGACTGTGATGTAAGATTGACCAATTGAGTGATGTGCGCAGGTGGAGAAGGTGAGACGAAGCCTGAAGGCAAGAGGAAGTTCATCACCAGAGAAGAGGAACCAGACCAGTAAGCAATGAAGTTTTCCTCTCCTGAGCCTATGCAACTCTGCATTTTTATCCAAAGCTGTGTGGTATGATTCATGTGAACCGAATGCAGGTACTGGCAGACTGCAGGGGAGAGGAAGGGGGAGAACCCCATGACGACGCCCCTGCCGTACATCATCATCTTCGGCATGTCGACCCCCTTCGTCATCCTCGCCATCGCCTTCGCCAACGGCTGGGTCAAGGTCCCCGTCCGGTGAGCTGTCGTCGTCGACGGGCCGGAGCAACCGCGGTTGCGTGATCAAATCTTGGAATTAGCCAAACACCTCTTCAGTGCCTGCACTACTTCCAGCGAGAGCCCTAATGAGTTATTTTTCATAGTGATAAGCTTTCATGTTTGTGAGCATCAGCATCCCCTGTATGATGTATGTAATCAAATACTTCTCCAGTACTGTAAATCTGTAAGTATTTTACCTTTTACATTAACCTCGCTCCTCTTTCTGATTAAGATTTCGGTACTTCGTATCGATCTTGAGCTTGACGCAAGAGAAGAGTTTTGCATCACCTAAATGGATTTGTATGGTGCACAATGCTTTCAGCCTTAGAGCATCTCCAAGAGATGCCCAATAAATTCACACCCTAAATCTCTTTTTACATATCCTAATCACGATATAAGGTCACAAAATAATCATTCCCTCCAACAGATACCCTAAACTAGAAAAACAGTATTGGGAGCCTAGATCATCCTCTATAAGTAGAGAGCGAGAGCCCATTTTTTGGGTATGTTCTATTTTTGAGAGTCTATTTGGGAATCTGTTGGAGCTACTTTTTACCTTTCAACTCTAAAATTTAAACATTAAGAACCATATAGTATCTCTTATCTCTTGGAGATGCTCTTACCTCTCCACAGCCGTCAGGTCAAACACGAGCGCGAAACGGCCGAGATCGATCGCTACAGTGAAATTGCTAAAGCACTTGCTACTCGCTACAGCTCACTGCCTTCCCAGACATTTGTGTCCCTCTACCTTGATACGGTTCCCACCTAAACTGTTCAAGAATCACTTCTGCATATACTGCAGCCTATTCTTAGATAGGACTTCACAACACGTTAAATTAACAAGGAGCATGCTGATCAAACTGCATGAGGGACACCAGCAACTACAGAAATCAACCAGGAGGGTCAGAGAATACAAACATAAAGGCACAATCTAAGTATGATTGCATGAATCAATTGAACACAGATACATAAGAAAATTTTGCACATACACCATCTTCCAGGTTACAGATATAACAAGCCAGCTTATTTCCTCGTTTCTCTCTTTGCAACCTCACATGTAACAATAAACTCACCACTGCAAATTCATCAAATATCAGGCTTAGCAGCATTTCAACGAGATGTCTATGATAGCAGATACTGGAATGGATTACACCACAGAAACATTTTTCCTTTGATATGTTAGCAGACACAAGGATATCTTTATTGGGGAATAACACCAACACAAATATACAGTTTATCAACTTTTTAGGTAAAGGTATCATCAGTTGGCAGGCGCCTAGTGTGGTTTTCTATCAAATTCAGACTCGTGACAGTGTGGGTCGAGCCAATCACGAGGAGAGCTCTTTGGCATGCCCGTACTATCTGTTCTAGCCCCCATGAGCTCCCTCAGGCTTTCCACCTTGTTCTCCTTAGCATTGCCAGTGAATTTCCTATCTGCCTCCTTTAGCTTGTTTCTGAAACGCTGCTTACGGCCAGCGGTGTTCAACTCCTGCTGCTTGGTTTGAGATGGTGGAGCCCCATGAGGTCCCAAGTATATCTTCTCCTCTTTCACCTGTTCAAGTATGGAATTACATCTCAATGAAGTAATGAACATCAGTGGTCCAGTAAAGGTAAAATTACTGATAAGTCTTATGAGTAAGACCTCAAAAAAAGCCTTCTAGAACTTGCCTGTACAGGTTCAGGATCCATGGATTTGGGGACACTAGGCTTAGTAGCATCATCTTGAGCGGATAAATTAGGAATAACAAATCCATCTGCATCTGTAATTGTACAATCAACATTAGATGAAGTGTAAAATAGCATCAACGCACCTTCCACAGCAATTCATGAATTACAACTACCATTCTGTGAATAATACATTTTTATGTTTCGAGATGTAAAAATGCAAGTAAGTCGGTAGTATAACAGCTGGCAGAAGGGAAAATGGCACATGATGCTCTTGCGGATTATCAACATCTTAAGACATGACAAAAGTCCCTAAGAGCTAAGACATAGCAAAAACATTCCTAAGTAAAAAAGGTTGACAGGTTACATCTCTCTCTGGCTAAATCCTGATCAGATTAGATAACAATGATGTGCAAGACCAACTTATAGATGCAAGTAGATTAGATTTACAGCATTCCTCTTTCCATTCAATGAGGTTTGTCTCAATGACCTCATGTGATAGACCTCTCCTATTTAACCATGCAATGAGAAAAGGATCTTAATGGGTATCTTCTTTCATCACCTAATGGTTTCATTTGGCATTACACATTTTATCAGAAGAAAGAGTACTCAAACTGAATCGGGAAGCACTTTCTCGCAAAAGCCACCAAAAGATCAAGACTGAAGAGCTGGATTCTAGTAAACTTCGCAGTTTTGAGTTGGAACTTCTAGCGAAACAAAATGAGGCATATATTGTGTTCAATACTTTTCATGTCAAAATATGGATGAAATTTACAACTTGGGTTTCTTGAAACAGACAGCCTTTCTTGCAGTTTAAAACCTAAGCACAATGACCAAAAGCAACACGTTTTTCCACATCAAAATTTGTTGCAACACACGACTAATTTTTGCTATTTTGTGGACACAATCCCATAAGATACAAACATACCCTAGTCGTATTATTTCCCCAGTGAACCGTACTTTTCTTGATTTGCTACCGTTGCTATTCCTTAAAAGAGCATGTTTCCAATGTCCCAAGCAATTCCTGAGTAGTAACAATTTCTAGTGGGGTTAACCAGTCGCCCACACGGCAACGCCATCTCGCCCTCCAACCTTCATTGACACATATATCGTAGAGGAACAACAGTACAAATCACCAATATGCTGAGGGCTTAAGCTAGCTAGCCTAGCAGTAAGCGCGGTAAGAAACCCGCGGCGCCGGGGGGGGGGGGGGGGGGGGGGGGGGCGCGGCGTGCAGAAGTGGTTAGTTATGTACCCCATTCGTCTTCGTCGGCGGCGGCGTCCGGCGGTGGGGCATCTTCCGCCGGCGAGGGGGAGGAAGCGGCCATGGCGAGCGGTGAGGTGAGGACGATCCCCCCCTCGATCGATCCCTCTCGCTCTGGATGTGGATTCCGATTCCGGTGCGCCTTCTCGCCTCTCCTCTCCCTTTTCTTGACTTCGATTGATTCCTGGATCCGAGAGGGGGAAAAAGCCCACCGGGCAAGGCAGGCCCGTTCGATCCGGCTTATGGGGTGTGTTTGGTTTAAGCCCTAAGAGCAAGTACAATAGAAGAGGTGGCTGCCACCTCTAGGACTAGCCACATAAGCAAAAAGAGTACATGTGGCTCATATGGAGGTAGTTAATACAATAAGTTGAGTAGAGGTTACCTCTACTAAAGCACCCAAGCATTTAATATTTCGCTAGAGGCGACCCTAACCTTTATTGTACTTGCTCTAAGAACTAGCATCGCCTCCAAGTCCTCGTATGATGTGCTAGAGGTCACCTCTTGCATGAGGGGCAGCTTGCCTCTCTCTCCTCTTGTCTCTCTCTTCCACATAGGATTGTGTTGACGTGGATTTCGCTAGAGGCGACCTAGTCAGCATCATTGTACTTGCTCTAATGAGTCCAATCAAAATTTATGGATTGTCTTTACAACATTTAACTATTTTTAGAGATAAAATTAATCAGATTTTAGAACCGTTAGATGGTGATCTCTAGATTCACCCTAAATCCTATAAAATACCCTAGCTCTCCCTCTCCCCCCACCCTGCCCCAACCCAGCCCCGCTGCCTCCCTACTTCGCACCGTCTCGCTGGTGTCACATCCAATGCTAGCGAGCCCTGTTGCATACCGACTCCACCTGCCCCATCCTCCTCTTCCCCTACGCTATCCTCCCCTCCCCTCAAATCTTCCTCCCCCACCGCTATCCTCTTCCCCGTTGCCCCACCGGCCTCCAGCGCCCCTACCCCGCGGTTCTTCACCGTCTTCGACAGCTACCACCGCCGGATCCGCCACCACCACCCACCTCCTCCTAACAGCCAATCCGTTCCTCACCCCTGTCGCCGACCCTGCCGACTGCCCTCCTCCTCAGCCGCGGCCGCCGCCCCGCCACCTCCGCCTTCCACCGCCGGTCCGCCACCGCCCCGACCTCCCTCTAAGCTTGGAGGGGCTCCAGTGAACCCTAACCCTAATAATGAACCTGAGCCCTAATCCCATAGGGCGGCAACCCGCGAAGACGGCGGCGTCGCCGGAGAGGAGAAAGATGCTGGCGCAAAGACAGCGCACGAACTCCACGAAGATCGAAAGGTTAGAAATTCGGGCGATTTCCCCCCCAAAAAAAACATATGAATGTTGTATAGCAATTTCACAAAATTTAAGCATGACCAATGCAAGGGCACGACCAAAAAAATGGTAGGAATGACTGTTTGAATTGTAGCCATAGTAGTTGCCAAAATTTTGGCAAGATCATTAGGCCCCATTTGGTTTGAAGCCAATTAACGTACTAAAGTTGTGGCAACTTATTTGGCTAGCATTTTATTTGATTTCAATTCCATCTTGTAAGTTCTTGACATCAACTGATCTTGACATCATCTTGTAAGTTCAATGCAAAATGAGCATAATCACCACTAGCATTGCATGAGTTGTAAACAAAAGGGTAGTACGGACTTATGTAAATTTACTAAACAGTACCACCAGCACCCCCATCGCAACAGTTGAAGTAGTCAATGACCCACTCTTCTAGCATTGCATCACTCGCACAGTCAAGGTAACTATGGAAGACATCCTAATCTGGCTTTGAGAGATACACCACAATCTCAAGCTTGGCCTTAGATGTGATGGTGAGGGCATTAATCTGCTTCCAAAGATTTGAATAATGGGATGCAGGTGGGGCTGCCTCAGTGGGCACCGAAGAGGCTGCAATTGCATGCAGGTCCGTTAGCCTCTTAATGCTCTCTGCCATGTCATTATTAGATACCTTTCCCTTGCTATTTGCTTTGCACTTTATTGGCTTCTTGAAAGGAGACCGCACACTCTTGCGCTTCTTAATTGATGGCTTGCCATCTAGGTCAAGTGAGGGTTGTGGTAGACAATGGTGTCGGAGTCAGGTCTATCATTGTCCAACGTAAATACATAGCCCTCAAGTTGCATCCCGCACTCATTGTCATCAGTGTCATCACCCACATTGACAGTGCTCTGGTTAGCTGCTAACGATCCATCAGCTTATGACTAGTCTGAGAACAAATCCTCCAATAGATGAAAGAACCTGATAGGCCTAGTAAGGTAGTTGATCGTAGTTTTCTACAAGAAGGGAAAGCATTAGAGAATAGTTTTGCAAAGGAAACCAACAGTACTGAACTAAGGAAACCAACAGTGCTCAGGTATTTTACAAACTTGGCATTTAGAGCATCTGCGCACTAAAGGTGATGTTGTTTCCTAGACTGAAAGTTGCAGGTTTGTCCTTACGAAGTTCAATATAGAACTCAAGCATGAACTTTGTTGCCTCATCACTCCAAGTTATATACTTCTCACAAGGGTTGTAGTCCTCCTTGCTCTTGACATTGCCCTTGTGTTTGCCCATTACCTACATACATCAGGAGACAAACATAAGAATAACAAGAATAATTATCTCAAAGTATAGACAAGGATAACAATAATAATTACCAACGATAATTATCTCAAACATTGCCCTTGTGTTTGCCCATTACCTACATATGCCAGGACACAAACATAAGAATAACAAGAATAATTAGCAACAATAACACAACAAGGATACAAAGAAAAGGCAATTAAGCTAGTGCAATTATCCATTACAGTGTGAGAAAGGTACAACAGGTCCCATAATATCATACGAGATACAAATAAGCTTGCAAATAGGTCCTATAATTTTCCTTACAACATAGAATTACAACATGCTTTAGTCCTTCAGGTATTTTTAGACCCTCTAGACGAGAGAGGGCATATTGTAGCACAAGAGAATCATGGGCAAGCCCTCCCACCCTGCTAGGACATAAGTAAACTGAAGGTTGAAGTTAATGGCTTCTAGCAGATTCTGAGAAGGGTATGACTTGCGGCCCCTAAATCTGTCCACCATGTGCTCAGGCACATATGCCTTAACGTGAGTGCCATCTAACGCCCCTATACATCCCTATGTACAATAGAAAAGTAATGTATGTCAATCATAATTATAAAACTTAAGGGTGACTCTAATATAATCTTTGAGCTAAGTGTTACCTCAAAGTAAGGATAGAATCTATTTGGGCTGCTAGTGATATTTGTGTGTGTAGCCATCGATATAGTATAAATGAGATCACGTGCTAATTTCCCCATTACATGCAAGATAGCATTGAAATACCTACTCACTATTTCACCAGATCGCCAAAACCAAAATCCTACAAATGAATTTGTGTGATGCTGTCCCACCATGTATATAAACATTGCAATTTGTTCCTCTACTGAAACATGAAATGTATCAGCTAACCATCCCTTCTGTCTTATAGAATACAACTCTGGACATCCGTAATTGCTTAATGCATGTTGCATCGGAGGTGTTAATAAGCCTAACCAGCAATTTAGTCCTATGAATATCCCTAGCAACTAGTGGGCCATACTTTGCACCACGACCCCTAGACCTCCTGCCATCTCTACTCCTCTACCTAGACCCGTGTGTGTGAAATAAGAAGCAAAGAGCAGAAACACACGGCATTATAGTACTATTGCCCCTAAGGATTTGGTTTGTAGGGCCACCATGAGCAAGCAGCCATGCATCAACCGCTACGACGGGCGATAGTAGCCATTGACCTAGGGAGAGGAGAGGGTTGTAGTTAGAGATGGAAACTGCCACTAAGACTACAATGGAGGTGAGGCAGATCCTATCAGATCTGCTTAGCAGTGACTCTAGCCTAAAAACACTAGCTGCACGGTAGGGTGGAGAGGCTTGCGGTGTAGGGGTGGGTGGAGGGGGATGCTCTGCCTCCCATAGCATGTTGTTGAGTCTACACACCTACCTCAACAATGGGTATAGGTCGGCTAGGTTGAACTCGTCAATCATCACATCACATCACATCAACCCTAACTTGACACTAATACCCGGTTTAACTCTAAATACTATTTTAGTAGAATTTGAATTTGGTACATGCCAATTCAAATTCAAATATTTCTATTTGGCCTTCGTATGTAACTAAGCCCAACTCCTAAAGTTTGGCCACCCTCCTTTACTATCCAACTTCTCATCTCATTGAACGAACCCAATCCTTGAAATAACACAACACAAACATCATGCCAGCAGCCGCCCTGACAATGTCGAGCAACCCTTCACCTACTGTCACCGTAGCTGTGGGGGAGGCAAAGAATGAGGCCTTGCGCTTGCTCGTCATGACTGAGTTACAGCTCTCGGAAGACCACATCTGTGCCGCCCACATCAACTCCCCTTCCCCGCTCACCTCCCACCTCCTCATCGACGCCTCCTACCTACATCATGTCGAACTTGGATTTTACCGATCCAAAATCCTTTGTGATTCCACCACACTATTCCCTGAATCAGTAGATAATGCTTATAGATATATTGTTGAATCATCTCATACATCGCATGAATCATACCAAACACTTATATTACAAATCAGAGTTTAAATATCCCATATCAGGTGGAGTTTACATAATGGGTCGATTAGGCCAAATGTTTATACTACAAAAGAGGAAGTGGAAGCAAAAGTAAAAGGGTGGGGCCACACCTTGCCACAAGCAAGCGACTGGGGGTAAAGGATGTCTTACTACTCTCCAAGAGACTAGATAGTAGATGTGCACACAATCATCATCAAAGTCTGTCTATCTGAGATAAGGACTAAGCTACACTACTACAAAAAGGGTCAACATAGATAGTTTTAATTAAAAATCGTCTGTGATATCGGCAATTATCACAGACAGATCATATTAATAACTGTCTGTGAACTATCATAGATGGTTATTAACAAGAACTGTCTATGATAGTAGCGTATCACAGACGGTGCATGGTCATGCTTGTAAAATTGTATATGCTAATTACAGCACATCATCCTACTAGAGATGAGATATCCACTATAGCTTGTTTCGTAGTAGTGCTACTAGAGATTGTCCTACTCACGACCATCTTCTCCTCTATCTGGTCCTGGGCGGCGTATTGAGTATAGTGGTCTTAATTCTCAGGTTCTAAGTTGATTTAGTGAGTGAGAGCGAGCATAAATAACTGTGCTACATGAGCTACATGAGCCAACACACAGAATGCACTAATATAGATGCATTGTTTATCAAAGGAAGGCTCAGGTTTGTTTATTTACTAAATGGCATAGTTAAAATTTACAGTAATTAGAAGTTCCTAAGACTTATCATTTTTGACTAAACCATGTTTTTTCTATAGAGTATGAGAGAATGCAATATTAATAGTAGTGTAGGTTCCATCCACCTTTTACATGGTTCCCTTCACCATATGCTAGTTTTGTTACTAGGGTTACATCTACCCATTATCTTCATTGGGTTACATCCACCTAGAGCAAATCAGTCCAGGGTTACATCCACCCGTTGTGTTTTTCATCCTACCCATACAGTTTTAGAAATAGACACTAACTCAAGTAAGTTCTCATGCTTGCTCATGATTGTGAGCACAACTATTCAAATAGTTTACACTCTGTAGAGATCGCACACTTTACGCACAAGAAACAATCTACTTGTTATATTTCACATGTTTCCTTAAACATGCATATCAAGAAGATCACCATAATACCTTTATAATGCATCTTTCCAATGGGCCCACCGACTACAATTTCCACCATCTTTCCAAAGGGATTACCAGATTAAGTCCTTAGGGTTATTTGGGCGGTTTTATCTAAAACCACATTCCCGTGCTACATCCACACCAATACCTCGTACTATCCATCTAGATATTTAAACAAGTTTATGGTCAAGGGATCCCAAAATATTATTTCTAGTTCAAATATTAGCCACTTTCCTCCAGTGGCTGCCCAACAAAGTTTCATGTTTGAAGTGATGTCAGCACAAATTAATGCCCCCTAAGTATCTAAGCAAGATTTAGCATGGTGCTTAGAGAAGGACTTTTATCTAGTATATTTACCATAATTCTAAGATGATAAGGTTTTATGTCTGAAATCAAGGAGTGGAGTATAATAACACAATTATTAATTAAGGCTTAACTATGAGCTTATGATGAATATAATTTGCATAATAAAGTAAAGTATACAATTTAGTTATTTAAATCAACATAATTTACATTCAAAATATAGGTACAAAATGATCAAAGAATTGACTCGCCAAGCTCACAAGCTTGTTGGTCTTGAAGATCCTAGTTTTGCTCGAACTGCGGCTCTTTTAGGTCTTCGTACTATAATAGAACAATCATGATGAAGAAGCAAATAAATACACAAACATACAAATATATCCAAATGGACTCCAAAATTCATTATGTTACTTCCATGATGAAGATCTTGATTTTAGATAAATTTAAAAGCAAGTTTCGCTTGATTTTGGATTTAAAACGAGTGAGAACAGGCCTTCCAAAGTTTAAATTAGGATTAATTCCCAAAATAAACAGAGGAGTGAGGGTTCTCTCTCACTGACATGTGGGGCTTGATGGATTTAATTTATTTTCATATAAAAAACTAACAGAGGCTAATTGGTGGGACCTTGGGGCTTTTATTTTCTTTCCAAATTATTTTTCTAAAGGGAAATTGTGGGCTGTTGACATGTGGGCCAAGACACTGAGTCGGTTGAGTGCCGGCCACAATAAAAAAGGGGGCCTACTCATAAATGGCTCATATCTTTAAATCCGGTTATAATTGTTTTCTTAATGCATTGGGCTCACATGTCATTAACTGGTTATCACTAATTAATGGGTGTCATTAAGGTAAACAAATCATTCCCTAATGACATCATTAAGTGCTATTTAATTATGCACACTACTTCTCTTGGCCGAATAGAGCAACGACATTGTCGTGCTTGTCACCGACGAAGCAGGTGGTGGTGGTCACTGGTACACCCAAAAATGGGTTGCCGAGGCCAAGCTGCACCCATGGGTGGGGCGATGTAGCCGACGGCTAGCCTAGCGGTGGCGGTGGCTCGGACGCATGACGATATGGTAAACAACACCGGAGTGGATGGCGAGGGTGGAGAGGTATCGTGGTGGTATGGCAATGGCGGCCTGCAGTTGTGGGAGGCGGGTTACCGTGGACAGCTCGCTGGAGGGGAGAGTGGGGATGATGGCACTGGGGATGGATCATGGGGTTTGTGGAGGGGCTCCAGTTGAATGGAATTGGACCAGGATGCATCGGGGGATGCATGACTTTGGTGATGGTGCAGGATGGTTTGAGCAGAGGGGAACGACGGTTGTGGTGTGCTTCCAAACTCGCTCGAGCTTGGTGTGATGATGGGAAGGGTGGAGAGGGAGTAAGGAGATGGGTGGGGGTGAGAAAGACAGCCTGGGCATTTTTTATAGCTGGAAGGGGGCGGCATGGAATTGTGTGCGCATAGGGATGGAACGGTGGTTGAGGGTGGTGCGGTATGGCACGATGTAGCCCACGACATGGAGAGGGAGCAGGTGGCGCACACGAGGCAAGGAGGCACACGGCGTGGAGATGACACGGGTGTGGTGGAGCCGGGTTGGGTGAGGCACGGGTGTGGTGGGTGTAGCACAGGCATGTCGGGCACGGCGCTATTAGCGAGCCCATGGCACACGACGTGCGTGTACGTGGGTCTGGGCGTGGTTAGAGTGCATGGGGGAGAGAGAAGGAAGAGAGGGGGAGAATGGGCCGAAGGCCAATGGCCAGAGAGGAAATGAAGGGAATTTGGATTTGCCTAATTTAAATTTGAATTTCACTTTTGAATTTGAATTTATATGTGATTTAAATTGGGATTTGATTTACAATTGGGTTTGTTGCTCAATTTGAATTTTAAGATCAAATTATGATTTTGCCAAAAATTGAAATGGAGATCAATTAGCAAATTTTTATTCCAAAAATTTGAATTTCCAATAATGGGATGTTACACCTCCCTACTTGCCTCTCTCCCCCTCTAGTTTGAACCCAACGTTGACGAGCCCAACAACACCCTCTTTTTCATAGATCTGTCGAATCCCATAGATTCGAGTGGAGGTGATGGGGGAGGTTAGATGAATAGGGTGCGTTGGGCACTGATGGTCGAGCACAAGAAGAAGTGGCCGCTTTGATTCTATGCGCTTGACGGGTGGGAGGTAAGAATCAATTCTTGTTGTATCGCAAAAAAATCTTGGAATTCACTTTGGAATTGTCATCACTTGAATTAAATTCCAATTCCCTGGCTAATTTCTGGGAACCAAATTCTCGAAGCCAAATGGGTGAAAGTGAATTTTGGACGGTAGAACAAAGAATGGTGCTTTCACTGGTGGCAAATTTCTTCTTCTTCTTTTCGAACATGTCATTGAATCCCAATTATTTTAGGCAGAATTTTGCTGCCTAGGCTTGGTCCATTAAGGGCCTGTTTGGGAGAGCTCCACCACTGAAAACGTGGATCTGGAGCAGCAGCTCCACCATGGAGCAGCTCCACCGTAGATCTGGGATCCCACCATGGAGTGTTTGGCTTGTACAGCAGCTCCAGATCCACGAAATTGAGGTTTTGGTGGGAATGGCCACTTTTGGTGGAATGGGATGTGTAACCAGTGGCATTGGTGGGTAATTACCAC
The DNA here is from genome assembly GCA_017311315.1 of Dendrocalamus latiflorus. Classification (NCBI taxonomy): domain Eukaryota; kingdom Viridiplantae; phylum Streptophyta; class Magnoliopsida; order Poales; family Poaceae; genus Dendrocalamus; species Dendrocalamus latiflorus. Next base: position 36,313,475 of record CM029652.1, on the reverse strand, counting down.
CTAACTCCACGGTGGAGCACCCCTTGAGGAGCTCCATGAAATCCATGGATCTGGCCCTCAGATCCAGGATTTTGGTGGATCCAGATTTCGCGGAGCTGGAGCATTTGGGTAAAATTTCGTAGAGTGAAGCTGTTTTTCGTGGATCTTAAGCTGGTGGAGCTCTCCCAAACAGGCCCTAAACTAGTCTGGACTTGTTGGGCTGGGTCACTTGGATTTGAGTTGGCCCTTTTGGGCCATCACATGCACGATTTATTCGAACATGGTCCTATACCTGTCCTTAGGCTCGGGTCGGTCTGCTGTGCGAAGCTATTTTTGTCTCATATTGGGTCTGTTATATTCAGCTCATGGCTTATATAGCTTATGATTTTTCTCAAACAAACAAACGAACGACTTTTTTGTCACCATTTCAAAACGATTTATCGGGATAGTCTTTTAAAAATAGCTTATCAGGTCTAGTTCATTTGCATGAGCAATAGCACTTGTATTGAGACCAAAAACTATAAGCTATAGCCATAACTATAAATCATAGCCGAAAAGAATAGATCTATCATCTTCTTCCTTAAGCTAGTTGTTGGCAGGGCTGTGCCACAACTTTTGGTACGCGGTAACTTCCTCATGGCAGAGAATTTGGTTTCCTCGTAAGGAAAAATAGAAACAAGTGACCCTAAAATTTGTAAAATCTTTTTGCCCGTCAAGGTAATTAAGGAAAATTGTAAAAACATCCTTAAATCCACATGAAGTTTGGAATTTATCCAAGTCACGAGTCAACAGCACCACGTCATCAAATTCCATTAGGCCAAGCGGGAGGCTAATGGCGGTGGCATCTTGAACCATCGGATACTTACTATTTACTATTGTCAAGTAATAGTATGATTTGCAAGCTCGTTAGCTATGTTATGAACCTAGAAGGTTACGTTGTAGGTAGGTACCAAAACTATCCTTGAGGGGTTTAGACCATAAGTAGAGAAGCCCATGTACAATGAGAATAGAGTTGAAATCAATAAAAACTACGCTCTAGTGTTCTCTCTTAATTATTCCTTGGTGATTGATCTCTCTGATGTTCTTGTGATTGATTACGTGGATTTACATCGCTATTTGTCTATTTCTTAACATGTTATCAGCATGAATCGTTCTACAAGGTGTAAGATATGTAAATCACAAACCAATCTAATGCGCATTGCGATTCATATTTCAATCTAGATTGCTTCTATATTTGTTTGCATTGCCATGAATAGATTGATCTTGTTTCAGTTGTTTCTAGTCACAAATTAATCTACAATTTGTATGGAAAATTATACAGCTCTCTAGAATCCAGTAGATTGAACATCTTGTCTCTAGATTAGATTGCATGCTCAGATTAGAATTGGATAAAAAACATATATCAGATTCCTAGGCATTGGCAGTCGCCGCTCGCTTAGTGCCGGCCGCCCACAGTAGCGCCTCACCGGCGTCTCAGCCACCGTAGACTAAAGACTTGTACGCTGGCACCTCGGCCGTCACTGCTCACTTAAAGCCGATGCACCGCCACCCATCAGCCGTCGAGGCTACCTCCATAACACCGTGTGTGGCCGCCTTGTCCAAAGCCGCAAGCCGCAACACGAATTTCTTCGCCAGGAAGCACACGGGAGCCACCGCCTTTGGGCACGATGCCCGCTCGGTCGCCGCTCCTGCTGCCCGCTCTCTTGATCTCCTAGCGCTGCTTGTGAGCCGGTGGCAAGGGTTAAAACCCTAGCCACCGGTTGGAGTGGGCCGGGAGGCCATCAGCCTCATGGTCTGAGAATTCGACCCAAATTAGCGAAAAAAGGGAGGAAAAGAAAATTTTCAGCTGATAGAATTTTGCATATTAGCACCTATAGTTTTAGAAATTAAGGAAAAGCCATTATAAAGTTGATCCAGAAGTTGGTCAAAATTGCAAATAAGTCCAACTAACCGAATTTAGCTCGAAGGAAATTTATTTTTAGGCTGTAAGAGCTTGTTTATAGTCTCTTTAGCACTAGGCATTATTATATGTTTTTTGGGTTTATTTTCTTTAGTATATTATTTCTGCTTATTAGTAATTTTGAAAATTGCTTATTAGTTAGCAAAAATTCATTAAAGATTATCAGAGAATTTTAGAAAATCCTAAAAACATGGTTTTTAGGTATATGAGCTTCCATAAATTTGTGAAACCTTAGACTTACTATACCTTGGAAGAATCATATTTCTTTTATGATTTATTTCCTAGCATTGTGTATTTGGGGATTTATGTAATGAGTTAGTAGTTCTGAAAATTACTTAAATGCCTTAATAATTATAAAAAAATCCCAAAGATTGCTAGGAAAAAGCTGGGAAATAATAAATTGTCTACTAAATAGATAAAAGTAAATCTTTACTATTTGCACTCGTTTCATGCACTTGAAATTACTTACCGGTAGCAAGCATTTAGGAAATTGCATGAATATTGCAGGACTTTGGGCATCACTAAGTGGATATTTGCTCGCCCTGAATAGCTAAAATTGTATCAAGTAGGCTTATTTCATTTTCATACCACTATCAAGCCTAACGCTGACATAGCTATACCTGTTGTCGCTAAAAGGTAAAAACTTTGTAGTTTATGAGGTATTGCTCTACTCAACCCTGAAGAATGACTATATGAAACTGCCTTCTCTGAAAGGATGGCCAAACCTGTAAAATGTTACTAGTGTTCCTATAGTCACTTTGCTACGATCTACTTCTATTTCTAGGACTAGAAGTCCGCACACGAGTATTACTCCGCCTTGCACCATATTGTCTCTAGACTAAGTTTAGGTAACCTGTATATTACTAATAAATAGGTGCATTTATAAGTAAGAATATGCCTATGGTGAACAATATAGAGACTAATGGTATTCTCCAGTTATCCCTTAGCTTTATTTAGATGTCATTTTCCTACATGAGTAGCATCAATAATATAGATAGAACTTTTGTCGAGCTTGATCTTGCTCATAAAGAGCACCTATTATCTTTTGCTTTAGGCATAAATTGTGCATTAGATAAATATTTTTAGATGTCATAAATATATTTGGTCTAAGTTATTCTGTTAAAGCCTTACCCCTGTTGAACAGTCGCTTAATAGAACACATTGCCAGCAACATATCTTACCTGCAGTAAAATAATTAATCATGCATGGAATAAAATTTGTAAATATTATGCCAAACATTTGGAAGGAATGATATGCCCTAGTTCACTAGTTCTTTGAGCATTAATGCCCAGATGGTAATAGAAAAATTGCCGTTCTTGAAGACACAAGAAATCTAGTCAAATGTTAAATCTCAGAAGGATCACCTTGACTAGAAAACACTATGAATCTCAAATAAGTACAGAATAACTTACACCCAAAGATTGAAGTCTATATATAACCCCATCTTACATATTACAAAGGATATGTCGGTTTCACACCAATAAAATTTTACTTTTGAAGTAGTATAATAGCAATTTATTGCTAAAACTTTGAGTTAATTCAAAACAAATGCTAGAAGCTGGTTCTTTCACTTGGAATTTTATGGATGGCATGAAAAGGGGGAGAAATTTGGGGCATATGAGGAATATTGGAACTTCCAAAGCACAAGAGTAATGACAAGCATAGTGGCAAGAATATTGGAATCTCTGAGGCACAAGAGTAATGACAAGCATATTGGCATACCCTATGTCAAATCCAGAAGTAAATAAGCTTGAAGCTATAAATAATCTAGTTTATTTGAGAGATAATTGAAACTGCTATCCACACTACTGGCAAACGAAAATCATTGCAACATTCAAAAGATGATTGATTTGTCCCCAGTAATATGTTAGTTGCTGACATGCGACCACATATATGAGAATTACACGATAGCATGAAGCTGCCGCACATATGCCACTGGAAGCTATAGCCATTTGTCTGAAGAAAATGTAACTCTCAAAATACTAAATGACCTATTGGATTTTAATGATTCTGAATGATCTAAATCTATCAAATACTTATTTAGCATAATAATTTATAATAGGCATATAAATTACCTCCCAATTAATCACATATATTCCTGGTAAATAAATGTTCCATCTGGGAGGTTAAACTACAATTATATTCTAGCAGAATATATTATATTCCATGCAGATTAATTGATGGTCATATTATATGTGGCAGTATAATATTTATGCTCTTGAGAGCATTTGTAGATGTATATATTATGCTGTCAAAACATAATACTCTTGACCAGGTCAAAACATGTTGCATTAACACAAAACTTGAAGTTTGAGTGATCCAAATTTTAAATTAGAAGTACGAGTAATTGGATCATAATATTGGGCAATAAAAAAGAAGCTAAAATATTTTTGGTGTTGTAGATTAATAACCCACCAGATGTTTGGGATAATCTACTAGTAGTAGAGAGGTGTCGTTTTCATGCCACTATATTAATAAATGCCTAGCTCACTTCATTAAGAAAAAGAACCCTCAATCAAGGATTAGTGCATATTAGAAGAACTAATCATTTTCCATATAATATCACCTCCATAGCATACAACATTTGGGCCACCACCAGTATTTGGGATCAGATTGGATCTGAAATTTCATCTATCATGTGTCCATACTAAGGGGATTTTGAAGTACCCTATTAAGCAAGATCAAATCTCGGCATCAAGAGAGGGAGAAATGCCTAAAAAAATTTTGAATGCCGTGATATTTTTTTGGAGAAAGATCTTTGGTACAAGGTTCAAGCACTAACTAAGCTAAATTTAAGTTTAGTTGATACTCCTGTATGCTAAAAGTGGGAGATTGTCAGATTTGTTTTCCATTGCATGGAGGAGTTATATAGTATTTACTTGAAGTAAATATGTTGCTAAGTTTGGAATACCTGGGTTGAATAGTATATCCATCTTTGGAAAGTTGACTTATGGTCAGTGATCTAAAGCCTACGGGGACGCCTGTGGATCCAAGGTCTTGTGACACTAGTCAAAATAATCGTTAAACACTCCTTAAATACACTAGAAGAGAACTCACCTTGAAGGTGAAATACCTCATGAAGAGGCTCATTATGAAGATGAAAATTCCAGTAATAAGATGTGCACATACTACAATACTAGGGAACATGAAACAACCAATAAGTTTTCATTTGGGAAATGACGAATATTTGATTAAACATTATAAGACACTCAATTATGAGGATATTTGGAGAAAAGTTGTCGACAACCAATTTGCCTCTAAAATTGCTAAAGTTTCTTATATGAGAACATAAATCTGGAACCAAATGTGGTGACCCGTGTTATTATCCTCAGATTCTAACATGGCTCACTTGATTATTACTCGATAAGAACACCGTACTATCGAATAATAACCCAAACAGAGTAGGGCAACAGAATCAAAATGCCAAGAGGACTATCGAAAAAGCCTGAGGGTTGATTTACCATCATAGAGGTCGATGGATCTGGGACCCCTCTCCTTCCTCGCCAAGCAGCATGCACATTTCGAAGAATGATCGGAATAGTTGCATGAGAACGAATTGAGATCACATTCGATTCGTGGAAGACCGTGACTGAGACTCAGAAATGTGAGCTGCTGGTAGAAATTTTTGCATCGTTCGAGATCCCAAAAGAACACCACGACTCCATGCAACGACATGCCTTGCTAGCGGCGTGCAAAGCATAGAAGAACTTCAAGAGTGTGCTTGTCAAGCAGTACGTGGAGAAGGATCTAACACCCTTTCATAAGTACGTATTCCTGGAACCCAATCAGCAGGCCGCCGCCGCCGCTCCTGTGCTAGCCAGCCCCCCAATCGTTTGAGTAGTTGCGCATCCAATCCTACGACGGAAAGCGAGGCCAAATTTCCTGTGGACGACATCCTGGTAATAATTATTATCTTTGGAATGCTCGATCCATTGATAGGCCTATTAGAGTAGCTAATTTTGTATCGTTATGTAGGAGCCTACGAAGTGCAAGCTCCAAGTGAGATATGCCTCTATTCCCTTGTGCGCTGCTTGGGGCCAGGCATATCCGTCTGCTCACGGGGCCATGGTGCACTGTATACCGTTAGCATCAGAGGGGTGAATGATTGTCTCCGTTTCTTGAAATCTCTACGTAGTTGATGATGAATCCGACCGCTCGAACGAACACTTGATGCTCAGCTTTGCTCGTAGTCGTATGTGTCGCCCAAACTGCAATCACCAGAAATCACGAACCAAATTGATTCAAGATGTTCTTTATTCCTGAATTTTTGTAGAGTTATAAAGTGCCTTCACATGCACCCCTAAAATCCATAACACAAAAAGCCTCGCAAAGCCACGGTCAAAACACTTAGCCTCTCCCTACTTTTACATGCTAGAGCCCTAAATCATGTTCGACTCAAACACGAATACGAAATCATATCTCTTCCTCAAATCAAGGGACCTGAAACCCTTCCTAACACTGGTTTTACCAAATCTCTAATCCCTCATGTTAAGGACTTCTTCTATAACGTTTTCAATCTCACCACGTGATGAGGCCTTAAGGAACGCACCTCTCGTAGCTTCATCTCACATCATCAACCTTCGTGTAGAAGCCTCTAGAACCGCACTGCCCATAGCTTCTCCACACATCACCACCTTTGATCTCCATGTACTCCAGCGTTAGCCCGATCATCTCGCGTGACATCCTCAACTGTCTGGACCTCAGATCTCCCCTTCCTAGTTCCGGTCCTCCTCATCACCGACCATGATCATCTCCACGTCATCTTTCACATGCAAAGGCCAAAGAAATGTTACCCGGTACAAGTTCTCAACAACTTGACTATCATCAGCACACACACTCATCACACCCTTGTCCATCCATAGATAAGAACAAAACTATCCATGACAATCAACCAGGTCGTCTACAACCACACTTGCCATGCTTAAATCTGAACGAGTAAAAAAAATCATTACCATGCTTGAGAGTAAACAAAGTCTTATCTACCTTGCCCTTTTGAAAGTTTATTTTTTAGCAAATAAGATTTATGCCTATCATACCATACTTTGGGTGCTTGTTTTAGACCATGTAATGCTTAGGACAATTTGTAGACATGATTAGAAAATTCTGGATTCTCAAAACTAGGTGGTTATCTTACATAGACCTTCTCCTCGATATAGCCACTAAGAAACACACTTTTCACATCTATTTGATATAGCCTAAAACTCCTTGATGCAACAAATAATAACAAAATTCTAATGGGTTCTAATCAAGCAACACGAGTAAATATTTTACTAAAGTCAAGACCTTCTACCTGTGTAAATCCTTGAGCCACAAGTCTAGCCTTATTTCGAACAACAACACCATCCTCACTTTGTTTATTCTTAAAACCCATTTAGTTCTAATAACATTGTGACCATGAGGAGGTGAAACAAAAGTTCATATTTTGTTAAGATCAAAATTTTCTAGTTCCTTATGCATGGCATTAATTCAAGACTCATCAGATAAAACGAGACTTACATCATGGGGTTCAAAAGAGGAGACGAAAGCAGAATGAGTATATGAAGCATTGGAGTTATACCTGCTATGAAGAGTTCCCTCGTTTACCTCACCAATCATTTGTTCTAAGGGATGATGTTATTGAATGTGTAAAGGAGCTTGTAGAGTGGTCGTTGAGTCGTAATAGTCATCGTACTAGACGTAGGTGCACCCGCAATAACTGAAGTCGTAGGAGTAGTCATAGCAGATGTTATTGAAGGTGCAGTCATAGCAGTTGTAGTCGTAGGAGTGGTCATAGTGGCCATTATCATAGGTGCAGCTGTAGCAGCTATTGTCGTAGGAGTGGTCGTAGCAGTCGTTTTCATAGGTGTCGTAGTGTAGCCCGAGAACTCCCTGTTGTCATCGTCGGAGTCATAGAAGATGTCGTCAAGTGCATTAAGGACCTGTGTACCTGCATTGTCAGGTCTAGTACCAGAACTAGCCTCATCAAAAATGATCTCACAGGTCTCAACAATTTTGTTAGTTTCTAAGTTAAGTACCTGATAACCCCCGAGTATGAACTGCATACCCAAGAAAGATGCCATCTGAGGATCTAGATTCAAATTTATCAAGATTACCATGTTTAAGGATGAACATTGACATCCAAATACCTCAAAGTGAAAAATATTGGGAGAAAGACCAAAACGAAGCTCATAGAAAGTCTTATGCAATTTAGCTCGCAAGAAAACTCTACTCGAAATATAGCAAGCAATCGAAACGACTTTAGTCCAATACTTTCTAGGAGTGGCATGTTTATTTAGCATTATTCTAACCATCTCGACCAGGGTTCTATTTTTGTGTTCGACCACACCATTCTGTTGTTACACTCGAGCAGACAAAAATGAATGGTCTAAACCCTTTTCAGCACAAAAGGAAGCAAATGATGGGTTCTTGAATTCAATTCTATTATCACTTCTAATTGCTCTAAGTGCTTGTGGAAGATCATTAGCAAGTCTAAGAGCTAGCTCTCGAAAGTGACCGAAAGCTTCATCCTTAGAGGCCATAAAATACACACAAAAGTATCTAGAGTAATCATCAATAATAACAGGAACATACCGTTTACCTTCAACAGATTGAACCCTAGAAGAATCTACAGCATCCATGTGCAATAATTGTCCCGAGGAATCAGTCATTACTTATGTGAGTGAGGGATGAGATGATGCGACCATCCTATCATGTTGGCAAGGTGAATACACTAGATCCATTGACTTCTCAATCTTAAGACTAGGAATTCCTCTAACAAGATTCATATTATTGAGCCGAGCTAGATGATCAAAGCCAATGTGACCTAATCTATGGTGCCAGAAGAACAAATGCTTAGAATTGGATGAAATAAGACACCTAAGATCAGAAGGTGCTGAGTACGAAAAATCACCCTTAAACAAGCGACCGACTCGACTGATTTTGCATACAAGATCATTAAATGAATCCAAGATACAACATGAATGCTTTTTAAAGTTCACCTGAAGATTACCATCTACCAACTGTGAAACTAAAGCAAGTTATAGCTCAACTTACTAACTAGAGCAACATCCTTTAAGATGATCTTGATGTTGACACGCACAGTGCCTTTAGCAAGAACTCATCCTTTAGAGTTGTCCCCAAAAGTAATCATCTCATCACTGGGGGCACGAGTGAGGGAGAAGAACCATCGTGAGTCTCCAGTCATGTGTTGAGAGCAACCGGAGTCAATGAACTATATGTTCTCCTTCCTCTTACGATGAGCCTACAGAGCACAAACAGTCATCGGTATCTCAGTACTAGGGTAAGACAACAGAGATTTAGGTATCCAGTACTGAGATACTCAATGAATAGGAGCAAAAGTATGCACTAATAAAGATTTAAATGAAGCATTAGTATTTGACATATTTGAACTAGTCAGTCATTGAAAAGTAGGTTTGACTACGGAGCTGTCTGATCTTCTCAATAGAGGTGGTCTTACAACTGATCGGTTGAATCGCATGGACGTCACTAGTTGAAGGTGATTTGATCGACCACGTGAAACTAGTCTAGCCATCGACTGGTCTAAATGAGCAGAGAACGCTGGTCGAAAGTCCTTTGAGGTGCTGGTTTGACCGCAAGGAATAACTGGTCGAAAATCCTATTCGACCGCTCTGGTTCAACCATGAAAGCCAGCTGATCGAGTACCTGGTCTAGCCATATTGATTTGACCAAGGAAAGCAGCTGGTTGAAAATGTTTATTTATCCTGTCTGTCTTTTATTTCTTCGCTTTTCTAAAGCAGAATTGAACCAAGTAACCATGTAAAACTTGATTCATCAAATTCAGCAGTTACATCACTAACTTAAACCAAGGCTCATGCTTTATTTTTCTGGCATACTCTAACTCAGAATGTAAAACTTGACAAGATTCATAAGATTCATCATCAGAAATTAAAGCTCTAAGTCTGTTGATTTCAGAATTTAAGCTCTCAACAATAAAATCATTATTCTTAATTTTGTTTTTATATTTCCTGAGCTCATCTATCAATCTAAGTACAGCATGAGATAAATCAGTGTAAGAAGGTTTTCCCTCATCCAGATCACTGTAAAGGTCATCATTGTTGAAATCCTCACCGTTTGCCATAAAGCTCATCCCTGTGAAATCTTTCTTCGTTGCTTTCTTGACATTGTCCTTATCACTTGCAGATTTGACATCGCTCAAATTAATCTCCTCAAGTGCTAAGAGTACCTTATTGACCGCCTTGCGACAGTTTTGCTTCCTACATGAGGCAGTCTTAAATCGAAGTCGACGAGTTGGTGCTTTGTCATCATCGACTTCCTTACTCTTTAGTTTGGAGCAATTAAACTTAATGTGATTGAGCTCACAACATTAATAGCACCTGACAGAACATCCTCTCTGTCTTACTCTGATGTTGTTGATTGCCGTGGTCACTCGGTTGGAAAGAAGTACAAACTACTCTTCAGGAATCTCCTCTAATTGTTTATCTGAAATTGTGCACATAGCAGATAAAGAGGCACTAGATGAACTGTCAGCTTGGTTAGTAACTAAGCCTAAAGAATTTATTTTGTTTTTCCTGGCCAAAACATCAATCTCATGTGTTTTCATCTTTGAATAAAGATCATTCAAGATAAGTACGTGCTTCCATACTAATAGAATGATTGATGGTAGTGACTAAGACATTCAAAACAGACATATCCAGAGAATGCAAAATTTGCCAAGCATTGTCAGAATCAGTACATGTGACACCAATAGATTGCAAATCTCTAATAATCTTATTGAAGCAATCGAAAAGAACATCTGCTGGTTCTTTAGGTTTCATATCAAATTTATAATACTCCTTTTTGAATTGATTCTGATGTACACCCTTAACAAACTTGAATCCTTCATAGTAATCGGCTAGAGTAGCCAAATTTTATTTGTAGATTTAAGATGAGCATTTCTGACAAACTCGTTTCTACTTAAACCTTACAATAAAATATTTCTAGTCCTAGCATTCACTTCTACATCGGCAATACTTTCAATGGTAACGGCAAAAGGCACTTCATACGAATTTTTAACTTTTTACCAGATAGCATTACCTTGCGCTTGTAGAAACACCTTCATGTGTGTTTTCTGATAGAGATAGCCCGACCCATCAAAAAATGGTGGCTTACCCGAGAACCGATCTTGATCTGATACCATTGCAACCTGGCTCTAATACCACTTGTAGGAACGTATGATGCAATCAAAGGGGGGTGAATGATTGCCTCCACTTCTTGAAATATCTATGTAGTCGATGAAGAATCCAACCGCTTGAACGAACACTTGATGCTCAGCTTTGCTCGTAGTCATATGAGTCACCCAAACAGCAATCACCAGAAATCATAAACCAGAATGATTCATGATGTTATTTATTGCTGATTTTTTGTGGAGTTACAAAGTGCCATCATAAACACCCCTAAAAAACCTAGAACAAAAAGCCTCACAAAACCATGACCAAAACACTTGGCCTCTCGCTAGTTTTACATGCTAGAGCCCTAAACTATGTTCGACTCAAACATGAACATGAAATCCTATCTCTTCCTCAAATCAAGGGACCCGAAACCCTTCCTAACATGGGTTTTACTAAATCTCTAATCCCTCCCATTACGGACTCTGTCCATAACTGTAACATCCTAAATTTTGGATGATTGAAATTTTGAGCAAATTAAAATTTTTATTTGCATATTAATGGTATTTGAATTTTGATTAAACATCTTATTTGGATTTTCATGAGTTTTGCGCTGAGCAAAATAAACAACTGGAAATAAAACCCAAGTACAAATAGAAATTATGGTAATAAAAGATACGAAATATTCTTTTGGAGTTGAAAATTTTAAGAAATCAAATTACCAAAAATCTTGAGTTCAAAATTCAAGTCAATAAAAGGCAACCAAAAGGAGTATTATATTTTTGTATCTGGATAATTGAACCAAAAATTTACATTTAAAATATAGCAGAACTCACATTTATAATCAAAAATTTAAATCTAAATGTCATGCAAAAATTTGAATCACTAATCCTAAATGTGAAGTAGAAATGCAAATTAGAAATTCAAAACCCAAAACAGTTTCTACAGACTTCCCATTTTCCCGAATTCTTTTCCTCCCTGCCATGGGCCCACCTCCCCGTTTTCCTCTCAGACCGATGGGCCGAACACTGCTGCCACCTCTTCTTTTTCCCCCTCCCGTTCTCCCTCTGCCGACTGGGCCCGTCCCCTGCGCCTGCATCCCTTCTTTCTTCTCCTGCCTTTCCCTCCTACTTCCTCTCCTTCTCTTGGCTACGCTGGCGCCGCGTCTCCCTCCTATCCTTCTTCCTCGCTTGCTCCTGTTCATCCGTCAGCCAGCCCCGCAGCACCTGTGCGCACGTCGCCGCACCTGCGCCGCGCCACTGTAACATCCTGAAAAATAAATTAAGGAGTTTTTAAATTAATTTATTTGTTTCCATTTGGAGTTGGAGTTTGTGGAAATTTTCTAAGAAAAAGTTGATGGAAATTCCAAAAGTTAAATAAGAAATGAACATGTTTAAATAGTAGAGAATTAAAATCTAACTTAAGAATCTGAAAAGATAATCCAGAAAAGGAGAGAGAGAGATTTGGCTTAGAACCCTCAATTAATAAATGATTGTAAAAATAAGGAAATAAATATAATAATAAAGTCATCAACTATGGATATGTATGCATACAATTAAATATATCAAGAGAAACCAATAAATTAAATACCAAAAATAGTGAAAATATTTTTATTAAGTCCAAAAGGTCATCCAGAGCATCTGTGAATTTTTCTGAAATTTTTAGAGATATTTTCATATTTTTCTGAAATTAATTGGATTTTCTGGCAGTTTCTAAAAGCTAAAAATCAAATTAAAGAAAAATTAAAATCTCGACTCACCCTCCGGCCGCCACCTGGACGGCCGGGATCAACCCACATCGCCGCTCCCATCCCGCCTTCCCCTCCTCTCGGGCCGCCACCTGGCCGGCCCCGATGCTCGACGCGTCGCCCGCGCCTCCATCGCGCGGCCCAGCGCACGACCGTGCGGCTCAGCGCGCCCGCGCCACTGCGCGGTGGACCGACCGCACCCCCACGCCTCGCTGCCGCCTGGGCCCGTCCTCTCGCGCGCGCGACGACTCTGGCTGGTGGGCCACGCCCGCTCCCTCGCGCTTCTCCTCGCTGACAGCGGCCCCGCCTCTCTAGCGTTTCTCCCTCTGCCCGGTGGACCCCCGCCCGCGCGCGTCTTCTTCCTCGGCTCCTTCTTCTCCACGCGGCCACAACGCAGCTCTCTCCCCCTTGCGCTTACACTCTCACGCGCGAGCCGCAGCCAATCCCCTCCCTCTCTCTCCTACACCCCATGCGAGTTCAGTGCATCTCCCGCTCTCTCTCTCCTACAAAATCTCGGCGAGATTTGCCTCCATCCCCCCTGCCAGCCTGAACAGGGCGGAGGCCGCCGCTACCCCGCCACGCGCCCCCTCCTCCCGGCTATAAAAGCCGTGTCTGTGAGCTTCAAACCCGCCGCATTACCCTCTACTCCCCTCCCCTGGCTACAATTGCACCGAGAAGCCCCTAGTTTCCCACCGGCCCCTCCTTCTTCCCCAACTCCGGCGCCGCCCTCCCCGCCGATTCCGGCCGCCTCCGAGCACATCCCAGCTCCCAGAGCTTCGCGGGGGCAAGACGAAGTCGACCCCCTCCTCCCTCGGGTCTCCCTTGGCCCGAGCATCGCCGGCGTCGACCACCTCCCTGGACCGCCGCCGTCGCACGCCGCCGGCCCGCCACCGTGCTCCTCCACCCCGGACGTCTACGCCAACGTCATCGCCATCGCACGAGGACTGTATATCACGCAGCCCCCGAACCCTTCCGACATCCCTCGCCGCCGGCCACCGCCGTCTTCGACTTCCTCTGCCCGGCTCCGTCCCAGAGCGACGTCAAAGGGATTTATTACCCTTATATGGTAAGCAACGCTCGGTCGTCCGAGTGGCTTTCAGCGCTATCCTCTCCTTTCCCCCTGCTCCCGCGTCGCGTGTTCGAGCCCGGCTCCGCGCGCGTGGTTGAGCGATTTCTTTTATTTTCCCTGCTGACAAGTGGGCCCCACCCGTCAGCCAGTGTGGCCAGAACAGACGGCTGACCGCTGGGCCCCATCGGTCAGTGACACATCCGCACAGAGCCCCTGCTGACAGATGGACCCCATGAACAGTACCTGGACCCCACTGGCCATAGACACCGTAATAAACGAATAAAGAAAAAGATAAAAATTAAGAAACTGACATGTGGGACCCACTGTCAGAAATTTGATAATATTTGGAATTAACTGAACTGAGAACTTTGAACAATCATAACTTCTTCATTTTAACTCCAAATCAAATGGGACAAAATTCTAAATTCATCTAAAATCAAGATCTGTCCAATGGAACTGAAATCATAATTTTTAGAGTTCATATGAATTTCTGGTGATCTTTTGAGTGATTGATTGCTTTTCTTTTATTTGGGTATTTCGCACGATTAAATAGCATACGAGGCTCAGGAGGAAGAATTCGAGGCAGCAGCACTAGGAGATCCGGATAATCCAGCACCCGACCACTGTAACCCAGGCGAGTCAATACTTTGATCATGTTGAACCTACATTTTATGCAAATTATTTTAGTTTAAATTATCAAATTGCATGCCGTTATGTTATATATACAAATACATGTTAATTTAAGATTTTAGTTACATGTCCATTGCTTGCTTGACTAATATTACACCTCCTTTGGAATACCTGAAAATGTGAGCCTTGTCGCCTTAGCAAAACTATAATAGTAACTTTACAAAAGTAAGTTCATAATTTATATACGCCGTGCTTAGCATTGTTTAGGTAATCATGGGCGCGAGAACGCCCAAACATCACTTTAATCATGAGAAAAATTTGGTTGGGTCAGTCATGGTGGTAATGACTGATAAATGTTGGTATGATTATTTTATATCTCCAAAAACCCCCAACATGCTTAAATATCTGGGCGGATGGTTCGGGGGTGTGGTGCAGGTGTGCACGAGAGTGTGGTTTGTGGTAGAACCGTCCAGATACCACTAAGGACTGAATCTTGTCATGTCAACCCGTGTACAACAGTACAACCACAAGTCTGTAAATTACAACTTGGCTTAGTAGATTTACCGGACCCTGAAAGTCATCCTTCCAGGAGGTGGTGTGAGGATGTGCAAGTGGCGGTCTGTGAGACGGCTTGAATGGGACACTCGTAGGGAGTGAAGTTCTGCTGTGGCGGGCTAGCAGGGGCGGGGAGCCAGCTGCTAGACGTTCAGAAGGAGGACATCCCGCACAACGTATGGGACCCACCGCAAGTGGGAACGACCCATAGGGTGAAATGATGGAAGGGGCGAGGTACGTTGAAAAGTTACTGTGATGGTCTGCTCAGCCACATGACCAAGGAATCGTGTGGGGCAACGAGTTGATTGTCTCTTGTGGTGAAAGTGTACAAACTCTGCAGAGTCAAAACTATTCGAATAGCCGTGCCCACGGTCAAGGGCAGACATGGGAACTTAACCAGATATAGTTCTATTTCAAAATGCTTTGTGGGTGGGAATGGAAAAGTGGAAGGGCAGTGGAAAGCCCTGGTTTGGAATTGTCCTGGGTGTCGTCCCAGTGGTAAGTTAAGCGGCTATAACGCTGAAGAATTGCTATATGGTGCAGATGCCATGTAACGGTGGATGGAATATGAATCACTATTATTACTGCATTCGACATATACGTGTGTTCAAAATGCTAGGTCTTAAGGAATTTTTATATAATTGTATTCAAAAGCACTCTTCGCAAAATAAAATAAACCTAAGCCATCATTTGGTTAGCCATACATGTTATATACTGCATTCTGTGTGTTGATTCGCTGAGCACGGGGTCGGAGTGCTCACGCTCGCTTTGCGGCAAAAATCCAGAGGCAGGAACGCAAGACCACTACGCCTACGAGGAAGCTCCCGCTACGGAGGAGAAGAACGACGAAGGAAACTAAGGCGTAGGCTTCGTTGATTAGACATGGACGAGTGGACATCCGGCGTTGTGTGCACGTATGTTACTAGTTAACTGGTGACATATAATGCACACAGTACCTTCCAGTCGCTTGCCTGTGGTTTTGGGTTTGCTTTTGCTGTATTTCCGCTGTGCGTGTTTGTAATAAAGACAATTGGCCTAATCGGCCCCTTTTGTAAACTCTATCACCCGACGTGGTGTATTTCAGTTTATGTAATATAATGGTTGATTATGCGATGTATGAAATGATTCAGCAATGTACCTGTGTGCACTAACTACTGATCCAGGGATTAGTGCAGTGAAACACAGTAAGATTCAGATTGAAAAATTTGGGTCTGACAGCCACGCTCCTGCGTCACGCACCTGCTCCCGTCGCGTCGCCACTCCTCACCCCGCCCTATGCCGCACGTCTCCCGGCCATGTCGCCGTCCCCTCCGCCCCTGCGCGCTGCATGCCGCCATCGTCATCCCGCGCTGAAGCCCCGGTCGTCTGCCACAGTGCGGCTCAACCACCCCTCCCTCCGCCGCTATAAACAGCCGGCCTCCCGCGCCACTCCTCCTGTTTCCCCAAACCCTTCTTGCACCTCCGCCCGTGAGCAAGCCGCCCGCGCCTCCACATCGTTCCAGCCGGCCCGGTGGGTCGCTCCAAAAATTAGCTGCGTCACCTTGTGCGCCCAAGCACCTTCTTCCTTCCCTCCAGCCTAATTGAATAAACTCTTCCCGAGATCGCCGAAATTTCGTTATTCCACATCGCCGGCCGAAACCGCCGCCGACCGCGCCATTCTCACCTCGGTCGGTCTTGGGTCAATTGGGCACGGTGGGAGTGTCACCTTGGCGCCCCGAACCTCCTCCAACTGCCGGCGGAGCTCCTCGTCGCCCGAGCCATTCCCTCCACGGCGACCTCCCCACGCCGCCGCCCGCGCACGCCGCTGGCCTCCCTCGTCGCGCCCCCAGCTCGTCCGACCCCCTTGGTGAGCTCAGTACACCCCTCTTATACTCATTCGCACCCTTTCTTCGTCCCTCTCACTCCCGGCCGCCGGCGCCTCGATTCCGCCTCACCGCCGGCCGCCTAACACCGCCGCCAGCCCGCCTTGGCGCCACCCGGCCGGAGCTACTGCCACCGTGAGCTTCGTAGTCATCTGGGCTTTCCATTTCACTGGTCGCCGCTGCCTCCCCGGCCGTCCTTCTCCAGCGCCACCACCCCCTTTCCCCTGGCCGAGCATCTCCCCTGTTCCCTCTACTTTTGCTTCCCCTCCATCAGCTCAGCCGAAGACAGTGCCCTCCCCCTCTCTGTGTCTCTGTTATGACGTGTGGGCCCCCCTTGCAGGGAATACTTAGAAAGTGTGTATCACTTGCATCCTCTCATCTCATATCTAGAAGCAGTCTTGAAAGATAAGATGTGGATAAAAATGAGAATAAAAGTTTAATTGTGATATTACACTAACAGGGATATGAAATGAAATTAAACATTTAAATTTAATTAGTTGCATGTGAAGACACATTGTGCATAAAAATAAGAATAAGGAATTACTTATAAATTTATAATGGAAAAGATTAATATACTAATCCCCATGTAAAACTAAGGCAGGATTATCCATGGCCTATTTTCGGGTGGCAAGAAATCGACACGGATCTAATAAATAGGTATTGACGTTAAGCTCCCATATATGAAACCAATTAAAAGTTTCCCTTTATAACCGAGGGTACCAGAAGTCTACCCTTGAAAAATTAAAGATGCACATTTGGGGTTTTATAAAGATAATCTTAGCACTTTCAATCCTACTCTGGAAACTCGAGTAATAGATTAAAAGCTCGAGTGGTCTAAAAGGGTATCTTCCATCTCTCGACCTAAGCCATGAATACAAACCCAGTGAAGTAATATGGCAAGAAATTGCCGCATAAAATACTGACCATAATTGCCCATCCTTAAAGTCATGTCACCTCTTATTGGTGATTAAAAATAATTACTGGTGAAATCCTCAATACTTACCTGTAAAATATTAAAATATAGTAGCCCTAGTTCATCAAACATCACAATAGTCTCACAGACATATAGGTACTCCAAGGTAAACATGTAACTATTAACACGAGTAATTAGGATCACATAAAATGATGCAGACCAAGCCCTGCACAGATAAATAAATTAGAAATAGGGCTAAGCCTAAAAGTAACTAAAGCATATATAAAATAATAATGGTACCATTAGTTAAAAACTCAATACTAGATTTACTATATAGTAATAACGAGCATGAAATAACAAAGTATGGCCCATACCGCTGAATCAAAATTCCAGTTGAAATAGGCGTAGGGAAAACTGAGGCTACATAAAATGTCACCCCATAAGATGCTATACACTTAGACACTAAAATTTAATTGGTAAGCCAAAATGCCCTGAATATTAGCGCTCGCCAAAGTAATACCCAACTAAACTTGTACATTAATTCACAGGTTTATCCTAACTCATGGAACTTTCTTAATAAATGTAAATAAATTAAAAGAAAGTCATCAAGCAAAAGATCAAACCTCGCTTTTCCCCAATCGGCCATGTCTAGCCACCTTCTTTTCCCAAAAGCAGATAATTCCTGTAGGTACATCTTCAATTTTGATCGCTCGTATTTCTAAAATTTTCCCTCACGGTAAAGTATTCAGACAACTCGTCCTCCTGCTCAAACCCAGCTACCGCTGTGCTTACAGCACACTAACCTGAACCATCCTTCTATTCTCAAATCATAATAAATGCATAAATTAAACTAAATCGAGTATTTAAAGTGATTGGATTTATTTGGATCTCTTGAGTTATTTGTTTTTATTTGGATTCAGTCGCTTATCGCATAGTTAGAAAACTGGAGTCCCGAAGAATCGATGGATCAAGCGAGATCAACATCAAGGTAGAGATAAAGACCAGAAGCCCAATACCATCAAATGAGATAGCTTTGAGTGAGCTCAAGACCGCGGTAAACCGTGCAAGGCGAGTCAATACTTTGATCATGTTGAACCTACATTTTATGTAAATTACTTTGGTTTAAATTATCAAATTGCATGCTGTTATTTTATGTGAAAATACATGTTTAATTTAAGATTCTAGTTATGTGCCAATTATTTAACTTGATTAATATTATCCCACCTTTGGAATATTTGACATGTGAACCTTGTCGCCCTAGCAAAAAGTAAAATAGTAACCTTTCAAAAATAAGTCCCTAATTATATGCTATGCTTAGTGTTGCTTAGATACTCATGGGCGCGAGAACTCTCAAGCATCACTTTTAATCATGAGAAAGTTTGGTTGGGCAGTCATGGTGGTAATGACTGGTATATGTTGGCTATGATTATCTTATGCTCCCAAAAATCTCACAGTGCTTACTTATCTGGGCGGATGGTTCGGGGGTATGGTGCAGGTGTGCACGAGAGTGTGGTTTGTGGTAGAACCGCCCAGATAACCCTAAGGACTGAATCTTGTCATGACTTCCTGTGTAAAACAAGTACAACCACAAGTCTGTAAAGTACAACTTGACCTAGTAGATTTACCGAACCCTGAAAGGCATCATCATAGGTGGAGGAGGTGAGGTAGTGCAAGCGGCTGTCTGGGTGACGGCTTGAACGGGACATCCGCAGAGGGTGAAGTTCCGCTGTGGCATGCTAGCAGCGTGGGTAGCCAGCTGCTAGGCGTTCAGAAGGGGAGCATCCCGCACAACCTATGAGACCTGCCGCAAGCGGGCCAAGCTCATATGGGTGAGATGATGGAAGGGGCGAGGTACTTTGAACGGTTACTGTGATGGTTGGCTCAACCGCACGGCTAAGGAATCGTGTGGGGCAACGAGTAAACTGTCTCTTGTGGGTAAAGTGTGCAAACTCTGCAGAGTCAAAACTATTCGAATAGCCGTGCCCACGGTCAAGGGCGGACATGGGAACTTAACTAGATATAGTTCTATTTCAAAATGCTTTATGGGTGGCTATGAAAAAGTGGAAAGGCAGTGGAAAGCCCTGATTTGAGTTGTCCTGGGTGTCGTCCCAGTGGTAAGTTAAGCAGCTATAACGCTGAAAGATGTTATACGGTGTGATGCCATATGTATGGAAAAATTATGGTGATATTAGGCATATGGTGTGATGCCATATGTATGGAAAATCATGTTAATATTCCTTGAACATTATGTTTTGTTTCAAAGCTGTTAGGTCTCAGGAAATTTTATGTATTGTATTTCAAATAGTGGCATTTCTATTCTTACAAAATAAAATATGGGTGGAATAAACAGGGTCGTGAGTAAAGGAGATGGATGTTTGTAGTATGCACATAAAGGTATTGGTGGATTCAGGTTGATCATGAATAGGAAATGATAGTGTGGGCTCTGGGTGAAATAAATTAGTGGGGTCCAGTTGAATAGATAGGCTAGATAAATGATCTAATTGAATCTTCGGGAATTTGGAGGAATAATACAAGTATTGGATTACAATTCTTGATTAGTGATATTCTTGGTGGATATATAATGGTGAATCGTAGAGTTGATCAAGGCTATTCTTGGTGGATATATAATATTGAATCGTAGGCTTGATCAATGATATTTTTGGTGGAGGTATACTAGTGGGTTAGTTAGAAATAGATAATGGAAAATAAGATTGATTATTGTAAGAGCAAATTGTGGTTGTGGATCAATAGCAAAAGGAATGGGTTGATAGGAATTTTGGAATACAAAAGATATTGGTGGATTGTATAATTGATGGTATTCGCTGTTTGGAGTTTTAGACAGCACTCAATATAGAAAGTGTGTGTTCGGTGGATTAATCAAATGATATTAGATAGATGATGTCACTAGCTGTTTGGAGTTTTAGGCAACAATTGATCGGTGGATTATCTAAATAATGTCACACGCTGTTTGTAGTTTTAGACAGCAATAAATATAGAAGGTGTATAATCGGTGGAGTAATTGGATAATGTCACTTGCTGTTTGGAGTCGTAAATAGCAATCACTACAGAAAGAATATGATCGGTGGATTGAATAGAGGATGACACATGTTGTTTGGAGTTTAGAGAGCACTCAATAAAGGAAGTGTAATTTCGGTGGATTAAGTCAATTATGGCAATCGCTGTTGGGAGTCTTAGACAACAGTTAATAAAGAGTGTGAGTCTTTGGTGGATTAAGTCAATGATGTCATTTGCGGTGAGGAGTCTTTAGGTCACAAAAACAACAATATGATATAATAACAGAAATTCTACTAAATGCGTTTTATGGCAAATAAAATAACCCGAGCCTCTCCTTTGATAAGCCATGCATATTATTTATTTGCATTCTGTGTATTGGCTCGCGGAGCACGGGGTTGGAGTGCTCACACTCGCTTTTGTGACAAAATTCAGAATCAGGAATCAAATCACCTCGCCTCAGCAACAAGATTGGACAAGCTAGCCGAGAAAATGAAGATGTCAAGGGCTAGGTCGCGAACCTCCAGTTGGCTGCCTGTGGGCATGTCCTGAAGGTCCCACTTGCGTGATTCGTTCTTCCGCTGCTGCAATTCAATGATTTCGGCCTAATCGGCCCATGAGTAAGTCTATTATTATATTTTACGCTTCCGCAAGATATGTACTTCGATATTCAGAACTGTAATCTGTGAGCACTATCTACTGATCCAGGGAATAGTGCGATGGAATCACAGAGGACGCCGGATGGTATAATCTGGGGTCTTACAATAACGTTTCCAATCTCACCACGTGATGAAGCCTCCAGGAATGCACCTCCCGTAGCTCTATCTCACATCATCAACCTCCGTGTAGAAGCCTCCAGAAATGCACTACCCGTAGTTTCTCCACGCATCAGCACCTTTGATCTCCATATACACCAGCGTTAGCCCGACCATCTCGTGTAACATCCTCAACTGTCTGGACCTTAGATTTCCCCTTTCTTGTTCCGGTCCTCCTCCTCATCTACCATGATCATCTCCACATCATTTTTCACATGCAAAAACCAAAGAAATGTTACCCAGCATAAGTTCTCAACAACTTGACCGTCATCAGCACACACACTCATCACACCTTTGTCCATCCATTGATAAGAACAAAACTATCCACAACAATCAACCAGTCGTCTACGACCATATATTCTATATCTTACTGCAAATCAGCCCCAGACAACTTCTTATGACCGCTAGCTATTTATTATAAAAATTATTTTTAGAAGTAAATACGTAAATAGCCTTAAGCGGAGAGAATAAGAGTAAGTACAACAATGATCTTATAGCCAAGCTAGTCAGCATTTTTGCTGATGTGGAGGAGAGAAGAAAGGAGAGAGAGGAGAGCTTGGCTCTCATGCAAGCAACTAGCTGCACACGGGAGCCTATGCAGTGGTGGGTCCAGATAATAAATGTATGTGAGGAGGGGTGGGAAAGAGAATGTGAGACATGATACTATATAATAATAAAAAAATCTTTTATAGATAAATAGAAGATAGATTATTGTATAACTTGGCTTTTATAACTTGACTTATAGCCAAGCACTTGACTGTATTATTGGACTTG
Source organism: Dendrocalamus latiflorus (assembly GCA_017311315.1). Classification (NCBI taxonomy): domain Eukaryota; kingdom Viridiplantae; phylum Streptophyta; class Magnoliopsida; order Poales; family Poaceae; genus Dendrocalamus; species Dendrocalamus latiflorus. The sequence continues at coordinate 36,291,034 of CM029652.1, read as the reverse complement.
CTCTAAGAACCGGAGGCTGAACACTACCGCCTCGAAGCATCGGAGTCTGGGCCTTGACGCGTCCAACCTACTGAAGCGAACAAAGAGACAGCTTGTCTCTGCACAAGGGGCCCAAACGCGCCTGCAAGCCCGGCCTAGCAAGGCGGCCAGCGCATTTCCATTTTGGATTCTGGAGTTGACGATATCTGGTCAGAGTGGGCGTTGATTCAAGTGGTAGCAGTAGGTGCGTGGGGCCGTGTGGCTCGCTGGCTGCTCCTCGCTCGTGCACGCACCGGCCGCCCCACCTCCCCCTTTCCTCCCCTCACGCAACCACCAACCACCCACCTCGCCGCCTAGCCCAGCCCCCTCCGCCCCGAACGCTCCTCACTCCCTCCCCCCAGCCGCCGCCGATGAGCGCCATGTCCGCCCCTTCCACCTCCACGACCTCGTTGCTGCTCGGCAGCGGCAGGCTCCCGCGGTTCCAGTTCCAGTCCCTCCGCGCCCCCGCCAAGCCCGCCTTCTTCTCCGCCTCCCCCTCCTCTACCCTGCTTCGCGGCTGCACCGGCGCCAGGCCTCGCCTGCTCGCTCCCATCTCCGCCTCCTCGCTGCCCCTGCGGGTGACGGCTGCTCCTCCGCCGGGGGTGGAGGTGGAGGATGACGCGGGGCGGGCGGCGGCGGTGAGGAGGGTGGCGGTGGTGGTGGCCTGCGGCGCGCTGGCAGCGGCGTGGTGCTACCGGGCGCTGGCCGTTGGGACCCCCGCGGCGGGTGCGGGTGCGTCCGGGGCGGTGGAGGCGGCCGCGGGGATCGGCGGGATGGCGCTGCGCGGGAGCTGGCCCAGGGTAATGCAGATTCTGCAGCTGATCAGGGAGCAGGGGCTCGTTCTCGCTGCGTTGCTCGGCCTCTCTGCCTTCTTCTCCATGGCCGAGACATCTATCACCACGCTCTGGCCCTGGAAGGTGCGTGCATAGCAAGTACCCCGAAATCCATTTTTTACTGCTTACCAGGATGTGAAATTGGTGCCGAGACATGACAAAGAGTTAAGTGTCGTCATATACGAATCATGATGCTTATGCTGCTTACTATGCAATCAGTTTACTTCACCGGGTGACGGAGGTATGATATGGCCGGATAGTTAGATGAGCAGGTTGATGGTTGGTGTTGGGAGTAGTGCCCACTGTTAGGGAGGGGGAATTTGGGTCTGGGCCCTGGGGTGGAGCTTGGTGGGGCAGCAGTTGTATCCGGGAGATGGTTATGGTGATTGGGGCAATGCCAGTGCTGGTTGTGGTGTTGGCTGCCAAAGGAGGGGGCATTGCAGAGACCGAAGAGGGTGTCTAGGAGAGGTGATCAGTGAGGGGAGCCTCATTGGCATCTTGTATAGAACACTATAGTCATGCTGCTTTGGGAATTATGCAATCAATTTACATCACCAAGTTATGGAGGTAGGATAAGGATAGCTGAATGGCGCGTTTCATGAGCAGGTGATGCCAGAGTTGAGTTTGGACTTTGGTGATGTCATGGGGGTCAAGGGGTGGGCAGTAGATGTCACTGGGCAAAGCTGAGGGGATATGGCTAGTGTTTTGGGGTTTATCAGTTGTCATGCTCATCCTGCTTCAGTGTTAATTTTATCATTTGTATATCACTGGGTGATGTAAGATAGTACATAGGTATCACTAAGCGACAGTGAGGGGGTGTGGATGAGATGATCGGTGCGCTGGGCTTTAGTGGCATTATGTGCTAGTTGTCTAGAGGAGGTCGGCAGTGTTATTGCGTACCGGTGGCAGCAGTGAAGAGCTGTCATGGTGTAAGGGGCTATGCAAGGAAAATATCATTTTCCGAAGAAAAAGGGGAATTGACCCTGTAAAGGTTTACCAGTCCCAAGCAATTTATAGTTTGGTAAATCAAAATACACATTTTCCATCCCCTAATACCATATTAGCATATCTATGGTGTCAAACTGGATCCCCACACTGATACCCCTGTAGGAGTCAGTGAAAGCGCATTGTCACCTTCCTGTCCATGTGTATTCAGATTCAGGTGCTAATTTTGGTTATCTTCTAAAAATCCAACCAAAATACTAATGAAATTCGTTTGTAGGATTAGATCTTTTTTCACATGATTTTACAATTCAAGTTTAATTGGGCTTTACGTATAGGGTCAGGATTTAAGCTTTGGGTTCAGTACTATTTTGTCTTTGGAGGTCCATGTTTAATGCAATTTATCATTTAGGGTTTAAGGTTTGGGCATAATTTTGGTTTAGTCATCAGGAGTTACTGCCAGATTCTTCCCAAATCAGCACATCTGGTTTGAATTTTGATCTTGGTGGGCAAACTTTCAAGTGAATAATACTCAGTTTTGAAAAACCTAGCAAGAAACATCGAAAGGGCAATTCTGTTATGTCTAATGGTTTTGCGGGTACATCTCTGTGGGGATAAGATTTGCGGCAGTAACTTAATTGTTTCTTTTTGTTCATGGGTTATTTGCTTTATATTTTTCCATCTGTTTTTTTATTTATTTCTCAAATTTTGTGGACTGATGGCCCTCTTTTGATTTAATAACTGACTATTTGCTAAGATTTTGCTGTGCCGCTCCATCAGGTTCGTGAACTGGCTGAAAAGGAACCTGAGAATGGTGTTTTCAAAATGCTCCGAAGTGATGTCACTCGCTTCCTAACAACCATACTCATTGGCACAACGTAATTTATGGCTTTTCTGTGTTGTGCAGTGTTTCTTGTAATTTTATTTTGTCAGTCATACTAATTATTTTCTTCCTCGTCCTGGGGATACATTTATATGAAATAGTGTGGTCAACATTGGTGCGACAGCAATTGTTACTGAGGCAGCGACCGCAATGTTTGGTGAAGCAGGTGTCAGTGCAGCAACAGGTGTCATGACTGTATGTCTTCTCTCTCATACTGATCTTCTACTCTTATGTAGTCTGTTCTCTAATCAGTTTAAGTGGCGTGTAGGATTCTCTTTAACTGTCGATCCTTTTGTTTGCAGGTTGCTATTTTACTTCTTACAGAAATCACACCCAAAAGTGTTGCAGTTCACAATGCCACAGAGGTTGCTAGGTTTGTGGTAAGGTGAGCGAGATGTAAGCATAACTTAGTTTCAACAAAGTTTTGTTCACATACTGTTCTTGTTTTCATAGTATTTGAATGTTATATTTTTGTTGTGATATATCAGACCGGTTGCATGGCTTTCACTGATTCTGTATCCAGTTGGACGGATTGTTACTTTTCTGTCTATGGGGATGCTAAAGATTCTAGGCCTGAAAGGAAGAAGGTAGGATCATACATTCTACTATTCTTCAGTATTTCTTGCTTGGCTTGTGTATTACTGTTAAACGCTAGTTCTTGATCAACTGGACAGCCCATTTTTTTATTTAAAAATGTCTCCACCTTTATAAACAACTCCAACGATGAGTATGGGAGCACCAAAAGGGGACTATACCTGGATGTCCTTGGTGATCCCAATTTAGATATATAATTTAGTCCCTTGTTAAATTAAGGTAAAATGTGAGATGCTCTTAAGAAGGTTACAACAAATTCCTTCCATCAGCTTTTGACTGGAAAACAACTGTGAAGCATGCAGGGAAGGATCATGTCCTCTTAATTAACACAAGCTTCCAAGAACGTTTTTTCTCAGTTATTTGTAGATTGCTTCAGTGAATCTCACAGAGTAGTTTCAGGAGCTTATACCCACTTGTTCTTAGTAGTAGGTACAACCTGGGGTGTAAATGGATTGTGTGTTGCCCACAACCCCGAACCAAATCTGCACCCGTATTCTTCAAACCAATTTTGATAAACACGGATAGCACAAGGATTTGAATATGAATCAAACGGTTATCAGATGTAGATACATGTAGGATTGACTTGAATATATATGGAAATTTAGTATCCATTTGTACTAGTTGTAATTTCTAAACTGTTATTGATTTCATAGAAAATTAAAATTTCTACATTTTAAATCAACAGACAACAGTATGCTACAATTCAAATAATATTGCACACATTGTTCATGAAAGATTTAATTACAAATTTAGATTTGTTACAAATTTAATGATTACTTTCTATATAAATTAAATTTGAAATTGGATTTCGACAAGCACATATAATCTTTATCGGATTTTTATTAAATACATATATTGAGCCTCAGATCTAGATAAGGATTTAGGCAGTGTAAATATTTTGTGCAGATGCAAAATTCTTGACAAAATCCACATTCTATCTTACTCAGTAATTGGGTAATTTTGTCATTTCATATATAATTATATATTGTTTTTTTAAACATCCCTAGCTGTAACTGCATTGGATATGCATTTTTTAAGAACAAGCAGTTCTTAATATTGTGCTCTCTATGCGCTTATTTTCTTCAGTGAACCATATGTTACTGAAGATGAACTGAAGTTAATGTTACGAGGAGCGGAGTTGAGTGGCGCAATTGCAGAAGACGAACAGGTTAGATAGTGATATAATATGTATAGTTGCTTATCTATGTTCTTGTCTATTGGTGGATCTCACATCTTTTGTTCCATCCAATGGGTATTAATCTTCACTTACATTTTTGTGTCATTGTTTTTATGGAGCACATATTGTTCCTCAGAGAAATATTGTGTGTTCTGCATTACATTCCAGGGAAATAGTGATTGTTTATTAACATTCTTGCTTACTTTCAATTGCTGAATAAAGCTTGCATTTATTTGATCACATATGTCCACAACATGTGCTGTCCTGGAGGGTCTTTTAATGGAGATTCTATTTTCTAAGACCTCTGTAGGCAACTATACAAATTACAATCCATGTATACTATATAAAAGGCATTCATTCTGCATCGGGGATGTTCATTCTACACTTGTTATTGGGTGGATATAACTGTAACCTTGAGAAGGCAGAAATTGTTGCTGTTACTACTTTTGTTGGGATGCTATGAAATGAAGCTTAATTCAAAGTCATGCAGAACATTAAAGCCAGCTGCAAAAACATCAGTACAATGTACATTATGTATCTGTCTAGTACTGTGTTACAGTACTATGAATTTCTGATTTATCCCTGCTTGTGCAGGATTCTTTTCTAGTTAGTCCTGATTTGTTATATTCAATGGCTAAATCGTGTAACAGGATATGATCGAGAATGTACTCGAGATTAAAGATACACATGTCATGGAGGTAATGACGCCTTTGGTGGATGTTGTTGCAATTGATGCTACTTCAACACTGATTGATTTCAAAAACTTATGGGAAACTCATCAGTACTCTAGGTATTTTCAACTGTCTTGTAGCATGTATCTTCAAGTCTTGTAATTGACCTCTGCAATTATTATTTCAGAGTTCCTGTATTTGAGGAGCGCATTGATAATATAGTTGGAATTGCATATGCAATGGACATGCTTGAATACGTTGAAGAGGTCTGTCTCTTGTTTACTACTTAATTGTTAAAAATTGATCAGGTTGATTCTTGTTTGCTCTGCATGATGATTTTCTGAAGAAAGATGCATTTTGCTTTTGAAGGTTGAGAAGTTGAACGAAATCACTGTGAAGGAAATTGCACATATGCCCACATACTTTGTTCCGGGTAATTTTTAGCACCAGAGCATTTATTCTTGACAAAGGGGTCTGATAATACACAAAAAGCATTATGCAACCAACCTCCTCGTATTGACTTCTAAAATCTGTTATTCTATAGTAAATGGCTTTTTTTTTTTACAATATCTAGTTTTCAAATGGAGTGTCTTTTTAAGGCGGGGTCTACTAGTCGATTGTAGTACATACTTTAGTGACTTCATTTATATCGGCCAAAATCGCACGCGATATCTCTTTCTCTACAAGCTGTTACTATTTATAAACCAAAGTTAAAAAGTAAAGCCAAAAGCCAATATGAATGGACCTTAAATACTCTCTTTTAGGAGGCATCCATCTATCTTTTTTTAACAAGTTTATTGAATGCTTTTGAAATGTTATATTTAGGGCACTGGTTTATTTTTCTTCGTAATGTTTTCCCACGTCATGGATGTAAAATATGGTCGTTTTCATCTTGCAGATTTAATGTCTGTTTGGAACCTTCTAAGAGAGTTTCGGATAAGGCAGGTTCATATGGCGGTGGTCCTCAATGAATATGGTGGAACTATTGGTGTACGTCTATAAGAAACCCATCCTTTATACCTGATGCTTTTACAAAATAAACTTAATTCACTACGTGATAATTGTGATTTTGGGTTTGATCCAACATAGTTTGTTGTTTGATTGGACTCATTTCATCATTTGTTTTGACTCACAATCGGAAATTCAACGCTGTTAACTCAAAGCTGTTCTCATTTGCAAGTATGTGATGAGTAGTCTGGTTCATCCAGATAGGTCATGTCTATCTCAGGATATGATGATATTTCAATGGTCAAGTATCTACATTATTATGGGGGTTACTATTCACTTTAAGGCCACATTTTTAGTGCGAAATTGCGCATGCAAAGCCCAGTTTAGGTATTCTCTGTGCAAACATGTGCGGAGACATGTCATTCTTGGTAGTTCTTGTTATGGCTCTGAGAAATCTGGGATTGACATGTTGTAACCATGTGTCTAACTCCAATCCACCTCTCTAGAAAATAATGAAATTGGATAAGCAAGGAAAAATAGAAATAATTTGGTGCTCCACCCCACAGCCAGATCTCCCTCCTAGGGGGCTAATATAGTTTTTGTTACCACTTTATATTTTTTTTGCAAAGACTTGAAAGTTGATGAATGATGATTCTCTATTATTTGCATGCACAATTGACAAGATATGCTTTATACTGCACTATCTCATGACTATTTCTCATCCATAAAAGTTCTAAATGTTTTGATAACGAGAAGCTCTCCCAGGAAGCCTGGCTAGAGTAAGGACGTCTCACTTAGTCAGCCCGGGTTCGAGCCCTCACCAAAACTAGAAGGCAAAGCCGGGGGGACGTCTCTCCCCTGGTCTCTTTTTTACATGTTTCTCACGTAATTACTTGGGCTTAGAGCAAGTATCCTTTCATCTCGTAATTAATATCTATGCGTCCTCTTGCAGCAAGTATTGTCATATTGTGCTAATATAATGTTGATCAAAACAGCTTTTAATTTCATTTATCCTCGCATGTATCTCTTACTTGGGGACCAATTTTCTGACTACTGACAAATTGCAGATTGTGACATTAGAAGATGTGGTCGAAGAAATAGTTGGCGAAATCTTTGATGAGAATGATTCAAAGGTGATTATTTCAGATACATAGTTCTAGAAGTGGTGATAGCTTGCACTCCTTTTTTATGTTCTTTCTATGCCTTGTGTTTACTTTTTTCATTAAAGAAATGACATTTCATCTTCTCAGCAACAAATTGCTCTGCTGTGGTCTGAAGACTCTGAACTGAGGAATTTTATTTAGTCGACTAACTGTACTGTCATGAACCTTAGTTTATGACGGGGTAAATACCATAAAGAAGGCCAGCACGGCTTGAAGGGGATGGGATACTAGAATAGAGAGAAATAGAACCAAGTGTTTTATAGGGCTGAGTCGACTTGTCCCCTAATATTCAAAATCTGTCTTTAACAATCCAATCCAAATGAAACTATCTTTACCAATCCAATCTAACTCAAACTCTTAAGAATTACTTCCTAATAAAACTAACAGATCAAAACTGAAACAAATAGGTAACACCAACGCTTCCTTGCGCCACAGTAACAGCGGTATTGTTGCTGCAGTGCCTTGCTACAGTAATTTCTCGCAACAGCGGCTGTTAGTGAGGCCCACGCATGACGGCACTGAGCCATGCCAATGTAGTCACATGTAGGATCACATTGTCAAAAGCTAGTCATATGGACCTCAATGTAGGATCACATTGTCAAAAGCTAGTCAGTTGACCTTTCTAGTATTAAGCTGGTGGTGACAATACAAGATACTATTGCTACGTCAAATACAAGTTATGACATCCTAAGTACATTGAATCCTTCTGGGGACCTGTTCTCAAATGTACATTGGCATGCTAATTCCTCCGTTTTTTAATAATTGACGCTGTTGACTTTACTATTCAAACTTCGATTGTTATTTTCTTGACGATAAATATGTAAATAATTACAAATATACAATATTATTAATGTATTTTTTATGACAAATCTAACAATATGATTTTCATTTTCCCCAACTAAATATTTAAAAGTTATTATTGGTCAAAGTTTGAATAGTAAAGTCAACAATATCAGTTACTAAAAAACAGAGGGAGTAGCCAATTAAATGCCAATTGCCCTGTTTCAGGATGACTGGAATGAGAATAAAAAATTAAAAGAGACATGTAGTTATGACCGTCAACTAATATAAAATCACCTTGATAGCTTGCCAACTTTTATTTTCTTAGTATTTATGTGCTTACATTGTCATAGAAGTTAGAATCATTGCCGCTCATAACCACGTTTCATAAACCAGACTAGGTTGGTTACTGGTCACCACTGGTTTGCCAGAAACTACCTAGCCCTGTTTCTATAGTGAAAAAATCAAAATTATGGTGCAGTGGGAATTAAATGGAATCTTTAGGAATCATTCTGAGTTGTCCATAACTAATGCTAACTTGGACTAAATCGGCATTAACTTGGTATTAAAATCGGCATGGATTCAATTTCCTGACTCTGCCAGTGCTGGAATCATCTGGTTCCGACTCTGAGTTCTTGTCATAAGTCATAACAGATTTTTTTCCCATTTAGTAAACCAGGAGCTTTTTGCTGTTTCTTTTCTTTTTCTTGCTTTGGTAGTCTCACATTTCCTTGTGTGACTCATTTTACCTTTATAGGAGGAAATCCAGAAGAAAACAGGTTATATAGTAATGCTGGAAGATGGAATGTTTGATGTTGATGCAAATACATCGATAGACCATCTATCTGAAGAGCTTGGTGTTAAAATACCAGAGGTATATTTCTCATTTGATCTTTGCTTTCTCTGCAAGTTGCTATGCACTCCCTCCGGTAAAAAAGAGTCATTTTGGACATTGGTGCGGTCTCCAAAATACAACTTTGTTAACGAATGTGTATTGCAATATATTTTTAAAATTTAATAAAATTGTAATATGTTGGAGACAAATGTACATGCCATTTTTATGTGGTTGATATAAATATTGAAAAATTTGTTGGTCGAAATTCGAATACTTTGACTGCACATTTCCCATGGTGATACTTTTTTTGTGACTAGGAGTACAGCTTATTATATGATGCTCCAAAGAAAAAATATGCATTTTTCTACATTTTCCATAGAAATGTTGAAATTAGTCCATGCCGTATTAAAACCCAGCCCCTGTGTCTGTTCCCTTAAATACTTTTGGATGTTATTCTCTTATACATCAATGTGTTACTTCCTAGGAGTTATCTTAAACATCATGTCTTTTACCTCTCGAAAGGATGCTTCAAGCTAATGTTAGATGTGATATGCATCATATCTTCATCTGTGCATCTACTTTCATGTGCATCATTTCATGTCATTTTGAAGGTTAGATGTGATATGCACCTAGGCTATTGATGAATGATTAATCGATGATATAGTATATGCAATAAAATTGTTTCACTTGTGTCCTGTGAAGACTCAATATATAGTTGAAGGTGGATATTGTTAGAAATGTAGGAGTGCAGGATTATCACATTGTATAGGGGGCTTATTGCATAATGTCATTTGTATATATTGGCCTCTTGGCCCATTGGAATAGATCAAGTCCTATTTCCATCATGGTATCAGAGCATCTCCTGCTGAGCCTCAGTAGCTGAGCTCTGTCGTGACCCTGACTGAGAAGAGCCACCGGTGCCCTTGAGAGGGCGACTACCCCTGCATCCCTGATTCTTCCGCTTATAGCACTGCTGAAACGTGTGACCATTGCGATCACAAAAGGTGCAGTGAAGACCTGTAGTAGAAGCCGCTGCCATCGGTGTAGCTGGAGGCATAGGTGCAATGGGAGCAGGTGCTGGAGTAGACCCCCGAGCAGCCAGAACAGAGGCGGGCTGCAGCTGACCCACGCTGCGAAGACGAGTCTCCTCAGCACGAACAACAGTAAGAGCCTCTAGCACGGACGGACGCGGCTGATGAGTCAGGAGGTGAGCACGGATAGGCTCAAACTCTGACCGAAGACATGTCAGAACTCGTAGAGACGGTGAGTCTCTAGATGAGCATGCTGACGCACACAACAGGGACAGGTCCGACAGACGTCCGGTCCCAGAGAGTCAAGCTGACGCTACACCGCGGACATCTACTGGTAGAAGTCGTCCATAGTGGCATCAAGCTGCTAAAGAGTGTGCGCCTAATGTACGACCGAGATACATAGCATCACTCGTCGGCTCGTAGTGGACACGAAGGCGCTCCCACATTAGCTGAGATGTGGGCAGCTCCACTACATCCATGGAGATAGCGACAGTCATGCTACCCACCAGAATGGCAGAAGCACGAGCCTCGTCGTCCTGCCACCTCTCATAGGCGTGAAGCTGAGCCTGGTACAACTCCATGGCCTCCTCAAAGGCCGTGGTCGCAGCTTTCTGGGCTGCTTCATTAGCAGATGCAGGAATGTGAGGGGCAGTTGGCAGCGGAGGGCAAGGCGGACGCTGCCTCTCCCCTGTAAGATGGCCCCAAAGACGCTGACTCATGTGGATCCGCATGTGCATGGCCCACTCATGATAGTTCATCCCATTGAAGTGATCTTAGGAAGTGGAATAGCAGTGTGAGTGGCCATCATGTTTTTTTCGGCTCCCTTTAAGGCAGCTGGCGCTCCACGCTCAATCAGAGGGAAGCACCAGAGAGGAGGGGTTCCTCGAGAGGGTTTGGGCGGGGGCGACATGAGAGGCTGGAGGCGAAGACGATGGCCGGCGGCGAAGGCGACGACGTCCGGCAGGCGCAGGCGACGACGGCCGGCGGCGAAGGCGGCCGACCGCGGCTCGGCTATGGGGAGGACCAGAGCGGGATGGATCCGAGCGGATCCGGCAGCGGGGAGGACCGATCTAGCGGCGGGGAGGCGGTCCGGCGGCTCGAGCAGCGGAGAAGCCGCCTGGGCAGTGCGCGTCTAGGGCTCGAACGATCGGGCGCGTGAAGATGCGGCGGCAGCGGCTGACGGTAGTTGCAGCGGCGGCGTCGGCAGCTAGGGTGGGAAACCCTAGCCCTCTCCAGGCAACGCGGCGGCTCGCGTCAGCCCGGGCAACTAGGTACGTGAGGAGGAAGGTGGTGAGAGAATCCGCGGCGGCGGCCGGCGGTAGCGGCGGCGGTGGCTAGGGTTTCTCTGGCTCTGATACTGAGGAGATGCTCACTCTGCTTCGACGCTTTACTGCCTCAGCTTCGTTCGGTTCAGTTGGTTCTGCTACTAAGTTTGATTCAGCCATTCGTGTTCTTCGTGCTGACTCTGTTGGTGAGTATTTATCTGCTGCCCTTCGTTGTTTCTTTGTTGACCAGGGTACTCTTCCCCAGTACTCTTGTCCTGGTGCTCATGCTCAGAATGGTGTTTCTGAACGTAAACATCGCCACTTACTTGAGACCGCTCGTACTTTGATGCTTGCATCTCATGTTCCACCCCATTTCTGGGCTGAGGCAGTTTCTACGGCTGCTTATCTTGTCAATCTAACTCCGCTTGAGCGTCTTTCTAGTAGGCCTCCTCAGTACAGTCATCTCCGTTGTTTTGGTTGTCTGTTTTGTTCTTCTTCTGCTTAGTCAGTTGAGTGTGTTTTTCTTGGCTACAGTTCTGAGCATAAGGGTATCGCTGTTATGACCATATTGCTCGTAGGATGAGAATATCTTGAGATGTCACTTTTGATGAGTCTCGTCCTTACTACCCTCAGCCTTCCTCCACCACTTCAGCGTCTTCTGACGCACTTTCTTTTCCGATTTTTCCTGACTCTCCGCTTCCTCCTCCGCCTTTACCTTTGTCACCCTCATCCCTTCTTTCTCCATCTGTTCCTTCCTCTTCAGACTCTCTTGTTCTTGCTCCTGCTACTTGTTCTGTTGAGGTTGTCCCTCCTTTCCCGCTACACTACTCTCGACGTCCCCGTCCAGACACACCCTCAGGTGTGTCTTCTTCCGCCCCTTTCCCCTCTTCCGTCCTTGCTAGGTCCTGCTCCAGTCTCTACTCGGTATGATCTTCGTGATCGTCGTTCAGTTAGGCCTCTTGAGTGCTATGGTTTTGTGGCCATTCCTCTTGCTGAGCCTATGACTTACCGTGAGGCTGTTGCTCATTCGGAGTGGTAGCACGCGATGGCAGAGGAGATTGCTGCTCTGGAGCGTACTGGCACTTGGGACCTTGTTCCCCTACCTGCTGATACCACTCCTATCACATGCAAGTGGGTGTACAAGATCAAGACTCGCTCGGATGGTTCCCTTGAACGCTACAAGGCTCGTCTTGTGGCGCGTGGTTTTCAACAGGAGTACGGTCGTGACTATGATGAGACCTTTGCTCCTGTTGCTCATATGACCACTGTTCGCACTCTCCTTGTGGCTTCTGTTTGTCAGTAGTTCATCTCTCAGTTGGACATCAAGAATGCTTTTCTCCATGGGGAGCTGCGTGAGGTCTATATGCAGTTGCCTCCTTGGTATTCTGTACCTGCTGGGATGGTTTGTCACATTCGTCGCTCTCTCTGTAGGCTCAAGCAAGCTCCTCGCGCTTGGTTTGCGAGCTTTTCTTCTGTCATCGCTGCTGCCGGTTTCACCGCTAGCGATCACGACCCTGCTCTTTTTGTTCACACTTCTCGTGGTCGTACGCTTCTTCTCTATGTGGATGACATGATTATCACTGGAGATGATCCTCACCATATTGCTTCTGTGAAGAAGCGTCTTGGTGAGCACTTCTTGATGTCTGATCTAGGTCCTCTTCGTTACTTCCTAGGGATTGAGTTTTTTTCTACGCCTGAGGGCTATTACCTCTCTTAGGAGAAGTACATTCAGGATCTTCTTGCTCGTGCTGGTCTCACTGATCAGTGCACGGTGGATACTCCTATGGAGCTTGGAGTCCATCTTCGACCCATTGATGGTTAGCCACTTGAGGACCCTACTCGATACCATCATCTTGTTGGTAGTCTGGTCTATCTTGGGATCACTAGACCGGATATTTCTCACTCTGTCCACATCTTGAGTCAGTTTGTTTCGGCTCCCACTCAGATCCACTATAGCCACCTTCATGTTCTGAGATATCTTCGTGGGACCATCTTTCGTCGTCTTTTCTTTCCCAGTTCTAGCTCCTTACAGCTTCAGGCTTACTCTGATGCGATCTGGGCCAGTGATCATTCTGATCGCTGGTCTCTTTCTGCCTACTATGTCTTCCTTGGCTCCTCTCTTATTGCATGGAGGACTAAGAAGCAGACTGCATTTTCTCGTTCGAGTGCTGAGGCTGAGTTGAAGGCTATGGCGTTGCTGACTACTGAGATCACTTGGTTACGGTGGCTTCTCGCAAACTTGGTGTTTCTGTTTCTACACCGACTCCTCTTGTCAGATAGCACAGGTGCGATCAGTATTGTTCGTGATCCAGTGAAGCACGAGCTCACAAAGCATATTGGTGTTGATGCTTCTTACATGAGATCCCAAGTGCAGGCACAGGTGGTTGCTCTTTAGTATGTGCCTTCCGAGATTCAGTTGGCAGACTTCTTCACCAAGGCACAAACAAGCTGTCATCACCATGCTTGTCACGACGTCCAGGCGCCGGGGAGGAGATGCCGGGGAGGAGCACCTCGCCTTGGCCTGAACCCTAGCTTCACCGCCAGGTACGCCGTCCGCCCCTCTCCTCTCCAGCCATGCTCCCGCCGCGCCGCCTCCCTCCCGCCGCGCCACCTCCCGTGGTGGCGCGCGGGGGAGGGGAGGCAGCACGCGGGGGAGGAAGCGCTGGGGAGGGGAGGGAGGCGTTGGGGAGAGAGCGGGAGATCGGCGCTGGGGAGGGGAGTCGGGCTCGGGAGAGAGACGAGTGGGAGTCGGGAGAGAGAGAGAGAGAGTCGGGAGACGGGAGACGGGATTGTAAATGTATGGAGGGAGACAGCGGAAGAGAGCAACTGAATGAAACATTCACCGTATACAGCGTCGAGAGTACGTATACACGTCGCCGTGCCCTCGCCTAGGCGTCCCGGTGCCTAAGAGGCGCCGTGATCGCCAATTACGCCGTGGCAACCATGCTCATCACAGTTTTTAATCTCTCCAAACTCGGTATTTCTGATCCACCATGAGTTTGAGGGGGTGTTAAAAATGTAGGAATGCACGATTATCACATTGTATAGGGGGCTTATTGCATAATGTCATTTGTATATATTGGCCTCTTGGCCCATTGGAATAGATCAAGTCCTATTTCCAACAGATATCTGGTGTTCTCTGATTGTCACTTCATTTATTTAAGCATCTTCCACCCTATGAAAAATCTGGCACTTGGACTATACTGAACAAAATGCTGTTTTAGTGAAATATGCTCCTGAGTCCTGACAATCTGTCATGATTTTTTCTTTTAGAGTTGACTGAAATCCTGAAACACTTGGAAATACATCTATTTGCAGGGTCATCAGTATGAGACGGTGTCTGGTTTTGTCTGTGAATCCTTTGGCTATATACCAGAAGAAAGTGGGAAAATGCTTGTGATACTCGAAAAGGATAACAGAGAAGAAAATGATGAATGTCAGGAGGAAGGATCTGATCACCATGATGATAGAGAAAGAACTCAAGCTTATGAACTTGAGGTAATTGTGACAATACTTTGTTTAATTTCTGTTTGCAGCAAGATCTAGCACCAGGTCTTTAGTACTGCAATGTAGCTAGTATTCTTAGGTTTCCTTGTTGCCGCTAGAAAGATCACACTAGAAATTTTACTCATTCTTGTTGCCAGGACTATCCTGAACCCTGTCTGTTAAAATAATTATCAGACTAAATGATGCATATACCCCTCAAGCCCTTTCGTTCTTGCATCATTTCATAGGACTAATAGTAGAATGTAAGTTTTCAGAAGGACCTGGAAGCTGGAGTGGTCACATTGGCTTAGGTCTTATTATAGTCAATACAAAGTACCTACTACTTGAACCTATAATCTGATATCAATCTAGATGCTTGATTGCGCAAATAAGAATACAATTATACAAAACACTCAAAAGTTACTGGAACATATTCATTGCATCATGTAAGAGATGCAAATGCTACTCCTTTTTTTGTATCTGTACCATTTGTACTGCATTATCGCTTTAAATAGCCTTTTTCATTGTATATACCGGTGTATGGTCGATTTTTGGGTTCTGCTGTTTATTTATTTTCCATTAACTTTTTTAAATAGGAACATGATGAATCTAACTATATTTCAGTAGCACAACATAATAAACCTAATGTATGTTGGTTTGGTTCGGTTGATTTTAATCGGCTCTGATGCAGGGTACTAAATCCTGGCTTTTCACCATTGGGATTTTCAGTTGCCGATGAAATAGATGTTCATTATACAATTTCCGGTTTAGTTTAAAGTGGAAAAAAAGCCAGTAACTGGACGGTTCCTGGCTAGTTACTGGAAAGTGGCCAACATCTTGGAACTAGCCTACTTCTAGGCTTTGTAGCCTTGCACTCATCTTCCCATGTATAAATGTATAGTAAAACAGTTAATTCTCTAATGCATCTGTGAAAGAAAACTAGTGTATTATAATGCTAAAGTATTATCAAAAGGAAACATAATAAAACTTAGTATTCGTTTTAATTTACAAAGTGAGATGTACCACAGTAACCAGACCACACTTATTCTTCACATAATTAACAGATAAATACAGCAATAGTTCCACATGATGATGCTTGTCCTTTGTTTTTTATTGCATTTCCTTATCAAAGGGATATATAAAATTTAGAGTTTTAATTTTTGTTTTATGCAGTGAAATATGATGTTGGAAATTTTTTTGTTCAAAATCTACTTAATTTACTTTTGTTTATTCTTTTTTGAAATGAAAAACCTCAAGTGAAAACACAGATGGCAAACGGTTGAACTTTGTAACCAAATTCAACACGAAATATTGAATTACGTTGGGTTATTTTTGTGAGATTGGCATCGTTCATATCTTAGTTTAGTTGTTGTCAGTACAATTCTACCAAAGTTTCTTTTACAGTTTAGGTCGGTTGTGTTAAGGAGATAGAGTTATTTATGGAATAGAATACAACTCTATCTCCTAATACAACTCTATCTCCTTAATAGGTTGTAGGATCAGTCCTTCAACTAGGAACCCATAGTTTCTATTTCTGTTGTAAAGGAATGGATCATTATATATTCTAATCCGTTGTTACTACCACTCTAAATTATTTTCTAAATAATTACCATTTTAATTTATATTGCCTTCTTTAATTGCAGATACTAGAAGCTAATGCAAGAAAGGTCGGCAAAGTCCGTTTCAAGCCAATAAGCAGCGAATGTGTAGATGTTGACAACAAGGGTGTGAACCGGCTGATGTCGAAAAAGATCATCAAACGGAAGAAAAAGGACTCGGGTGATTCTTCCGATAGTGATGATGACGAGTGTCCTGATATAACAGAAAATGTTTGCCCTGCAGAGCTACTTTCATACTCCGATGAAAAGAGTGCCCAATTGGAAGATGCCGGCAGTTCTATGGCAACAAGGTAGCAAAGAAAACAACCAGCACCATTATAGTACTGGCAATAATTACAACTCACCACCCTCCTGCCCCTTGTTACAACCAAAGAGGAGGGGAAACACGGTAGGCAACCAAAAACAGCGAGAGTAGCACCGATGAGACGGTTAACAGCTTAGGACAACCTTTTTAGTAGCAGTAGTAGTAATCTAGAGGTGCAGTGAGGTGTCGACATCAACTTCACTGGAGACATGCCTGTAGGCCTTACTTGGCCACAGCTCCGCGGCGAGCGAGTCGCTGTGGAGCTGGAAGGTTTTGCATTCACAGGTGGTGGTGGCCGGCACGACCGGAAATAAGGTAGCAGCAGTGTCACGCAGAGGCCTGCATGTGTACAGCAGCTTCGGGTGGAAGAACCATTTGACCGGCGCCTCCCTTGGAGCGGCGCCATTACCGCCGCTGTGGGAGCGGTCGGCGCCGCCGTGGGGGGTGAGCATCTGGAGAAGCCTCTCCTCTCGCTTCTCCTTGGTCCTCTCCAGCTCCCTGAACCTCTGCTATAGCAGCGCGATGGAGGATAACATCACCGTGCCCTCGTTGCTCTGCATCCCCATTGATGATCAGCTGATCAAGGAACTGATGAGCTGACGATGATTGGCCAACACTTGAGTTTCCGTCTCTATCTCAGTCTGCAGCTGTGTATGGTGGGGTTTGTTGTTGTCGAGGCCAGGGGTGGTGGTAGTGTGGTGGGCTTGTGCGTATTTATAAGCAGAAAAGTTTTGTCACGGCGCAGCTTGTCGTCTTATGAAGTTGGTTCAATTCCTGCTTCCATTATGCGATGCTATGTTATGGGCTGGTAGACAAATACTCTATACTAGGAGAATGTCACATTGTCCAAGCGTAGGACCGGCGATGCCAATATAGAGAGGGGGAGTGAATGGTGTCTTCTCAAAATCTTTCTTTAAGCATATAGAAAATTTTCAATCTATTAGCTAGAGAGCTCCAAAATTGGGTAAATTTTACGAGCTTAGAAACAACTTGCTCGTGGCCTCAGAACGGCTAAGATGGTTTTAAATGTGTTTTCACATGTCACAGCAAGTAAAACCAACCAATGAATTGAAACTAAAACCTTTAGATCAAGATTCTTCGAGAAAGGTTCTAAATCAATTGAGAATCGGGCAGCTTCAAAAATTTGCAAATCACAGTACCTAGATGGATAAAATTTGATCTACATGAGTTATCTCTATCATTCACATATTTTTAGCATGTGGTAAGATCAAGAAGAGAAGAGCAAAAGCAAAGATCCAACAAGAATAAGAGCAAATCAAGACAATAAGACTTTATGGAAGATAAGCAAAGTTGATTATATTTGCAACTTAAGGATGAACTTTTCATAGTCACTCCATAAGGACGATAAGAAAGCATATTGCAGCACTCATTCTTCTCTTTCAAACCTTAACTCTAGAACTCAAGAATGAAATAGTTGGGATGGTTAGCTTACAAGTTTTTATGCCCAACCATTAAATATATGGCGCAACTAGCCCACATTAAACCCTAATAGATACTATTTACTAGCACAATTAGAAAAAAACTCGTTAACCCCACATAACACAGACTTTACACACACTTAACTTATGCATACTTTTCAAAGCACATGAGCCCGAACACACTAATTCATTAGCCTTTGCTCTACTTGATCTTCTTAGCATTCTCTTGATTTAAACCGCTTTTCGAAACGCCGCGGTTTTGGTCTAATGAAGTTTTTTTTATATTTGGTCAACTACCAACACACCCTTGTCCTGACCCAATCTTCTCCTTTCCATGCAAGCAATCGTCATGCTCGTCATGTGTAGATGCACCAATGGCTTATTACGCATCGGCAAATTTCTCCTGCTCTGATTCCCGTCGGACCATGCCTCACTTGAAATCGCCGTTGATCATAGTTGACTTCAAGTTTCGCTGCACATTCCAAAAATTAAGAAATCATTTCGGGGCACAAGTTCTTTAGAACTTGACCTATGTTAGCTTTTATGCAACCTGAATGCACTGACATAGAACCAATTTACCCAATCCATGATCAAATTACTAAAATTCAAAACTCTTTATCAAAATTTAGACTGGCCGGTTTGACTACTCTGTAGAGCTGATTTAACTGATCTACATGGCTGGTCTGACCACTAGGATGAAAACCACCTGGCTGAAATGCAAAATTTACACAAATTTGCATTTTAACTCAACACACATTGACAATGGTTCATCACAAATATTTCTAGACCTTCTCACATGGTCACTCAATCACCCCCTTTGATGAACACATTGGTAATTTCTAAAAAAACAAATTTAACTTATTTTGGAAATGGAAGGGAATTATATGAAAGAAAGCTCAAAATGGTAAAAAAATTGCAGAAGCTAAAACTAACCAAAAGACCAAGAAATAGAGAGAAGCAACTAGATAGAATAGGTTTTCCACAAAAAGCTTTAACTCCACCAAAGAAATTTGAAAATCCCACTTTAGGTCTATATGAAAGAACAATTGTTCTATTTGACTTTAGTTATGGTGAGAAGAGATCAAATTGGTCAAGAAAATTACAGCTAAGCACACAAGCTCCAACATAGCAAGATTTCACACAAAACATCAATTTTTTACTTTAAATATACATTTTTACCAATCGTCTCCCCCTTTGACAATAAATTCATCAAGATGCATGGAAGAAAAAAAGAACATGTAATGGAACAAAGTTGCTACATTTTATTTATTTTTAGCTTGATAAGAAGCTATGAAAATTATCCCAAGTGACTTTACAAGAACTACACTAAGCCATATTATGTAAAGTAACTATCTAGATCATGGCAATCTATATATAGCAAAGCTAAGTCATATGAGCAAGAATATGAAATTAAATAGATTCCTTAGCATATCAATTTGCTCAAAATCTTAATTTAGCCAAAGGTATCCGAAAAGGAAAAAGTCTATATAACATCCTGAACTTTACTCGAAAATCTGTTCAGCACCCTGAACTATGAAACCGAACACTTGACCCCCCGGAACTTTGCACTCCAGTTCAAATAACACCATGACCCGATTTTGAATGGTGGTATTTCTCACGTGGCGTGATGAGTGAGCGATTTTACCATGTTGGATGACACGATAATCAAGTTTAGGTGAATAATAGGTGGGGTCTATATTGCTTTCTCTCCCAAATTGAAACAGAGGGAGAGAACTACAGGGGGCGATGGCCATGGAAGCATGGCTAGGAGCTTTGATAAGGGAGAAGCCCTTGTGGGCCCTATATATTATTGACCCAACTTAACTAGCTGTTATACATGGCAAAATCGCCCACTCATTGTGCCACGTGACTAATACCACCATGCGAAATTGGATTAGAGTGTTATTTGAATCGATTTGCAAAGTTTAGGTAGTTAAATGTCCAATTTCATAGTTTATGGTGGTCGATGGACTTTCAAGCAAAGTTTGGAGGTGTCATATGGACTTATTCCATAAAAAATGAGCAAGCTATGTCAATAAGCTAAATAAAACCAAGAAGCTATAATTGAAACATTTTAGAATGCTCCAAGTTATTTAGAAATTGAGCATAATTAGCACATTTAGCACTTTTGAAAATCCATTTTGGTCTTATCTTAGTAAAGTAAGTCGGACTAAGAGCAATTTACAACTATCACATAAGCTTCAACCATTTTTACAATTCTTTGTGTTCTTCACTTTTAATGAGCTATGTGTTAAATCTAAAGCCTTTGTCAATCACCAAAGTGATAAGCTTAAAAGTATGGTCTTGGTAATCCAAAACTCCTCATGAGTTCATGTCTAGTACAACGGTAAGCCGTCTCATGAGAAGGAATTGGCGAGATCAGTTTTTTCGCACATGAAAGCGACTATTTTTCATTTTATTGTCTAGTTCAGGAACAATGAGGCACTTTTGAATCTGTAATTAATACCCAACCATAGCCGCAAATTCCTAGGAGAAGTAAACTCATACTTTAACAATAAACTTGCATAGCTCAATCTAAGGCTCAATTTTAGATTCTAGATTCAATTTAGTCTATTTGACATGACATGAATCATAAAAGAATTACTAAAGTAAAACTAGTCAAAAGATCCAACATTGACATGTTTTAGTTTTTCACATTTAATTAAGCTAGCATGGCGAAAGCTAAGTTACATATAAAGAGGCATGACGAATCTAGCAAAGCTAACACAAGACATATCAAGTTGTAATAGCAAGATATCATGTCACATGGATATTAGTCAAAACTCCATTAATATCTTATAATGCAAGTTGCTGAAATTTTAAATGTGCACTACAAAACAATGTATATAAAAAAAAGCCAAACTCCCCCTCAAATCAGGCTAAAAGGATAAAGAACCCTAACTCACCCCACAAAGAAGCAAAATGAGAAGAAACGAGAATCTTGGTGAAGATATCCATGACCTGGTACTCAGATTATATAAACTAGAGGATAACATCACCTTTATTAGTATGGTTAACGAAGTGATACCTGATGTCTATGTGCATAGTCCCGCAAAGATGCATCGGGTTTTTGGCTATATTAATGGCACTACTATTATCGCACACAATTGGAACGCTACCCAAAGCTAACCCATAGTCCCATAGAGTAGATGAGATCTGGAGAACCTGAGAGCAACTACTAGCAATAGCTGCATACTTTGCCTTAGCAGTGGACTGTACAACAGAAGATTGCTTCCTAGATGACTATGAGACGAGAGATGTGTCTAAGAAGAGACAAGTGCCCAAGGTATTCTTACTTTCTATCCTACACCCGCAAAGTATGCATCTGAATATGCTTGAAGAGAAAGTGAGGAAGCAGAAGAATACTAGAGTCCAAAGTCAAGAGTGGCTTGAAGATATCGAAGATGTGGCGCACTGATTGACGATGAGAGGCACGAGGAGAAGCCTAAAAGTGAGCGCACAGACACATAACAAAGTGTATATCTGGCCTCGAAGCGGTGAGGTAGAGGAGGGAAACAATCATACTACGGTACTCTTTTTGGTCAATGAGCTCGCCATCCTCATTAGGATCCAGAACTGTGGAAGTGGCTATGGGAATAGGGATGGGCTTGCTACTTCCCATGTCTAAGCGCCGAAAAAGGTCCTGGGTGTACTTGCTTTGATGGATAAAGGTACCTTCTTTCGATTGCTTGCACTGCAAACTGATGAAGAATATTAGTTCGCCCATCATACTCATCTCGAGTTTTCTACTTATTGTATCTGAAAATTTGGACACCAAAGCATGAGATGAGCCATTGAAAATTATGTCAACTTGTTCATCATACTCATCTCAAGTTCTCTACTCATGCTCATGTCTCCTTTGTAGCTTATATCGGTATAGTAGAGGGTACACCTGTCGTTGTTACCCTCTATCTCTATCCCGTAGAGGTGCCTATCGAGGTAGGTTTTTCCTCCATCCCATGGAAGTGCTTACCAAAGTAGGTCTTTCTTAAGAGCATGTCAGAACAGTTATATAGCTTTTCTCATAGTTATTAACTTTCTCACCGCCCTGGCTCGTAATGCATATGTAATGTCATGAATACCATTTTCATCATTTTACCACATCACAATTAGAATCAAACTAATATCATACTAAACAAAAGGGTAATCAAAGTTATTGCATGACATAAATAATTTAATAATAGTGAGCAATTATTAATCATCATCTATCATTCTACTAAGCACTTGTCTTTTTAGTTGTAACAACTAATTTGATTAGAAGATGACAACGCAACCGACGCTGCTACTCCTACAACAATTATAAATTGTCAATACAAACCACAGCATTATAAGGCGATAAATAAATGACAATGCTCCTACATGCTTCCCAATCCCACAACTTTTCCTCTTTACCAGACAGTCAACCGCGTTGTCCCGGTATTAAAATTATCATAACTTTCAACCCCCACATCAAAATATAGTAAACTATACCAATTCTAGAATCTATACAAAATTTCCTACAATTTCCTAATGGTCAAATGTCCAGATTAAATCATCTAAACCCCTATTTTTAACTCAGAAGATAGATTTGTCATCTTCTAGACAACAGAATTAATAATTTTATATCTTTTAATCTACATATGCAAATGTATTGAACTATGGAATTTTCAGAAAATACAAGAAATTATCTCACATTGTCTTGTTATTCCTAAATTTTAATTCTGCTGTTAAATTAGTCAAATTAATTATTTCCCATGACTGCATCCAGCAGCAACCTAGTATTGGACAGCAGAATCCCAAAAATTTATAACTTCTATTCTACTTATCTAAAAGTTGTGTTCTTAGGCTTTCTGAAAACCTTAAAAAAGTAGCTACAATTTTTATGTTGACCAAATTTCTAGATTAGTTCATTTACTATTTTTAATCTGAAGGTTAACACATGCCACCAAAACACATTAAATTTACCGGACAGCAGCATTACAAAAATTCATAAATCAAAATCTATCCACCTGATCAACATGAATAAAAATTGTATAGAAAGCCAACGAAATCCTCTACAACTTTTTAGTATATATTATTCCCATATTATGCCCATACACTACTCGTAAAAATAGTATAACAATACAGCAGAGTAAACTGATGTATTCAACTTTCCCCCCGATGAGCACCTGATATCCCTCTCTATACTTGATTCTAACCTCTAATTTATTAAATAAACCAAACATGACCCAAGCGAAGAATGGCAAACCCACAATTTCTTCCTCACTTTTCCCTTCTTTCTTCTCCCTCTGCAGCTCCCCTTCTTTTCTCCTTTGATCCTTCCCTATGCGCAGCTTAGCACATACAGGGATGGAAACAGATCAAATATGAATTGGATAGTCTCAAATATGAATATAAATCCATATTTTTAAAATAGATACGAATACGAATATGAATTCGAACATTCTCGAATACGAATATGAATCAAATGTCGTAATGAATACAAATTCGAATAGAATATGTACTTAATTTGGTCGAATGCGAATATCCTAAAACTTTTGTAATAAATCTTGGTATAATAAATTTATGTAACATGACTACACGTCTACACGAGCTAGCAGTGTAGCGCATATAATTGGAAATTATGCAAAGTAATTTTCACTTCTTGCTTGTAAAGCTTAGTTCATCGAAAAATTGCTTCCTACGATCATCTCCAGGGAGGTCGCTAGGGATGGAAATGGATCGAATAGTTTCGAATACGAATATGAACATTCTCGAATACAAATATGAACATTCTCAAATACAGATACGAACATTTTCAAATACAGATTTTGTTTGCCACATTTGCATTTTCTCGGATATGAATGTCGGATAAAACGGATTATCCTTTACCGTTTTCCATCCCTATGCACATATGCATGCATTTATACCTATTTTGTCACGGCGACAAGGCGAGGCGAGGCGCTCCGGAGATGCCAGGATGCCTAAGCGGACGCCTAGTCGATGATTAGCAAGGGTAGGAAAATTGAAAAATGTCATAATTCATACTTCATAGTTGATAGTTGATGAGTTAACACTTGCATTATTGTAATGTATAGACTATAGAGCTATAGACCTGAGCAGTGAGTAGTGAGCTCCAATGATGTATAATGTATATGTATTGATGTTGTTCAAGTCATTAAGCTTCTTATACTCCAATCGATTCCTTTTTTGGTATGAACCTGAAATTGAAAAATACGTCATCCAATTATATGAAATACTGTATGATACTATGCTTGCATATCAATTTGATTGGTTTATGTGCTTACGAACTCAAAAGTACTCCAATTACGCTCACAACCGAAGGACGAACAATAAAGGCTTGTTATGCGCTTTGCAATTTTCTAGAGTGGCAAAGCTTCACCTTCATATGCTTTCCACCAATCAACTGAAATGACATTAAAAACAACACCAATCAAATTTTAAGAACTACAGTTGATTGTCAGTGACAGAGAGGGGAGCCCGAGCCACTACCAAGTGCCCACTAGGTCCAGGCGGAGGCGGAGGCGGCAGGGCGTAGTTGAGGCGGAGGAGGCCCCATACTGGCAGTGGGGTGGAGCTGGGTCGGAGTGGCATTAGGGCAAAGCTGGGGTGGAGGCGTGGAGCCAAAGCCGGAACCAGAGGCAGTGCGGAGTGGCGTCGGGGCGAAGCCAGGGTGGAGGCGCGAAGCTGGTGCCGGAGCCGGAGGTGGTGCGGAGTGGCATTGGGATGGAGCCAGGTTGGAGTGGCATCGGGGTGGAGGCGCGGAGCCGGTGCCAGAGCCGGAGGTGGTGCGGAGATGCAGGATGCAGGTGTGGAGCCGAAGGCGGAGGGTGGTGTGCTGGCGCACGAAGCAAGCTGCACAAGGTGGAAGATCTATTTTCTCTCACTCCTTTTTGTAGCTACATCTTCTTCAGGCGAGCGTCACATCTTTTGCCTGAACACCGTATCTTTCGTCTGGACGCCTAAAATGGCTAGTCAAGCGTTTAACTACAAATAATCTAGACGACAGACCCTGGCATTGATATCATAGATACATGCCACGGCATTGCATGCAACACGCAGCGACTAGATAAATGCATGCTTCTGCATGTACTACGTAGCACCTGTTTCACTGCCTTCTCTAAATCCTCCACAGCTGGCACTTGCGGCACACGTCCCAACAGCTAGCTGCGCCGAGACGTGCTGCCGTCGTGCGGCAGATGGTAGGCGCAAGCGTTCGGCGGTTTTGCGTGTGCGTCGTGCGTGAACAAGCAACGAACGGTGCTGGCGCGTTGACCGGAAAGCACGCACGGCTGCTGGGGAACGGCGACACGGCAGGTGGCGCGTGGTGGCCGCTGGCGTGCGGGTACGTTGGCGCGAGCGAGCGCCGTGCGACTGAGAATTTTTTGTACGGATAATCCATTTTTTATTCGAAATTACAGAAATATGCCTGTGGAAATTTTTTTTACAAAAATAGGCTCCAGTCGCCCAATGGTTGGGCGATTGGAGCCTTTCGCCCAACCTAGCAGCGACAACTAAAAAATCGCCCAACCGTTGGGCGATTAATTGCAGTCGCCCCACCGTTGGGCGACTTTTATCCAGTCCCCTCTCATTGGGCGACTGTATGAAGGTCGCCCAATGGTTGGGCGACTGCACTCAGGCCCCCGAGAGACAAAAGAGAGGAAAGAGTCTATCTTTGCCGAAATTTGGAAAGTGCATCAAACCTTCGCCAAAAATAGTGAAAATTGGTGGAGCTGTTCTTCATATATCCAACAGCCTCTAAAAAAACATTTGAGCAATTTCGGCCACGGGATCAAAAGTTATAACAGTTTTAGTCTGTTTCCAACACACCTTCAGTAAAACGGGCATAACTTTTGCATACGGTGTCCGTTTTCGACGTTCTTGTACTCGTTGGAAAGCTAACGACGAGCCCGATCCAATAAAAATGACCGCTTGCACTAGTCGCCCTCCAAGACCTCGAAAATCGGCTATCTTTGGATCTAAACGCAAGTTTTTGATTTCTGTTTTTGCCCTTTTTCTTGGTCTTTCTTTCGGAATTTGGATTGTGCTTCAACTGAAAAGTTGTAGATCTCGTCGAAACCTTTCAAATGAGTATATATAAGCCATATATAACTTTGCTATTTTATCTTTTCAGACTAGTTGTTTATATTGCATCGGTATATAAAACGATCGGTACATACGGTTTTGTCAGCCCCTGAGTGCAGTCGCCCAACCATTGGGCGATTGTATGAAAGTCGCGCGACTGTATGAAAGTCGCCCAATGGGAGTGCGACTGGATGCAGTCGCCCAATGGGAGAGCGACAGGAACTCTGTCGCCACCTGGTTGGGCGATAGGCTCCAGTCGCTCTCCCATTGGGCGACTTGAGCCTATTTTTGTAAAAAAAAATTCGAGGGTATATTTCTGTAATTTTGAATAAAAAATAGATTATTCGTACCGAAAATTCGTGCGACTGACGCGTCAAGGCTGGTGGCGCGTGGCGGCTATGCGTAGGAACGGGTGGCGACTGCAAGCATTGGTGTGCGGCGAGCGAGGAGCGACGGAATTGGATAGCGTGCGCCGCCAGAAATAAAAAGGAAAAGAGGCGGTTAGGGTTTTTTATTCTGGGTTTCCGTATCTTCTCCTCCACGTTCTCCTTTATTAGGGCGTCTCCAACAGCTGGCTATTTAGTTAGCTAGATCTGATGTGGCAAGGAAAAAGTAGGAGAGAGAGTAGTCACTAGCGACGAGCAAATAGCTGATCTATTTCACGTAGTCCAAGAACATGAGAGAGGAGCATGTGGGTCCAACAGTATAAAATAGTCTTTGCTTTTGTCTCTCACCTCCACATCAGCTGATTATATAGCTAGTACTAGCTATTACCATTGCGGACGCCCTTACGGGAAAAAGAATTGATCCGACCTAGGCCCTCCGTATGACTCATTCTAGAAAATCAATTTATCTCTAAAATTTTAACGTATCCTATTTTTACATACCCTTTTCACTAATTACGCACAGATCCTTGAGAGCGTTATTTCCAGAATATCACAATTTAAGGTTATGTATGGTCCAATGATATTATTATTTTTATTAGATTTATTATATTCTTGGTTTGTGTATATGGTGCATCTAAACTTATATTATAGGACAGAAGGAGCATTATTGGGTACTAACTATACGTGCAGCATTACCACTAACGAGCAATTAAGAAAAATAGGATCTTCATTGTTCTCTATAGCATTGAACCCTCAAGGCAACAACACCTTCTTTCTTCCCAACGCACGGCATGACCATCAACGAAGCAAGCAAGAAACTATGACTAGTATTTCTTTCATGTACATAACTTTAATCATTTTTCTATTGATGGTCACTGAGGATGTTTGTGGTGTTAGTGAAAAATATCTAATTCCTAAGAGAATATCTATGACACATTCACTTGTATTTCAAGCATTTTAGTTATATTTTTTTCAAGAATTCTCACTACTCATTCTATAAATGGAGCGGAGGAAGTGGAAAAATAGTAGGGAAAAAAAAAGAAATTCCCCCTTTTATCTATGGCGTTTTGTAACTGCTGTGGTTACAGACCAAACAGAGAGAGTGCTATGGTAGTGGAGAGTTAGGTGAGCAATGCTTGGGGTTTCCCCCATGGCCTGGATGGCATATATATAGTTACATGGGGAGTGTTTTACAACTATGCCCTTACACTCAAGTACCCCTCCTAAGGGTATTTATGTCATTGTACATGTCCCATCTTTGGGCTTTGCAACCTCCTAACAGGCTGGCTGGGCTTAGGTGGGGGCCACCTCTACAACAGGAGCCTCTCATGGTGAAGAGCTTCACGGGCCGAAGCCATGATGCCGAGCCTGTGACCTTCAACGATCTTGGGCAGAATCCTTGTTTGCCGGTGCAGCCTAGCTTCGCACCGAGGATATGGAGTCGAGCGGGTTACCGAAGTCGTCTTCGATTTTGGAGTCTTTTAGCCGTGGAGTCGGAGATGCCGGCGGAGCCGCCTGAGTGAGTCGAAAGTGAGGCGAAGCCAGGCTCCTTCGGCGGACACATCATCGAGGCGCAGGGCAGGTCCGCCCCACGTGCGCAGTGTTGGAGCCAAGGGCGAGTTGGCCCCCACGGGGGTGAGTTCGAAGTGAACACATCGCCGAGGCGATTTGCGAGGTTACCCTGCAGATGGGAAGTCGAGGTACAGCCCGATGGCCGATGTCCCGACGACGGTGTCTTAATGGCACTGAGGATTGCGCCGCGTCGGCGGGGCCTTTTCGACCCGTGTTTCTCGAGGCGTCGGTACACGTGGCGAAGCTTGATTGGGACATCGTGCACTGTCAGTGGGCCGCCTTGGGGGAGGCGTGCGTGCGCACACGACCAGGCGACAGGTGCCGTATGCGTCTTCCCGAGGGCGCGGGACACACTCGACCGTGACGCCTCACCTCCCGCGGTTGATCTTCCGTCGGTTGAACTTCCACCGGTTTGGCCGTTCCCAGCCGGGAGGAGGTGGGTATATATAAGCCGCTACCACAGCATCGCCCTTCCGCATCCCTGGCTATTCGCTTTGTTGCTCCCTGCTCGGGCGGGCCGCGTTCCTGCATGTGACGACAAGGTTTGACTTGTTCTCGCAAGTAGGCCTGCTTTTGTTTCATCTGCGTTCTTTGATCGCGTCAATTGGCGCTAATATCAAAGAATGTTGATGGACTGAATGTGCCCTATTTATGAGAACAAGTCAAAACTTGTCGTAGATCAGCATTCGCGCTCCTCGATTGTGGGGAGCGCAGATGGTTGGATCCCCACCAGTTGGGGCTGTGGGGTTGCCGCGCGGACTTCGAAGCCAAGGTGGCCTTCAGCGTTGCTGCGCGGGTTCGATTGGAGCAGGCTCCGGAGTCTTTGCACGGGCTGGAGATCGGAGGGCCACATGGTATCCCGCGGCTCGGGGACGGTGCTGTGATGGCGTTGTGGGTTAGACTGGCGTTTGCATGTCTCTAGATTTCGCCCGCCAGGGGCGGCCTATCAAGACGAAGCCAAATTTGCACCTGACCGAATTCCATGGATATTATTTGTGAAATGTTAATCGCGTAAAGTAAGATATTTAGAATGTTAGAAGCGGGACGCGAAGCTGCCCCTGTGTGCGAGGCCGAGTCAGAGGCCCGGCTGGACCCCGCGAACATGGGCCGGGGTAGGTGCCGGAGTCAAACCGCGCGCTCGAAGTCGAGGTAGTCTTCAGGTTCGTTGCGTAGACTTTTGAAGGCGCAGCGAGGTGTCGCTTCACAGGGACGAAGCCGAAGTCAGAGCCGCTTCGCGAAAGCGGAGTCCACGCCGAAGTTGAAGTCAGAGTGACTGGTCAATGGGCTGCCGACATTGCATTGATGACCCCGAGAATCGTGCCGACGGTTAGCAGAAGGTGCGCCATATCGTGCGACCTGCATTCTTTCCCGAGGGAGCATACGCGTGGCAGCACACGATTGGCGCGTCCTGCGTTCCGTTTCTGACAAGCATGACGCGCGTGGGGGGCTGCACCACTTCGGCTTCCATTGGTTGTGCATGCCAATCGTGGGGAAGGCGACCGGTTCGTCTTCCGCCGGTTACGCTTACCGGCGATGTGGGAGTTAAAGAGGCTTTAAATACCCCCTCTGGCACCGCATCGGCGCTCTCCCTCTCATACCTCCTGGTTCCTTTCTTGTGCCCTGTGCTCTCGCCTTCTTTGCCATTGTGCTGCCCTCGTCGCCGTTCAGCTCTCGGAGAACAATGGCTCACGGCGAAGAACGCGCTCAACAGGCCGGCGGTAGCACCTCATCCCGGCGGTTGCCACTGATCGAGGTAGAGTACACGCTCGAGGGGCGTGAGCCATCGTTGGTGGACAAACGGTGGGTGGCAACCGAAAAAGTGGAGGGTACGTGCTCCCGCGTCTTGGGCCCGACGCTCGCGACGGAGGAGACGATTCGAACCCTGTTGCGCGAAGGGAAGCTATCGGACCACCGCGAGGTGCGATTGCTCGCCAGCGACGAGACAGAACCACACCCGGAGAAGTTGAAGGCGATCGTCTTCGTCGCTTATTTTGAAGCCGGGCTTCGCATCCCAGCGGCCATGACCATCGGTGCTGTCTTGAGAACCTTCGGGCTGGAGCTAGCGCAGTTGACTCCGAACGCGATAGCCCGCCTTGCCGTCTACAGCTGGGCCCTATGTACGGAGGCATGCTGGCCCAGCGCCTTGCTGTTCGCATTCCTCCACGACGCACGGTGTCAGCCGAAGAGGCTGAGAGGGGGAACGTTTTCCAATTTCGGTAGCGTTAACTTCATCCTGCGGTCGCAGTGCGGGAAGATTTTCCCTACCAACTCGACTCGGACGAAGTGGGAGCCGAACTAGATGAAACGGTGGTTTTACCACCGTGTGGCGAGCAGTAGTGGCCTCGAGTGCACGGGCCGGTCGGTGTCATTCAATACCTACCCAGCACGCCGATCGATGATGAGGACAGGCGGAGGGCGTGGAGGCTTGTGGGGATCACCGCCCGCTTCAACATGCGCGACCTCGCCGAGGAGTTCGTCATGTATGCTGTGGCACCGCTCGCCGATGGGTGGCGCATCACACCTGGGGGCCTTCGGTGCGACAATGTCCGCCCGTTCGTGTCCTCGCTACCGAGGCGCTCCAACCCTCGTAAGTCTTGGTGGAGCCTCTCTCTCTTTTTTTGTTGACTCCGCCTGTTCTTGCTTATAGGGCTTCTCCTAGGGGACGCGGCCTGAGGAGCATAGCCTGCGCGCTGCTGCGACCACGGAGGCGAAGCTTGGGCGGGTAAACCGGGTGTGCAAAACCCTGAGCATTCGCGTGCCGGAGCGCGCCGCTCCATCCCCGAGCCAGCCTCGCCGTCGAGACGACGACGGCAAGGGGAAAGGACTGCCGTCTCGACGGAGGGCTCGGTCCTTCGCGGTCGTACCTGGTGCGCCCTTGAAGACCTTGTCGCCGAAGTACCACCTCGCTCCTTTGGCCCCGAAAAGCTGTCATGGATGCTCCGTCGGATCGCGGAGGCTTCCAACCTCACTCTCAGCACCCCCAAATCCTTCGGCAACCATTGTGTAACATCCTGATTTTCAGAGCCTCTTTGAAGCTTTTAAAATAAAATTCACCATTTGGATTTTTCTGGATTAATTAAAGCTTAATTGGAATTTTTATTAATTAAAAAGATTTAATGTGATTAAATTAAACATTAACATTTGCCAAAAGTATTTTATTTAAGTTTCCTGAGTCTCAAGGAATTTTCTGGAATTTTTGGTGATTTTTCCGGATTTATTTGCTGTTTTCTAGAGCTCAAAAAGTCTTTATTTGAATTTCTGAAAAAGAAAAGAATTAGAAAATTCTAAAAGCCAGGTGGGCCGCAGCCCACCCAGCTGGCCCAGCCAGGCCTCGGTCGCCGCCCGCACCCCAGCCACGCGTCGCACATCCGTCTGCTCCCCGCGCCCGCCTTGAGCCGCCCGATGGCCGACACGCGTCAGCCATCCAGAGCGCTCCTCTCGCCCGCGCGCCATCCCGGCCGCTCGCCTCGTCCGTGCCACCGACAGGTGGGGCCCACCTGTCAGCGCCCGCTAACCCTAACCCTAGTGGGCTGAGCCCACTCGGCCCGCCGCCCGCCGCCGCCCGGGGTATTTATTGGCGCAGACCCCGAGGTTCGCCGTCATCCCGCAGCCGTCGCCTGCGCCGCCGCCTTCACCACCGTGCGCCGCCGCCGTCCCTCCGCCGTCCCTCCGCCGTCCGCCGTCCCTCCCACCGTCCGCCGGCTCCGCCGCCGTGCCTCTGTCGCTGGTGAGGACCCTGCCGCCGCACCCCTCTCTCCGCTCCACCGTCGCTGACGCCGGAGACGAACCCGTTCGCCGCCGCCTTCCGTCGCCGTCGTCTGCCGTCCTCGCCGCCGTCGCCGTCGTCCACCACCGCCAGCCAGATCGCCGCCGTCGCCGCCGTCGTCCACCGCCGCCAGCCAGACCGCCGCCGTCCCGGACACCCCGCCGCCGCCGCACTCCACCGCCCGCGCCTCGTGCCGTCCGCCGCCAGCTGGAACGCACCCGCGCGCGCCGCCCCTTCGCCTCCCCGTGGACGCCGTTCACCGTGCACCCCGCCGTCGCCATGTGGGTCCCGCCCGTCAGGCCGAACCGTAGACCCGTGAGCCGATCTAGCCACGTCAGCGCCCAGTCAGCTTGCCACGTCAGCCCTAGGGCTTGCGTGCCGTGCCCCGTCAGCAGCCACGTCAGCCCTAGCCGCTTGCGCCAGCAGCCCGCCGCCGCACTATTCCGTGCGCCGCGTCCACCGTGGACCCATCTCACCGTGCACCCGGTCCACAGCACAGTGCCTTTTCCGATTTTCAGCCTTTTCCTAAAACCAGATTTTCCAGAGCCCCGTTCTCCCTCGTCCTAGCTCCGATTGACCCGATTCTTTTTCCTAAATTCATCTAAAATTGAGCTCTATCTTTTGGTTCAGGTTTGAGAATTTTTGGAGTTCATTTGAATTTTATTTGAATTTATTTTGTCTCTTCGTTTTGTTTTCTCTCTCGTTAGATCACGCGTTCGAGGGAGCCGCCGTTGGATTTGAAGATCAAGAGCCGTCAACTGAGCAAGGCCAAGGCAAGTCGTGTCCTTTGATCATGTTGAACCCAGTTTGCAATCTATTATTTAAATATTTTGTTTAAATTACATTACATCGCTACTTTTATACAAACCTTGTAATTGGTAGTTATCACCTCAATTGAGTAATTCCCTCCTTGTTAAATTTGAATGCCATGATGCCATTGTCACCATAGGTTGGGAAACTTAGTAGTGATGCTATGTTAACAGTCACATTGGGTTGGCACGATTAGTATGCTTAGCCATGTTTTTAGTATCGTTTGGGTTCATCATCACATGTGATTAATTAAATTGACTTAATGATATACCGAATCGTGGTTGGTGCCACCAATATAAAATTTGTGCCATGGCATTGGTGTGTCATTGGCGTGGTTATACAAAATTGGTTTTCACTCGGGCGAGTGATCGTGCAAGTAAAGGGGGAAGTGTTGGAGCACTTCGAGGGATGTGGTAGTCTCGCCCGAGAACACTTAAGGACTTAACTTGTGCGCCATTGACCTGAGTTTTACCGTGCAAACCACATGTCTAGTATGGGATAGACCTGGCTGATTAATGTGGGACGTTCCAACTTTAATTTCGCCATTGTGATGAGCATGGATGCTGATTTCCATGAGGCACAAGGGGGGGTGTGATGCGAAACCCTAGCGGGCGGGATTGAGTTGGAACTGAACTTTGTAAAGGCCTTGTTGTGATTACCTTAAGCTGAGGCTAATCACATCGTGTGGGTACAGTTGTGCGACCTCTGCAGAGTGTAAAACTATTCGAATAGCCGCGTCCTCGGTCATGGACAATGCTCGGTGATTTCACACGAGGTATAGTTACTCTTGGAAAATTTTGTAGCTGGTCAGTGGATGGTTGATTCACTGTTGGTTTGGCTTGCGGATGGGATATCCATAAGCGGGTGGGTTTAGCTTGTGGATGGGAAGTCCATAAGTAGTTTACTTCAATTCCTTTGATTATTCATTATTGTCTTATTTACAATTCGCCTTCAATCTATTTATGGTAATTTCAAATGCTGTTTTATGCAAATTAACCCTTTCAGCCTTCCATTGGTAAGCCTTGCATACTTTATTGCATCATTTGTTACAAACGGCTTGCTGAGTACCAATGTACTCACGGCTTTACGCCTATGTTGCTCAGTTGAGGAAGAGGAGTACTACCAGCAGGAGGTTCCAGGAGGCGAGTACTTCGACGACTACGCGTTCTAGGCTTCGCTCCCCACTCGATTGCCCGTGGGCATGTCGATTGGCCACTACGTTTTATTTTGGATTTTCCGCTGCTAATTTTTGTTAAGCCCCTATGGCTATTGAGATTGTAAGCTTGACCATAAGGTCTCACTTTTGAATATTGATTAATAATTTGAGTTTTCCTTATTTAATATCGTGATTGTGGTGATGATTACCTCTATGTTTGACTGTGTGCACTAGCGTGATCCTGGACTAGTGCAGTATACACATAGAGTCCGGATTTGCATATTCGGGTCTCGACACATTGCTCCTTCGTGATCTCGCGCCTGGCCTTTGCGCTGCTTCATCACCGAGGCTACCGTCATATCGACAGGCTGGCCGACCCCGAGCTGGAGATGCCTGCCGGAGCCGGGGTGATGTCGGGCACTGCGCGCTCCGTTTGCCTGGGAGTCCGAGCCTTCCATGAACGAATCTGGGACTACATCAGGGAGGCCACGGCGAAGCTAGAGCTGTGACGGACCCTGGGCGGCAAGGGGAACTTCGGTCAATGGCTTGATGAAGTTCCACAGCGCGGTGGTGGCGGCGCCTCTGCCGCGGGGCATGGTGTGAACCCATAGGTGTGATGCCGGGGTTTTGGTGTGTAGGCGTGCGTTGCAATGTATGCACCCCCCTTTTTAGGAATAGAGTGGAAGTTGTCCCGGTGGTCTGACCGCGTGTACCATTGTGCTCTAGGCAGCTACTTGATAGGGACCGGCTACTAGTCTCTGACCTCGTAACCCGACGGCGTCTTCGGCACTGGCGGTGGGCCGAGGATTCACTGAACTTCTGGGCGGCCCGGGCCTTCGCGGGCGAGACTCCAGCGCGAGCGCATGTTAAGGAGGTGACGGGCGAGTAGCGGCTCTGAATACCCGAAGACGCTTGTTCATTAGGTCTTTACCGGACCCCCTTATAAACATTCTTTGACGAATGCAAAAGAGAACTTTGGTTGAAGTGTGTGTCCGTCACTTTTCACGATCGCGCTTGCCTCCGATCAACTCGTAGGACTTGGTGCCTTGCAAACCCCTAAACGCTAGGTAGACGCGCGAGCGCTCCTTCCCTTACCCTTCGAAGTGGTGGTCGCCGAGCTGGCGTCTAGTCAAGGTAGATGCGCGAGCGCTCCGTCCCCTACCCTTCAAAGTGGTGGCAACGGAGCTGGCGCCTAGTCGAAGTAGACGCGCGAGCGCTCCGTCCCCTACCCTTCGAAGTGGTGGCAGCGGAGCTGGCGCCTAGTCGAAGTAGACACACGAGCGCTCCGTCCCTCCGTCCCCTACCCTTCGACGCGGTGGTAGCGGAGCTGGCGCCTAGCCGTAGTAGACGTGCGAGCGCTCCGTCCCTTACCCTCCAAAGTGGTGGCAGCGGAGCTGGTGCCTAGTCGAAGTAGACGCGCAAGCGCTCCGTCCCCTACCCTTCGAAGTGGTGGCAGCGGAGCTGGCGCCTAGCCAAAGTAGACGCGCGAGCGCTCCGTGTCCTACCCTTTGAAGCGAAGCCTCCGCTGTGTTTTATTTATACTCCGTAGAGTGCGCAAAGACAACATCCGTGTCTTATTTATACTCCGTAGAGTGCGCGCGGAGGTGAGCCTCCGCTGCGTTTTATTTATACTCCGTAGAGTGCGTAGGGACAACATCCGCGTCTTATTTATACTCCGTGGAGTGCACGCGGAGGCGTCCCCCCAGGTGTCTTATTTTATACTCACGAAGAGTGCGCACGTTTACCGCATGTCTTTGTTTATACTCACGGAGAGTGCGCGCGTTTACCGCGTGTCTTTGTTTATACTCACGGAGAGTGCGCGCGTTTACCGCGTGTCTTTGTTTATACTCACAAAGAGTGCGCGCGTTTACCGCGTGTCTTTGTTTATACTCACGGAGAGTGCGCGCGTTTACCGCGTGTCTTTGTTTATACTCACAGAGAGTGCACGTGGAGGCATCCCCCTGCGCGACTTGACACAGAATGAGAGGCTTTTTGAAAATAGCGGACTTTATTAATTGTCCCATTTGCGTGGGCGAGCAATTACAAAAAAGACAGGGTAGTAACCACTGACTGCTCGAGGAGAGGAGGTGCGGCGATAGCCGCTCCCGCGGTGGCACAAGGTGGGGAGCCTCTGGTGCTTAGACCGGTAGGGCAAGAGGTCTTGCGGATGGCTCTAAATTGGAGGAGCTTCACTACGACCGGCCTAGCCGCCTGCTACCGCTCGATCAGCTTGTGCCGAATCCTCTACTCCTTGGGCTCGGCCTTCGCCACCGAGCATGCTTTGTCCGCTTTCGTGCAGGGGCACCCTCTGGGACTAGCTCTCCGGCCGGGGCTTGGACGTCGATCCTAGACTCCGCGCACCAAGCTCTATGCAGCGGGCGAGGTCTTGATCACCAAAGGTGGTGATAATACCTTGCGGGCCCGGGATCTTCATGCATAGGAAGCCATGGTGCGGTACTGCCCCAAAGGAGTTGAGGGTGGGGCGCCCCAGTGTGGCGTTGTATGGGTACAGGATGTCGACGATGTCAAAGGTGATGTCTTCGCTCCTCGTATTACTGGTTTGTCTGAAGGAAACTTGGAGGCATATCTGGCCCAGCGCCTTCAACGGCTGACCTCCGAAGCCCTGAAATGGTATTCCCGAAGGATCCAAGCGACCTCGGGAGATCCCCATCTGGTCAAAGGCCACCGTGAACAAGATGTTCGTGGAGCTGCCTCCATCGACGAGGACGCGTTTGACATCGCATCCTGCGATAGCGACTTGGATGACCAGGGGATCCTGATGAGGGAACTCCACGCCTTCAGCATCAGCGGGCATAAAGGTAATTTCGTGATGCGCCCACTCCAGCGGTGCCTGCGCCGAGTACGGTGCCACATGGTGTAACCTTCGCACGTATGCCTTCTGTTGCCGCGCCGAGGAGAACTCCAATACAGAGCCCCCGGAGATAACGTTTATAATCCACCGCTGGACTCCCTCTGGGCTTGGATTCGCAGGAGACCTTCCTGGGGTTGCTGCACGTGGGCTTGAATCCGCAAGGGGCCCTCCTGGGGCTGCAACCCGTGATCTTGGATCCGCATGGGGCCCTCCAGGAGGTTGCTGGACATGGGCCACGACGGGCAACCGCACCTCGAGGGTTCTATCCCTGGCGACGCTATGTTGAAGCGCCGCGATGGTGGTGCATGCACGCGTGTCGTGGCCACCCCGACCACGCACCTCGCACCACTAACCGTAGGGCTGGTCTTCCTGTTCTACACGGGGCCTATCATCGCGGCCCCGACAACGCCCACACCCCCGGCCTCGGCGACCCCGGCCGCGACCGGCGGGGGCACTGTCTTCGGAGCCGCCCTCAATGTCGAAGTGAGAGACCATGTTGATGTGACCCCATGCTTGTGATGAGAAATTGACAAGTATTTTGGAAAGTTTGAGTTTGGTTTGTGCGTTTAGTGCCATGATGGCTTTTGGCTCAGTCGGGTTTGGTTAGTCGGACTTGAGGCGTATTCTTCTTCCCGATCGGTCATTTGGGCCATTTTATGCTTGAGTATGTTTCATTGGTGCTAATTGTGATTACATGTGTCGAGCGGTGCTATGTGATGTGTTTCTTGTCTGTGATGGCTGCAGGACATCGGGGCGGAGTCGTGGCGAGGCATGGGGTGACCGGACTAGGCGCAGGTGGTGCCGAGGTCAAAGCGGTCGAGATGTGCTGAAGACGGCGAGGACTCGAGGTGGTTGCGAGGCTTGGACGACAAGAAATGAGGAAACTTCCCGGAAGGTGCAGGGGGGGCGTTTTGGTGAATACGCAAAGCTGCACTAAAGGAAGTGGATTTGGTTAGAGTTAGTGGGTAAAGTGCAAAAGCTTAATGAGCAAAGCAAATGTGAACCCATTATGAAGGGCTATAAATAGAGAGGTGCTCTCTAGTGCTAGATGCAAATTTTAGAGAGAGAGATGGCTTGAGAGAGGGTGTGAGTGTTAAGGTTTTATTTGGTTCTCTCCTTACATGAGTTGTAAAGGTTTTTAGGGCAGCACTTGTGTTTTATTTTGTGTGTTCCTCTTGTGTTGTGAGACGGGGTGAACTGATGTAGACTCTTTCTCATATTAATCGCGTATGTCTCCGTATCGATTTCAAGATTCTAGTGCCTTTTGCATATCCCCCAATAGAATTATTCTTGTCTCAGTTTCTTTGCTTGAGTTGATATGGTGATCTATCTCTTTATGCTTTGGTTTCTGTCTTTACTAGTTGATGTTCCTCTCTGTTCTTGCCAGCCGAACTGAAGTTTGAGTCTTGTCTGTGCTGTTCAGACTGCATACTTTTGTAGTTTTGGATTTGCTGTTTTTAGTCAAAAACCTGTAGCACGTCATTGTTGGACCGAAATGGCGACAGAGGGGGGGGGGGTGAATGGCGCTCTCAAAAATTCGTCCCCCAACAAGTACCCACGATAAATCTTCTTCTATAGCTATGAAGAAAAGCTATGAAGAGACATCCTCCTGCTCTCTGGAACTCTAGAGAAACCAACCAAAGGAAAAAAATACAGAGAGGAGGCAACCACAAATAAAAAGGCAGCAGAAAAACCCTGGGCCGGTCAAACTGGTGTTGATGGGCCGGTCTGACCGGTCAAGACTCGCCGGTCTGACCGCATACTTAACACCGGTCTGACCGGCCTTGAAGACCCAGTCTGACCGCCCCACGAATACCGGTCTGACCGGTGTCCTGGTCCCAGGCAGCCCGAGGGGCAAACTGAAGAGACTGAAAAATTGGGAAAATTTTAGTTCTTCCAAAAATAGAAAAATTGGGGGATTGCACCCAATCTTTTCAGCCCAAAACAACACACAAACATTCTAAATAGCAAGAGAAGCCTAAAGACCAAGATAATCCATCTCAAAACCAAGAATTGAGGAGATTCCCTAAAATCTGAAAATTTATCAAGAGCTGCACTAAAACTCAAATTGCCCAATGGTCTTAAGTCCTTTGCTCATGAGAGTTTACAGACAAGTTAGCAATAGCTAGAGGACTTTCCAGACCAGAAATTAGGCCAACTTGAGAAGGGAATCAAGAAATGCATTAAACCCTAGAGATAAACAAGAACTTAACAGGGGCAACGTAAAATCCAAAATACTCAAGATTCCCAAGTCATTTGCTCATGAGATTTTGCAGATATGTTAGCAATAACATAAGGACTTCTCAGACCAAAAATCAGGCCATCTCACAAAGGGAATCGAAATCTACCTAAAACCCTAGAAATAAGAAATGAAGAACAGAGAGGCTGAAAATGGAGAATCTGAGATTACACAAGGTATGCTCTTGGGAAAGTCGATCAAATGATCTTGATGCATCATCCCAACCTAGAGCAACCCATTTTGGTCCTTCTCAGCAACAAAGAACAAGAAAATGAGAAACTCAGAAATCAGCAGAGAGGAGCATCGAAGGGAAGAACAGGCATGAGCACAAAATAAACTTCAGATCTTCCATTCCAAGAAATAAAAGGATTACAGAGGAGTCCCCATACGCATGGACATTAGAACACTGAAGAATACAAAGGATCTCCTCTACCTCTCCTTCTCCCAAGCTCTCACACCCCCACTACATGCTTGGAGAGGATGAACACACACAGAGCTTTCACATGGAGAACATCGAAGGAGACACAGAACCTCTGCCCTCTCCAATTACTCTCCACTACCAAAGCCTCACCCACTAAAGCCTAAAGCCAAAACAAACTTCTAAAACTCATTTTGACTAAAGCAAACCCTAGAAGCCCTTGGAGTGCATGAGTGGGCATGCAACCACTCCCTCATATTTATAGCCCTTGGCTAACAAGTTTCCAACCCGTTACGCCCGCTAAACCCGAACGGAGCCCGCTCCCGCTTTTGCAGCCTTGCAAAATTACCATTTTGCCCCTTCTGCACCTTCCGGAAAGCTTCCGCGCTCCTTGTCGTTCACGACTCGCAACCACATCGAATCTCAGCCGTCTTCGACACATCCGACCGTTCTGACCTCGACACCGCCCGTGTCTAGTCCGGTCACCTCGTGTCTCGCCACGACTCCGCCTCAACGTCCTGCAGCCAACACAGACAAAAAACACATCAAATAGCACCGCTCGATACATGTAAGCATAAATGTATTAATGAAATAGCCCAAACTTGACAAGTCGACATAATATGCAACCTAAACCTTTTGACCAGGTTTGACCAAGTCCGACCGAGCCCAATTGCACCACGCAACGTCAAGGACCGAACCAACCAAATCAAACTCGACTTTCCTAAACCGATGTCAATTACTCATCACACACACGGGATGACCTCCACATGGTCTCTCAGTCATGCTATGTTTCAACTCAAGAAAACCACCAGGAGTACTTCTTATCTCGGCAAGAACCAATTAGCTCTTGGTGGCTGCTACTTTGTTCGACCAAAAGAATTTTTAGTCCAAAAATTCAATCGATTGCTTCTAGTTTTCTGCGTGTATTTCTTTGCTCTCTTTCCAATCTGCCCATTGGTGACTGCAGACTTCTTTTCTTTTCAGCCTTGGGATGCTTTTGTCTAAAAGTTTGCTCTCTTTTGCTTTTGCTTTTAGGCTTAGCCTTGTTTTCTTTGTGTTACAGTCTGCAGTAGCACTTTGTGATCTTGTTTGGATTTTTTACTCTCCTTAATGCTTCCTTTCTTTATTGGCTTAACTCGAATTTTGGCAGCTCATATTGACAGCGTTTTCAGCTAGTAAATGCTGCCAAATAGCCTGTTTTTCGGTTTTAAAGTTCTCTTTTCGGCTGTGTTTCTTTCTCCCTGTTTTGCCAGATTTCCTTGATCCAAGAAGAGCAGTAAGAGTACAGATTTTTCACTATTGTACTCTCCATCTCATGTGCTACTTGCTGAATTTTCTCGGTAGTCATTTGTTGGTTCCTTCGGTCTGACATGGTGTATGCACGAAATCAATCCGATTAAGCTTTCCTTTTTAGACCGACTGCCAAACTGCTCAGCAGGTTCCGGTTGTGAGCATTTCCTTGATTTTTCTCCTCATCCGGTCAAATCGTGTACTGCTCAGTTTATTTTCCTTGCCAATCAGACATTTGTGGGCTCTTAGTGGTTTTAGTTTTTGGAAGGTCTTCCGCTCAAGTCGTTTGATTTTTGTTGATTTTCAGTGAGCTTTGTTCCTACCTCTTCATAGCTTTTATAGCTTTCGGAGAAGTGAATTGATTGGATACTTAGGGGCGGATTTTTAAAGGCACCATTCACCCCCCCCTCTGTTGCCATTTCGATCCAACACGAAGACATAGCGGGCTCTCCGGGACTTGTGTTGGCCGCGCTTGGGCTTGTCGCTTGATGAGTTCTTGTGCCGGACGTCTTTGCGCTCGGGAACATCCTTCGAGGGCTCTTGTTTACACTTGCCCTTCGAGAAGCTTTCCTTCGGTGAATCTTCGTTATTCGTTGAGCCCTCCGCCCGATTGGTGTCAGAGTCGTCGCCTTGGCGCCCTCGTGCATCCTCCTCCGCCCTGGCATACTCTTCCATCTTATCGAAGAGCATCGCCACCGTCTTGATTGGCTTTCGCGCGTTGTACACAGCCAGTGGCCCCAGGCGAAGGCCTTGTATCGCTGCATTGATGATGGTTGTCTTGTTGACATCCTTGACCTGGAAGCGGACCTTTGTGAAGCACTTAAAGTATTCTCGGAGCTTTTCCAAGGGTTTTTTCTTGATAGCGAAGAGCTAATCCGCGTCGACACGCTCGACATAGTTCCCTTGGAAGTTGTTGTAGAGGTGGTCACGGATCTGCTCCCATGCGTAGATGGAGTTTGGCTCTATGGTAAAATTCAAGAGAGTGCCACTCCCTGTAGCGCGAGGGGGAGCCCCTTCGCTTTGGAGGTGTTGTCTCCGCCTGTAGCTTCGATGGAGGTCTCGTACACGCGCACAAACTCCGGAGGGTCCATGTCACCCTTGTACGGCTTGATGGCACTGGAGAACTTAAAGTCCTCCAGCCATGCCGACTGCTGCAGGCCCGCGGAGAGGGGGGACTCTGGGTCCACGCGTCGCAGCGGGGCGCGGCTGGACGTAGGGGCCTCGCGGTTGTCCGCCCATTCTGGCATGGGCTCCGACGCTACCATCGGCGGAGTCTACTGACTCTGAGCCTCTTGCATATCCCGCACGGCTCCACAGAGGTCGGCTAGCTCCCGTTGCAGCATGCTGATGGCCGGCAGCAGGGCACTCTCCACCGTTGCCGCGGTTGGGGCTATCGGCGCACCTGGCTGCACTGCCGGGATAGTGGCGACCCCGGTGCGGTGGATTTCGGAGTCGGCGACGTGGCCGACATTGCCGCCGGAGCCTCTCACTGCTCCCGCACCGGGTGTAGGGACGGTGGCCGTGCTAGCATGGGCGTCGGCGCTACCGCTCCCAACAACCCGATCAGTGCTGCCGGTGTCGACCATTGCGCCAGCGGTGGGGTCGATCGTCGCGCGCGGGGTAGGGTCGATTGTCACGCCAGCGGTGGGGTCGATTGTCGCGCCCTGAGCGTCGATGTTCGTAGCTACCATGCTCGCGTCGACGTCCGCGCTCATGACTACCGACGCCGAAGCTCTGGTGCTGGCGCGGGGCCCCATCGCGTCCCTCTTCTTCTCCGCCACCAATGACGAGGCTTTCTTTGGTGCCATCCTTCATCGGATCTTGAGGCTTGCTCTTGTCGTCTCCCCACGGACAGCGCCAACTGTTGTGGTTACAGACCAAACAGAGAGAGAGAGAGAGTGGTATGGTAGTGGAGAGTTAGGTGTGCAATGCTTGGGGTTTCCCCCATGGCCTGGATGGCATATATATAGTTACATGGGGAGTGTTTTACAACTATACCCTTACACTCAAGTACTCCTCCTAAGGGTATTTATGTCATTGTACATGTCCCATCTTTGGGGTTTGCAACCTCCTAACAGGCCGGCTAGGCTTAGGTGGGGGCCACCCCTACAACAGTAACATTACAATTTTTGTTGTATAATACATTGCAATGTTATAGTAGATTACTAAAAAATTATAAAATTGTAATACTATGATAATATTCTATCTATGGATATAACCATATCATCTTCATACTCTACAATATGCGAAAGGTTAAATATAAATTAAAATTACAATCAAAAGTAGCATTAATTCATTTGGAATTGAAATATCTACATGCTTCAATGGTTCAAAATATGTGTTAATAAATAAAAGTTGTTTTACTATATGTAAATGAGGGCTCTAATTCGCCCCAGAACAACTGGACCTACCCATTGTACACTTAGAGAACAAAATATATATATGTTGATGTTTCAATATTAATAGGTTGATAATCTGTACCTTGTGTATTTTTAATTGAATTACAAAGAACCTACAACTTCAGGCTATAAGCCTATAACCAAAGCACATGGGCTGCATATAGGCTGGATTGTTAAAGATGATGCATATATGGTCCAATGCTTAATTACCAAGTATGAACATTTCTACATTGCTAAGATGGTTGTGCAAATATCTCATGCTGGCCCATTAGTTCTAGAAAAAGCTGAAAACATTTTCCTTATTGGGCTTCCCTATTTAATTTTGGTCTTCTTTTAGATTGGAATAGGCAATGTGTAAGTTTTTTGGTTAATCAAAGGCACAAATATTATTAAATTGACTGCTTATTCCGACTTCATTTTGTATTTAACCAAATATATGTGCTCTTCATTCCTTGTAGATAAAAAATATACTATATGTGTGAGAAAAGCTTTGTTGTTTTTGACATTAGTATGTTCTTGTGAATGTCATGGGAAATGACCTCATTGTAATGTTATAAAAGTAATAACTATTTGAGAAAATATCAATATAATCAGAAAAGTTTGTTGGTATGGATTTGGATGATACAGTGTTAGTATGCTTTGGATATATGTTGAACTGTTTTTTTCGTTTAGTTCCATTTTTATTTTGTAATTGAATTGATGCCAACGTACGTAGTATGTGCTCTGTGGCTCCAAAAGTTTAGATTGATTATGTGGTAGTATTATTTTGAAATTTGGGTTAAGCTACTATAGCTTTGGGATTAGCTAATCTGGTTGTTTTAACTCTAAATCAAACATTTACTCAGAACCAAACACAAGCATAGTGCATGTTTAAGATGGAAACGAAAAAATCCAGGTAAAAGTCGCCTCTGAATGACGTAAGTAACCACATGAAGCAAAAAGGAGGTCTTGAGCTAACATTTTAAAATGGGAAGTGGTTTGGTATAGGCAAAATGTGTTAGCATGTCTGAGTAGGGTGAAAAGTATGCTGTCACATGCAAATCAAGTGAAATATTTCCTCCTCTAGTGACGCATGTGACCACATCAAGAGAATAGAAAGTGCACTCGTAAATATAGAAAGCTAGTCTGAATTATTTCCTGATGCTGACAATATATGGCTACTAATGTATATCTTCTTCCTAACACACTT
This sequence comes from Dendrocalamus latiflorus, assembly GCA_017311315.1. Lineage (NCBI taxonomy): Eukaryota > Viridiplantae > Streptophyta > Magnoliopsida > Poales > Poaceae > Dendrocalamus > Dendrocalamus latiflorus. The sequence goes on along the minus strand of CM029652.1, from coordinate 36,246,885 downwards.
GATTAGTCAATCAAAATAGGGATTTGCTAGCACCTGGACGTCCGATCCGGGCGCTAGCTTTGTATACTCGGTTGCAATATATCTTGGCTATGTATGCAACATTTTTCACCCATATATGCAATAAAAAAAGAACAATGAGAGATGCAACATTCATAGATAGTGTGCAACAATTTTAACCACTGTATGCAACAAAATACTTTCACAAAAATCTCGATGTTGCACTAGTTGTTCCTAATAGTTGTACACATGAAATCAAAATATTGCACAAAACAACACCTACCTCCCATGGGAAAGTTCCATTTATGAATGGCGCTCCCTTCAATTAGCTCTGCGCGATAGCTTTGGTGATATCCATGGCTTCTAATCCTCTTTCTCCTGCTTCTTCCACGCTAGGCTCCGGCTTGCTGGTCCTCTGCCACTTGCCAAGTGGTGGACGATGACTTTTGAGTCCCCTTTCTCGGATTGGGATCTCCCTTGGCAAAAGTTTCGAAGATATCACCTTCTCGAGGTTTGGCTCTGCAGTTCAACCTACCCTTCTCTCTTGGCTTCCTGCTGCTAGCCACCTTCTCCCGTTTTACTTTTCACTTATCTGAGGATTCAGTTGGAAAGGTGCTTCAGTGTTGCCTTGGGGGAGAGGATCAGGGTTTTCAGGTTAAAAAGGCTTACGATTATGGTTTTCGGTTCTCGGTTTTCTATAAGCAAGTGGGGCTACTAATTGTGCTTTGAAGAGCTATGCCACCAAGCATTTTGTAGTTCATTTTCATCTCTAGCGAGATGGTTGTTCTGATTTTTGTAAAGAGTATCATTTGTGGCTTTGGGAACATCGGAATGAATGATGCTAGTTTCTTCCTACAAGAAGAATTGTTCTAGTGCCTCCCTAAAAGGTCAGAAGAGAGCTTCCTTTGCTGATAAACCTTTGATCAAATTCCTAGAGAAGCATCGTTCCATTGACATTGGGGACATCACTGTGCAATTTTCTCCTTCATCTGTCTTCAAGCCATTCTCCTTAATTCCCTCGGGCTCTTAGGTCAACCCGAACCTCTCTAAGTTGGAAGGTTTGAATTTCAAACGGTTTTCTCCCTTGCAGTCTGCGCCATTCTTGAGGCATGATGATCCCTATGCTAGCTCCTACTCTCAATGTTTACGCTTGGGACACTCTGCTCTCTCCTGCATTTCCCAAATTCGATGCTGGTGTTGTTTGAATTATGGTCACAAGGTGTTGTCCTATATGGTGCACCGCTCTTTGGCTCACAAGAGGTGGGTTCCTGCGTCTCGCATCCACAGTGCTTCCCAGGCCCAAAAGAGAGATGGGGAATCAATTGGCCTGGCCTGTGGCTCAGGCACTCTTCTCCAGGCAACTACCGACTTGTCTCCCCTTGGTACTAGTTGCTTGAATTCCCAAACCACCGCACAACCTCCTCGGTGGGACAACCTTCCTCATCCTCTCATCTTCCGCAATGGCCAACTTTCAGGTGCTTAACCTGGGCCACTTCATTCCGGCGAGCCTCTTCATTGAAGACAGCGGCCAGTTCCAGCAGCCAATGGTGGACTTGGTTCTCCAAGATTCACCACAATCTCAGCATGAGGACTTCGCCATTGCGTCCATGGTCCCACCTCCCCAGGAAGATGATATAGCGTAGGCAGTCATGGACATCAGAGACTACATTCAGGGAGCTCTTGATATTCATGTGGTAAGGTGCTCCTCTCATCCGCTAGGAGTCAGAATTTTTCAACTCAACTCGGCCATTCAGTGAGATATGCTTGTTTTCGGTAACCCACACCACTTGGATGATCATCATGAGATCAGATTCCATAGGCATAATGAAGCCATCAATTGGAGAGGGGCTAACTTCACAATGATGGGCTGGATTATGTTCTTAGGGTTTCCACTGGACCTGTGAAATCATCATTTTATTGCTCATGCAATTTCCTCTTTTGGTAAACTTTTGGACTGGCATTTAGAGGACAAAATTAAATGAAGAGTACTTGTTAAGGTTCTTTACCCATCGGTTGAAGCGGCCCTCTAGAATCTTGTTCTAAAAATGAGTGCATATTTGGGGGGGGGGGGGGGGGGGGGTTGGAGAGTCCTGGACGGTTTCAATCTTTGTGCTAAACTCAGAATTCCTGGACGTGGGGCCGGGAGATGAAGATCTTCCTGAGAATCCCATCAATCCCCCATCAAGTGGAAGAGGATAATCCTCCCAATGAGCCGGTGCGTCCTATCCCCCCCTTAGGATGACCAATGGGGACAATGGGAACCTCAATAGTAGCCCTCGGGTGAATGGGGTCATCTGCCAATTAATCAAGAATTGCAACATCAGGAATCTGCCTCAGTTTCTTCCTACCAAATCCTCCACATGGAGCTGTCAGATACAAGTTCCCAGCAAGCAAGGGAAGAAATCATGCAACCTTAGAACTCCAGCACTACTCTGATGATGGCAAGCCCTAGTTTGGATTTAGTTCTGGTTGGTTTTCAGTCTTTCGCAGCTTTCACTTATTGCAACGATCCTTTGTTTACTCAACTCCCTACTCCAGCTTTCTTTAATTTTGTCGGTCAAGCTATAGCAAGTTTCCTGGGCTGTGTCAACCCACCTCTATACAGATCACCTCAAGTTAACTGGAGATGGCTGCTTATTTCTCATCTTTGCACTCCATAGCTGCCTGAACTCAAGATGAAAAGAACTTAGAGCAATGCTCTTAATTATGGCCTCGTTTGGCAGAACTCTAGCTCTATGAAATCTGTAGATTTCCTAGAGCTGGTCATCTGTAGCTCTAGGAAATCCTGGATCTAGAGTTGCAGGCATGTTAAGTGCATTTACATGACTCATTTCATTTATATTATATATTAAATAAAAATATTTAAATCACTTTAATTTAGTCAACAAACTACAGATCCAGCATAGATCTCGGAGCTAGAGCTGTGCCAAACGGGGCCTATAAGGCTCTCATCCCTGGGTCACCTTAGAGGCACAAAACTTTATTTTCTTAACTACTGGGATCACCTTAGAGGCAAGAAGTGTTGCAGGATTCAATCTTCTCACAAGCTCTTTAGTTTTGGGGTTTGTCCATGAGAGACCATGTGGTGGTCATCCCGTGTGAATGATGAGTAATTGACATCGGTTTATGAGAGTCGAGTTTGATTTGGGTAGTTCGGACCATGTCGTTGCGGAGTGCAATTGATTCGGTCGGACTTGGTCAAACCTAGTCAAGGGCTTAGGATACGTATTATGCTGATTTGACAAGTTTGGACTTCATCAGTGGTAAGTGTAATGATATTTACGCTTTCATGTATCGAGCGGTGCTATTTGACGTGTTTCTTGTCTGTGTGGCTGCAGGACGTCGAGACGGAGTCGTGGTGAGACACGGCGGACCGGACTAGGCGCAGGTGGCGCTGAGGTCAGAACGGTCGGGATGTGTCGAAGACGACGTGGACTCGAGGTGGTTGCGAGGCGTGCGAGGCAAGGAGCGCGGAAGCTTCCCGGAAGGTGCAGGAGGGGCGAATCGGGAAATTCGCAAGGCTGCACAAGCGGGAGCGGGCTCCGTTGGACGTAGCGGGCGTAACGGGGCGGAGACCCGTTAGCCAAGCGCTATAAAAGGAGAGGAGGGGCTGCATGCCCTCTTGAGCACTTCATGGGTTTTTAGGGTTTCCTTTAGTCAAAATAGGCTTTAGTGGTAGTTTTGACTTTAGGCTTAGTTGTTGAGAGTGGGTGGAGGAGGTAGAGGTGTGCTCCCTGCTTGTCCCCTACGATGGTTGTCTGAGTGTTGTGTTCTTCCTTCCAATCATGTATGGTTGAGGCTTCTTGAGAGGGATTGGAGAGGGAGAGGATGGAGTGAAACACTATGTAATCATTCCTCGTTCTAATGTACATGCGTATCGTGACTCCTTGTATTTCTTCTTGGTTCAAGGAATGAGAATCTGAAGTTTGGGTTTTCTCTGTTTGTATAGCTTCTGTTCTTCGTTATCTTCTTTGAGTGATTTCTGAGATTTTGTGTTTTGAGTTCTTGCTTGCTGGGATTAGCCAAAATGGGTTGCTATGGTATGGGAGATGCTCGAAAGCTATTTGGCTATTTAATCTCTAGAGCAAACCAAGTTTGATTTCAGATTCTCTCTTTTGAGTTGCTCTGTTCTTGTCTGCAATTTCTAGGGTTTTGATCCTCCTGTGATTCCCTTTGAGAGAAGGCCTGATTTTTTGTCTGAGTAATCCTTTTGCTATTGCTAACTTAGTTGCAAAATCTTAGTAGCAAAGGATTTGAGACCATGAAGTAATTTGGACTTTATGAGCCTTCTCTGAAGTTTTCCTGATTTTCTAGGTTTTAAGTGCAGCTGTTGATTCCCTTGCTGTGATGGCATGAAATTGGATGTGGAGAGTCCCTTGGCTATTGCTATCTTATTCCCAAAATTTCATGTGCAAAGGATCAAGGGTTTGGGAGAAATTTGACTTTTAGGGCTGCTCTGTGTTATTTTCAGGTTGGGGCATAAATCTGAAATTCTAGGATTTCAGTTGGACTCTCAGGTCACTTGGTCCCTTAAAAATGTTTGGAATAGATTTTTGAAGTCTTGCCTTAAAGAGATTTAAATCAATTATCTCCTTCACTTGTTTTTGACAAAATCTCCTTGTTACAATCCTGAAAATCTGCTTGTTTACTGTCTTTTTCCAGTCTGCAGCAGGGTCCCTCGGTGGCAGCTATTCAGCTATTTTCAGCTCTGTACTGCAGCCAAAATACTTCTCAAATCCTTCTTTTGGCTGGCTACTCTTCCATTCGTTAGTCCCCTTTTTGAGCAGTTTTTGGACAGCATGTCCTTTGCAGTTTGCTGCTGTCCAACAGCATGCAATGCATTGCCTTTTAATGCAGTTCGACCAGCAGAATTTGGCTATTGATGAGCAGCAGTTTTTGACCTTTTTGACAACATTTATTGATCCTTTTGGCAGCAGATTTGCTAGTATTTCTTGCAGTACATCCAGCACAATATTAGCAGCTAATTGAGATCTTGGTTTCGGCTAGATTTGAGATCAAGAGCATTGTTCATGAGAGCAGTTTTTGGCATACAAAAACAGCAATAGGGAGTTTCTTTTTAAGAGCTATTTGCTGCTGTTTTTGGTGTTCCTCTCAGCTTGTTGTCTCATTTGACTGGAGCTTGTTTTTCAGTGGTTTTCATGCTCTTAGCTTAATCTTCCAAGTAAGCATTTGCTCGCTTTCTTTGTAGCTTCTATAGCTATCGGAGATAAGAGAAATCGTGGATACTTGTGTGGGGACGAAGTTTTAGTGATCGACATTCACCCCCCTCTGTCGCCATTTCGGTCCATCAGTCCATAAAGGCACCTCGGTTCAAATCAAGGAAATTTCTGATCAACCTTCTTTGGATTTAGATATTGCCTCAGTTCGGTCAGCCTCGATGCCAGCAAAATCTACCTCTACATGCAAGCAATGCACACCACTCTTGGTGCAAAATTTACGTAGGAGTCCAAGACTGAACAAGCTTTCAGTTGGCTTTCAACACTCTAAAACTTCCAGTAACAAAAGGCGCAAACCCACTGTGCCACCTACCTCCTTTTAGATGCAGACCCTAGGTCCGCCTCTCCCATAGTCGTTGTTCGGGTGGAGCCAATCACCATGGAGCAACTTCATCAGCAGGCGCGCTCATCGCTCATGGATTTAGAGGACACCTCTGTTGAATATATAAGCACATGTAGGTTTAATTTATTCCATAAATAAATCATGACATCATGCACGCAAAATAACAGAACCATCACAGGCATAAGAGATCTAGACATGTAAACCAGGAAACTGTACATGAACAGATCTAATACGGAGAACATGACTGTTACGTACCGATGGTTCTGTTCTGATCGGTTTGCCGATGTAGACGCCGCAGGCACGGTGAGGATGACACGAAGTCGATGACGATTCGCCGAAGCCGAACGACGAGGAAGACGAGCCAGAGCTACAGCGAGCAGTCGCGCAGAGCGCTTCCCAAAAACCTTATTCGCCCTCTCCCGGTGCAGGACTTCGAAAGCGACGGTTCCGGAGACCTGCTCTCCCGAACGACAGTGCACGCCGGCGGACGGGACGGAGTAGACTACGTGGGACGGCGCAGCACAATGGATGGAGGAGGCAAAACCCTAGATTGATTTTCGCGTAGTGCTGTATGGAGGCGGCGACTCCGTATTTATAGAAAACCAGGACGCGTGATCAAGACGCCTGCACGTTCTCCATAACTCGTAACCGAACCGGATTAGTCGCGTAACCGATCCGGATTCACCGCCACACAAAACAGCAAAAGATAAAACTGCAAAAGGAAGCCGCGTCTGCGCAAGCACCTGGAGCGGATTTTGGCGGACCATTCACGCAGGTGCCGTGCGCCCGCGCCGCCCGCCCAGCCCAGCCCGGCCCGGCCCGGCGAGGCGAGGCGAGGCGAGCGAGCGCGCGCGTGTTATCCTCTAGTTCTCTCCCACACATGCCTCAAGTGACTAGGAGTGCACCATCTCTTTTAAGGTGGTCTTCCTCTCCTAGAACTAGCAATATGGTACTAAAGGTCACATGCATGCCTCCTTTGCATGAGTGGGCCTTTGAGATTTAATAGGAATTATTCTTATTATATGGGCTTGGCCCACATAATCCAACAATCCCCCACCAGATCTCAAAGTCCCACAGAGATTTGCCTGAATTCCAATGTACTGTTTATATATCAGTATTTCGATGGAGACCGATTAAGGTTGAACATCCACCTAGAACTCCAAGCTACACTTACTCACAACTTGAACAATGGACTATGCCTTGAATTGCAAGTTTGGTGCAAGCAAGCTTCACTTAAAGACTTAACTGATACTAGGCCGCCAGTAGGCTACCCCTCGGTTGGAGCGTATAAGTCATACTCCTTGGTCTCTTCATGAGCTTAGTAGGAGATTACCCAAAATCTCCATAGACTGCGACTAACAGTCGGGCTCATATAGGTGTGTTCTTTCAAGAACGCTCTGCAGGATAGCGTCTTCGCTTCTAAAAGCCAATGGAACACATTAAGACCTTAGTCAACCTGCCTTGCAGTTTCTGAGAGTATTGCATCTTCACATAGAGAGGGTTGAAATTACTCTCCTTCAGTTAACTAATGGCTTGTTTTTCCCAGATCCTAATTCACGGGATCTCCGATCACATAGGTTGGGTTACTACCATAGATAACTCACATGGGTCTCATACCCATCTCCTTCGATGCACTATCTATCACATTCCGTGATAGTCCCTTTGTAAAGGGATCTGCCAGGTTTTTATCTGTTTGGATGTAATCCAAGGTTATAACTCCGGAGTTTCTCAATTTCCTGACAGACTTCAATCGTCTCTTAACATGCCTGGACGATTTCATATTATCCTTAGAACTGTTCACTTTAGCGATAACGGTTTGATTATCACAGTTCATAAGGATAGCTGGCACTGGCTTTTCCACCGTAGGTAGATCCATCAATAGATCTCGTAGCCATTCTGCCTCAACAATAGCAGTGTCTAGTGCCGCAAGCTCTGCTTCCATGGTTGACCTCGTCAAAATGGTCTGTTTGCAAGACCTCCATGAAACAGCACCACCACCAATAGTGAAAACATATCCACTGGTGGCTTTGATCTCATCAGCATCAGAGATCCAGTTGGAATCACTATAACCCTCCAGCACCGACGGGTACCCAGTATAATGAAGTCCAAAGTTCGAGGTACCTTTCAGATAGCGCAACACTCGCTCAAGCGCCTTCCAGTGATCATCTCCTGGGTTAGATGTAAACCGACTCAATTTGCTCACAGCAAAGGAGATGTCTGGCCTTGTTGCACTAGCTAGGTACATTAGTGAGCCAATTATCTGGGAGTATTCCAGCTGATTCCTAGCAATTTTCTTATTCTAACGAAGTAACACGCTAGGATCATAAGGTGTTGGAGAAGGCTTGCTGTCAGAAAAGCCAAAACGGCTCAAGACCTTTTCCACATAATGAGATTGCAAAAGTGTAATCCCATCCTCACCTCTAACCAATTTAATGTTTAGAATAACATCAGCCACTCCCAGATCTTTCATATCAAAGTTTTGAGACAAGTATGATTTGACCTCATTTATCACACTAATGTTTGTCCCAAAAATCAAGATGTCATCCACATACAAACATAGAATAACTCCCTCACCCCCACCATAACGATAGTATACACATTTATCTGCCTCATTGACAGCAAAGCCTGCAGATGTCAGTGTTCTATCGAACTTCTCATGCCACTGCTTAGGGGCTTGTTTCAGACCATACAAAGATTTCAACAGTTTTAACACCTTGCCTTTTTGACCTTCTACTACAAATCCATCAGGCTGTTCCATGTAAATTTCCTCATCCAGCTCTCCGTTAAGAAAAGCTGTCTTAACGTCCATTTGATGAACGAGAAGACCATGTGAGGCAGCCAAAGCAAGTAGTACTCGAATTGTGGTCAGTCTAGCAACAGGTGAGTAAGTGTCAAAGAAATCTTCGCCTTCTTTCTGAGTATAGCCCTTGGCAACAAGCCGAGCCTTATATTTTTCAATAGTACCATCTGGCCTAAGCTTCTTTTTGAACACCCACTTGCACCCTACAGGTTTGCACCCATAAGGTTTATCTGTCAGCTCCCAGGTTCCATTAGCGATAATGGAATCCATTTCACTACGGACAGCCTCCTTCCAGTAGTCTGCATCAGGGGATGCATACGCTTCTGAAATAGACTTGGGAGTGTCGTCCACAAGGTACACAGTGAAATCATCACCAAAGGATTTGAATATCCTTTGTCTCTTGCTCCTTCTAGGAGCTCCACTGTCATCCTCCTCATTGACAAGTTCATGTGTATGTTCAAAAGGTTCAGGTGATGTGATTGAACTGGGAATTATTTCAGAAGGTTGACTAGTAGTGTTATGTGTATCCTTCATAGGAAAAATATTCTCAAAGAATGTTGCATCTCGAGACTCCATAATTGTACCAACATGCATGTCAGGTACCTCAGTTTTAACTATCAAAAATCTATAGGCAATGCTATGATTAGCATATCCCAGAAAAACGCAGTCCACAGTTTTAGGTCCAAGCTTGCGTTTCTTAGTTATTGGCACATTAACTTTCGCCAAGCACCCCCATGTACGCAAGTAAGAAAGTGATGGTTTTCTCCCAATCCATACCTCGTATGGTGTTTTGTCCTTATTTCTGTTAGGAACTCTATTTAATACGTGATTAGACGTTAGCAAAGCCTCCCCCCACCATGCCTTAGGTAATCCCGCAGTATCTAACATGGCATTCACCAAGTCAGTCAACGTGCGGTTTTTCCTTTCGGCAATCCCATTTGACTCGGGGGAATAAGGAGGCGTCCTCTCATGTATAATGCCATGTTCCTCACAAAATAAGTCAAATTCGTTTGAGAAATACTCTCCACCACGATCTGACCTAAGTCTTTTTATCTTTCTATTTAACTGGTTTTCAACTTCTGCCTTATATATTTTAAAATAGTCTAAAGCCTCATCTTTCGTTTTCAATAAATACACATAACAGAACCTAGTTGTATCATCAATCAATGTCATGAAATATCGTTTTCCACCCTTCGTCAACACGCCATTCATCTCAGAAAGATCTGAATGCAGGAGTTCTAGTGGTGCCAAGTTTCTCTCCTCGGCAGCCTTGTGAGGCTTACGAGGTTGCTTTGATTGCACACAGCTATGGCATTTAGAACCTTTGGTGATGGAAACGTTTGGAATTAAATTCATACTGGAAAGCCGAGACATCAAACCAAAATTAATATGACATAGACGTGAGTGCCAAACATTAGCCTCATCATCCACACTGCCACAAATATGGTTTACAGTCTTATTGCAGAAATCTGAAAGGGAAAAGCGGAACAAGCCTCCGCACTCATAGCCTTTACCAATAAAATGTCCATGTTTAGACACGACTACTTTATTAGACTCAAATACCAACTTAAGCCCGTCTCTACATAAACGGGAGCCACTAACGAGATTCTTGTCTATAGAAGGGACATGCTGCACGTTCTTCAGCTGCACGATCTTTCCCGAAGTAAACTTCAGATCTACCGTGCCAACACCATGAACAGTAGCATGTGACCCATTCCCCATTAGGACGGAGGAATCTCGGGCGACCTGATAAGAAGAAAACAACGAAATATCAGCACACACATGTACATTAGCTCCTGTATCAATCCACCAATTGGTAGATTGACTAACTGAAAGAACAGTAGGTAAATTACCATACCCAGTCCCATCTCCAGTCTTGCCAATGGTCACGTTGACAGACTTAGAAGTCTGTCCTGCAGGTGCCTTCTTTCCTTTGCGTTGTGGGCACTTCTTGGCCATGTGACCAGGCTCACCGCACACAAAGCAAGTTCTATCATCCTGATTGTTGTTGTTCTTCTTCTTCTTGAAGTTGGTTGTCTGTTGGGCTTTAACAAATTTCCCTTTGTTCTTGTTTGAGGGTTTCTGTACCACATTGGCACTAGACTGCCCTCCATCACCCTTAGACACAGCGTCCTTTTCCCGAGCTTTCTCCTCAATTTCAAGAGACCCAATCAGATTCTCAACAGAGTACTCTTGTCTCTTGTGTTTGAGTGCTGTTCCGAAATTCCTCCATGAAGAAGGTAATTTCGCAATAATACATCCAGCCACAAACTTGTCGGGTAAGGCACACTTCAGGAGTTCGAGTTCCTTGGCAATGGCCTGTATCTCATGAGCCTGATCGACTACAGAACGGTTATCAACCATCTTGTAGTCATGAAATTGCTCCATGACATACATGTCATTGCTGGCATCAGTAGCACCGTATTTGGAATTCAGTGCATCCCATAACTCCTTCGCGTCTGTCATGTGCATATACACCTCGCACAGACGGTCAGCAAGAACACTAAGAATGCATCCAACAAAGAGAGTAGTGGCAGTCTCGAATTCTTTCTGCTTTTCAGCATCAAGAACACCTTCAGGCTTGCCATTACTAACCCAGAATACATTCATAGCAGTAAGCCACAGAGTGACCCTAATCTGCCATCTCTTAAAGTGCACACCGGAGAATTTATCCGGCCTCAGTGCATCGGCAAATCCAGCCATAGTAAAACCACAATGCCTACAATAAGGTTTTTGGATTGTTGAATATATAAGCACATGTAGGTTTAATTTATTCCATAAATAAATCATGACATCATGCACGCAAAATAACAGAACCATCACAGGCATAAGAGATCTAGACATGTAAACCAGGAAACTGTACATGAACAGATCTAATACGGAGAACATGACTGTTACGTACCGATGGTTCTGTTCTGATCGGTTTGCCGATGTAGACGCCGCAGGCACGGTGAGGATGACACGAAGTCGATGACGATTCGCCGAAGCCGAACGACGAGGAAGACGAGCCAGAGCTACAGCGAGCAGTCGCGCAGAGCGCTTCCCAAAAACCTTATTCGCCCTCTCCCGGTGCAGGACTTCGAAAGCGACGGTTCCGGAGACCTGCTCTCCCGAACGACAGTGCACGCCGGCGGACGGGACGGAGTAGACTACGTGGGACGGCGCAGCACAATGGATGGAGGAGGCAAAACCCTAGATTGATTTTCGCGTAGTGCTGTATGGAGGCGGCGACTCCGTATTTATAGAAAACCAGGACGCGTGATCAAGACGCCTGCACGTTCTCCATAACTCGTAATCGAACCGGATTAGTCGCGTAACCGATCTGGATTCACCGCCACACAAAACAGCAAAAGATAAAACTGCAAAAGGAAGCCGCGTCTGCGCAAGCACCTGGAGCGGATTTTGGCGGACCATTCACGCAGGTGCCGTGCGCCCGCGCCGCCCGCGCCGCCCGCCCGGCGAGGCGAGGCGAGCGAGCGCGCGCGTGTTATCCTCTAGTTCTCTCCCACACATGCCTCAAGTGACTAGGAGTGCACCATCTCTTTTAAGGTGGTCTTCCTCTCCTAGAACTAGCAATATGGTACTAAAGGTCACATGCATGCCTCCTTTGCATGAGTGGGCCTTTGAGATTTAATAGGAATTATTCTTATTATATGGGCTTGGCCCACATAATCCAACAACCTCTTTGGTGCTACCCAGACTAATAGTGCAGTTGATGCAGGTTTTGGGCAACCGTCACTGTAAAGTCCCTCCTAGGGACCTGACGGACTAGAATCTCTTTGCAGCCCACACTAATAAGGACAAAGTGTGAAGAGCAGAAGAGAAGTGGGTTGGGCGCTTTGCTAATGCTGGTCATACTTTTGTGTAGTTTCTGCTCACTTGTTTTGTGTAGTTTTTGTCAAACTTGCTATAGTATTTTGGTGCAACAACCTCTCATTCAGCAATGCTTTATAACAGTAATGCTTCGCATTCGGCCTGACTTTTACCTGCACACTATTTCTAGTGAATTTGGCTCAAAATTTTAGAAGTTGGAAGGTTCTCTATTGGAATGTAAGAGGTTTAAACTCTTCAAAGAAATGGAGAGCATTAGAGATAAGATTTTGGGGAGTACTTGTCACATTGTTTGCCTTCAGGAAACAAAGAAGGAGAGCTTTGATCACTCTCTTTATTCAAAACTTTGCCCCTAGGAATTTAGATAAATTTTCCTATTCCCCCTCCTCGGGTACTTTCGAGGGATTGATTGTTCTTTGGAACAGCTCAGTATTCAGTGGAACTCCCATTCTTAACAATCACTTTGCCCAAATAATTAAATTTTCACCAATTCAGCACCCAAACAAATGGACTCTGGTTAACATCTATGGCCCATGTGAGGGGTAGAGAAGGATTGATTTTGTTCAATGGCTTTTCCACCTGGATATCCCATCGCAACAAAATTGGATCCTCATGGGTGATTTCAACTTTATTCACTCTATTCAAAACATAAATAAGTCAGGAGGGAGCTTAAATGATATTCTCACATTCAATAGTATCATCAGTAATCTTGGTCTCACTGAGATACCTCTCAAGGGTAGATCCTACACTTAGAGCAACATGTAGGAGGATCCTCTTTTGGAACAGTTGGATTGGTTCTTCACAACTAATCAATGGACTATCTCCTTCCTGCACACTAAGGTTAATGTTCTCTACACAAATACTTCGTATCATGCTCCTTGTGCAGTACATATAGGCACGATCATACCTAAATCCAATTTGTTTCGCTTTGAATCCTACTGGGTAGAGCACCCCGATTTCACAGAGATAGTTAATCTTTACTGGAACTTGCCAGTGCCCAGCAAAATTGTGCTGCTAAGATCACTGTGAAACTCAAAAATCTCCACAAGAGTCTTAAATCTAGAGTAAATAATTTCTCAAATATCCCTACTCATTCAAAATTGCCGGTCGGTAATTCTTTTCATGGATAACTTGGAAGAACAGTGGTGTCTATTCTTGGAAGAAAGAAACTTTCGATCCATAACTAAGAGGCATTACTCAAGACTACTGAGATATCGGCATATGTATTGGTAGAAGCGATGCACTTCCCGATAGGCAAAGCTAGGAGATGAAAACCCAAATACTTTCAAGCTCGGGCTACTAAGCATCATAGAAGGAACTCGATTAATTCCTTGACCCTGGAGGATGGTTCCACTATCCATACTCATCAAGACAAAGTAGCGATCATATGGAACACCTCAAGCAAAGAATGGGAACCTCTTCTAACACTACCATGTACCTTGACCTGAATGAATTAATGTCAGCTCATTATCATCTTCAAGATCTAGCTATGGATTGGTCTCAAAAAGAGGTGGATGATATGGTCAAAATGTTGCCATAGGACAAAGCTCTAGGACCAAATGGATTTAATGGTCTCTTCATTCAGAAATGTTGGAATATAATTAGAAATGACTTCTACATGCTTTGCCAAGATTTCTTCAATGAGTCATCTAACATCTCAAGCATCAATGGATCTTTCATCACTTTGGCCCCCAAGAAGTCATGCCCTGAGTCTTTGAATGACTATAGACTGATCTCCCTGCTTAATTTGGTTCTAAAGCTCCTCACAAAGATTCTGACAAACAGACTTCAGAAGGTAATTGTTAGCCTAGTCCATAGGAATTAGTATGGCTTTATAAAAATAAGAACTATTCAGAACTGTCTTGCCTGGGCTTTTGAATATATTCATCAATGCAAACAGAGCAAAAAAGAGATTTTAGCTCTTAAACTAGGTTTTGAAAAGGCTTTTCACATAATAGAGCACGCTGCCATATTGAGGCGGTGATGAATGCAAAAGGCCTCCTTGACAAATGGATTTGTTGGATAGACTGCATTCTTTCTTCCGGCCATTCCTCTGTTCTCATTAATGGGATTCCTGGAAACTCATTTCGGTGCAAGAGAGGTGTGAGGCAAGGTGACCTGCTTTCGCCACTCTTGTTTGTACTAGGGGTTGACCTTCTTCAATCAATAATCAATGAGGCAGCAAGAAGAGACCTCCTAAAGCATCTGATTCCACCTCTAACCATTGAAGACTTCCCTGTGGTTCAGTATGCAGATGATACCTTAATCATCCTCCTGGTTTGTTCTAGACAACTTTTTTTTTGTCTAAGAGACCTACTACAGACTTTCTCAATGTCCACCGGACTGAAAGTCAACCATCACAAAATCAGTTATGATTCCAATCAATATTCCTCTAGACAAAATGGCCAACCTTGCAGGGGTGTTTAGTTGTAAAATTGGAACTTTGCCATTCACCTATTTAGGGCTTCCAATTGGAACAACTAAACCAAAGGTAAAGGACTTCCTTCCCTTGGTGGACAGAGTTGAGAGGCGTCTGGTGAGTTCAATAAGCTTCCTGCCCTATGAAGGAAGACTTACGGTTGTTAATGCAATCCTCTCCCTCTAGCCAATTTACCACATGTGCATGCTTCGAATGCCAAAAGAGTAATTGATTGCATTGACAAAGCACAAAGACATTGTCTCTGGAGGGGATCTAGAGACCTCCAGTCTCATTGCAACTCCCTTGCTTCATGAGACAAAGTGTGCAAACTGAATAGCAGAGGTGCCCTGGGGGTCTTGAATTTTCGGGTCCTAAACGAGGGCCTTCTTCTAAAACACCTGCATAAATTCTATGGGAGAAGTAATACTCCATGGGTTCAACTTCTTTGGCATAGATATTACTCTAACTTGGTGCCTCATGCATAAAAGGCATGTGGATCCTTCTGGTGGAAAGATATAATGAAGAGCATTACACAGTTTCGATGCATTGCAATGGGAAAGCTTGGGAATAGGATGGTCTTCTTTTTTGTGCAAAATTTCTAAGACTATACTCATTTGCCCTCAATCAGGACATTTCTGTCAAGAGTTACATGAACTCAATGGAGCCACACACCCTATATCACCTACCACTCTCTGAAGAAGCCTATCAAGAACTCTCTCAGTTGTTAAACTTATTCAATGGAGTTACACTAAGCCATCATACTTCGGATCGGTGGACCTACATCTGGGGTAACTCCCTTTAATCCTTAAAAAATGGTATGCGTATAGCCAATTGAACGTTTCCTCGGCCTTCCCTCTTGTCTGGAAGAGCTGATGTCTGCCCAAGCTTAAGGTTTTTGCATGGCTTTTCATGATGGATCATTTGAATAAAAAAGAAATGTTAATGAGGAAGAACCTCAATGTGGATGGAGATAATCTTTGTATACTTTGTGCTCCTCATAGGGTCGAGGCCCTTACGCACCTTATCTTTGAGTGCTCTTTTGCTACTCAATACTGAAATGTAATTGGGATCCACTGGATGTCAGATTGGATGCACCAGCAGGGATTCTTATCACAAAATCAATTCACCTAGGGCATTTCTTCATGGAGAAGTTTATCATGGCTGCTTGGCACATTTGAAAAATTAGAAATGAGCTTATCTTTTGGTAGCAACTACTTAGTCTGGATGACTGGAAGGCAAGACTAAAATTAGAGGATTCTATTCTCCTCAATAGAGTCAAAATGGACTCACGTCATTTACTTTGCTCCTGACTTCGGTCCTTTTAATCCTTCTTTTTTTCCCCTTTCTCTCCCTTTCCTTCCCCCTTCTCTCTTACACACAACGAAGTACACTACATCAGGGGCTGCACATAAAATTTTGTAATTTTTGGAGCTCATTTGTTGTACCTAAAAATTCATACAAGCAGTGCACCTAAACAAACTCCCTAATTAGGATTAGATTAGTGCAAATTACCCTAGCTAAGCGGCCACTACAGGGTGGTCATGCGGTACAGGCCCGCGCATGGTGGCCATGTGGTCCTCACGCTGCCGCATGGTTGCCATGCGGTATCACTCACATGTCACCCTCTCAGGGCTGTCGTGCGGTGGCCATGTAGTGGATGTGCCATTTTTGGAAATACCACACGACGACTGCCATTCTTGCAAATACGGGTAAGAAAAATGCCAAAACAGCCAAAAACTCTTGTGTTAGTTACCAACAGATTTCATTGCATTCGTTTTCCCATCTTAACTATTGCCAGATTTTCCTTTTATTACAAGTGGGCCATGCATGTTAATCTCTCTATTTTCAAAACACATTGCAATTACAAAAACAATGAATAGGTCTCACTTGTTATAGACTCATTAGTTACTAATTAACTTATTTAGCTTTTAATCAGTTTTAACCCACTGATGAGTGGTTCTACTGGTCAGTGAGAGAGAGAGTGAGAGAGAGAGTGAGTGAGAGATAGTGAGCCATCGCGGCTCTAGCGACTTGTCGGTGGCGAGGGTGGCAACAACGTTGTCTGGGGATGGGCAAAATGGATCAAGGGGACTATGGTGAGGCCATAGGAGGTGGAAGTGGTGCTCCAGGAGGTCCCGTGTGGTAGTGTTATGGTGAAGAGTGGCGGTGGCGCTCGGTGTTGCGACAAAGTTGGCGCTAGGAGGAGAGAGAGAAGCAAATGAGTGCATGGATAGCTCGGGAAGGTTATTGCAAAGCTTACAGTGGTGGCACAGAGACCTATGGTCATCGGAGCAAGTAGTGCAACGGTGGTGATCGGCGGCGCTAGGCTCGGCTAAGATGGCAACCAGGGGGCTACGGCCAAAGGCCAAATTGACATGTGCACGAGTATAGGAGGGCCTCAAGGATGCTTACTGTGGGATTGGCCAGCACTGAGGTGGTCGAAGGCTGTTAGAATAGTCCCACATGGATTGTGGGAGAGGAGTAACAACCTTATAAGTGGTATTGGGCCTTCTCCCCCCAAAAGACTAGTCCAATGGGTGGAGGCTCCCTCACACTTATAAGGTTGTTGCTCCGTTGCTCTATGGGTTTAGTTGTGTTCAGCCCATTTAAACCATTGTTACACTTTTTGGACCCTGGCCGCATGCCTAGGTCCAACTGAGTGCCACAGGTTTAAATGGGCTGAACACAACTAAACCCACGGAGTAACGGAGCAACAACCTTATAAGCGTGAGGGAGCCTCCACCCATTGGACTAGTCTTTTTGGGGGAGAAGGCCCAATACCACTTATAAGGTTGTTGCTCCGTTGCTCTGTGGGTTTAGTTGTGTTCAGCCCATTTAAACCCGTGGCACTCAGTTGGACCTAGGCATGCGGCCAGGGTCCAAAAAGTGTAACAATTAGTATCAGAGCTCAGGTGCCTAACATCTCCTTGGACCTCATGGTTGCAGAAGTGTCCAATCCATGTGTGAGAGGGAGATTGTTAGGAATAGTCCCACATGGATTGTGGGAGAGGAGCAAGCACAACTTATAAGTGTGAGGGAGCCTCCACCCATTGGACTAGTCTTTTGGGGGGAGAAGGCCCAATACCACTTATAAGGTTGTTGCTCCGTTGCTCCGTGGGTTTAGTTGTGTTCTATTGTTAGTGTTTAATCTTGACTTGGTTTTGCACGAAAAGTGGATCTGGTTAGTTGTGCGTGTGTGTGCATGTTTTGGTTAGAGCCATGCATGCAGGTAGTTAATTTGTTGGTTAGACGTGGCCGAGTCTTCTGCGGCGAGTATGCATCATGCATGACGTGCAAACAGTTTTTCTAGTGTATAAGTACCAGATGAAAAGAGAGAATAAATGACAGCTGAGAAAACGCATCTGAGTTGCGTTCAGTGTTCCAGCGTCCTATGTTCTTCTCCTCCCAGTTCAAGTGTTCTTCCGTATTGTTTTTTTTGCTTGTTTATATTTTCTGGGCTAACATTTGGTATCAGAGCTCAGGTGCCTAACATCTCCTTGGACCTCATGGTTGCAGAAGTGTCCAATCTATGTGTGAGGGGGAGATTGTTAGGAATAGTCCCACATGGATTGTGGGAGAGGAGCAAGCACAACTTATAAGCGTGAGGGAGCCTCCATCCATTGGACTAGTCTTTTGGGGGGGAGAAGGCCCAATACCACTTATAAGGTTGTTGCTCCGTTGCTCCGTGGGTTTAGTTGTGTTCAGCCCATTTAAACCTGTGGCACTCAGTTGGACCTAGGCATGCGGCCAGGGTCCAAAAAGTGTAACAAAGGCAGCATAGCGATGGCATATAAGGATGGTGATGGTGATGTCCTTGGCGACAATGAACTTTAGTGATTCTACGAAGCATGCGATGAGAGAGAGAGAGAGGGTGGTAGGGGTGCTCCAAAGACCTTTGATTAGGGTCGAAGCTCACCGAAGAGCTCGATGTGACCGCAATGGCAGTGGCGGAGGGGAGGCTCTTAGAGCTAGGGACTTGGGGAGGTCCTTAGCTACAATTGAAAGTGGGATGAGCTCAGGGAATTCTAGGAGATGCTCAAGAAGCAAAGAGAATAGAGTGAAGCTCACCGGTGTGGTGTAGTTGCAATGGTGAAACCAGCAGATGGAGTTAGGGATGGACAGGAATTCTGGGCACTATGTGGGTGAGCAAGCTCAAGGAGTAAGTAAAAAGGAGCCAAGGGGAGAGGAGAAGGTCAATGGCACGGTTGGACGGCTTAAGTACCAATGAGAATGTTGTGAGGCGGAGTGAGTGTCTCGCGCAGCCGTAGCGAGAAAGATGTGAACTCGCGCTCGTGCGTGTCTCCGTCGTGCGGACAAGTAGAGGGGACAAAAGGGGCACTCAAGGGCATTTTAGCGATGGGACTGGGTGAGGCAGTCAGATGGTGCATGCAAGGGGCTTGTCGGTGTGGCATTGGCGCATTTAGAATGAGCAACATGGCGGTGCAGAGTTGTGTGTAGCGAACAGCGCGCACGCACTTGGGTGAGCCGGAGGTGGTAAGGTGGTGAGCAAGGCCTAAGGCATGGGGCTGGGAACACAGTGGACAATGAGAGGAGAGAGGAGTAGCGGCATCACGAGCATGGGCACAACGACAGGTGGGAGAAGGGTCCTAATAGGTGGGTCTGGTCCCATTCGTTAGTGACGAAAATTAAAAGAACAAAGAGAAAATGTATTTCATGAAAATGCGCTTTTGCAAAACTGAAGGCAAAAATGAATGAGAGAAGCAGGCGGGTTCATCTGGAGATAGCAGTGGGTCAAAAATGGGCCAAAATTAGTGAATAATGCTGGGCCAAGACTGAGATTTGGCCCAAAATGAAAAGGAAAAAGGAAATTGATTTATGAGTTTTTATTTTGGCTGATCATTTTAAGAAATTTTTAGGTATATAAAAAGAGTTACAAAAATTATGAAAATTATTTTGAAGGCTCCTGACATAGTGTACAGTCTTGTGTAATTTTTCAAATATTTTATCTACTTTAAATTTGACTCAAAATTCTTTTAAGTCCCTGTTTTTATTAAAAATGCACTATTTGAATTTGGAAAATTTTAGAAACATGTTCAAAAATATTCCAACATTTATTTCTAGTACAATGAACTTATATTTGCATTTTTGGGATAGTTGGATCGGTAAAAGCGTAGGAGTGATATTGCTCTTGTTTGATATTTTGTATTGTTGTGATATATGTTGAGATGAGTTGTTTGTTGTAGATGAAGTTGCTATTTCTAGGTGAAGTTGTTTGTTGTAGTCAATCAAAGTGATGGGCTAGCGTACGCTTATCTGGTCTCAGAAAACTTAATGCAAACTCATTTGGGCTTTTTTTGTGGCTTATGGCTGAAAAGCACTGTAGCTGGCTGAAAAAGCACTGTAACTGACAGAGGCTTATTTAGCATAATTAAATTTAAAAATTTTAAAAATATAAAATTATAAAAAATATGTTAGCCCATTACGTATAATACAAACAAATACGGGAAAAAAGAACCGGCAAAAAAGCTTAACAAAAAGTCAAAACTTCAGAAAAAGACGAAATTTATGAATAGTGAAAAATAAGCCGGAAGCTAAAAGCTGAAGCCAAAACGATTACAGCCTTACTCTCCGTCACACGAGAAGTCAAAACTGATATCTGAATTCTGACCACTCAGTGAAAACTATGCTGTCTGATGCATATCATGTGAAATAAATTACTCCCCGAGCAGGGGCGGATTTAGGCCCATGGCAACATAGGCTTTAGCCCGGGGTATGAAAAATTAACTAATGTATAGCCCAGGTAATTTCAACCCAGCCCGGGGTAACATTTCACTAGTCCAGCCCAGGCAGCCCAAGTAATTCAGTCTCAGCATGCCATTTGCATCTCGTCTCGGGTCGACGTTAAAAAGGCCCATAGGCCACAGCTGATAGGCCCGAAAGGGCAAAGCCCCAAGCCCCCAAACCACTACGTCGCCCGACTCGCCCCCGCCTGGCGTTGCTCCCCTCCCGGCGCTCCCGCTGCGCCGCCCCTCCCTCCCTACACCGCTCGACCGCTCCCCTCGGTCCCCTTCCCGGCTCCCTACACTAGCCGCCTCCTGGAGTCCCGGTGCTCCTCCCTGTGCGGTTGTGCCACCCCTATCCCGACGGCGCCCCCTCCCTGCATGGCTGCTGGGTCTGCTGGCTGCACCAGCCCCCTTCGGCCCTCCCGGAGTCCCGGCGCCCCTCCCTGCATGGCTGCGCCGCCCCTCCTTGTGCTGCTCCCCTCTCGGTCGACCCCCCTCCGGCCCTTTCTCACTCCCTGCAAGCTGCACAGCTGCATCAGCCCCCTCCCGGCGCGCCGGTGCCCCTCCGACCCTCCCTTCACCGCCCCACTCCCGGCCCGGTCCCCCTCCCTACAGGTTGCGGCCCTGCGTGGCTCGGTGGCTGCGCCACCCCTCCCAGTAAGGTTGAAATCTGAACCAACTATTTACTATTACACAACTTTGAAATACATGAGCTGATGAGCGAAACAACAATTTGTAGAGTTTTGTTTGACAATTGACATGTAGAATCTCTACCGGTGTGGTGGCTAGCTATTGTGCTTGCTTTTCTGCGAGTAAACAATATTTGTAGTGTTTCTTGTTAGATGTTCTGGCCATGCTTGTCCAGTTGTCCAAATGTCCAACAATCCAACATGCTAGTAATTGGCTATGGTCTGATTTCACTCAATATCAAGTGACAATTTCTCTAGAAAACTGAATAGTCAAACCCAAAATAGCTAAGAGCATTATGAGCATTATGCTGTCATACCTCCAATTTCTCTAGAAAACTGAATAGTAGGGCATCCATTGTAAGATTTCAGTATGGTGTACCTTTCTACTTATCCATTGTTGAAATGCATATTTTTGCATAGCCAATGTTCTGTAAACTGAGTTGATACGATTGGTCACATAATTTGGGATTTTGGATCTCCATATGCCTTTTGCTGCGAGGAGCTGCGTTGTATAGTTTAGATATACTTGGGTGCAAATTTGTCCATGTAGGCAAACTACAATGCAGTTTTTCTTGGGAATCTACAATGCAATGCAAAACTTTTCTGATGAAAAATCAAGTGTGTAGTGATACAGAGCGCTGATTAGGATGTTGATGTTTATCAAGCAGTAGACATTAATCATTTGTTGGTCAATGTCTTACGTTAAATTATTTTCTGTAGGAGTTATTAGGAAATATAAAATTTTTGATTCATTTGCGACATACTTTTGTTACGCCGTTGTGTAGGTATAAATTGGTGTTACTTCAAGGCTGTTAGCCCTTTAGAGTTCAGCCCGGGTAGTGGCAAAATCCTGGATCCGCCACTGTCCCCGAGCGATGACATACGCGATGACATCCGGCAGCCCCGTGTTAGCTACCAACAGATTTCTATCTATATATAAGACCAGGCCCAACACCATTGTCATCATAACAGCAACAGCTGATCTACCAACAACAATCTAATCATCTCCTCGCCGGAATAGACATGGCGTCGAACGTGGCGGTGCGCGTGATCGGCGGGTGGGCTTCCCACTATGCGATCCGCGTGTTCGTGGCTCTGAAGCTCAAGGAAGTGGATTACGAGTTCCTGCAGGAGCAAGTCGGCGTGAAGAGCGAGCTGCTGCTTAGGTCCAACCCCGTGTACAAGAAGATCCCCGTTCTGCTCCACCACGGCGAGCCTGTCTGCGAGTCCATGATCATAATCCAGTACATCGATGAGGTCTGGACATCTCATGGCCAGCCCATCCTTCCTACCGAGCCTTACAATCGCGCCATCCAGCGATTCTGGGCTCAGTATACGGATGACAAGGTACATTAGTTAATTCGTAGCTCGTGCAGTGATGCGCCGCTCCCCTCCTCCCCTTTGATTATTTCTTCTCTTTGGGGCCGGCGTATGCACACAATCGGAGCTAGATCTTTAATTTTTTAAAGAGCAAGTCATTTTAGTATGTGAATTTGCCATTAATACGCTAATCATGAAATTTGAGCAATTTCGTATATGTGTAGATTGCACCTGCGATCCTCGTCCTGAGAGGAGTGATCAACGGAGACAGAGACGATGCCGTAGACCAAGTGTACACTGCCCTGAAACATTTGGAGGAGGCCTTTGTGCTGTGCAGCCAAGCGAAGCTCTACTTTGGCGGCGACAACATTGGCTTCTTGGACCTTGTTTTGGGGTCACACGTTGGCTGGTTCAAGGCGGTGGAGAAGATAGCTGGCGTCAAGATCCTCGACGAAACACAGTTCCCTAAGCTGACGGCATGGGCATCTCGGTTCTGCGCACATCATGCTGTGAAGGATGTCATGCCTGATACAGACAGGCTTGTGGAGTTTAACGCTTCGCTGATCGCTGCCTTCAAGGCTAAAGCTTCCAAGTGAAATCACTTTTGCATCTCGGAATAACCATCTTACTACTATAGGCTTCTGTTTTGAAATAGAAATATACCCCGCTCTATATGTTATCAGAAAACAACCTCGGTTTAGTAATGAAGAAACAAACCCGTGCATATGTTGCCATAATGCAGGCCCGTCTGCCTTCTCACATTGTGGCGACCAATGTTCGGTTTAATGCATAGCAACAAGATAATGTTGTTTTGTCGTATTGTTTGCTGTTTGTGTGGTGTTTCGGTCCCGGAGTTGGTGTTGTATTCTCTTATCTCTGTAAATGGAACGAAGCATAGTTGATGCCCTCGTTTTATTTTTTTATTGAAAATGACACATCAACGTTGAATCCACCGGGAATTGTCTAAGTACTCTCCCTAATTCCCTGCGAAACGTTCAACGTACTCATGATAGTTGGAGACAATGTTACATGCTGAAATGTTTTGTCTATTCAATCTCCCTGTAGCTGCTTGGTCAGGGATGAAGTCTTTGAGAATCCTGGAATCTAATAGGCGTCAAACAACATATTTGGAATATTCACTTATAAATCTATACTAATATGAAAAAGCACCATTTTAATTAAATTATTTGTCACCCAACTAAGTTAATACTCTCCTCTGCTGATGGTTAGATCAACATAATCTAATGACTACCATTGCAATTTGGTCCCACCATCTGAATATCTACACTGTTTATTCAATTCATCCAACATGCACGATTACAAATTGGTCCTGCCAATCCCGCTACCTCGCGCGTTTGCCTGCCCGGGCACCAATGCCTCACGCCGCCCCTCGGCAATCACGCCCTCGCATCACGGCTGCAATCCATCGGCGCCGCCCCTCATGCCCGCACTCCATTGGCGCCACCCAATGCTCCCCCGGTCCCACGATGACCCTGCTCCGCCACTTCGCCCCACCTCCATGCTCCACTGCTCTGTGCTGCTCTACCCCCTTGCCTCTTGCTCCATCCCCCTCCACCCCTTGCCGCCACCCTCCGCTCCCGTGCTGCCCCCTGCTCCGCCGCTCTTCACGCTCCACCCTACTCGGCTCCCGTGGTGCCGTTTCGACATACCCTCCCGTGGTGGAACATCGGCACAACACATCCATGCCTCGACTAATAGAAGGTGTGTGATGTCCTCCCCATCTTCTTGAATTTAGTTGATTATGAAAAATAAGCTCCATGATCATTATATCATAACACCTTATTGCTTTTAGCATATAATTGCCTTCCAAATAGAACTTAAATACCTCCACTTTCTTTCGACAACCATTTTATGCATGCAAAATTGGCTACAATACAGGTCACAATTGACATATATCACAAATACATGGTTCATGGCACATTTTCTTCAATTAATTATGTGCAATGTAATATTTTGGATTCTTAATGATTAGTGATGCTGTTGATATCATGATAAACATGGTACTTATACCATGGTACTTCAATGACGGCTTTTCAACCACGGCATTTCGACCATGGCTCGAATTTTTTGTACGAATAATCTATTTTTTATTCGAAATTACAGAAATATACCCGAGGAAATTTTTTTACAAAAATAGGCTCCAGTCGACCAATGGGAGGGTGACTTGCGGTAATCGCCCAACTAGGCAGCGACAGAATCTCTATCGCCCTACGCTTGGGCGACTGAAAGCAGTCGCCTCACCATTTAGCAACTTAAAGTGCAGTCGCCCCATGGTGGGGCGACTGCAGTCAGTCCTCCATGAATTTGTCATGTCACTGAGCAAAGATGCCTCGTTTTGTCATGTCACTGCGCAAAGCTGCACTCTTTTGTCATCTCACTGAGCAAAGCTACCTCGTTTTGTCATGTCACTACGTAAAGCTGGCCTCTTTTGTCATCTCACTGAGCAAAGCTGGTCCGTTTTGTCATGTCACTGCTCAAAGCTAGCCTCTTTTGTCATCTCACTGAGCAAAGCTGCCCCGTTTAGTCATCTCACTGAGCAAAGCTGGCCTCTTTTGTCATGTCACTACGCAAAGCTGGCCTCTTTTGTCAGGAATACTCCATTACAGTAAGTTCTCTCGTTCTATATAAAGAGCACGGGTGCGGTCCCATGAAGGTGAATCAAACGAAGAAGTACCTTCTCCGTCGTGCATATACGTACCATGGCGGACGCCGAGGGGCCAGTCAGAGCGGGGTCACCCAAAGAAGACCTTCCCTTGCAAAGGAGGGAGGACTTCGGTCCTAACTGCCGCTTGATACTCAGGAGGCGTGCTCAACCTAAGTGGCCAAAATGCAGACACAATGAGTACGCGGTCGTCCAGGTCGAAGGCCATTTCGATGGCGGGCGACGTTTCTTCCGATGCCCACACTCTGGGGTACAAATTGCTAATAGTACATTTATCATTACTGCTTATAGAGCCTCTTTGTTTACCGTCTTTTTCCACAGATGGCAAAATGTGACTTCACCCGCTGGATCGACCCTCTTCATAAACTGTATATTGTCAACTACGTGGATACATTATGAGATCGAATCCAGTGAGTCTCATACTTGGGTCTACGTGCATGCCCCTTCAAGGACAACTAGCCTGTTCGCACTTCACAGTGTACTGCTCCTGGCTTGATTTGACGACACAAAATGTCTGCTACATTGAAAGGGCTCACAGCTTGATGGCATTCTGCAGCGCTTGCTTGTCAGCAAACATAGAATACAGCCGAACCTCTGTCTCATGATACTCCCATGGTGATTCATGCTCATCATTGGCGGAAACACCCTCGGCATTAAACTGGTCCATTCCTGGGGGATACGAATTTCATCCTCATCGGAACTGTCCTCGCTGTCGTCCTCTACAGCTTCCTCTTCATCCCATGCCCTGTGGTCATCAGAGTCCATCTGCTGCACGATGTACTCATTATGCTCTCCTTCATCGGCTTGCCCAGTTCCCTCTCTATGGCTTGACGGCTGTAACTCTCCTCCATGTACTGCATTGGCTTCATCACGAGCAACTTCATCATCTTCACCAACATGTGGCCCGCCCGAGCTGCTAGCACCTTCCGGAGCAAGGGCAGACGCACGAGCTTGCACAGCTGCTTGTAGTGAGCACGGTTGCACAAGCAGGACACACTCGTATCCACAGCGTCGGCACCCTTGCACAAAGCCCTTCCACGAAGCAAAGCGCACCAATGTCTTCAACTCCCATCTGATGTCCGTGGGAGACCGGCTCCAAAGCCCTTGCACGACGATGCCCTTCCCATCATCGGAGTCATTTTTACGCTTGTATCGGGATGCTTTGCACACCGAACAAACATGTAAGCTAGCATACTCTTTACGGTACAAGATACAATCATTTGGAAATGCTTGTATTCTTTCTACTTGCATTCCCAATGGGCAAAGAATCTTTTTGGCTTGGTAGGTGGTTCTCGGCAACACATTTTCCTTTGAAAGCATGTCCACTAGGAGACATAACAATGCCGTGAAACTCTTGTCAGACCAACCATTGCTTGCCTTCAATTTTAGCAGTTCTAGAACTGATGACAACCTCGTGTATTGTGGCTTGCAGCCCGGGAACAAAGGTTTCTCTGAGTTCTCTATCAAGCCCTCGAATTTACCAAACTCTCTCTCACTATAGTTCCCTTCTGCATCACGTAGCATCTGATCCAGATTGTCATCCTGCGACCTATCCTCATGATTGAAAGCACAGTCCACAACCGGCATATCGTTGTCTCCCTCGACGATGTCATAACTACCTTTTTGTGTACTCTTCTCTTCACCGTGGCTGGTCCAACATTTGTACCCCTTTCTGAACCCCCTTCGAATCAAATGAGCTTCAATCTGCACTGATTTGCTAAACATATTTAGATTATTACAATCAATGCATGGACAGTACATATATTACATCTCCTTCTTCAACATATCCAGCTCAGCCGCTCTTCTAAAAGCAGACACGCCATTAATGTACTCCTCACTCACACGGTTCTCAATATACATCCAGCTTCGATCCATCTACGCTACACATGTAACGAATGAGTGCCAAAAATGATTAATAGCACTACTATATAGCAAATCAGACTAGCTATACGTACTTACACGTACAGGACATCGATCTATATATATTACGTAGGTATAGCTAGCTAGCTAGCCACATATTCATGACATAATAATGTTAAGCAAGAATATATAGAAGTGAACTACGAGTACTTACCCATTCTGATCAAATTGGCAAACTAGCTAACATTATCTTTCTAAACCTAGCTAGCTAGCTAGATCTAAACAAAAACGTATCTATCATCTCTTTCAATTACAAAAGCATGCATATAAATTATTAAAACCAATTGAGTACTAACCTCTGATCCCTAAGAAGACGGCAATATGTTTTCACTGAACTCCCTCAAGCAGGCCACTGCCTATCGCTCGACCGTTGTAGCGCAATGAAGACAGATCTGTGTCGAGATCAACCACGTACGCCTAGTATTTAATATGGTAGATTATCACAGACGGTTCCAACCACAAACGGTCTGTGATACCAATATATCACAAACAGTTCGTATTAATAATCGTCTATGAATTATCACAGACGATTATTAATACGAACTATCTGTGATGTCCGCAATATCTCAGACGGTTTGTTACAAGAACCATTTGTAATGTTCAGAATGTATTAATCGCATAAATTCATTTGAGCGAGGACCTTTGTTAAAAACAATAAGCTCACATAGTGGGTATGGGAATGCTTTATGTGGTGGAAGTGAGACTTTTCCACCTCGGCAACATTTATTATAAACAATTCGTTGGTGTCTAGAAGAACTCCTATGTTGATATCTTTCTTGAAACCAAAAAATAGCACCACATTTATTACACTCATAATCTGGACCGCCATAATATGATCGATTCACATACATGGCTAAAACAATGTAAGAAAAAATGTATTGAAAAAAGAAGAACAAAGAAATGGAATAGCGATGTGAAAGACACGAAAAAAGGGTGACAAAAGAAAGAGGAACAGAAAAATCGTGTAATGTAGAGCATATTGTCGAAGCGAACCTTTTAGCGAAGAAATTTGTTCCTTAAAAAGGGAAACACCTGCCTCTCTAAATGAAACTGTATTAAAAGACGACACGCCACCTGAAATGCGTAAGAAATGCAGTACAAACTATGGAACAAGCTATGTCAAAATCTTTATAATCGGAAACAAGGGAAAAGTAAAGTACACTTGGAAAATCTGAAAAAAGAAGCAAGCATGGAAAAAAAATACGTGATATGTTTTTTAAGTGTAGGTGAAGGAAAAGTAAAAAACACAAGAATAATGTGGAAAGAGATGACAAAAAGAAGGCACCTGTTCTACCAGCAGTGCGTAGCAAATTGGATAATCTTCTTTTTTCCTATTATTAGCTGCCTCAGCTGAGCTAACCAATGGAGAAAAATGGTCTCCTATTATGTATAGAGGCAGGGTAAAAAAAAGGTAAAAAATAGGAATATGAACCAGAAGTAATCGAAAAGAGGAAAGAAATAGTTATAAATATTGTAAGTAACCATGGCGACGCTTCCATGGAAGGAGCTTATTAACATCAGTGGGAAACACTGTAAGACAATAAAGAAAAGGGAGTAAAAAATAAGTGAGTAACTGAAACCATGCAAAAAGACTGGGAAAAGCAGATAATTCAGTGCACATAAGGTACGTAGTATTAGCAATGATCATACATGGCTGTGATGTTGTTTGTGGAAGCACTGGCGGATATCTAGAAGGCTGTGATGAAACTATCGAATGAACCGGTTGTTTTCCACGTAAAATTTCTTCACGGTGGGCTTTAGCAAAGGATGATGAATCCATAAAATCAAATAGCAAAAAGCAAAAGAGGAATAACGCAGGTATAGGCCTAGCACTGAAACAGAGAAAGTCGAAAGTTTGAAAATAATGGCAACAAAAGCAATGTAAGCAGGGAAGCATTTGTAAATGCGGTAGTAAATAAGACCACAAATATAGATTGTTTTAGGTGACAGCATATCGGAAGGGAATGGCTAAGACTATGTGTAAATCTTGATAGCAATACTATCTAAAGCCATTTAATCTAAGTAAATATGTATGTTGTATTCTAAGATAGCTAACCAATAATGGCTAAATGAAGGTAAACACGAAAGAGGTATGCATCAAATATAATGAAGAAAACACCAATTAGAAAGAATTATTATAGTCAGTGTAGAAACAAGCATGTAAGGAAACCTGTAGAGCACGAAAAATGTATAAATAGAAGTACAGCAGAATTATTACATATATAAACATAAATAAAACAAATCGCAAAAAAGAAACGACAATATTGTCATGATAATAATGACTAAATAAATGCGTTAAAAGCTAAGAGATGTACCTTATGTAGGCGCAGGTTTAGCAGTGAAAGAGAGAAATTCGAACGCTCGAAGATGATGTCGAGAAAAACAACAGAACTATGGTAGCATCTATAAATACGGTAGCAAATAAGACCAAAAACGTAAAGATGTCTTGCTGATGTCATATTGAATATAAACAGTAGGTAGAGAATAGTCGAAAGTGATGGAAGAAGGCAAAGGAATAGTAATAATAGTGCTGTAACAGGAACTAACTAAATGCGTTGAAACGAAGACAAACTATTAGAAACAATAAGTGAACCATAAGACAACAAATATGTGCAGTAATGAAGAAATGTCAAGAATAATAGAGATGGAAAAAACCAAAGGAATAATAAGAATAGTGCTACAACAATAACCAAATAAATGTGGCAAAAGGTAAGGGAATCTAAATAGTATATAGACTATAGGTAAAACTATGCCACCAGTAATAAAAATATCTGCAAACTGTACTGCTAAGAATGGCTGAACCATAGAAGGAGCGTCATGTACAGTAACGAAGAAATGTCAGCATTCTGTTGTAGGCCAGTGAATGAAACAATGAACATACCAAACCTCATGTCATATTGAATGTAAATAGTACGTAGAGAATAGTCAAAAGCATGTGTGAAGCTCGACACACATACCAAATATTTACAGTAGTACTATCTGAAACTATTTACCGAAACCATAACTAAACAAAGTCACACATGAAAGAAGCAATGTATGAAATGAATAAAGAGAGCAGTAATTAGAAACAACTATTATATGCAATGTAGAAATACATAAGCGAACATGATTTGTAAAAATGGTATCAAACAAGATGACAAACGTAGAGATGTTTTGAACAAAATGATAAATAAACAAAACCGCAGATCAAAGAAGCAACAATAGAATGTAGTAAAATTGCGAATCATAGTAGGTAACGACAAGCACCACTTGATAGCACAATGTAGGCATAAAGAAATAATTTTGACACCAACAGTATCTAAAATCATTTACTTTAACAAAGTCTATAGATTGTATTCAACATTAGCTAACGAAATGATAACTAAAAGATAGAGATCTATCACTACTAACAGCACATAGAAATAACAGCGATGGAAGAAGTTAAAGGAATAATTATAATAGTGCTATAATAATAGCTAAGTAAATGCGCTAAAAGGAAGACAAGCTATCGTTAATGTCATATTCCAATCTAAATAACACATAGAAATAGCAAAGATGGAAGAAGCTAAAGGAATAATAATAATAGTGCGGTAATAATAACTAACTAAATGCGCTAAAAGGAAGACAAGCTAGTAGCAAACGAAATCATAACTAAAGCATAGAGATCTATCGCTAGTGTCATATTCCAATGTAAATAGCACATAGAAATAACAGAGCTGGAAGAAGCTAAAGGAATAATAATAATAGTGCTGTAACAATAACTAACTAAATGCGGTAAAAGGAATATAACCTATTAGAACAATAAGTGAACCATAAGACAACTAATATGTACAGTAATGAAGAAATGTTAACAATAATAAAGATGGGAAAAAACAAAGGAATAATAATAATAGCACTATAACAATAACTAAATAAAGGTGATAAAAGGTAAGGGCATTTAAATAGTATATAGACTATACATAAAAATATGTGAGCAGCAGTAAAATTATCTGCAAACTGTACTGGTAAGAATGTCTGAACCATAGAAGAACCGTCATGCACAATAATGAATAAATGTTAACATTCTGTTGTAGGCCAGCGAATAAAACAATGAACATAGAAAACCGCAGATGAAACAAGCAAGCACAAACTGTAATAAAATTGGAAATCATAATAGGTAACAACAGGGCAGCAATAATAGAGAGCGAAAAAGACAAAGGAATAGTAATAATAGCACTATAACAATAACTAAATAAATGTGGTAAAAGGTAAGAGAATCTAAATAATATACACTATAGATAAAACCATGCCAGCAGTAATAAAAATGTCTGCAAACTGTACTGCTAAGAATATCTAAACCATACAAGAAGCGTCATGTACGGGAATGAAGAAATAAACATCGTTAAACGCAAGAGAAGTACCTTACAGATAGGTAAGGATAGGCACTGTTTTATAAAACAACACAGTAAGTTATGTAGAAGCTCCTCTGCATAGCAATAAAAAAACCACAAACATTAGAGTAGGAGGAATAATAATAATAGCGCTGTAACAATAACTAAATGAATGTGGAGATTAGCTAGCCAAATGATAAGCAAAGCATAGAGACCTATCGCTAGAACCATATTCCAATCTAAATAGTACATAAAAATAACAAAGATCAAAGAAGCTAAAGGAATAATAATAATAACGCTGTAACAATAACTAAATAAATGTGCTAAAAGCCACGCAAAGCTATCAACAACAATAAGTGAAGCATAAGAGGACTAACATATACAGAGTGAAGAAATGGTAGCAATAATAGAGACGGAAGAATGTGTAAGAATAATAACAATAGCTATAATAATAACTAAATAAACGAGGTTAAAGGCAAAAAAAAGTACCTCAGAGATAGGTAAGGATAGACACTGTGCTATAGCACAATGCAGTAAGTTATCTAGAAACCCCTCTGCATAGCACCCAAAAAAACACACACATTAGAGTAAAAGAAATGATAATAATAGTGCCATAACAATAGCTAAATGAACGTGCTATAACCCAAGAGAAACTATTAGCAAAAATAAGTGAACATAAGAGGGCCAATGTGTAATGAAACCATAAGGAAAATATAGAGATCTTTCGCTAATGTTATCTTATAATCTAAATAGCATATGCCCAATAGATAAAATTATGCTAGCAGTAAAAAAAATATGTGCTAATAGAAAATCGCAGACGAAAGAAGCAAGCACAAAATGTAATAAAATCGGAAATCATAACAGGTAACAATAGGCACTACTTTATAGCAGAATGCAAACATAAAGAAAGAGGAATACATAATAGGCAACTTTGACACCATGTAAAATTGTTTAGTTTAATAAAGTATGTACATTCTATTCGACATTAGCTAACCAAACCATAAGCAAAGCATAATGCGCTAAAAGCCAAGAGAAGCTATCAGCAATAATAAGCGAACCATAAGAGAACTAATATATACAGAATGAAAAAATGTCAACAATAATAAAGATGAAAGAAGACGTAGGAATAACAATAATAGTTGTAACAATAACAAAATAAATGCGGTTAAAGGCAAGAGAAGATCGGATTACTTTATAACACAAAGTATGTACATTGTATTCTAGATCAGCTAACGAAATCATAAGTAAAACATAGAGATTCTTTGCTAATGTCATCTTCTAATCTAAGCAGCACATGGACAGTAGATAAAACCATGGTAACAGTAAACAAATTCTCCAGGAATTGTGTATAACACTAAAAAATAGCACAACTATTAGAGTAGCAACTGAAATATGTGAAAATCATATTAGCAAGAATAAACAGTAGAAAACAGCATAAGTATCGGCAAGCACCTCTGTATAGGCACCACTCTATAGCACACAAAACAAGCATGTAAACAAATATGCGAAAATGAACAATAATAAAAGTGGCATAACAATTACTAAATAAATAAGGTAAAGGTAAAGCGAAGCACCTTATAAATCCGGAACACGAAGCACCGCTTTACAATATATACAATGTAGAAAGTTATGCCCAAGCACCTCTGTATAACAGTAAAAAAAAAGCACACATATTAGAGCACCAACAGGAATCCGAGAGTAGCGGATAAATGTCAGCAATAATGGCTAAGAGAAATCTGGGTTGGATAATATAAGATAAACCCTAAAAAATCATCAGAAGTAGTATCTAACAAACCGAAAGAACAAATCAGACAAAAAACACACTAACCCAAACCGCTCAGCACAAATCTAGCGCGGCTAAACCGATTAAAAAACACACTATAATCCAAAACGACTAACACAAATTTAGAGCTGGCAGCAGCACGTAAACCCTAAGAAAACCCTAAAAGAAAATACCCTAATCCAAACATGCAATCCACGTTAGCTAACCGGTACGCAAACCACAAGAACAAGAAGAACGAAACAATGAGTAGCGAATATATGTCACCAATAATGGCTAAGACAAATCTGGGCTGCATAATATCAGATAAAGCCTAAAAAATCCTCAAAAGTAGTATCTAACAAACCGCAAGCACAAAACCGAAGTCACGAACAAACCGCAGACCAACGAACTGGAATCAAAAAGAAACTGCACCATGACGTAAACCCTAAGAAAACCCTAAGCAGCAGTACCATAATCCAAACACGTAATCCACCGTAGCCACCGCTAGGCAAACCACAAGAACAACAAGAAGCAAAAAAACACATGCGGCAACAGAAGATCACTGAACTACCATTCTACAAATCGGAAGAAAACAAGAAGGAAAGAATACCTTGGACAAAAGCGCACACCCAGAAACCGAAGCCACGAACAAATTGCAGGCCAACGAACGCGAATCAGAAACAAAGCGCCAGCGCCGTGCTGAAAGCGAGCGTTACAGACGAAGCAAGGAAACCAAGAAATGAGCTAGGCAACACCGCAGGAAGAACCGAGAAGACGGAGCGAACGGACGCGTTGTGCTATCCAAAAAGCAAACCAATCTTGTGAAAAAGTCCGCACAAACCCCGAAAACCCCCACAGTGCATCGCCCTTGCTCTCGAAGCTTTCCACAAAATGAGGCAAAACAAACGGGCTGAGCACGCGCAGCGCAACCCGCGCCATGCTAACCAGCGGACGCCGAAACCGACCAAATGAGCGCAACGCAAAGCATCGCTGGAACGACCAAACCAGTCCGCTCACGCACACGCGTCGAATCAGCAGCACACGGGCACCATGTGGCAGGGGCGAGCGACGAAGAACTCCCCAACTTTCATATACGAAGTATTCCTTGTAGATAAAAATCTACTATGCGTGTTCTGAAAAGCTTTGTTGTTTCCCACATTAGTATGTTGTTGTGAATGTAATGGGAAATAAGCTCGTTGTAATATTGTAAAAGTAATAACTGTTTCAGAAAATATCAATATAATCAGACAAGTTTGTTGGTACGGATTTACGAAAATGTCTATAACTGTTACCGGAGTGCTACTATGCTTTGGATATACGCTGAACTGTTTTTTCTTTCAGTTCCATTTTTATTTGTCCTGTGTTATTTTAACTCCTGTGGCTCCAAAAGTTTAGATTGATTATGGGGTAGTATTATATCAAAATTTCGGTTAAGCTAGTATAGCTTTGGGATTAGCTAACCTGGTTATTTTAACTCTAAACCAAACACAAGCATAGTGCATGTTTAAGCTGAAATAGAAAAATCCCGGTAAAAGTGGCATCTGAATGACGCAAGTAACCACGTCAAGAAAAAAGTGTTAGAATGATCTCAGGGCATTTGGCCCAACGGCCAAATGCCCCCCTTGTTCGCGCACTGATCGGGGGCGCCCAGCCCAATAGGCTGGTAGGCCCCTGTCGCCAGCGCCACATAAATAGAGGTGGGGGCCGGGGCGGCACGAACACCAAGGTTCACCGTGCCGCCATCTACCCACCGACAAAACCCTAGATCCGATCTAAGAGGGGGCGCTCCAGCGACGGGAAGCACCACCGCCAGATCGCCGCCACCCGGGACACGCCGCCGCCAAGGAGCCCCGCACCTCTTCCCCGACCGTCGCTGCCCGTGCGCAGACTTCACTGAGCGTACCAGCGATGGCCAACCCCTCCTCCTCCACATCGGATGGTTAGTCCCCTCTCTCCCTCTCGGTATTACCTCAAGAACCCGAACCTGTAAAGAAACCCCGCTAGATCTAACCTAGGAGATCCTAAAAGCTAACCTAACAATGGTATCAGAGCACCCTAGGCGTAGATCTAGACGGAAAAAGAAAAGAGAAAGAACCCCCCCTTAACCCTAGAAAATGGCAAAAGATCAGAAAGGGGAACGGGTGAAAACCCTAACCCTAGATCTGAAAAGAGCTTACCTGGCCGTCGTCGCCGGGCCGTCGTCGTCGCTGGCGTGCGGGAGATCGGCCGAGCCTTGGGCTCGCTGGCGCTCCACGTACGGACCACCGTCGACGCGCGGGACATATCCAAGAGCGCGCGCTCGGAGGGGCGCCGACACGGAGCCGCTCGACGGCGGCGCACTCCCTCTCAGGGGAGCGCGCACGCCGGCGAGAGGGCCCATGGCGACGCCGGTCTTGGGGGAGAGACAGGATGAATTAGGGTTTCGGGGGCGTCCGCCGCGAGCCGGTTTTGATCCGGCAAGAACGCCGCGCAGCCGTTGGATGCGATCGGACGGCTGATATCGTGCGGGCTGGCTTTCGGCCCAGGCGGGCGAGTGGTTTCGCGGCCCAGGCCCAGATTGCGCGCGAGCGCGATCGGCCGTGAGGAACGAGAGCCGTCGTGGGCGAGCTGATGGATCGCGCGGAGGCGCCAAAGGCTGTGGCCGCGCGGGATTGAAGCCGTTGGATTCGCATCCAACGGCTGAGACCGCTGCGGCGCGGGGGAGCGAGCGGCAGCGCGTGAGGCCGTGGGCGCGCGCGCGTGAGGCCGGCTGGGCCGGGTAAGCAGGCCGCCGAGGCCGCGCGTGCGCGGTGGCCGGGGCAGGCTGCCGTGGGCCGTGGGCCGGGCCGAACAGGCCGAAATGCTTGTTTGCACAGTAAAATCCCGAAAATGGATTTAATGATTTTCAGAAGTATTTTTTGATGAATTTGATTGAAATTTGATTTAAAATCTCTGTAAATTTTGCACCAACGTGTTAATTTTTCCAGAGATTGATGAATACAGTAATAATGCTTCTGAATAATGAATTATTATTTTTAGAATAATTACAGTTTCCGCTGCAAAAGTTAATGTTGATTGATTTTCATTATTAAATTCGAACCAACGGGAGAATTTAATTTTGGAAAAATAGATATAAATCCCAGATAATTATGATATTGTTATTTTCTGACCAACGTTGATAATAACAGTATTATAATTTTTTAATTGATGATTTTATGCATTATTTCTATTTCTACCCAACGGTGATGTAGATTTAATGTATAGATAAAATTGATTTAATTGTGTGTCGTATTTTTGACCAACGTTGGAAATAAGGCATATAATTTTCCGATTATGTTCTCACTTTATTTGAAATATTTTTCAGGCGGATACAACTTGATGAGTTGTATCAGAGAGATCCCCACTCTTAAAGGAGATAATTATGGAGAGTGGAAGAAAAAGATAGACTTAGCGTTTATCTTGGCTGAGGTGGACTGGGTCCTCACTACAGCACGTCCCACTGAGCCTATGGCACCAATGAGGGGTCAAAATGAGGATGATACTGCTTGGCAGAAAAGACAGAGGGATCATGCTCCCTTACAGATGTCTTATGACCTTGATCATAAGAAATGGACCACAACCAACAAGAAATGTCCAATTGAGCCTGCAATTGTGGGCTCAATTGCAGAGTGTGACACTGTCACAGAGTACCTTGATAAAATAAAGAGTCAGTTCACTGGCTCTTCAAAGACTTATGCTACACAGCTGATTAAGCAGCTTGTGACAGAAAGGTACTCTGGCAGTGGCATAAGAGAGCACATACTAAGGATGAGCAACTTGGCATCTAAGCTTAAACCAATGGATTTGGCTCTCAAGGATGAATTCCTAATTCATTTGGTTTTTGCTTCCTTGCCGAAAGAGTTTGACACTATTGTTGTCAACTATAATATGCAGCCCGAGAAATGGGACTTGGAAAAATGCATAGCTATGTGTGTGCAAGAGGAGGAAAGAATTAAATCCTCACATGGTGGATCTATCAACTATGTGAAGGATAACAAGAAAAAGAACTTCAACAGTACCTCCTTCTCAAAGAACAAGGGAAAAGCCTCTTTCCATCAGCCTCAACAGAATAAATTTGCTGTAGACAAAGTCAGTGTCTTCACTGCAAGAAGACGGGACACTACAAGAAGAAATGTCCTGATTACTTAAAGATGATAATGGCAAAGAAAGGTGAGAACATTATTACCTTTATAAATGAATGCCTGTATGTGCAATATTCGAAATCCACTTGGTGGATTGACTCAGGAGCAACTGTTCATGTTGCTAATTCCTTACAGGGATTACGTTCGACGAGGACTACGCAAAGAAACGAAAGATGCATTAAAGTTGCAAATGGAGTCCAAGCTGAAGTTGAAGCCGTTGGCGATCTTTCATTAGAGTTAGCTAATGGCTCCAATCTTTTACTTAGAGATGTCCTTTTTGTTCCCTCTTTACAGAGGAATTTGATTAGTGTTACAAATTTGGACAAAGATGGTTATGATTGTAATTTTGGAAATGGCAAGTGTGAAATAATGTTTAATAAAGAATGTGTTGGTCTTGCCATCTTACATAATGAGCTTTATTTATTATCATTATGTGATGATGTGAATGTCGTATGCGATAATGGGAACGTCGCGTGCGAGAAAGTGATTGAATCCTTGTCTACGAATGTAAATAGAAAACGAAAGAGAACTCTAGATGAGTCGTCGAAATTATGGCACTGTCGTTTAGGCCATATTTCGAGGGGGAGAATAGAAAGACTAGTTAAGAATGATATTCTTCCTCCATTAGAGTTCTCAGACTTAGAACAATGCAGAGAATGCATTAAAGGAAAATATGTAAAGAAAATAAAAAAACGCTAAAAGAAGCACAGGAGTTCTACAAATTATTCACACAGATATTTGTGGTCCTTTTCCTGTGAAAAGTGTGGATGGATATGACTCGTTCATAACATTCACGGATGATTACTCCCGTTATGGATATATTTATCCAATCAAAGAAAGAAATGAAGCCTTGGATAAATTCAAGATATTTAAGGCCGAAATTGAAAACCAACACGATTTAAAGATTAAGATAGTCCAATCTGATCGTGGGGGGGAGTACTACGGTCGACATACCCCATATGGACAAATTCCTGGACCTTTTGCAAGGTTTTTACAGGAAAATGGCATAGTGGTCCAGTATTCTACACCGGGCGAACCTCAGCAAAATGGAGTAGCTGAAAGACGCAACCGTACCCTGATGGATATGGTGCGAAACATGATGAGCTATTTCACACTGCCATTGAGTTTATGGATGGAGGCATTGAAAACCGCCATTCATATTCTCAACAGAGTGCCTAGTAAGTCGGTGCCCAAAATACCGTACGAGATGTGGACAGGAAGAGTTCCTTCACTAAACCACTTACGTGTGTGGGGGAGTCCTGCTGAGGCTAAAGTATTTAACCCAAACCTTGGGAAGCTTGATCCCAAAACAGTAAGTTGCCATTTCATTGGCTACCCTGAAAAGTCAAAAGGGTTTCGTTTCTACTGTCCAGATAGATATACAAAGTTTGTAGAAACGAGACACGCTGTCTTCTTAGAGGATGAAATGATGAGAGGAAGTATGGTAGCTCGTGAGATTGACCTTGAAGAGAAGCGGGTGTATGCGCCCACTCCGATGATTCAAGAGCCATTCTTCACACTACCTGCTGTCGCTGCACCGACGGTGCAAGACACTGTGATGCCAGCACCTGTTATTGTTCCTCCTATGGCAACAATGAATGAGAATGAGGAACCTGTTCTTCAGGATCATATAGAACCTATTGCCACAGATGAGGGGGAGCAACAACAGCCTCAAACAGAAGATGTACCAAATGAGGAGGCCCCGAGGAGGTCTCAAAGAGTAGGAAGATCAACTATTTCTGATGATTATCAGATTTATCATACAGAGGAATTTCAAATGGAGGATGATCCCACCTCATTTGAAGAAGCCATGAGAAGCGAAAATTCCTCAAAATGGCTTGAGGCCATGGAAGAGGAAATGAGGTCCATGAAGACTAATAAAGTCTGGGACTTGGAAATTATTCCTAAAGGAGCCAAAACAGTAGGCTGTAAATGAGTCTACAAGGCAAAGCATGACTCCCAAGGGAATGTAGAAATATACAAAGCACGACTTGTGGCAAAAGGATTTACGCAAAGAGAAGGGATTGATTACAATGAGACCTTTTCTCCAGTCTCATGTAAAGATTCCTTCAGAATCATAATGGCATTAGTAGCACATTATGATTTAGAGTTACATCAGATGGATGTAAAGACGACATTTCTTAATGGGGATTTGGAGGAAAATATTTACATGGCACAACCGAAAGGTTTTGTCGTGGAAGGAAATGAAAGAATGGGATGCCGCCTAAAGAAATCAATATATGGGTTAAAGCAAGCTTCAAGACAGTGGTACTTGAAGTTTGACAGTACAATAAGAAAATTTGGGTTTAAAGAGAATGTAGAGGACAACTGTGTTTATGCAAAGTTTAAAGATGGGAAGTTTATCTTCCTAATCCTGTATGTGGATGATATCCTACTAGCTAGTAGTGATGTCAGTCTGCTACTGGAGACAAAGAAGTTTTTGTCCTCAAACTTTGATATGAAAGATCTTGGTGAAGCTTCGTTCGTTCTAGGGATCGAAATTCACCGGGATAGAAACAAAGGGACATTGGGACTGTCACAAAAGACATACATAGAGAAAGTCTTAAAGAAATTTAGGATGCATAAATGTAGTCCTTCACCTGCACCTATAGTCAAGGGCGACAGATATGGGGATTTTCAATGCCCCAGGAACCAGTATGAGATCGATCAAATGAAAGCGGTTCCATATGCTTCAGCTGTCGGAAGCTTACAGTATGCTCAAGTGTGCACACGCCCTGACTTAGCATTTGTTACCGGGTTACTTGGCAGATTCCAGAGCAATCCTGGAATAGAACATTGGAAATTGATAAAGAAAGTCTTGCGTTATTTGCAAGGAACAAAAGGCCTCATGATGACATACAGAAGATCAGATTTACTCCATATAGTGGGGTATACAGATTCTGATTTTGCGGGAGATGATAGAAAGTCTACA
The DNA here is from genome assembly GCA_017311315.1 of Dendrocalamus latiflorus. NCBI lineage: Eukaryota > Viridiplantae > Streptophyta > Magnoliopsida > Poales > Poaceae > Dendrocalamus > Dendrocalamus latiflorus. The sequence continues at coordinate 36,206,699 of CM029652.1, read as the reverse complement.
TCCGGATATGTGTTCACTCTCGCAGGAGGAGCTATATCGTGGAAAAACTCAAAGCAAACCGTCACTACATCGTCCACAATGTATGCTGAGTTTGTAGCATGTTATGAGGCCACGGGGCAGGTGAACTGGCTAAAGAAGTTCATACCCGGTTTAAAAGTGGTTGACGACATCAATAGACCACTTAAGTTGTACTGCGATAATGAACCCGCAGTAATGTATGCCCACAACAATAAGTCAAGTGGTGCTGCCAAACACATTGACATAAAGTACTATGTTGTGAAAGATAAAGTTCGGGATCAAATTATAAGTCTTGAGCATATAAGTACCGCAAAGATGCTAGCGGATCCGCTTACTAAAGGCTTACCACCCAACGTGTTCAGAGAACATGTAGCCGGCATGGGTTTAAGGGAAAGCCTATGATTCCTGGACTAAAAGATGGCCCAAAAGATTAAAGTAACTATTTCAGAACAGAGGGGTGTATTGTAGCTGTTGAATCTATCGGCGATTGACCGTGACGATGAGACATGTTCTATGCACTAATCTGTGATGGGATGTGTAAAGGCAAAAGTAATTAAAGATAAAGCATAGATTGAGATCAAGGGGGAGAATGTTAGAATAATCTCAGGGCATTTGACCCAACGGCCAAATGCCCCCCCTTGTTCGCGCCCTGATCGGGGGCGCCCAGCCCAATAGGCTGGTGGGCCCCTGTCGCCAGCGCCACATAAATAGAGGTGGGGGCCGGGGCGGCACGAACACCAAGGTTCACCGTGCCGCCATCTACCCACCGACAAAACCCTAGATCCGATCTAAGACGGGGCGCTCCAGCGACGGGAAGCACCACCGCCAGATCGCCGCCGCCAGGGAGATCGCCGCCGCCCGGGACACGCCGCCACCAAGGAGCCCCGCACCTCTTCCCCGACCGTCGCTGCCCGTGCGCAGACTTCACCGAGCGTACCCGCGATGGCCAACCCCTCCTCCTCCACATCGGACGGTTAGTCCCCTCTCTCCCTCTCGGTATTACCTCAAGAACCCGAACCCGTAAAGAAACCCCGCTAGATCTAACCTAGGAGATCCTAAAAGCTAACCTAACAAAAAGGAGGAAGTCCTGAGCTAACATTTTAAAATGGGAAGTGGATTGGTATAGACAAAGTGTGTTAGCTAGCATGTGTGAGTAGGGTGAAAAGTATGCTGTCTCATGCATATCAAGTGAAATATTTCCTCCTCTATTGACGCATGCGAGCACGTCAAGAGAGTAGAAAGTGAACTCGTAAATGTAGAAAGCTAGTCTGAATTGTTTCCTGATGCTGACAATATATGGCCACTAATGTCTATCTTACTGCTAACACACTTGATTAGTCAATCAAAGTGATGAGCTAGCGTACGCTTATCTGGTCTCAGAAAACTTAATGCAAACTCGCCTCTTAATTAGTAACGTAGTCAGCCACATCAACGAGGCATAAATACTCTCCGTCACACGGGAAGTCAAAACTGACATCTGAATTCTGACCACTCAGTCAAAAAAATTTAGTAGAAAAGGGAAGAACTAGGCCCTAACAAAAGAACTCGCTCCCCGAGCGATGACATACGCGAGGACGTACGTACATCCAGCAGCCCCGTGTTAGCTACCAACAGATTTCTATCTATATATAGGACCAGGCCCAGCACCATTGTCATCACAACAGCAACAGCTGATCTACCAACAACAGTTTGATCATCTCCTCGCCGGAATAGACATGGCGTCGAACGTGGCGGTGCGCGTGATCGGCGGGTGGGCTTGCCCCTACGCGATCCGCGTGTTCGTGGCTCTGAAGCTCAAGGAAGTGGATTACGAGTTCCTGCAGGAGCAAGTCGGCGTGAAGAGCGAGCTGCTGCTTAGGTCCAACCCCGTGTACAAGAAGATCCCCGTTCTGCTCCACCACGGCGAGCCTGTCTGCGAGTCCATGATCATAATCCAGTACATCGATGAGGTCTGGACATCTCATGGCCAGCCCATCCTTCCTGCCGAGCCTTACAATCGCGCCATCCAGCGATTCTGGGCCCAGTATACGGATGACAAGGTACATTAGTTAATTCGTAGCTCGTGCAGTGATGCGCCGCTCCCCTCCTCTCCTTTGATTATTTCTTGTCTTTGGGACCGGCGTATGCACACAATCGGAGCTAGATCTTTAATTTTTTTAAAGAGCAAGTCATTTTAGTATGTGAATTTGCCATTAATTACGCTACTCTTGAAATTTGATCAATTTTGTATATGTGTAGATTGCACCTGCGTTCCTCGTCTTGCGGGGAGTGATCAACGGAGACAGAGACGATGCCGTAGACCAAGTGTACACTGCCCTGCAACATTTGGAGGAGGCCTTTGTGATGTGCAGCCAAGGGAAGCTCTACTTTGGCGGCGACAACATTGGCTTCTTGGACCTTGTTTTGGGGTCACACGTTGGCTGGTTCAAGGCGGTGGAGAAGATAGCTGGCGTCAAGATCCTCGACGAAACACAGTTCCCTAAGCTGACGGCATGGGCATCTCGGTTCTGCGCACATCATGCCGTGAAGGATGTCATGCCTGATACCGACAGGCTTGTGGAGTTTAGCGCTACGCTGAACGCTGCCTTGAAGGCTAAAGCTTCCAAGTGAAATCACTTTTGCATCTCGAAATTACCTTCGTACTACTATAGGCTTTTGTTTTGAAATAGAAATATACCCCGCTCTAGATGTTATCAGAAAACAACTTTGGTTTAGAAATGAAGAAACAAACCCGTGCATATGTTGCCACAATGCAGGCCCGTCTGCCTTCCTACATTGTGGCGACAAATGTTCGGTATAACATAGCAACAAGATGATGTTGTTTTGTCATATTATTTGGTGTTTGTGTGGTGTCTCGATCCCTGAGTTGGTGTTGTATTCACTTATCTCTGTTAACGGAACGAAGCATAGTTGATGCCCTTGTTTTATTTTTTTTTATTGAAAATGGCGCTTCAACGTTGAATCCTCCGGGAATTGTCTAAGTTCTCTCCCTGATTCCCTACGAAACCTACAACGTACTTATGGTAGTTGGAGACAATGTTACATGCTGAAATGTTTTGTCTATTCACTCTCCCTGTAGCTGCTTTGATCTTGTACGCGGTCAGGGATGAAGTCTTGAAAATCCTAGAATCTAATAGTTAAACAACATATTTCGAATATTGACTTATAAATCTATACTAATATGAAAAGTGCCATTTTAATTAAATTATTTGTCACCCAACTATGTTAATACCCTCCTCTCCCGATAGTTAGATCAACATAATCTAATGACTACTGTTGCAACTTGGTCCCACCATCTGAATATCTACACTGTTTATTCAGTTCATCCAACATGCACGATTGCAAGTTGGTCCTACCAATCCCGCTACCTCGCGCGTTCGCCTGCCCGGGCACCAATGCCTCACGCTGCCCCTCGGTAATCATGCCCCCGCATCATGGCCGCAATCCACCGGCGCCGCCCCTCAAGCCCGCACTCCATTGGCTCCGCCGAATGCTCCCCCGCTCCCACGACGCGCCCTGCTCCGCCGCTTTGCCCCACCTCCATGCTCCACTGCTCTGCGCCACTCCGCCCCCACGTTGTCGCTCCTTCCCCTCCTCCACTCCACCCCCTTGGCTCCTGCTCCATCCCCCTCCGCCCCTTGCCGCCACCCTTCGCTCCCATGCCGCCCCTTGCTCTGCTGCACTTCATGCTCCGCCCCACTCGGCTCTTGCGGCACCGCTTCAACACACTCCCCCCCCGGCTCAAGTATGTGCCCTGCGCCGCCTCCTCTGATGTCCGTGCCCTACGCCCCCTCTTCCAGTCTGACGACGCCCGTGACCCGAAACATCGGCACAACACATCCATGCCTCAAATAACAGAAGGTGTGTGATGTCCTCCCCATCTTCTTGAATTGAGTTGATTGTGGAAAATAAGCTCCATTATCATTATATCATAACAACTTGTTGCTTTTAGCATGTAATTGCCTTCCAAATAGAACTTAAATCCCTCTAGTTTCTTTTGACGACCATTTTATGCACGCAAAATTGGTTACAATACAGGTCACGATTGACATATATCACAAATACACGGTTCATGGCACATTTTCTTCAGTTCATTTGGTGCTTTGTAATATATTGGGTTCTTAATGATCAGTGATGTTGCTGATGTCTAGATGAATATGGTACTTCTACCCCGGTACTTCGACGAAGGCTTTTCAACCACGACACTTCGACCATGGCTCTTATCGCAACTCTGGTCGTAGCGCTCACGCAAAGCGTGTACTACTTGTCCTCAACCATGTCGGTCTTCCGAGCACCGACTAGGTACTATAGTTTATGACTATCGATGGTTACTGTAGCTACAACTATCAACTGATTCACTGTAGCTATAACCACACACACAGATATGACCATGTTTATGACCACACATAGACCTGACCAAGTTGACTCCTCAGATTTCGAGTCCTTCGACCCCGGAGTCTTGACTATGGCACTTTGACCACGGTACTTCGACCACGGCATCTCGACCACAGCTCTTCGCCCACGGGAACTTCGACTATGGCATCTCGACCACAACACTTACCGCAACTCCGGTCGTATCGTTCACACAAAGCCAGTACTATGGTCTTCGACCACGCAGGTCTTCCGAGCACTGCCAGGTACTGTAGCTTATGACTGCCGGCCAATTTCTGTAATTACGATTATCGACCTATGACTAACAACCGGTTCACTGTAGCAACAACCACAAACGTAGATCACAGATCTGACCAAGTTGACTCCTCACAACTTTGAGTCCTTCAACCACAGCACTTCGATCCAGTACTTTGAACACTGCGTCTCGACCACGGCTCTTACCGCAACTCCAGTTGTGCCATTGACACAAAGCCATTGCTACTGGTCTTTGACCACCCAAGTCTTCTGAGCACCGACCAGGTATTGTAGCTTATGACTACTGACCTGCTACTTTAGTATCTGACTATCGTCCGTTTACTGTAGTTACGACTATCGACCGGTTCACTGTGGCTACGACCACACACACAGACCTGACCAAGTCTATGACCACACAGACCTGACAAAGTTGACTCCCTACAACTTCAAGTCCTTTGACCATGGCACCTCGATCATGGCACTTTGACTATGGCGTCTCAACCTTGGTTCTTACCGAAACTCTAATGTATCGCTCACACATCGCTGGTACTACTAGTCTTAGACCATGCAGGTCTTTTGAGCACTGACCAGGTACTGTAGCTTACGACTACCGACCAGTTACAGTTGCTTACGACTATCAACCAGTTCACTGTTGCTATGACCACACACATAGCCCTGACCAAGTTGACTCCGTAAGACTTTCATTCCCTCGACCACGACACTTCGACTATGGTACTTCAACCACGGCATCTCGACCACAACTCTTCAAGCACATTTTGTGAAAGTGTGCTTTTGCAAAATTGAAGGCAAAAACGAATGGGAGGAGGAGGCGGGTTTATCTTGAGATAGCAATGAGTCAAAAATGGGCCAAAATTAGTGAATAATGCTGGGCCGAGGCTGAGATTTGGCCCAAAATGAAAAGGAAAAAGGAAATTGATTTATGAGTTTTTATTTTGGCTGGTCATTTTATGGAATTTTTAGATATATAGAAAGAGTTGTAACAATTATGAAAATTATTTTGAAGGCTCCTGACATAGTGTACAGTCTTGTGTAATTTTTCAAATATTTTATCTACTTTAAATTTGACTCAAAAATTCTTTTATGTCCCTATTTTATTAAAAATGTACTATTTGAATTTGGAAAATTTTAGAAACATGTTCAAAAATATTACAGCATTTATTTCCAGGACAATGAACTTATATTTGCATTTTTGGGATAGTTGGATTGGTAAAAGCGTAGGAGCGATATTGCTCTTGTTTGATATTTTGTATTGTTGTGACATATGTTTAGATGAGTTGTTTGTTGTAGGTGAAGTTGCTATGGGTTTGGTGTCTTCCACACATTGCTCCACTCTGCGTTGTTAAAGACAGGAGTATGGTAGAATAGTAGATGATTGCTTATTGTTGTTTTGGATATCTTACTTTACTTGCCATAATTATATTTATATTCATGTGTATTGTTTCATATGTTGTGGTTTGATGAAGTTGAAAGAATGATGATAACGGTTGATGGTAATATAGCATGTGGTAAATAAGTATTGGTAATATTACGTCGTTTGCATACATAACATGAGAAAATACATATGAGCCAGGGTAGTGAGAAAGCCATATGGCTAGTCCAAAGTGCATGAGCCAGGTTGGTGAGAAAGGTATATGACTAATCTAGAGTGCTCTTGAGTAAGACCTACATAGATAGGCACCTCCACGGGATGGAGGGAAGAGGGTGAATGCCGACGGGTGTGCCGTCAAATGTACCAGTATGAGCTTAGAGGTGCATGTGAACATGACATTGCATTGCATGATAATGCATTGATGAGAAGATAGCATGCGGACATGACATTGTGTTGCATGATAATGCATTGATGAAAAGTTAGCATGTGGACATGGCTTTTGCATTGCATGATAATGCATTGATGAAGAGAAAAGAAGTAATATGTTGTGTATATTGACATCTTATGTATATTGTTGGTGCTAATGCATTGATGAAAAGAAAAGTAGAAGTAATATGATGTGTGTATTGTCAAATATTATGAATGTTGTTGATGATACTGTTTTACTTTGTACTTGCTGAGTTTTGGACTCACCTTTACTTATGTTGTTAATTTTAGGTGATTAACGAAGATAGCATTCATAAGAAGGGAATAACACATGATCACTGCATGCACCATTGTTGCTCCACTTTCCACATATAGAGATGTAACCAATAGTGAATTGGTTTATGCAAACTTTAGCATTTGGTTAATGAGTTTCCCTTACGATGTAATGACATTAGTTTGGTCGTTACTTGCTAAGTATCTTTGGTTAAACTTATATTTGGTTGGTCTTCATTAATATTAATTATTGTTCTTTTATTGTCACTTGAATTTGTGTTAAGTAAAGTCTTGTGAGTTGGGGTAAGATTATTGTTGTTGGCAAGGAATGGATTTAGTGGTAGCATTCTGGACTCATGTTGGGCCGGAGTGTTGCACACGTAGAAAACAAAAATATGTTGATGTCACTACTACAAAACAAGCTATACTAGACGCCTCACCACAGAAGGCTATATCTTCGGGCCTGATACTGTAAAGTATGCTAAAGAAAAGTTCGCCTGATTAGAGACCGATTGCTAGCAGCTCAGTCAAGACAAAAGAGTTATGCAGACAAGAGGCGAAGGCCATTAAGTTTCGAGATTGGAGACTATGTCTACTTGAAGGTGTCACCCTTGCAAGGAGTTAAGCGGTTTAAAGTCAAAGGCAAACTCACCCCACGCTATGTTGGGCCATTTCCAATTGTGGCCAAGAAAGGAGAAGTTGCTTACCGGCTAGAGCTGCCCACGAATCTAGCCGGTGTACACAATGTCTTCCATGTGTCTTAACTTAAGAAGTGTCTTCGGGTACCAGAAGATCAAACCCCATTGGAGGCAATTGAGCTCGAGAGTAATTTGACCTACAAAGAGCGCCCCATCAAAATTTTGGACACAGAAGAAAAGAAGATAAGGCACCAGACCATTCGCTTATGCAGAGTACAATGGAATCATCATACCAAGAAGGAAACCTCTTGGGAACGCGAAGATCGGCTGAGAAAAGACTATCCCTACTTATTTACAAACTAGGCTGAATCTCGGGGTCGAGATTCTTTTTAAGGGTAACATTCGGAAATTTTTGAATATTGAGAAATGTGGAGTTCTTACGTTATGTTGAAATATACTTTCTTGATATTTGGATTTTAATGGATTTCCCTTGAATTTTTGGTTAAGGTTCCAATAATTGAAGAAATTTATGAAAAATAAAATTAATAGAAAGCCAAGAAAGAAATGTGAAAATAATAAAAATTTATAATTTAAAAATCGAATATGAAAAGATGATCCATTAAAAGGGAGAGGTGTAACTTGAATCAAAAATTTAAAATTCACTTTAGGTTTATAATAGCAATAAACAAAGGTAAATGAATAAAAAATATATATAAATATATGCATCATACTAAATAAATACAAAGATGAGTTTAACAATAAAGAAATAAAAATAAGTAAATAGGCAAATGAACAAAAATATGAATATATATATATATATGTATGTATATATACATGAGTATAGGTATATATGTATAAAAATAAAAAAAATAATAAATAAAAAATGTGTTTTCAGCCTAGCCAAGCAGGCCCAGGCCGGCCCATTTCTCCTTCTTCTCCCTCCATTTGCTTCAGCGCAGCTGAAGCCTCGCCTCGCCGCTTCGTCGCTGCTCGCCTCCTCGCCGCGTGCCGCACTCTCCACCGGCCGCTATCGCCCACAGTCTCCACCGCCCCCGCCCAGAGCTTGCTGACCCGTCGTGTCGCCTCGGTCAGCGCTTCGGGAGAAACGTCGTCGCCCACAGTTCTTCTGCCGCCGCTCACAGTATCCACGCCGTCACCCATAGTTCCCCGCCCCGTCGCGTCCGATCTCATCATGGGTGATGCAGTGTCGCTGCCGCCTGACATGGACGCGACCGGTCAGCCGCCCGTCTGTCGCCGGCCCCTTTCTGCCGGCTATAAATTCCCGTACGGGCCTCCCTTCGCACCGCGCCACTCCCCTCTGTCTTCCAGTCCCAAGAATTGGTTTCCTACGCCTCACAGCTTGCCGGTAAACTCCTTCTTCCCCAACGCTGGCCGCTGAGCAAGCCCCGATTGGAGCCACACCGAGTCGATTCCACCGAGCCAATGCATCCTTAGGGCAGCGCGGAGCCTTCCCCATCCTTGGCCAGGCTTCTCCCCACCTCCTCTTCGCCGGTGCCGAGCGCCTCCCCTGCTTGCCGCCGCCGCACGCCGCTAGACCACCACCGCCGTCCCCAAGCTTCCCATGCCCCTGAGGTAGCTTCCTCAGCTCGCCGATATGCTCCCTTATGAATTAATTGGGCTCCCTGCCGTGCGCCACCATAACCCTTCCCCCCTGTTACGCCGCCGCCCTTGGTCATCGCCGACCGCCAGCGCCGCCAAAATGGCCGGTGGGACCGGGCCCAGACGTGCGCGCGGGCATGAGCATCCCAATTTTGGAATGCTCATGGCTGGCCGCCACTTCCTCTGCCGGCAGCGAGCTCGTTGTTCCTCAGCAGGAGGAAGAAAGAGTACTGTAGCTGGCCGGTTAGGACAGGATTAACGTAAATAACGGTTAAGACAGATCATTAATGCTAAATGTGGTTAGTTAATGCAGATCACTCACTCACAAGTGGGCCATGCCTCTTAAAATTAAATAATACCCAGCCCCACCTGTCATAGACATAGAGGGAAGATAATAAAAAGAAAAAGAAAATTTTAAAAAGGCTTAACTTATTCATTTTAACTCCAATAAAGTGAAACAAATTTGTAAATTCATCTAAATTCAACCTCTATACAATGGAACCAAAAACCATAATTTTTGGAAGCTCATTTGAATTTTTGTGATAATTTATTTGGTTTGCTGATTTTTATCTAAATTTTCACGCTACGTAAAAATAGCGTACAAGGCCTAGGAAGAAGAAGCCAAAGCTGAAGCAACCCTCGACGATCAATACCAAGTCAACTGTGACCAAGGCGAGTCAATACTTTGATCATGTTGAAACTACATTTTTGCAAATTAATTCCGTTTTAAATTTTCAAATTGCATGCTGTTATTTTATATGCAAATTTATGTTCGATTTCAAGCTGCTAGTTATATACCCATTAATGAATTTGTTAGTATTACTCTCATTTGAAACCTTTGAATATCTGAGCCTTGTCACCTTAGCGAAAACTATAATGCTAGAGCTTTCGAAAATAAGTCTACAGTTATTCGCCCTGCTTAGTATTGCTTAGATATTCTGGGGGCACCAAAAATGCCCCAACACATCACTTTCAAGTATGAGAAATGGGTTTGGAAAGTCATGGTGGTAATGATAGGTGTATTTTGGTATGATCATTTTATGCTCCCAAAAATCTCAAACTGCTTAGCTATCTGGGCGGATGGTTTGGGGTATGATGCAGTGGTGCACAAGAGTGTGGTTAGTGGTAGAACCGCCCAGATAACCCTAAGGACCGAATCTTGTCATGACCTCCTGTGTAATACAAGTGCAAGCACAAGTCTGTAAAGTACAACTTGGGTTAGTAGATTTACTAGACCCTGAAAGTCATCTCATCGGTGGAGGAGGTGAGGTACTGTAACTGGCTATCCGTGTGACGACTTGAATGGAACACTCGCAGAGGGTGAAGTTTTCTGCGGCGTGCTAGTCGGTGTGGGTAGTCCAGCTGCTAGCCGCATAGGGGAAGCACATCCCGCACAACTTATGGAACCTGCTACAAGTAGGAGAAGCCCATATGGGTGAGATGATAGAAGAGGCGAGGTATCTTGAACAGTTATTGTGATAATCTACTCAACCACATGACAAAGTAATCGTGTGGGGTAACGAGCGGATTGTCTCTTGTGGGTAAAGTGTGCAAACTCTGCAGAGTCAAGACTATTCGAATAGCCCTATCCACTGTCAAGGGTGGACATGGGAACTTACCTAGATATAGTTCTATTTCAACAAACTTTGTGGGTGGAATTGGAAAAGTAGACGGTGGTGGAAATCCTGATTTGTGTTGCCCTGCGAGTCGTCCCAGTGATAATGTAAGCGGTTATATGGCTAAAAGATTAGTATATGGTGCAGAAACCATGTAATGGTGGATCGTATCTGGATTGCTATTATTATTGCCTTATTTCACATATTATGTTTTAAGTTCAAACTGCTAGGTCTTAGGAAATTTCTATGTAGTATGTTTAAAAGCAATTTATAGTAAATAAAATAACCCAAGCCTTTCCTTGATAAGCCATGCATGTTAATTATTGCATCCTGTGTATTAGCTCACAGAGCACGGTGGATTTGTGCTAACACTTGTATTACCAAAATCAGAAATAGGAACCCAAGACCACTACGCTTATGAAGATGCCCTTGCCACAGATGGAGGAAATAATGAAGGAAATTAGGGCAGCTTCTTCGATTTCAGGTCCTAGACAAGTTAACTTAATGGAGATTGTATGCACATATATTACCTAGGTTTAGATAATAAATGTTGCACACATTTACCCCTCAGTCGCTTGCCTATGGATTATGGTCTTACTTGGCTTTTGTTTCCACTGTTATTTTTTGTAATGTGGACATTTGGTCTGTTCGGCCCGTTTTGTAAAATTGTCGCCCGACGCAGTGTATTCAAAACTTGGTTATGTAATATTATGGTTATTATGCTTCATGCGATGTATGAGATGATGCAGCAATGTACCTGTGAGCACTATCTACTGATCCAGACAATAGTGCAAAAAATCATAGGGGATTCTAGATTGAAAAATCTGGGTCCGACAGAGCTGATATCAGAGCATACGACTGTAGGGTAAAAGCCTTAGGATGGTCATTAGAAAGGGCCTAGGATTACAATTTTGAAAATTTATAAAAAGGAGTTTCTAAAAATATAGCGTATTACTTCCTTTCTTACTCTTTCTAGATCTAATCTCATCCATCTTTCGTTAGTATTTTTGAAAAGATACTAACACTAGTGTCTTAATTTACAGATGTCGAGAGGAGCAGCTGAGGGACATTGGGACTACCTTGCTCATGGACTGCAGGAGGGAGAGTTTGCGAGCATTTTGCACAAACTACTGCACTATTTGGGCTACAAGGTCCAGCCCATCTACCGAGGGCATAAGGCCACTGAGGGAGCGGGGGAGTCATGGATTATGGAGATTTTCATCTATGTCATAGATGAAAAGGACCCACCCCTTGTCTTCAGGACTTTGCACCGGAGGAGCACCATCGCGACAGCTCTGCTAGACGCAGCTCGCCTAGTCGTGGCCCAATTATGCGACATTCACAGACCCCCACTATGGTAGTCACCGTTCCGCTACTACCCTTCCTGCCCAGAGGGAGCCAGATACAATGTGACATTCATGCCAACGACGGAAGACAACTCGATGCTTACGCATCAGATGCACCTCACCCGCGCCATGGGGACTGCTTACACCACCGTACTCGAGGAGATTTCTGAGCTTCGACAGCACCTACTCACCCGCCATAGTGAGGTGGTGATAGGGACGGGGTCCCGATCTTCCAACAGGTTATGGATATATTCGATTTGGTGGAGGTGCGACACAAATCGATCCGGCTTCCGAACGACACGTTCCGAACCCCGCAATCGCAGCACCACGTCTCCTCAGGTTATCAACCGTGCGCAGCCGGTTGACCTCGCCAAGAAGGCTAATCCTTGCCTGCGAATCGAAGAACACAAGCAAGAACAAGGAAGAACACAACTGAATTGCAGATGTATTGATTTAGCACTCGAAAGTTGGGGTCTCACAAACCGATGAACGGCGATACTGTTCAAAGACAGAATTAATCTAAGCAAAACCCAACCCTAATGGTGGGGGTGGCGGCTGGATATAAAGGATTAAGGGGCGTGCAAAACCCCTGGACGCGCCCTAATGGGCTCCAACACGATACAAAGCCGAAAGGCCCAAAAGACGGTGGCGCAGCACCCGGACAGATTCTGAATGCGCACTTGTTTCGACGATTCCCGTTGACTCAGAAGGTATTTTGACATGGGACCAGATCCATTGGAAAGGTAGTCTTCTCAGCTTTCCATAAATATGTAGAACGTCCAAAACGGAGTCCGGATACGATCTGGGCGTCCGTTTTAGTGCGGTCTGGTCCTGGACTCCGAATTGGATTCGAAGTCGGTTTGAATTGGGCCTCCAACATGATTCGACCGCCCTTGCTGGACTTGTGCGCCTCGTAGTCCTTCTTCAAGTACTTCTAGGTCCTCTCCATGGTTCCTAATCACAATTAAATCATTAGGTAGCAATCGATTCTCAAGTGAACAAAAAGAAGTACTTAGGAACGAGGTCACCTGTAAATTCAATTGTCGGGCGCGAGCTCTAGTGATTGGTCCTTGAATGTCAAGTGGAGGAGTGTTGTGTGTATCCAAAGAAGTGATGTCCTCATCATCCTCCCCCTCTTGAAGCGGAGTTGTCCTCAACTCAGCCTCATCTTCTTCTCCCTAGTATGGCTTCAAATCTGAAATGTTAAAGGTGGGACTAACCCCGAACTCGGGAGGCAATTCAAGTTTATATGCATTATCATTTATCTTCTCAACTATCTTAAAAGGACCAGCAGCTCTAGGCATCAATTTTGACTTTCTTAACTCAGGAAATCTATCCTTTCTCAAGTGCAACCAAACAAAATCACCCGGTTCAAGTTTAACTTCCTTTCTACCTTTACTACCAGTAATCCTATATTTTTCATTCATCTTTTCAATGTTTGCCTTAGTAGCCTCATGCATTTTAACAATAAAATCAGCACGCTCCTTAGCATCATTATGAACTCTCTCATTAGTAGGCAACGGTAAAATATCAATAGGGGCACGTGGATTGAATCCATACACTACCTGAAAAGGACTTACCTTGGTGGTGGAGTGTTCCGCTCGATTATATGCGAACTCAACATGCGGCAAACACTCTTCCCACAGCTTCAAATTATTCTTCAAAACAGCTCTCAACATGGTAGACAATGTGCGGTTCACCACCTCAGTTTGGCCATCAGTTTGTGGGTGACATGTTGTAGAGAATAACAACTTTGTACCCAACTTGTTCCATAGAGTACGCCAAAAGTGACTCAAGAACTTGGCATCACGATCTGAAACAATAGTAGAAGGCATACCATGCAAACGAACTATCTCTTTGAAAAAGAGGTTAGCAATATGAACGGCATCATCGATTTTATGACATGGTATAAAGTGAGCCATCTTAGAAAAGCGATCCACAACAACAAAAATGCTATCCCTCCCCCTCTTAGTTCTAGGCAATCCTAAAACAAAGTCCATAGAAATATCTGCCCACGGAATAGAAGGAACAGGAAGAGGCATATATAAACCATGTGGATTCAAGCGAGACTTAGCTTTTTGACATGTAGTGCAACGAGCCACAAACCGCTCAACATCTCGCCTCATCTTTGGCCAAAAGAAGTGTGTGGCCAGAACGTCCTCCGTCTTCTTAGCACCAAAATGTCCCATCAAACCGCCTCCATGCGCCTCCAAAATCCGGAAGTTGGAGCAATGGTGCGTGTGTAAGCTTGTCCTTCAAAAGATTAAAGGACTCCTCTTGTGATGGCCCCCAATGGAACACGACGCTCTTCTTTGTCAACTCAATCAATGGTGTCGCAATGGTGCTGAATTCCTTGACAAAGCGGCGATAAAATCCTGCAAGGCCAAGAAAACTCCGCACTTGGGAGACCGTCGTGGGCGTGGGCCAACTCCATATCGCCTCCACCTTGGCTCTATCAACCTCAATTCCCTGTGGAGTCACAACATAGCCAAGAAAAGAGACTCGATCTGTGCAAAAGGTGCACTTCCCAAGGTTACCAAACAAACGTGCATCCCTCAAAGCATTAAAAACAGCACGTAAGTGATTCAAATGTTCATCCATGGACTTGCTATAAATCAAGATATCATCAAAGTAAACAACCACAAATTTGCCAATGAAAGGACGTAAAACCTCGTTCATTAATCTCATGAAAGTGCTAGGTGCATTAGTTAAACCAAAAGGCATGACTAACCACTCATACAAGCCGAACTTAGTTTTAAAAGCAGTTTTCCATTCATCGCCAAGTTTCATTCTTATTTGGTGGTATCCACTACGCAAGTCAATCTTTGTGAAAATTGCAGCACCACACAACTCATCAAGCATGTCGTCTAGCCTAGGAATAGGATGACGATACCTTATAGTAATGTTGTTAATGGCTCTACAATCTACACACATACGCCAAGAACCATCTTTTTTGGGAACCAAAAGAACAGGAACAGCACAAGGACTAAGGCTCTCACGTACGTACCCACGGTCCAAAAGGTCTTGGACTTGTCGCTGAATTTCCTTAGTCTCTTCAGGATTGGTCCTGTATGCCGCACGGTTTGGCAAACTCGCTCCAGGAATCAAGTCAATCTGGTGCTCAATCCCTCGAATGGGTGGAAGTCCTGGAGGTATCTCATCAGGGAAAACATCTCTAAACTCCTGCAAAAGGTTAGTGACAGGAGCAGGCAAAGTGCAAGGCATATTATCAAGAGAAAATAAAGCATCTTTGCACACAAAAGCATAGCATGTATCATTAACATCATCAATTTCAGCAAGGTCTGATTTTGTGGCAAGCATAACAGAATTTTTCAAATGAATTACTTGCTGTTTTTCAGATTTATCATGTTCCTTTTGATCATTAGCAGCAGTAGCTCTCGCCCTATCGGCCTCTATAATCTCAGTTGGGGTCAAAGGCAGTAAAGTAACTTTCTTTCCCTTATGCATAAAAGTGTATTTGTTACTACTACCATGGTGTAAAGCATCATTATCAAATTTCCAAGGTCGACCCAATAAAACAGAGCATGCTTGCATGGGAACCACATCACAATCAACATGATCAGCATAACCACCAATGGAAAAATGGACTCGGCATGTTTGCGTTACCTTAGCTTTTCCAGAATCATTTAACCACTGAATATGGTATGGATGTGGATGCGGTCGCGTGGTCA
Source organism: Dendrocalamus latiflorus (assembly GCA_017311315.1). NCBI lineage: Eukaryota > Viridiplantae > Streptophyta > Magnoliopsida > Poales > Poaceae > Dendrocalamus > Dendrocalamus latiflorus. The sequence goes on along the minus strand of CM029652.1, from coordinate 36,191,054 downwards.
AGCCAAGCTTCTTGACCAAATCAGAACTCACCAAGTTGTTGCAGCTTCCTCCATCAATGATGACACGTGCGCGCCGGTTGTTGATTGCGAAGAAAGTCTGAAACAAATTATGGTGTTGAAGCTTATCGGGTTGTTGTACCTGTGTGCTGAGGACTCGCTGCACAATGATGCTCCGTAGCGTCGCTGTGGACGCCCCACCAAGGACCAGGTCGTCATCACCACCGCCATTTTCGTCCGAGGCAGCAGCAACATCATCATCCTCCTCAACATCCGAAGTGCTGTTGTAGCCTCCATCTTCTGTGGCGATGTATGCCCGTTGCCTAGGGCAATTCTTCTGCACATGACCAAGCCCATGGCAGCGGTGGCACTGAATGTCGGAGGAGCGGCCCGTTGAAGCCACGGAAGAAGAACTCTTGGCTGGAACCTGAAAGGAATTTTTTGAAGCATCTACAAAGCGTGACGTAGAAGGTGGCTTTGGTGGCGCTGCTGCAATCTTGTTCACAGGTGGTGGAGGAGAACGAAAACTCGAAGAAGACTTGGGCAGTCCCGTCGATGTAGTCGTGTGCGGCGTGTAGAAGGGTCGTCCGGTGCTTGCCTTCGCTGATTCCTTGTGTCCCTGCAATTCTTTTTCTGCAAGCATAGCAAGCTGGAACAACTGGTTGACAGTAGTAAATTCTTTATAATCAACAATGTCCTGAATTTCACGCCGTAACCCCCCGTAGAAACGACAAATCTTATCTTCCGTGTCCTCAACAACCCCACAACGCATCATACCCTTTTGAAGCTCAGCATAATAGTCCTGAACAGAACGATCACCTTGTTCTAAGCGCTGCAATTTTTTTCTCAAATCAAGTTTATATGTGGGAGGAACAAAACGATTACGCATATCTTCTTTTAACCGCTCCCATGTATCAGGTTGTAAGCGCATGTTACTTAGTTCATTCCACCAGATAATAGCAAAGTCCTTAAACTCACTAGTAGCTTGTCTAACTATATGTTGTTCAGGAACCAAGTGAGAATTAAATTTCTGCTCTACCGTCATCTCCCAATCAAGATATATATCAGCATCGTAAAGACCAGCAAAAGATGGAATGGTAAACTTGACTTTAGCAAAAGGGTCGTCGTTACCATGACAGTTCTGGTTATTACCTCCCATACCCTGTCGGTTTGGCTGAAGACGCCGACGTAGTCGTGCATCTTGTGTCGCCCGCCGATCAATGTTGCCATCTGCATCATACTGCGTCATCATCAGGATGATGGCCATCATTGACATGTGGCAGGCGTGCCTCCAATGTGTCCATCCGACCAGTGAGGTCAGCCAACCGCCGCTCCACCCGCTCAATGCCTTCCGTGGTGTTCAACTTGGCAATGGCGGCGATGATGGTGTCCATTCTCGCGCCGAGATCAGTGATTGAAGAATTTTGTTTGTCGAGTGCAGCTTGTAGCTGGCCGCGACTAACACACTCGTTGAAATCGACCGGTGTCCCGTCCCCTTCGTCTCCTGTCATGGTTAGTGGAAACAAAGGGAAAACAAAAGGATTATCCCTATCAACTACAAAGTAAGGGCAGTGGAACTCGCAATGGAAGTGGCTACCACAACAGCAGGTGGTACAACCGGTGGCTGGTTCGTGAAACCATGTCGAGCGTGGGTACGATTGCAAGGGTCAAAATTGTGCTATCCAGAAGTAGATATAGGGAGCTTGGCAGGCCAAATATGTCAGTGGAACACAAATCAATAACAGATAGTAATGCTGAATAAATGTCCAAATCACTGGTTCTAGTTGTTGGTCTAAATGTGTCCTATATCAGGGTTAAGATATGATGAACAAGGAGTCAAGACCAGAATAGTAAGGCAGAGACAGCAACAAAGATAGCCAGGCACTGAGAGACTTAATTCAGCATAAGCACAAAACAAATAAATTTCTGTCACCTAAAACTGTGCTCTGTCCGGTTTTTCTCTTTTTTTTCTTTTTTTGTTTGGCCACGGAGAACACTCTCTCTCTTCTCTACTAAGCTGAAATTTTCCTTTTTTGTGTCTTTTTTATTTTATTTTTTTTCACAGAGCAGAGCACAGAAATAGGAACCACACAAAGTTTCAACTCAATCTGATGTAAGGTGATTCAATTTCAGAGCTCGAGTACTGCACTTTCCAGGCCGAATTTGGGGAAAATAAAATCTCCAAACCCGACAAAGTAGGGGAGTATCGAATGCAAAATTTAATTTCACCCAATTTCAAAAAAAAATCGCCTGATTTCGAGTCCGTATGCAAAAGTTACAGCCGTTTGAAGTTGAGCCTCCGAGTTATGGTTTCTGTGGAGGCCGAAAACGAAATTAAGTGGAGGAAATCGGGGGAATTTGGGGGCAGAAGCTCAAGGAAAAGTGGGGAATGGTGCTGTGTGATCACGAGATGCGAAGGAAGAGTCAAACAGAGGGCGGGATATGGGTGGGAAAACAAAAACAGAGGGTGGAATACGCGATGGATGACGGCTAGGGTTTGTATGAGAGGTAGCGGAAGCAAGATAACCCGAAACAAAACACGATCTAAACCAGCAACACAACTCGACTAAGGACACAAACTCAACACTACGGACTCTGAAATCAAATTGTGCAAAGGCTAAACGAGATCTAGGACAGGAAACAACCTATGACTACAATTTTTTTTGTAGGGCTTTTTCATGGACTCTAGGATGAAACCGAAAACAACAAAGGAGGGTAACGCGAACCTGAAGGAACACCTGAAGCTCTGATTACCACTTGATAGGGACGGGGTCCCGATCTTCCAACAGGTTCTGGATATGTTCGATTTGGTGGAGGCGCGACACAAATCGATCCGGCTTCCGAACGACACGTTCCGAAACCCACAATCGCAGCACCACGTCTCCTCAGGTTATCAACCGTGCGCAGCCGGTTGACCTTGCCAAGAAGGCTAATCCTTGCCTGCGAATCGAAGAACACAAGCAAGAACAAGGAAGAACACAACTGAATTGCAGATGTATTGATTTAGCACTCGAAAGTTGGGGTCTCACAAACCGATGAACGGCGATACTGTTCAAAGACAGAATTAATCTAAGCAAAACCCAACCCTAATGGTGGGGGTGGCGGCTGGATATAAAGGATTAAGGGGCGTGCAAAACCCCTGGACGCGCCCTAATGGGCTCCAACACGATACAAAGCCGAAAGGCCCAAAAGACGGTGGCGCAGCACCCGGACAGATTCTGAACGCTCCCTTGTTTCGACGATTCCCGTTGACTCAGAAGGAATTTTGATATGGGACCAGAGCCATTGGAAAGGTAGTCTTCTCAGCTTTCCATACATATGTAGAACGTCCAAAACGAAGTCCGGATACGATCTGGGCGTCCGTTTTAGTGCGGCCTGGTCCTGGACTCCGAATTGGATTCGAAGTCGGTTTGAATTGGGCCTCCAACATGATTCGACCGCCCTTGCTGGACTTGTGTGCCTCGTAGTCCTTCTCCAAGTACTTCTAGGTCCTCTCCATGGTTCCTAATCACAATTAAATCATTAGGTAGCAATCGATTCTCAAGTGAACAAAAAGAAGTACTTAGGAACGAGGTCACCTGTAAATTCATTGTCGGGCGCGAGCTCTAGTGATTGGTCCTTGAATGTCAAGTGGAGGAGTGTTGTGTGTATCCGAAAAGTGATGTCCTCATCAGGTGGAGACCCTTCAGGAGAAGCTCACCAAGTATGAGAAGGCACTGGCAGAGACAGAGGAGGAGAAGGCCGCCACTCTCGCCCAACTACATCAAGCCACAGCTGCTACCGTGACCCCTGCTACGACTCCTGCCCCACCCTAGCCGTGGATTGGCGGGCCTCGCACATGGCTTCCCACTCTCAGTCTTGGGACTACAGCCCCTCTTGCCTGGAGCTAGCTTTATGGAGGAGTAGGTAGATGGACAAGATTAAGGTACTGCATACTAAGTCATGTGAGAATCAGGCAGATTTATTCACTAAGTCACTCCCTGCATCTAGCTTTGAAATATGCGTACCAGGAATTAGAATGATCAGACTTAGAGAAGTGCAGAATCCAGGGGAGAATTTTATCTGATATGTGCCTTATCACAGATGGTTTGTATAACAAACCATCTCTGATATATTCCTTATGACAGATAGTTCGTATAACAAACCATCTATGATAATGACACATCGCCGATCCGTGGCGTATTACCCAGGATTTCGATCTCACCCGTCCATTCTCTCCACATCAAATGATAGGCACTGGTTCCTACCAACGCTCGGCCCTTATTAATTACTCCCCATCCACCTTTCCACCAGTAGTCATGTGTGAGTTCATCTACTATATAGCTAGCCTCCTGCATGCTCCCCTCGACGATGCCGACTACCACTGTGACCCAGCACCTCCGTTGTGACACCACGGTCGATTGCATGACATACTCTTGTCGTAAGTGTTGTAAGAGTGTCTTATGCAGTCTCACCGTCATGCCAGAAAGGTGGTGCTACTGCCGCTCTCTATTGCTAGTGATATCCAGCCACCATCCGATTCATCCAGCTTGTTTCTCAACGACGCCAACTACCGCGCGTGAGCTAGCGCCTCTGTTGTGACACCACGATCGGCTGCACAACACACTCTTGTCGTAAGTGTCATAAGAGTGTCTTGTGTAGTCTCACCATCGTGCCACAAACGTGGCGCTACCACCGCCTCTCTATTGCCGGTGATATCCAGCCGCCATCCGATGCATCCAGCTTCTATTGTCTGCTAGGATGTCTACTTCTTATATATTCTTGCCATGTTAAAGAGTTGGGTTCGTTATCTTGTTATGCTTTAATGATGGATTCTAATCATAATGGAAACAGAATGTGCTATTGTGTTTGCCATTGTATTTGCTTGTTTTCAAAGGGTATAGGTAACATTATTTCTTGAGGCTAGCTAAAAAAACAAAAAATTTAAGGTATAGAATAAAGTATCATAGATAGTTTATGCAACAAATCGCCTATGAAGGATTATCATAGACGGTTCTATATACCAACTGTTATGGCTACAGACCAAACAGAGAGAGAGAGTATGGTAGTGGAGAGTTAGGTGAGCAATGCTTAGGGTTTCCCCATGGCCTGTATCATATATATATACCCACATGGGGAGTGGTTTTACAACTTTGCCCTTACACCTGAGTAATCCCCTTAAGGGTATTTATGTCATTACATATGTCCCATATTGGGCTTTACAGCCTTCTAACAGGCCGGCTGGGCTTAGGTGGGGGCCACCCCTACAACAGGAGCCTCTCATGGTGACGGGCTTCACGGGCCGAAGCCATGTTGTCGAGCCATTTGGCCCCCTCCGTCCCCATGGCCTGTGAACTTCTGTATTGTTTGATGGAGCCTTATTGCTTGGTGTAGTCCCCGGCTTGTACCGAGGATATGGATCCGGACTGGCTGCCGAAGCCGTCTTCGGCCTCGGGGTCCTTCGGAGAGGGGCTCGTGTTGCAGACGTGCCGAGGCGCGATGCAGGTCCAGCTGGCATTCATGGCGCCGCAACCGAGTGCGGCGTCTTTGGGTGGAGGTGGGTCTGAAGCAGACGCATTGTGGAGGTGCCTTCCGAGGTCGCGCTACAGGCGTGGAGTCGGCCTGTGGCCCAACAGCTTCGGGGGCCGGGGTGGACATCTTACTAGCGACGGGAATCGCGCCGACCTGTCCGGGGCGGGCAACCGCAACCACATGCGCTGTCCCGATAGAAGGCGGGACGCGAGTGGCGTGCCGTGGACTATCAGTAGTCGCACGGCCACGATTGCGCGTCCCTTCTGAAGAGGTGCGGGACGCGTGGTGGGACGCGATTGGCGTGCCGTGCATCGCCAGGCGGCCCACAACTGTGCGGTCCGGCTGCCTGGCTGCCAGCAGTTGGCGCGGTGTAGGGTTTGAGGTGTCGTGGTCACATGCCATCGTGACGCTTCTGCTTCCGTCGATTGACATCCCGCCGGTTGAGCTCCCGCCGGTTGAGAATGCCGTCGGTTGACCTTCCGCCAACCTGGCGACTCCCCGCCGGGCGAGCATGGGTATAAGTACGTCGGTACCACGACATGTTCATCCCTCATCCCTGGTTGCTCGTCTTGTTCCTATGCATAGTTATCTTCTCACGAGTAGGCCTACTTTTGTTCATCTGTGTTTGATGATTGCGTCTACGGACTCTAGTATCAGCGGGCGTTGATGAACAAAAGGAGGCTTATTTATGAGAATCAGGTCAAGATTTGCTGTGGATCAGCGCGCCATGGTTGCGCGTGCGGCGTTTGGTAAGAGCAGGGCAACAACCGCGCTGAGGTCATAGCCGAGGCTGCCTGGTCAATGGCCTGAGTGCGTCGCCCTCTGTTGGTGCTGGGGTGGACCCGCGCGACCAAATTCGAGGTGATCTTCGAGTTCGCCGCGTGGACTTGGAAGCCGAGGTGATCGTCTGTGCTGCTCCACGAGTTCGGTCGGAGCTGACTCCAGGGTCTTCGCGCGGGTTGGAGACCGAAGGGCCATATTGTATTTTGTGGCTCTGGGACGGTGCCACGTTGGCGTTGTTAGGCAGACTCCGCCCATCAGGGGCGGTTCGTGAAGACGAAGGCAAACCTGCATCCGACCGAATTCTGTGGGTATTATTTGCCAAATGTTAATCGTGTAAGGATAATTAGAATGTTAGGATTGGGCCGCGAAGTTGCCCCCCGTGTGCGAGGCCGAGTCGGAGGCCCGGCTGGACCCTAGAAATATAGGCCGGAATAGGTGCCGGGGTCGACCCACGCAATTGAGGTCGAGGTGGTCTACAAGTTCGCCACGTAGGCTTGTGAGGGCACGGCGGAACCGCTCTGCGGAGGTGGATCCTGAGTCGGAATTGCAACCGAGGTTAACCGGTCAAAGGCCTGCCAATGCAACATTGACGGCTCCGAGAATCGTGCCGACACGCATAGACGGCATGCCGTGTCGTGCGGCCTGCATTCATTACCGAGGGAGCGGACGCGTGGCGAGATGCGATTGGCACGTCGTGCGCTGTCAGGCCATAGCACGATCGCGGTCGTGCGTCCGTTTCTGATGGGGCATGACATGCATGGGTGGCCGTGCTGCTTCGGTTTCAATCGTGGGGAGGTGAGCGGTTCGTCTCCCGCTGGTTATGCCTACCGGCGTTGCGGGGGGTGAAGGGGCTTTAAATATTCCCCTGTGGCACCACGTCTGCGCTCTCCTCCTCACGCCTTCTGATTTCTTTTCCTGTGCCCTGCTCTCTTGCCTTCTTTGCCGCCGTGATGCCCCCATCGTCGTCTAGTTCCCGGAGAGCAATGGCACATGGCAAAGAAAACGCTCAGCAGGCCGGCGATAATGCCATTTCCCAGCGGTCATCGCCGCTCGAGGTGAAGTATACGCTCGAGGGGCATGATTCAACGTTGGTAGACAAATGGTGGGCGGCGACGGAGAAAATAGAAGGTCCGTGCTCCCGCATTTTGGGCCAGACGCTTGTGATGGAGGAGACGATCCGCACCCTACTGCGCGAAGAGAAGCTGTCAGACCATCGGGAGGTGTGACTGCCGGCTAGCGACGAGACAGAACCACACCCTGAGAAGTCAGAGGCGATCGCCTTCGTCGCTTACATTGAAGCCGAACTTCGCATCCCGGCCACTATGATTGTCGGTGCCGTCTTGCGAACCTTCAGACTTGAGCTAGCGCAGCTGATCCCGAACGCGATAGCCCGCCTAGTCGTGTACAGCTGGGCCCTACGTACGGAGGCATGCTGGCGCAGCGCGTCGCTGTTCACATTTCTTCACGACGCACGGTGTCAGCCGAAGAAGTGGAAAGATGGGACGTTTTTCAACTTCGGCAGCGTCAACTTTGTCCTGTGGTCAGCATGCGGGAAGATCTTCCCTACCAACTCGACTCAGGCGAAGTGGGAGCTGAACTGAATGAAGCAATGGTTCTACCACCGTGTAGCGAGCGGTAGCGGCCTCGAGTGCTCGGGCCGGCCGGTGGCGTTCAATACCATGCTTGGCACGCCGATTGACGACAAGGACAGGCGGAGGGCACGGAGGCTCATGGGGTCGCCGCCCGCTTCAACATGCGCGATCTCGCCGAGGAGTTCGTCATGTATGGCGTGGCACCGCTTGCCGATGGATGGCGCATCTCAGCTGGGAGCCTTCGGTGCGACAATGTCCGCCCGTCCGTGTTTTCGCTACCAAGACCCGCCGAACCTCAAAAGTCTTGGTGACGCCTTGCTTTTCTCCTTCAGCCTATTGGACTGTTTTGTAAACCCCACCCCTTGTCGCCTATAGGGACTTTCTTGGAGGATGCGGAGCGTGCGGTGGGCGTGTTCCTCGGGCCATACACAGCCAGGGAGCATGACCTGCGCGCAACTGCAATTGCGGAGGCGGAGCTAGGACGGATAAACTGTGTGTGCGAGGCCCTGAGTATTGAAGTGCCGGAGCATGCCACTCCGGCCCCGAGCCAACCTTGCCGCTGAGACAACGATGCCAAGGGGAAGGGACTGCCGTCTCGTCGGAGGGCTCAATCCTCCGCGGCCGCTCCTAGCGTGGTGGCTGCCACCGCTCCCGATAGTGCGGCGGACGCCGATTCTGATTCGGCGAAGTTTGCCGATTCAGACCTGGAAGCGGGTGTGGAGGACGAAGGCGAGGGGTCCCTGGGTAGTGCCAGGCACCAAGGGTGTATCGTAGATGACCAGGAGGGGGAAGCCTCGTCACCCACGGCGATCGCTGAGGTGGGGGTGCCACCCGCGGATGATGTAGGGGCGGAGTCTTCACCCGCGGCGGTTACCGAGGTGGGGCTGCCACCTACGGGGGTTGTTGGAGCGGAGCATCCGCCTGCGGCGGTTACCGAGGTGGGGTCCCCGCGTTATTACCCTAAGGCGAAGCGGGCGTGCGTATGATCACCTGCTCGCTCGAAGGGGAGGTTTGCTGTGGCGACCAAGGTCGGGAGCCTGTGGGACTCCGATTCTGACACTGAGGTCCCCGGCCCCACGTCCCCGCGGCTCCCTCCTAATCTATGGCGACCAGGGTCCGGAGTCTACCCGAACTAGCCTCCGACCCGGAGGTCCCCTGGCCTAGCGGGCCAGCTTCTTCGGGGGGCGCAGGCATTCTTGCGCTTCCTTCAGGGGCTGAGGGGATGTCCCGAAGGAGTCCACCAGCTGATGCCGAAGGTAGGCTCACCAACTTTGGCCTAATCCCGTGGTGCGTTCATCGGGCTCTAACCGCTACGTTTCTCTGCAGCGGCACGCTTCCCTAAGCGCAGACAACCTTTAGGGCGTGGGGATGTTCCTTTGGGAGGGATGCCCGATGCGCCCGACACTGTCGTCGTGGATGCCACGCGCCCAAGTCTCACAGATTTTGTCCCTCGCTCGGAGGTGCTGGGAGCATGGCAAGGGGTCGCGGATAATGCGGCCGCGAAGCTGGATCACCAGGCCCTGCTGACATGCGGACCGGAGCTCCTTGGGGCGCCCTAGAGGTCTCAGAAATGAGGGTGAGTATCTGACCTTTTAGCGACGCGTGGTCCTTTTGAAGTTTACTAACGGCCTTATCGTACAGACCCTCGCCCTTAGTCGGGAGTTGCAGGCAGCTCATGCCCGCGAGCAGGGGGCGTTAGAGGATAGGCTGCGCGCTGCCAAAGAGGTCCTTCGCGCAGCCGAGGAGGCGCACTCCGCCAAGGACGACCGCATCCAACGTTTGGAGGCGGAGCGTGCGGAGGCGATCTCATACACCAAGGCGCTCGTGGCGGCGGCATGGTTAGCGGCCACAGAGGCAGCACGGCAAGCTGCCGCGGAGGAGCGGGACGGCCTGCTCCAGCAAATCGCTGCACTGGAGAAGGAGAAAGGCCGTCTCGTCGCATCTCTTTGGGAGCGGGACCGGACTCTGGGCGACGCCTCGGTGGCCGCATGGGATGCCATGCTGGCTTTGGAAGGCGCCCTTGAAGATCTTGTCGCCAAAGTGCCGCCACGCTCCTTCGGGCCCGAAGAGCTGTCGCGGACGCTTCTTCGGATCGGGGATGTAGCCAACCTTGCTCGCAAAGCCGCGACGTCCTTCGGCAACCACTGCTCCTACGTGACCTCGTGCCTGGCGTGCGCACTTCTCCAGTACTAGGGCTGCTGGCATGTCGATGAGCTGGCTGACCCCCAACTGGAGATGCCGGCCAAAGCCGGGGTGATGTCGATGCCGTGCGCGCTGTTCGCCCTGCTGTTTGGGTTTTCCACGAGAGGATTTGGGAGTACATCGGGGAGGCCGCGGCGAATGTAGAGCTGCGGCGGACCATGTACAATGAGGGGAACCTCGGCCGATGGCTGGATGAAGTCCCACGGCACGACGAAGGTGGCACCGAAGCCTCGGGGCGTGACGCGAACCCACAGGTGTGACACCAAGGTTCTCGTGTGTTGGTGTGCGTTATAATATGCGTTCCCCCTTTTATGAATAAAGTAGAAATTGCCCCCATGTTCTGACTAGTGTATCCCTATGTTCCGAGCAGCTGCTCGATAGAGACCGGCTGCTAGTTTCTGACCTCGTGACTCGATGGCGTCTTCAACGCTGGTGGTGGGCCGAAGAGTTGCTGGACTTCTGGGTAGCCCGGGGCTCTTCAGGCGAGGCTTCAGCGCGGACGCATGTTAAGGAGGAGCCGGCCGAGTAGTGGCTGTGGGCATCCGAGGACGTTGTAGATTTGATTTTTACCGCGCCCTTTAGTTGAAGTATGTCTCCTATGTCTCTGTCACTTCTTACGACCGCGCTTTCCTTTGGTAGACTCATAGGACTTCACGCTTACCTATATGCTAGGTAGACCTTCGCGTGCTCCGTCCTCTACCCTTCGAGGCGGTAACCGCGCGAGCGTTCCGTCCCCCACCCTTCGAAGCGGTGGTAGCGGAGCTCGCGTCTAGTCAAAGTAGACACGCGAGCGCTCCGTCCCCTCCGCTTCAAAGTGGTGGCAGCCGAGCTGGCGCCTAGTCGAATTAGACACTCGAGCGCTCCGTCCCCTACCCTTCGAAGCGGTGGCAGCAAAGCTGGCACCTAGTCAAGGTAGGCGCGCGAGCGCTCTGTCCCCTGCCCTTCGGAGTGGTGGCAGCAGAGCTGGCGCCTAGTCAAGGTAGACGCGCGAGTGCTCCGTCCCCTACCCTTCGGAATGGTGGCAGCGGAGCTGGCGCCTACTCGAGGTAGACGCGCGAGCGCTCCGTCCCCTACCCTTCGCAGTGGTGGCAGCGGAGCTGGCGCCAAGTCAAGGTAGATGTGCGAGTGCTCTGTCCCCTACCCTTCGAAGTGGTGGCAGCGGAGCTGGCGCCTAGTCAAGGCAGACGTGCGAGCGCTCCGTGCCCTACCCTTCAAAGTGGTGGCAGCGGAGCTAGCACCTAGTCAAGGTAGACGCGCGAGCGCTCCGTCCCCTACGAAGACTGTCCCGCTGGTAGGGCTGCTTCCCCGCGCAGATGACTCCCATACTCGCTGTCATGGGGGCGCGCGCGGGGACAACGGCCACACGCCTAACTTGTGCTCCACAGGGTTGTCACATCCCAAAATTTGCTTTTTGGAAAAATTTAAATTCAAATAAAGTATTTTAAAGTAATAGGATTTTATTTGGTTTTCCTGAATTTTCTGGAATTTAAAACTTAATTTTAAAAATTAAAAGGTAATTCAAACTATGACAATAAAATACCAACAGTAGTTGGAAATAATTTTTCTTAGTCCAAAATATGTCCAGAAGCTTCTGTGAATTTTTCTGGAATTTTTGGAGGTATTTTCATATTTTTCTGTGGCCTAAATAATTTCCTAGCCTTTTCTGAAATTGTAAAATCAAAATAAAAATCCAACCCCTCCCTTCGGCTGACACTTGGACGGACGGATGTCGTCCACGTCGCCCCGCCATCCCGCCTTCGCCATCTCCCCGCGCGCCACGTGTGCGAACCGGATTCAACTCTCCTCCGCCTCGGCCCATCCCGGCCGCACCTCCCCTCTCCCTTGCTGCTCCGCGGGCCCCGCTCGTCAGGTCCTTCGTCCCCGCGCGGACGCCAGACTCTCCCTCCTTTCTCTCTCTTCTGAAGAAACCGACGATCAAATCCTACCTGCACTCGGCCTCTTTCTTCGAATTGAACGCGGATTTGAATTCCCGGGGAGATAAGCCCCTTATCCCCTGAGAATCCGGACTCCGCGTCGCCTCCGTCGGCTTATCCCCAATTCAAACCGAACCCCGGCCGCGACTTCGGCGAGGAATTTCCGCCGCCTCGGACCTCCCCGAGCTCTATAAATAGCCCCTCGGCCTCCCCCTCTCCCCGCACCGCCTCCCAGCACCCTCCACCTTTCCTCCGGAGCCCTGAGACGCCCGCAGCTGAGCTTCTCTCTCTCCGAGCCCCGCCCAACTCCGGCGAGCCTTCCCCGCCGCCTCGGACCTCCTCGGAGCCCATAGCAGCCACCTACAGCTTCCTTGTGCGTCGGCGAACCTCCCCAGCACCTCGGTCGTCCTTCCTCGCTGCCGGAGCACCGTCGCACCGGATCACCCGAGGCAGCTCCGCCCCTTCCTCGCCGCCGGCCGTCTCCGTTCATCCCCGGACCTCGCCGACCCCTCCAACAGAACCCTCTTCACTCCAGGATTACAATCTACGCATCACCCAAACACGTCCGGCTTCCCCTCGCCGCCGGCGCCGTCGCCTCCGACCGCCTCTGCCCGGCCCCTCCCGAAGGTACCCCTCAAAAGGATTTGCTGCCCTATATAGGTAGGCAAAGCCTCCCCCGTCCATCTGGTTAGCAGCGCACTCCCTCAACTCCCCGGTGCGCGTTCGAGCCCTCGGCTCCGCGCGCTGGGTTGAGTTTTTCGTTTATTTCTCGCGCTGACAAGTGGGTCCCACCCGTCAGCGGCAGCCGTCTGTGCGGGCCACTGCCGCCTGGGTCCCATCTGTCTGCGTCAGCCTCTGACAAGTGGGTCTAGATCCCAGTGGGTCCCACCTGTCAGTGACCAAAGCAGATGTGGTCACTGTCAGAGGGGTCCCACATGTCAGCGACCACCAGAGGGTTTACTGTCAGTGGGTCCCACCTGTCAGGCTCTCGGAATTAAAAATAAAGATTGAAAATTTAAATATTCCAGTGGGCCCCACCTGTCAGAAATTTCTTAATTTCTGGATTTATTCAAACTGAAAACTTCAAACAAGCATAACTTTCTCATTTTAACTCCAAATTCAGCCATTCAAATTTCTAAATTCATCTAAAATCATGATCTATCCAACCATGGCCTCCATTTGAATTTTTGAGTTTATTTTAATTTTGTTTGTATTTATTTGCTTTGTTTGCTTCGTCTTTTATCGCGTAGATTCCAACGTTGTCGACGATCACTCCACCCAACAGCAAGAAGACCCAGAGAATCTGCAAGAAGGCAAGTCTCCTTTGATCATCTTGAACCCATGATTTGAAATGTTTTCAAATTATTTTAAATTATGTGCATTGCTATTTACATAAAGTATTAGTTCAAATCTTTAGGAACTAGTTATTCCAACTTGCTATGCCCTCCATTGAAATTGAATGCCATGTACTCTTGTCACCATAGAACTCCCTTTGTCTCATTAATGAGAGTATTTAATTACTTGTTGATGTTAGTATGGTAGTATAATGCTTAGTCCTGCTATTCAATACTTTAGAAATCTTGAAAATGGGAATTTATGATTTATAGAACCCCTGTGTTTATGAAAATTAGTGGTAATTGGAGTTGCCACTGTTCTTTTAAAATAAAATAAAATGTGAAAGTTGGTTTAGATTAGGGTGGATGGTTGGTTTGGCTTGGTGCAGTTAGCACGAGAACTTGTTAAGTGTATGTTCCACCCTAGTCAAATAAGGACCGACGCTTGTGTTTGTCCAGACTGAGCATTAATCGTACAACCACAAGTCTATATGGGTACGACCTAGCTGAATAACTTATGATAGTCTAGTTTAGGTGCCACCAGTGGAAAGTGGGTGCCAGGGATGGACTGGTTATTCACAGTGAGGGACAGGGATTTACTGTACTCATATGGCGCAAGAGGGGGCTTCGGTTCGGGCAGTTAGCCTACCTGCGGTGAAACCTCAGCGGGTGGTATCTAGCTAGATTAGAGTAAGGTAAAGGTTTTGTGATATTTTATCTGGGTCTCATGCCAAAGGAAGCCTGTTGACTTTTAGGATAATTTATCTCTTGTGGGTAAAGTTGTACAACCTCTGCAGAGTGTAAAACTATTCGAATAGCCGTGCCCACGGTCAAGGGCGGGCAAGGAATGCATTCACATGGTAGATTTCTGGTTTTGGTTTTTAAAATCAAAAATTTGTACTCCGAGAGTGGAGGGAACTCTCGGAAGGGAATCCTGGCGGTTGGAGCTAGAGAGGGTGGATGTAACCCGCAATATTAACTGGTTCAGTCGGAAATGATTAAGCTAGTGTTGGTGGATGGAACCTTCACTAGAGTATAATTGTTAGTTCTGTTAAAATCATTTACCTTATTAAATTGATGCCTTCGAAAATAATTAGTAGCAATTGAAATTAAAATATTGCTTTGTGCAAAAGAGCCATATAGCCTTCCTTTGTCAAGCCTTGCATCTATGCATTTTTCCCAAGACTTGCGGAGTACTTTATGTACTCACATGCTACATTCAAAAATAAATCTCAGAGGAGGTTGAAGCTCAAGAAGGTGACTACGACTACTGCTTCGCTTGTGGATGTGATGGATTCTTCCCGGAGAACTAGGTCGCGCTTCCCCAGTCAATTGCCTGTGGCGTATTGATGGGTCGTCATCGAGTTATCTTTTGCTTCCGCTGTGTTTCATGTGTGCGAGGTCTTAAACCTCTATTGTAATAATGAGACCTTTCGGTCGGTACTCTCAATTATTGTAATAAATCGCTGTTGGTGATGTTTATCCATTCTGTTTAACTGTGTGCACTAGCTTTGATCTGGGACTAGTGCGGTAATACACAGAGGGACCGGGTTCGGAAATCCGGGGTCCCGACAGAGATGGTGTCAGAGCCAATTTGACTGTAGGACGTGACTTAGGTTAAGAATGGCAAACCATAAGGACTTATAATTATAAAAAGAGTATGTTAAAAATATATAAGCTTCTTTGCTTCTACTCTCTTCTTACTTAGAATTCCGTTCTCATCTCTACATCCCTTTGTTAAAATTTTTACTAATCTTTTCTTTTATTCAACTTTGTAGATGGCCAATTAGACCTCCGCTGCCCCGTGGGACTACTACTCACATGGAGAGGATGCTGGAGCTCTTGCTAGCCTTCTCCGACAGTTGATGCAGTGCTTGGAGTACCGTCAGCCACCCATTTTCAGGGGACGGAAGACACGGATCCTGGATCGAGACTCGTGGTCGATGGAGGTATTCCTGTATGCACGGGATAGGGAATTCAACTCCCAAACATACCCCATCAAGCACCCTCGGTCCCGCTGTTTCGACGCTGTCCAGGACGCAGCACGCCTCGCCATCGATGAGTTGTGCCATCTGCACAAGGATGCTGTACATCAGTCCCCTTTTTTGCTTCTTCATCAACCCCCGAGCAGGACAGAGGTATCCAGACCCCTTTGATATTCCAGTTGACGATCCTCGACTGTCACATCAGGTGCAGCTCACCCAGGCGATGGCAGTCACTTATGCCAGAGCTTTGGAGGAGATTGGACAGCTCCGGATGCTTCTCACTTCCAGTTACCAGCACTCCGACACCCTTCGCGCACAACTTCTCCACAGCCAGGCAACAGAGTTCGAGCTAGGACGTCTCAAAGCTGCAGTGGACTACACTCCGTCTTCACCTGCACCAGCTGCCGTCCCCAACAACCAAGCGCCAGCTCGACTTTCAGGACTCCGCACCAGGCTCACGGCACGCAAGAAGGTGCGACGCCCCAGTCCGCCACCTGTCATCACCCTCACGAAGCGCAAGCCTTCTCCTTCCTGCTCGCGTTCGACTGCCTCCAGTCGTAACCGTCCCCGTGCTTCGACCACTTGTGATTGTTCACGACATCACGTCAATGAGCATGAGGAACCAGAAGAAGAACCAGAAGAAGAACCAGAGGAGGACCCTGAGGAGCGCGTCGTCTTGGAGGATTGGTAGTCTTTAGAGCCAGTAGTATCCAAATAATGTCCATGCTATTAGAACGCTTTTATTATGCTCGGTGTGCTAGATGGACTGTACCAAGCCTAAGTGCACTGTGGTACAGCCATTCTTAAAACTAGGTTGATTTCAATAAAAGTTCTTTTGCTAAAGTTAATTTGCTTGCTTCTTCCTTGTGTGTTGGCTTGGGATGTGACTTAGTCTCCCTCAATCTCTTACCTTTGCTATTTCCCTCTTACCTTGTGCTAACCTAAAACCGCTTCAGATGGTGAACACAAGGAGCAACCCTGACAACAGCCGTGATGCCAACCCTCAGCCAGAGAACAACATTCCGCCACCCCCTCCTCAAGCCCCCAGCTTGGAGCAAATGATGGCCATGCAACTGCAGCTTCTCCAAGCTTTAGCTCAAAACCAAGTGCAGCAAGCTCCGCAGGCACTCAACCAAGCTCCCCAATCTAAGATGGGAGAATTTATGAGGACAAGGCCTCCTACTTTTGCTGGATCCGTAGATCCCATGGAGGCAGATGATTGGATTAAGGATGTGGAAAGGAAGTTGGTCCTAGCCCAGTGCAATGACAATGAAAAGGTGTTGTATGCTGCTCACCAACTCAAAGGAATTGCAGCTAACTGGTGGGAAAATTTCCGCGCCGCTCATCAGAATGCACAAGCTATCACGTGGGGTGAATTTGTGGAGGCTTTCCGCGCTGCGCATATTCCTGCGGGAATAATGGACATGAAGAAAACAGAATTCTATCAACTGCAGCAAGGAAACCTCAGCGTTTCCGAATACCTGAACAAGTTCACCCAGCTGTACAGGTATGCGTCTGAAGAGATCACATCGGAGGCAACCAAGATCTGGAGATTCATGCAGGGACTCGACCCCAACCTCAAGGTGCAGCTAGTGTCGAATGATTTTCCAACCTTCCAACACATGGTGAACAAGGCCTTTGTACAAGAAGATGCTCAACGTCAGCTGTATGAAAGCAGGAAGAGAAAGTTTCAAGCTCAGCAGGGCACGAGTAGTTCTCGATTTCGCCCTAATCCACCTCAGTTCCATAGAACCTCAGAACCAAATGTGCCAAGGACTCCATTTACTGGACCTTGCCCAAACCCACAAGTTCCCCGGACAGGCAATGGTGTTCAACCCCAGCAAAACCGGACTTCAGCGGCAGGAGTGCAGTGTTTCAACTGCAAGAATATGGGGCATTATGCTAGTAACTGTCCCCAGAAGCGCCCAGCTGTGACCCCAATTCGCTTCAATTTGGGAACGACACCAGTACGAACCCCGAATGCAGGACAAGGCCGTGGGACACCTCAGACTCCAAGGGCGCCACAAGCAGTGAGCAGAGGACACCTCAATCATGTGACCACGGAAGTAGCTCAGGATGCACCCGATGTAGTTCTGGGTAAGTTCCTTGTCAACTCAGTACCTGCATCAGCATTATTTGATTCTGGAGCTTCGCATTCTTTTGTGTCAAAAGATTTTGTTGAAAAATATAATTGGGATGTGCGTAAACTAAAGACCCCTATGCTAGTCCAATCCCCTGGAAAGGAAATGAGGACTAACACAGTGTGCCCTAGTGCAACTGTGGATATACATGGAGTCAAGTTCCTCGCGAACCTTATTATAATAGACTCTAAGAGTTTAGATGTGATACTTGGAATGGATTGGTTAACCAAGTATAAAGGACAGATAGATTGTGCTGATCGTGCCGTCACTGTTACTAACTCAGATGGAGTTCAAGTGAGATATAAGTCAAACACGTCTTCCCAGAATAGGTGTGGATTGAACAGTGTGAAGGGAGTAGCCTTGGAAAAGGTACCTATTGTAAGTGAATACCCGGATGTATTCCCTGAAGATTTGCGGGAATGCCGCCAGACAGAGAAATTGAATTTGTCATCAACTTGGTACCTGGTACAGCTCCGATATCAAAGAGACCTTATCGAATGTCTGCGAATGATTTGGCTGAAGTTAAGAAGCAAATTGAAGAGTTACAAGATAAAGGTTTCGTGAGACCAAGTTCGTCACCCTGGGGAGCACCAGTACTGCTAGTAAAGAAGAAAGACGGTAGCCTTCGCATGTGCGTAGACTATCGATCTCTGAATGATGTGACAATCAAGAACAAATATCCTTTGCCCCGGATAGATGATCTATTTGATCAGTTGAAAGGTTCATGTGTCTTCTCTAAGATTGATCTTCGGTCGGGTTATCACCAATTAAAGATAAGACCGGAGGATATACCGAAGACAGCCTTTGCTACTCGATATGGATTGTATGAGTATACAGTGATGTCATTTGGCTTGACAAATGCACCCGCATATTTTATGAATCTGATGAATAAGGTATTCATGGAATACCTGGATAAGTTTGTAGTGGTGTTCATCGATGATATTCTGATATATTCCAAGAATGAGGAAGAGCATGCAGAGCATCTAAGGATAGTTTTGGAAACACTTAGAAAACACCAGTTGTACGCCAAGTTTAGCAAGTGCGAGTTCTAGTTGAAGAAAGTAGCTTTCTTGGGTCATGTGATTTCCGCAGGAGGAGTATCTGTAGACCCTGAGAAAGTAAATGATGTGCTTAATTGGACGCAGCCAAAGTCGGTATCCGAGATCAGAAGTTTTCTTGGATTGGCAGGTTACTATCGTCGTTTTATTGAAGGCTTCTCCAAGCTTGCAAGACCTCTTACCCAGCTGCTAAAGAAGGAAAAGAAGTTTGAATGGAATAAATCGTGTGAAGACAGTTTTCAAGAACTGAAGAAGAGGTTAACATCTGCGCCCGTGTTAACACTCCCGGATATTAGGAAGGATTTTGAAGTCTTCTGTGATGCATCAAGACAAGGATTAGGCTGCGTACTGATGCAAGAAAGAAAGGTGGTAGCCTATGCTTCAAGGCAATTGCGGCCTCATGAGGAGAATTACCCAACTCATGACTTAGAGCTTGCTGCCGTAGTGCATGCTCTAAAAATATGGAGACATTATTTGATCGGTAATCGCTGCGAGATTTACACGGATCACAAAAGTTTGAAGTATATATTTACTCAACCCGATCTCAATATGAGGCAAAGGAGATGGCTTGAGTTAATAAAGGATTATGATATTGGGATACATTATCATCCAGGAAAGGCTAATGTGGTAGCTGATGCTTTGAGTCGAAAGAGTTACTGTACCAAGCTGTGGATTAAGGATAGTATGCCAGCACTTCAAGAAGAATTTCAGCAGCTCAACTTAGAAGTAGTAGAAGAAGGTTTCCTAGCCACTTTGGAAGTTCAACCAACCTTAGAGGATCAAATCAGAGCAGCTCAAAAGGAGGACAAGTATGTCCAGGAGATCAAGGATAATATGAAGGAAGGGAAAGCAACAGAATTTTCAGAGGATGAACAAGGTACCGTCTGGTTTGGAAAAAGGATTTTTGTGCCTGAGAAGAGGGAGATAAAAGAGTTAATCATGAAAGAAGCTCACGAAGCTAAATACTCAATTCACCCTGGGAGTACCAAGATGTACCAAGATCTCAAAGAAAGATATTGGTGGGCAGGTATGAAAAGAGAGATTGCAGAGTACGTAGCTTTGTGTGATGTGTGTCAACGGATAAAGGCTGAACACCAGAGACCTGCTGGACTTTTGCAACCATTGCAGATTCCTGAGTGGAAATGGGAAGAAATTGGTATGGATTTTATAACTGGATTACCGAGAACCAAATCTGGGCATGATTCAATTTGGGTTATTGTGGATCGCCTGACGAAAGTCGCCCATTTCATTCCCGTAAAGGCCACCTATTCTGGCGATAGACTCGCAGAGTTGTACATGTCGAGAATTCTGAGTTTGCATGGGGTTCCAAAGAAGATTGTGTCAGATCGAGGAACTCAATTCACTTCGAGATTTTGGCAAAAGCTACATGAACTTTTGGGCACAAACTTAAACTTCAGTACAGCTTATCATCCACAGACAGATGGACAAACAGAAAGAGTAAATCAAATTCTGGAAGACATGTTGAAAGCTTGTGTCCTAGCAAACAAGACTAATTGGGATCAGAGTTTGCCCTATGCAGAGTTCTCCTACAATAATAGTTATCAATCTAGTTTGCAAATGTCTCCGTTCGAAGCCTTATACGGCAGAAAATGCAGGACTCCATTGTATTGGAAGGAAACAGGAGAAGGACAAGTGTTTGGACCAGATGTGTTGAAGCAGGCAGAAGAACAAGTTCGTCTAATCCAGGACAGATTAAAAACAGCTCAAACCAGACAGAAGAGCTACGCGGACAATCGACGCAGAACCTTAGAATTTGTACCTGGGGATCATGTTTATTTGAAGGTGTCACCTCTCAAAGGAATGAGACGTTTTGGAGTCAGTGGAAAGCTAGCTCCCAGATTCATTGGACCCTTCCCTGTTGTGGCGAAAAGGGGAGAAGTTGCTTACCAGTTGGAGCTTCCACCTCAACTGTCAAAGGTGCATGACGTCTTCCATGTGTCTCAGCTAAGAAAGTGTCTCAGAGTTCCAGAAGAGCAGATGCCTCTAGATGAAATAAACGTGAAGGAGGACCTCACCTATCCAGAATATCCGGTCAAGATATTGGAGGAATCAGAACGTCGTACGCGAAACAAGGTCATCAAGTTCTGTAAAGTGCAGTGGAGCAACCATTCGGAATCGGAAGCGACTTGGGAACGTGAAGAGGATCTAAAAGAAGAGTTCCCCGACCTCTTTCCCAGTCCATCCGAATCTCGAGGTCGAGATTCTACATAAGGGGGGTAGGTTTGTCACATCCCAAAATTTGCTTTTTGGAAAAATTTAAATTCAAATAAAGTATTTTAAAGTAATTGGATTTTATTTGGTTTTCCTGAATTTTTTGGAATTTAAAACCTATTTTAAAAATTAAAAGGTAATTCAAACTATGAAAATGAAATACCAACAGTAGTTGGAAATAATTTTGCTTAGTCCAAAATATGTCTAGAAGCTTCTGTGAATTTTTCTGGAATTTTTGGAGGTATTTTCATATTTTTCTGAGGCCTAAATAATTTCCTAGCCTTTTCTGAAATTGTAAAATCAAAATAAAAATCCAACCCCTCCCTTCGGCTGACACTTGGACGGACGGATGTCGTCCACGTCGCCCCGCCATCCCGCCTTCGCCATCTCCCCGCGCGCCACGTGTGCGGACCGGATTCAACTCTCCTCCGCCTCGGCCCATCCCGGCCGCACCTCCCCTCTCCCTCGCTGCTCCGCGGGCCCCGCTCGTCAGGTCCTTTGTCCCCGCGCGGACGCCGGACTCTCCCTCCTTTCTCTCTCTTCCGAAGAAACCGGCGGTCAAATCCTACCTGCACTCGGCCTCTTTCTTCGAATTGAACGCGGATTTGAATTCCCGGGGAGATAAGCCCCTTATCCCCTGAGAATCCGGACTCCGCGTCGCCTCCGTCGGCTTATCCCCAATTCAAACCGAACCCCGGCCGCGACTTCGGCGAGGAATTTCCGCCGCCTCGGACCTCCCCGAGCTCTATAAATAGCCCCTCGGCCTCCGCCTCTCCCCGCACCACCTCCCAGCACCCTCCACCTTTCCTCCGGAGCCCTGAGACGCTCGCAGCCGAGCTTCTCTCTCTCCGAGCCCCGCCCAACTCCGGCGAGCCTTCCCCGCCGCCTCAGACCTCCCCGGAGCCCATAGCCGCCACCTACAACTTCCTTGTGCGTCGGCGAACCTCCCCAACACCTCGGTCGTCCTTCCTCGCCGCCGGAGCACCGTCGCACCGGATCACCCGAGGCAGCTCCGCCCCTTCCTCGCCGCCGGCCGTCTCCGTTCATCCCCGGACCTCGCCGACCCCTCCAACAGAACCCTCTTCACTCCAGGATTACAATCTACGTATCACCCGAACACGTCCGGCTTCCCCTCGCCGCCGGCGCCGTCGCCTCCGACCGCCTCTGCCCGGCCCCTCCCGAAGGTACCCCTCAAAAGGATTTGCTGCCCTATATAGGTAGGCAAAGCCTCCCCCGCCCATCTGGTTAGCAGCGCACTCCCTCAACTCCCCGGTGCGCGTTCGAGCCCTCGGCTCTGCGCGCTGGGTTGAGTTTTTCGTTTATTTCTCGCGCTGACAAGTGGGTCCCACCCATCAGCGGCAGCCGTCTGTGCGGGCCACTGCCGCCTGGGTCCCATCTGTCTGCGTCAGCCTCTGACAAGTGGGTCCAGATCCCAGTGGGTCCCACCTGTCAGTGACCAAAGCAGATGTGGTCACTGTCAGAGGGGTCCCACATGTCAGCGACCACCAGAGGGTTTACTGTCAGTGGGTCCCACCTGTCAGGCTCTCGGAATTAAAAATAAAGATTGAAAATTTAAATATTCCAGTGGGCCCCACCTGTCAGAAATTTCTTAATTTCTGGATTTATTCAAACTGAAAACTTCAAACAAGCATAACTTTCTCATTTTAACTCCAAATTCAGCCATTCAAATTTCTAAATTCATCTAAAATCATGATCTATCCAACCATGGCCTCCATTTGAATTTTTGAGTTTATTTTAATTTTGTTTGTATTTATTTGCTTTGTTTGCTTCGTCTTTTATCGCGTAGATTCCAACGTTGTCGACGATCACTCCACCCAACAGCAAGAAGACCCAGAGAATCTGCAAGAAGGCAAGTCTCCTTTGATCATCTTGAACCCATGATTTGAAATGTTTTCAAATTATTTTAAATTATGTGCATTGCTATTTACATAAAGTATTAGTTCAAATCTTTAGGAACTAGTTATTCCAACTTGCTATGCCCTCCATTGAAATTGAATGCCATGTACTCTTGTCACCATAGAACTCCCTTTGTCTCATTAATGAGAGTATTTAATTACTTGTTGATGTTAGTATGGTAGTATAATGCTTAGTCCTGCTATTCAATACTTTAGAAATCTTGAAAATGGGAATTTATGATTTATAGAACCCCTGTGTTTATGAAAATTAGTGGTAATTGGAGTTGCCACTGTTCTTTTAAAATAAAATAAAATGTGAAAGTTGGTTTAGATTAGGGTGGATGGTTGGTTTGGCTTGGTGCAGTTAGCACGAGAACTTGTTAAGTGTATGTTCCACCCTAGTCAAATAAGGACCGACGCTTGTGTTTGTCCAGACTGAGCATTAATCGTACAACCACAAGTCTATATGGGTACGACCTAGCTGAATAACTTATGATAGTCTAGTTTAGGTGCCACCAGTGGAAAGTGGGTGCCAGGGATGGACTGGTTATTCACAGTGAGGGACAGGGATTTACTGTACTCATATGGCGCAAGAGGGGGCTTCGGTTCGGGCAGTTAGCCTACCTGCGGTGAAACCTCAGCGGGTGGTATCTAGCTAGATTAGAGTAAGGTAAAGGTTTTGTGATATTTTATCTGGGTCTCATGCCAAAGGAAGCCTGTTGACTTTTAGGATAATTTATCTCTTGTGGGTAAAGTTGTACAACCTCTGCAGAGTGTAAAACTATTCGAATAGCCGTGCCCACGGTCAAGGGCGGGCAAGGAATGCATTCACATGGTAGATTTCTGGTTTTGGTTTTTAAAATCAAAAATTTGTACTCCGAGAGTGGAGGGAACTCTCGGAAGGGAATCCTGGCGGTTGGAGCCAGAGAGGGTGGATGTAACCCGCAATATTAACTGGTTCAGTCGGAAATGATTAAGCTAGTGTTGGTGGATGGAACCTTCACTAGAGTACAATTGTTAGTTCTGTTAAAATCATTTACCTTATTAAATTGATGCCTTCGAAAATAATTAGTAGCAATTGAAATTAAAATATTGCTTTGTGCAAAAGAGCCATATAGCCTTCCTTTGTCAAGCCTTGCATCTATGCATTTTTCCCAAGACTTGCGGAGTACTTTATGTACTCACATGCTACATTCAAAAATAAATCTCAGAGGAGGTTGAAGCTCAAGAAGGTGACTACGACTACTGCTTCGCTTGTGGATGTGATGGATTCTTCCCGGAGAACTAGGTCGCGCTTCCCCAGTCAATTGCCTGTGGCGTATTGATGGGTCGTCATCGAGTTATCTTTTGCTTCCGCTGTGTTTCATGTGTGCGAGGTCTTAAACCTCTATTGTAAGAATGAGATCTTTCGGTCGGTACTCTCAATTATTGTAATAAATCGCTGTTGGTGATGTTTATCCATTCTGTTTAACTGTGTGCACTAGCTTTGATATGGGACTAGTGCGGTAATACACAGAGGGTCCGGGTTCGGAAATCCGGGGTCCCGACAAGGGTGTGCATGGGGGCAAGCCTTTGCTGCGCCTGATCGGCGCCCCGTGGAGTGCGTGCAGAGGCAAGCCTCTGTTGCGTCTTGTTTGTACTCCGTGGAGTGCGTAGGACCATCAACCACGTCTTATTTATACTCCGGAGAGTATGCACAAGGATAACGCCCATGCGTGCGCGGGAACATCCGCATCTTGTTTATACTCAGTAGAGTGCGCAGGGACAACATCCGCGTCTTATTTATACTCCGTAGAGTGCGTGGGACCATCAACAACGTCATATTTATACTCCAAAGAGTACGCACAGGGATAACGCCTACGCGTGCGTGGGAACATCCGCGTCTTGTTTATACTCAGCAGAGTGCGCAGGGACAACATCCGCGTCTTATTTATATTATGTAGAGTGCATGCGAAAGCGGACCTCGATGCTACATCTTATTTATACTCCGTAGATTGCGTGCGGAGGTGGACCGCGACGCTACGTCTTATTTATACTCCGTAGAGTGCGTGCGGAGGCGGACCTCGACGCTACGTCTTATTTATACTCCGTAGATTGCGTGCAGAGGCGGACCTCGACGCTATGTTTTATTTATACTCCATAGAGTGCATGCGGAGGCGGACCTCGACGCTACGTCTTATTTATACTCCGTAGAGTGCGTGCGGAGGCGGACCTCGACGCTACGTCTTATTTACACTATGTAGAGTGCGTGCGGAGGTGGACCGCGACGCTACGTCTTATTTATACTCCGTAGAGTGCGTGCGGAGGCGGACCTCGACGCTACGTCTTATTTATACTCCGTAGAGTTGTGCGGAGGCGGACCTCGACGCTACGTCTTATTTATACTCCGTAGAGTGCGTGCGGAGGCGGACCTCGACGTTACATCTTATTTATACTCCATAGAGTGCGTGCGGAGGCGGACATCGATGCTACGTCTTATTTATACTCCGTAGAGTGCGTGTGGAGGCATCCCCCCGCACGTCTTTGTTTATACTCACGGAGAGTGCGCGCACGAATGCGTGTCTTTGTTTATACTCACGGTGAGTGTGCGTGCGAACACATGTCTTTGTTTATACACACGGAGAGTGCGTGCAGGAACGCATGTCTTTGTTTATACTCACAAAGAGTGCGCGCACGTACGCCTATCCTTGTTTATACTCACAGAGAGTGCGTGCGCGAACGCGTGTCTTTGTTTCGCAAACGGTGAACTTTATTGAATTCCCGTTTACGCGGGTGAGCGATTACAAAAGACAAGGTACTAACCACTGATCGCGTGAGGGCGGGAACAGTGGCGACTGTCGTTGCCGTGGAGCGAGGCGGGGCACAGCGGGAGCCTCTACTGCCGGAGCGGTCCACGCGGGAGCCCGACGGGGTGCTTCCTGAGGCCGCCGAGGGTCCTTATGCTGGCGTGCCCGGTCTAAGAGTCCCGTTGAACCTCGTGAGGCGGGCCTAGGGTGCCGACCTCTATGCACCGGGCCATATCCTGGTTGCCATGGGCGGTGATGATACCCCATGGACCCGGGAGCTTCATGCATAAGAACCTGTGGTGCGGAACCGCCCCGAAGGAATTGAGGGTTGGTTGCCCCAATATGGCGTTGTAGGGGTACAGGATATCGACGATGTCGAAGGTGACGTCTTCGCTCCTCACGTTGTCGTCCCGACCAAGGAGACTGCAGGCATATCTGGCCCAGCGCCGTAAGGGCCGACCTCCAAATCCCTTCAGCGGGATTCTCGAGGGGCCCAAGCGACTTCGGGGGATCCCCATCTGGTCGAAGGCCACTGCGAACAAAATGTTCGTGGAGCTTCCTCCATCGACTAGACGTGCCTAACTTCGCATCCTGCGATGGCGACCTGGATGACCAAGGGATCTTGGTGGGGGAACTCTACACCCTCGGCGTCAGCGGGCGTGAAGGTAATTTCCTGCTGCGCCCAGTCCGGCAGTGCATGCGCCGGGTATGCTGCCACGTGGTGTAGCCTCCTCGCATAGGCCTTCCGCTGCCGCGCCGAGGCGAACTCCAGCGAGGAGCCCCCGGAGATGGCGTTTATAACCTTGCGCTGGGCTCCCTCTGGGGCCTAAATCCGTAGGGGGCCATCCTGAGCTTGCTGCACGTGGGCTTGAATCTGCAGGGGCCCTCTTGAGGCTGCAACCCCTGATCCTGGATCTGCATGGGGCCTTCCAGGGGTTGGTGGACGTGGGCCACGACGGGCGGCCGCGCCTCCAGGTTTCTATCCCTGGCGATGCTCTGCCGAAGTGTCGTGATGGTGGTGCACGCGCGTGTGTCGTGGCTGCCTCGACCATGTACCTCGCACCATTGCTCGTGGTGCTGGTCGTCGTATTCCCCGCGGGTTCTATCATCGCGGCCCTGACCACGCCCCTGTCCCCGGCCCCGGCGGGCTTTGCCGCCACGGCCGGCGGGGGCATTGTCTTCGGAGCCGCCCTCAATGTCAAAGACATAGCGGGCTCTCCGAGACTTCTGTTAGCCGTGCTTGGGCTTGTCGCTCGACGAGTCCTTGTGCTGGGCATCCTTGCGCCCGGAGGCGTCCTTCGATGGCCCCTGTTTGTGCTTGCCCTTCGAGGAGCCTTCCTTCGGCGAATCTCCGTTCTTCGTCATGCCCTCCATTTGATTGGTGTCGGAGTCGTCACCTTGCTGCCGCTACGCGTCTTCTTCCGGGTTGCCCGATGCGCCGGCACGGTGGACCCCGGAGTCGGCGACGAGGCCAGCATTGCCGCCAAAACCGCTCGCCGCTCCCGCACCAGGTGTAGCTCCTGACCACTCGGTCGATGCTGCCGGTGTTGACCGTCGCGCCGGCGTCGACGTTGCAGCTCCCGACCACCCGGTCGATGCTGCCGTTGTCGACCGTCGCGCCGGCGGTAGGGTTGATCGTCGCACGCGGGGCGTTGCCGGCCGTCGCGCCAGCGGTGGCGAGATCGATCGTCACGCCTTGAGCATCGACAGTCGTGGCTGCTTCCACACCCATGTCGCCGTCCACGCCCGCGACTGCCGACGCCGAAGCCCTGGTGGTGACGAGGGACTCCGTCGCGCCCCCCTTCTTCTTCTTAGCCGCCGATGATGAAGCCTTCTTCGGTGCCATCCTTCATATCTTGAGGCTTGCTCTCATCCTCCCCACGGACGGCGCCAACTGTTGTGGCTACAGACCAAACAGAGAGAGAGAGTATGGTAGTGGAGAGTTAGGTGAGCAATGCTTAGGGTTTCCCCATGGCCTGTATCGTATATATATACCCACATGGGGAGTGTCTTTACAACCTTGCCCTTACACCTGAGTAACCCCTCAAGGGTATTTATGTCATTACATATGTCCCATATTGGGCTTTACAGCCTTCTAACAGGCCGGCTGGGCTTAGGTGGGGGCCACCCCTACAATACTAACCGTCTGTGATACTTGCCAATCACAGACGGTTGGTAACTAGAACCGTCTGTGATGTGTGAATATCACAACCGATTTTTGGTTCGAGTCGTCTGTAATAGTTTTCTTCACAGACGGTTCTAGCTACACACCGTCTGTGTTGTCATTATCACAGAAGGCTCACAAACCGTCTGTGATAACCTCCGATTATCACTTACACATAAATACAGCCAGTTTAGAAAACCGTCTGTGATGACATTTCCGAACCGTCTGTAATGACCCTTTTTGTAATAGTGTGTTTTAATATTAATCGGTTGATAGTCTGTAGTTTGTGCTTTTTTAATTGAATTACAAAGAACCTACAACTTAAGCCTATAAGGCTATAACCAAAGCACGTGGGCTGCATATAGGCTGGATTGTTAAAGACGATGCATATATGGTCCAATGCTTAACTACCAAGTGAGCATTTCTCTAATATGGTTGTTCAAGCATCTCATGCTGGCCCATTAGTTGTACAAAAACTAAAAACCTTTTCCTTATTGGGCTTCCCTGTTAAATTTTGGTCTCATTTCAGCATTGAGTACAGAAGAAGAGGGCAATTTGTAAGTTTTTTTGGTTTATCAAAGACACAAATTAAATATTGTTGAATTGACTACTTATGCTGACTTCATTTTGTATTTATCCGAATGTACGCGCTCTTCATTCCTTGTAGATAAAAATCTACTATGTGTGTTCTGAAAAGTTTTGTTGTTTCCCACATTAGTATGTTGTTGTGAATGTAGTGGGAAATGACCTCATTGTAATGTTGTAAAAGTAATAACTGTTTCAGAAAATATCAATATAATCAGACAAGTTTGTTGGTACGGATTTCGATGATACAGTGTTAGTAGCGCAAGCACCGGAGTGCTACTATGCTTTGGATATACGCTGAACTGTTTTTTCTTTCAGTTCCATTTTTATTTTGGAATTGATCTAAACTGAGGCCGGTGTAGTATATATTTGTCCTGTGGCTCCAAAAGTTTACATTGATTGTGGGGTAGTATTATATCGAAATTTCGGTTAAGCCAGTATAGCTTTGGGATTAGCTAACCTGGTTGTTTTAAGTCTAAACCAAACACAAGCATAGTGGCCTCTGAATGACGCAAGTAACCACGTCAAGAGAAAAGGAAGTCCTGAGCTAACATTTTAAAATGGGAAGTGGTTTGGTATAGACAAAGTGTGTTAGCATGTGTGAGTAAGGTGAAAAGTATGCTGTCTCATGCATATCAAGTGAAATATTTCCTCCTCTATTAACGCATGCGAACACGTCAAGAGAGTAGAAAGTGAACTCGTAAATGTACAAAGCTAGTCTGAATTGTTTCCTGATGCTGACAATATATGGCCACTAATGTCTATCTTATTGCTAACACACTTGATTAGTCAATCAAAGTGATGAGCAAGGTACGCTTATCTGGTCTCAGAAAACTTAATGCAAACTCGCCTCTTAATTAGTAACGTAGTCAGCCACATCAAGGAGGCATAAATTACTCTCCGTCACACGGGAAATCAAAACTGACATCTGAATTCTGACCACTCAGTCAAAAAAATTTAGTAGAAAAGGGAAGAACTAGGCCCTAACAAAAGAACTCGCTCCCCGAGCGATGACATACGCGAGGACGTACGTACATCCAGCAGCCCCGTGTTAGCTACCAACAGATTTCTATCTATATATAGGACCAGGCCCAGCACCATTGTCATCACAACAGCAACAGCTGATCTACCAACAACAGTTTGATCATCTCCTCGCCGGAATAGACATGGCGTCGAACGTGGCGGTGCGCGTGATCGGCGGGTGGGCTTGCCCCTACGCGATCCGCGTGTTCGTGGCTCTGAAGCTCAAGGAAGTGGATTACGAGTTCCTGCAGGAGCAAGTCGGCGTGAAGAGCGAGCTGCTGCTTAGGTCCAACCCCGTGTACAAGAAGATCCCCGTTCTGCTCCACCACGGCGAGCCTGTCTGCGAGTCCATGATCATAATCCAGTACATCGATGAGGTCTGGACATCTCATGGCCAGCCCATCCTTCCTGCCGAGCCTTACAATCGCGCCATCCAGCGATTCTGGGCCCAGTATACGGATGACAAGGTACATTAGTTAATTCGTAGCTCGTGCAGTGATGCGCCGCTCCCCTCCTCCCCTATGATTATTTCTTGTCTTTGGGGCCGGCGTATGCACACAATCGGAGCTAGATCTTTAATTTTTTAAAGAGCAAGTCATTTTAGTATGTGAATTTGCCATTAATTACGCTAATCTTGAAATTTGATCAATTTTGTATGTGTAGATTGCACCTGCGTTCCTCGTCCTGCGAGAAGTGATCAACGGAGACAGAGACGATGCCGTAGACCAAGTGTACACTGCCCTGCAACATTTGGAGGAGGCCTTTGTGATGTGCAGCCAAGGGAAGCTCTACTTTGGCGGCGACAACATTGGCTTCTTGGACCTTGTTTTGGGGTCACACGTTGGCTGGTTCAAGGCGGTGGAGAAGATAGCTGGCGTCAAGATCCTCGACGAAACACAGTTCCCTAAGCTGACGGCATGGGCATCTCGGTTTTGCGCACATCATGCCGTGAAGGATGTCATGCCTGATACCGACAGGCTTGTGGAGTTTAGCGCTACGCTGAACGCTGCCTTGAAGGCTAAAGCTTCCAAGTGAAATCACTTTTGCATCTCGGAATTACCTTCTTACTACTATAGGCTTTTGTTTTGAAATAGAAATATACCCCGCTCTAGATGTTATCAAAAAACAACTTTGGTTTAGAAATGAAGAAACAAACCCGTGCATATGTTGCCACAATGCAGGCCCGTCTGCCTTCCTACATTGTGGCGACAAATGTTCGGTATAACGCATAGCAACAAGATGATGTTGTTTTGTCATATTATTTGGTGTTTGTGTGGTGTCTCGATCCCTGAGTTGGTGTTGTATTCACTTATCTCTGTTAACGGAACGAAGCATAGTTGATGCCCTTGTTTTATTTTTTTTTTATTGAAAATGGCGCTTCAACGTTGAATCCACCGGGAATCGTCTAAGTTCTCTCCCTGATTCCCTACGAAACCTTCAACGTACTTATGGTAGTTGGAGACAATGTTACATGCTGAAATGTTTTGTCTATTCACTCTCCCTGTAGCTGCTTGGTCTTGTACGCGGTCAGGGATGAAGTCTTGAGAATCGTAGAATCTAATAGGCATCAAACAACATATTTCGAATATTCACTTATAATTCTGTACTAATATAAAAAAACACCAATTTGATTAAATTATTTATCACCCAACTACATTAATACATTCCACTCTTGATGGTTAGATCAGCATAATCTAGTGACTACCATTGCAAGTTGATCCCGCCATCTGAATATCTACACTATTTATTCAGTTCATCCAACAGCCACAGTTGTATGTTGGTCTTATCAATCTTGCTACCTTGCGCATTTGCCACGGCCCCTCGGCAATCACGCCCCCACATCACACCCACAATCCATCAGCGCCGCCCCTCATGCCAGCACTCCATCGGCGCAGTCTCTCCTGCTCTCGCAATGCCCCTACTCCGCCACTCCGCACCACCTCCATGCTCCACAGCTCTAGCCTAGCAAATTGTGTATAAACTCTTGATTGGAATGTTAAATTCCATGATCCATTGCGGTGTATCCGTGAGCATAGTGTCATGAAAAGAATAAGTGAAATTGTTTATCAGTGAGCAAACATATAATTTCATCTTATGTAATGCTGTGAATGATGTAACTTTATTAAATAAGTAAAGAGTTTTATCATCTTTGAGTTCAAAAATGAAATAACAACCCCCAGTTTTCTTATAAACATAAGTACAAACCATCTGTTTGAAGGCTCATTACGCCTCAACTCCTAACCAAGCATAGTTTTCTTACTAAAAACAAAGACTACACCTAACCTGATATGTGCAATACTAGGAGTTTTTGGCACATTTGGCTGTTTTTGGAGATATGTTTACAGGAATGGCGTCGGTCATGCTGCAATGACAAAATTAGCATTTTTGTCGTTCAGCCACCATATGACGGGGCCTGAGGTACAGACACGTTAGGGGAATGCACAGTGGCCGTGCGGCCAAGCTCGCTGTCGCATGGCCACCGTGCGGTAGAGCCCGGTGCCGCACGGTGGCCATGAGGCAAGTGATTAGCTTTTGTCATTATCGCATGAATCACTTGAATAGTGCAATTAAGGAATTTATTTACCCGTCCTACATGTAGAAATTTTTAGATATAATAAATGAGCTAAAAAAAACTTACGAAATTTTTTGTGGAGCTTCCCGACGTAGTGTAATTCATTATGTACTTTGTTCATAATTTTATCCATTCTGAAATTTACTTGAAAAATCATGTAATAAACTATTTGTAGACAATATTTAATTTAGCAAGTAAGCACCAAAAATTATGAATTTTTTAAGGATCCTTACATAGTGAACTTGATGGTGTAATTTTTGGAAAATTTTGTATTGTCTAAAATTGTACATATATAGCAATACAAAAAGCGCATAACACAGGATTCGATATGGCTCACTCATCTGAGCCACCACTGTCTCCTCGCCACGTCTACATCCGTGGGCACGGCCTTGTCTTTGTTGAGTATGTCCCGTGAGATACGACAGCTGGTCCGAAGTGTGTGTGAGAGATCGGAGGAGGTACGGAGAGCTTTCAGTCTATTGAGTGGCTGATGGCGCACCAATAGGCTGAGTTAACATAGCCTAGGTATGCTAAGCATAGATGTGCTCCTGCTGAGACTTGCCAAACTCGGGGCTACCAGAGATGAAGTCCTAAATGAGGGACTCCAGAAATCCCGATCGTGTAGAGGAGCTCTGGCCTTCACCATATGACATGCTAGCGAAGCCAAAGGAGCTCTGCTCTGCATACGCTCCAAAGCCTGGCGCCATGTACTGCTCCCTAGAAGCAACTGGGATGCCCGTATCCTCATCGGTGGATTAGTTGTCACCCCCCGTAGAATTGAAGGCTAGAAGACAGAATGATGTTAGCCAAAATAAATATTCTGAATGTAGACTGCGAATCTCATACCTCCCGGATGTGCCGAGAAGATGACTGACAGGGAGCGGTAGTCTGTGTAGGGGGTGCAGAGGGTAAAAGTGATGTATCTCGATGATGGACCTACGGCGGGATAATGCCATGATGTTAGCAGAATGTAAGGCATAACAAGAAAATAAAACATAAAATTGTACATAACTTACCTCCTTATTGATCTGGCCCACGGATGACCGATGGGTAGTACTATGACGCCGGTCGGACTCACTAGGTCGTGATGGCCGGTCGGACTCACTTGGTCGTGATGACTTGGCTGGTGAATGTAACATCCCAAATTTTTGCTAAAAAAAAATTTAAATAATTAATAAAAATGAAATAAAATAAAATCTTAAATTAAAATAAGTGTTCTTGTGCCTAAATTTCTTTTTGGATTTGCCCTGAATTTCTGTTTTTGAAAAAAAGCTGGATTTGAAAAGCATTTTCAGAAAAACCTTAAGTTAAAAAGATATTTTGATTTTATATAAAAATCCTAGTTCAAATTAATTATTTGGAGTTATTTGGCTTTTATTTGGTTTCCTGAATTTTCTGGAGTTCAAAAATGTATTTTTGAAATTAAAAAGTATTTTAAAGTATGAAAATTAAATACCAACATTAGTTGGAAATATTTTTATTAAGTCCAAAATGTCACCAGGAGCTTCTGTGAATTTTCCTGGAATTTTTGGAAGTTATTTGGTATTTTTCTGAGGCTTATTGAATTTTCTGGGATTTTCTGAAAATCCTAAATCAAAAATCAAAAATTAAAATCCCCTCCTCTCCCTCCGGCCGCCACGTGGACGGCCAGATCTCCTCCACGTCGCCACCATCCGGCCGTCGACCCCATCCCGCCTACTCCCTCCGGATGGCCGCCACGTCGCCCGCCCTCCCCGCCAACCGGCCCATCTGGCCGTCCGCCCCGCCTAACGCCCTCGGCCGCCCGATCTTCTCCCGAGCCATCCGCACCGCCCGCTTCTTCTCCCTCTCAGTCCCGCTGACAGGCCGGGCCCACCCGTCAGGCCGTCTCCCTCCTCCCGCCCACCATCTTCCTCCTAGCCGGCTTCCCCCGCTCTCCTGCGCGCGGCCCACCCCCTTTCTTCCCCCGCAAGTTGGGCACCCGCCTCCTCCGCCATTACCGCGCCCGGATCCCCCATCCCCGCGCCATGTTCCCCCCGTAATCCCCGCCATTCCCCGCCGCCTCGCGCCATCTCCGGCGACAAATCCGCGCCGCCCCGCTCCCCCTCGCCCCTATAAATACACCTCCCCGGCTCCGTTTCTCCCCGCCCCACCTCCCTCCGCTCCCTTCTCCCTCTCCTGAGCACCGGAGCGCCCTCGCGCCGTGCGCCCGAGCTTCCGAGCGCCGGAGTTCCTCCGGCGAGGAATTGCGGCCGCCTCCGGCGTCCTCGAGCCACGCCGCCACCTCCCTCGGCCTCCCCGCCGCCGGAAAGCCGTCATCACCGGGAGACCCGAGCACGCCGCCGCCTTTGCCCGCCGCCAGCTCGCCGCCGTTCGCCGCCGGTAAGGCCACACCCACCGCCGTGCTCCCCGTCGCCCCCTCGTTTCCCTCCGCCCCTCGCCGACGGCCGCCGCCCGCCGGAGCGCCGGCGAGCACCCGGGCCCGAGCCTCCCCGGCCGGCCGGCCATGCCCGCGTCCGCGCCCACGTGGCTGCCACCTGGTGCCGCGTCACCGCCACCTCGGCGCCTCCTTGCCCCGTCGGCCGCCACGCCACCGCCCCGCCACCTCAGCGCCTTCCTCCTCCCGTGGGCTTGGTCCATGGACCAAGGCCCCACCAGTCAGCCGGTTACCCTCGGACTGA
The DNA here is from genome assembly GCA_017311315.1 of Dendrocalamus latiflorus. Lineage (NCBI taxonomy): Eukaryota > Viridiplantae > Streptophyta > Magnoliopsida > Poales > Poaceae > Dendrocalamus > Dendrocalamus latiflorus. Next base: position 36,156,579 of record CM029652.1, on the reverse strand, counting down.
CGTCATGCTGGCGTCATTAATCCGAATTTCCCGTAGAAAAATAATTCGGCCGAAAAAGGAAATTCAGTGCTGACGCAATAATTCAGGTTTTTCAGTAGAAAAATAATTCCAAAATCCTCTTTTTCCATTTTCTCTGAATTTAAACTTCCCGGAGCCCGTTCTTCTTCATCCTAACTCCGTTTGAGCCCATTCAAATTTCTAAATTCATCAAAAATTCCCCTCTATCCATTTCTAGCCTCAATTCAAATGTTTGAAGTCAATTTGAATTTAATTTGAATTTATTTGAATTTGGTGGGTTATTTTGACGTGTAGACTTCGACGATTCGGGAAATTTCTTCGACGAAGATTCAAGCCAAGTTGAAAACCAAGGCAAGTCACCCTCCTTGATCATGTTGATCCCAGAATTGCAAATAAAATTATGTTGTTTCAAATTATATTGCATGCATATTTTTATTCAGCGTATTTCAATTCTGTTTTAAATATAGTTATGCCTACTTGTTAATCCCTCCATTGAATTTGAATTCCTCAATACCTTGTCACCCTAGATTCAAACTCTAGTTAATACATTAGTGTTGGCTAGAGAGTTTATTCAAATGCTTAGCCCTGCGAAGTTATATTATTTGTTTTTGGGTTACCTTTTCACATAAAATGATGACCCTGTTTACATAAAATGATATGAACTCTTGACTTTGGTGAGTCAAGGAGGATTATGAAATATTTTGAAAACAAATATAAACCTGGTTTAGACTTAGGCAATTGGTTAGAGTGGTGGGTGCAGGCATGCCCTGTTGGTTGGAGCCGCAGTGGTTGATTGTCGTGCACGGGGGTATGTGGTTGGGCCTGAGTCAATTAAGGACCGGTCTGTGAGCTACTGTTGCAAAGCCCTAATCGTACTACCACATGGCTGGTATGGGACAGCCCTGGCTGAATAATTTGTGAAGTCCCAATCTGAGTCGAGTCGTAGGTTGAAAGTGAGTGTGGTTGGTGCCATGTGAAGTCTCACTTGGGCGAGCGTGGTTAAGCCATGAGAAGTCTCGTCTAGGCTCAAGAGGGGGTCCCGGTCTGGTGGATTCCTTACTGGGGTGAAACCTTAGAGTTGGCTCGGCCAGGTTGAAGGCTTTGCATTGTAAAGGCCTTGTTATGATTACTCAGTCGCACGCCTAAGGAAGCGTGTATTGGCCGACATTATGAGGACATCATATCTTGTGGGTAAAGCTGTACAACCTCTGCAGAGTGTATAATCTATCCTGGATAGCCGTGCCCACGGTCACGGGCATGCTAAGTAAAGTTTTTCATGGATTAGACTTTGTTTTTCAAAAATGTTTTTGAAAACCTTGTGGATGGATGGAATCCACGAGAGATGAAAACCTTACGGATGGATGGAATCCGTGAGAGTTTGAAATCTGGTGAATGGATGGAATTCATCAGAGTTGCGCAGTGAAAGCGTGTGGATGGATGGAATCCATACGTGATCTTTTGGAAAAGATGGTCCGGGTGGGATGCCCGTGGATAGGTTGGTGTATGGTCGGAGCCTGCACTGACGGTATTAATTTCTATTACAAGTATTGTTTTTACCTACGGTATTAAATTCAGCAATTTCAATCTATTTACTGTATTTCATTAAATGCTGTTTTATGCAAACTAACCCTATAAGCCTTCCATTGAAGCCTTTATCATTATATTGCATTTTCCCGGGTGACTTGCGGAGTACAATTTGTACTCACGTTGCTTTTTCCACACAGAGGAAGACGACTTCGACTACGGTGAAGACCAGAACGAGTAGGCCACGTCTTGCAGTTGTTTGCCTGTGGGCAGGCTTGGGCTTCGTCTTTTCAGTTTCGCTTCCGCAGTTCTTTTGCAGTTATTTTGCCAATGTGCGATGATGTAAACGCTGGCCATAAGGCCATACTCTTTAAATTAAATAAAGGTCATTATGCTTGGTATTTATCTTTGTTGTTCACTGTGTGCACTAGCTGATCCTGGACTAGTGCGATTTACACAGAGCATCCAGGAGTCGTTGCTCCGGGTTCCGACAGAGATGGTATCAGAGCCTTAATGACTCCAAGACGTGACCGTAGGTAGAATAGATTGGTCAGACCATAAGGACTTATTTTTAATAATCAGTAGTTTTAAAAAGTTTTGCTTAAACCTTACCTTTCAAATCTTTCCTTATCCTTATCTCAATCCTTTCTCGTCTTTATGTCATTTTTGAAAACCTATTTCTGCATCTTCCGTTGTTCCAAAACAACTATAGATGGCAACAGCTGAAATTCTTCGACCCTGTCACCACTTCAATCTTCGCCTCGGAGGATCATGCTTCATACCTCGAGCACCACGCAGGATGACCCCAAGACAACTCTTACCCTTTAGGATAAGTTGTTATGCTAGTTAATAAAACGTTGTTATGAGCTGTCAAGTTTTCTCTTTTTGTCGGCAGCCATAACTATTACTTATTATGAGATTATTAAAGATTTTAATAAAGTTGAAGTTTTGGGTTGTGCAAAATATCCCCTATTTCTTCCTTTGCCTTGAGTCTCCTCTTTCCTAGTCTTTGGAAGCATCAAGTTAGAGCGCCAACGGCCAACAACCTTTGCGAAGGGAAGTTTAAACCAAATCTCAGCTCAAGCCACACCGGGTAAGATCCAAACCTATTTCTCTGCTAGCCAACCCGAATCTCGGGGACGAGATTCTTTTTAAGGGGGGTAGATTTGTAACATCCCAAATTTTTGCTAAAAAAAAATTAAATAATTAATAAAAATGAAATAAAATAAAATCTTAAATTAAAATAAGTGTTCTTGTGCCTAAATTTCTTTTTGGATTTGCCCTGAATTTCTGTTTTTGAAAAAAAGCTGGATTTGAAAAGCATTTTCAGAAAAACCTTAAGTTAAAAAGATATTTTGATTTTATATAAAAATCCTAGTTCAAATTAATTATTTGGAGTTATTTGGCTTTTATTTGGTTTCCTGGATTTTCTGGAGTTCAAAAATGTATTTTTGAAATTAAAAAGTATTTTAAAGTATAAAAATTAAATACCAACATTAGTTGGAAATATTTTTATTAAGTCCAAAATGTCACCAGGAGCTTCTGTGAATTTTCCTGGAATTTTTGGAAGTTATTTGGTATTTTTCTGAGGCTTATTGAATTTTCTGGGATTTTCTGAAAATCCTAAATCAAAAATCAAAAATTAAAATCCCCTCCTCTCCCTCCGGCCGCCACGTGGACGGCCAGATCTCCTCCACGTCGCCACCATCCGGCCGTCGACCCCATCCCGCCTACTCCCTCCGGATGGCCGCCACGTCGCCCGCCCTCCCTGCCAACCGGCCCATCTGGCCGTCCGCCCCGCCTAACGCCCTCGGCCGCCCGATCTTCTCCCGAGCCATCCGCACCGCCCGCTTCTTCTCCCTCTCAGTCCCGCTGACAGGCCGGGCCCACCCGTCAGGCCGTCTCCCTCCTCCCGCCCACCATCTTCCTCCTTCCCGGCCGCGCCGCCGCCAGGCCGTTGCGCCTCCTCCTAGCCGGCTTCCCCCGCTCTCCCGCGCGCGGCCCACCCCCTTTCTTCCCCCGCAAGTTGGGCACCCGCCTCCTCCGCCATTACCGCGCCCGGATCCCCCATCCCCGCGCCATGTTCCCCCCGTAATCCCCGCCATTCCCCGCCGCCTCGCGCCATCTCCGGCGACAAATCCGCGCCGCCCCGCTCCCCCTCGCCCCTATAAATACACCTCCCCGGCTCCGTTTCTCCCCGCCCCACCTCCCTCCGCTCCCTTCTCCCTCTCCTGAGCACCGGAGCGCCCTCGCGCCGTGCGCCCGAGCTTCCGAGCGCCGGAGTTCCTCCGGCGAGGAATTGCGGCCGCCTCCGGCGTCCTCGAGCCACGCCGCCACCTCCCTCGGCCTCCCCGCCGCCGGAAAGCCGTCATCACCGGGAGACCCGAGCACGCCGCCGCCTTTGCCCGCCGCCAGCTCGCCGCCGTTCGCCGCCGGTAAGGCCACACCCACCGCCGTGCTCCCCGTCGCCCCCTCGTTTCCCTCCGCCCCTCGCCGACGGCCGCCGCCCGCCGGAGCGCCGGCGAGCACCCGGGCCCGAGCCTCCCCGGCCGGCCGGCCATGCCCGCGTCCGCGCCCACGTGGCTGCCACCTGGTGCCGCGTCACCGCCACCTCGGCGCCTCCTTGCCCCGTCGGCCGCCACGCCACCGCCCCGCCACCTCAGCGCCTTCCTCCTCCCGTGGGCTTGGTCCATGGACCAAGGCCCCACCAGTCAGCCGGTTACCCTCGGACTGACGTCATGCTGGCGTCATTAATCCGAATTTCCCGTAGAAAAATAATTCGGCCGAAAAAGGAAATTCAGTGCTGACGCAATAATTCAGGTTTTTCAGTAGAAAAATAATTCCAAAATCCTCTTTTTCCATTTTCTCTGAATTTAAACTTCCCAGAGCCCGTTCTTCTTCATCCTAACTCCGTTTGAGCCCATTCAAATTTCTAAATTCATCAAAAATTCCCCTTTATCCATTTCTAGCCTCAATTCAAATGTTTGAAGTCAATTTGAATTTAATTTGAATTTATTTGAATTTGGTGGGTTATTTTGACGTGTAGACTTCGACGATTCGGGAAATTTCTTCGACGAAGATTCAAGCCAAGTTGAAAACCAAGGCAAGTCACCCTCCTTGATCATGTTGATCCCAGAATTGCAAATAAAATTATGTTGTTTCAAATTATATTGCATGCATATTTTTATTCAGCGTATTTCAATTCTGTTTTAAATATAGTTATGCCTACTTGTTAATCCCTCCATTGAATTTGAATTCCTCAATACCTTGTCACCCTAGATTCAAACTCTAGTTAATACATTAGTGTTGGCTAGAGAGTTTATTCAAATGCTTAGCCCTGCGAAGTTATATTATTTGTTTTTGGGTTACCTTTTCACATAAAATGATGACCCTGTTTACATAAAATGATATGAACTCTTGACTTTGGTGAGTCAAGGAGGATTATGAAATATTTTGAAAACAAATATAAACCTGGTTTAGACTTAGGCAATTGGTTAGAGTGGTGGGTGCAGGCATGCCCTGTTGGTTGGAGCCGCAGTGGTTGATTGTCGTGCACGGGGGTATGTGGTTGGGCCTGAGTCAATTAAGGACCGGTCTGTGAGCTACTGTTGCAAAGCCCTAATCGTACTACCACATGGCTGGTATGGGACAGCCCTGGCTGAATAATTTGTGAAGTCCCAATCTGAGTCGAGTCGTAGGTTGAAAGTGAGCGTGGTTGGTGCCATGTGAAGTCTCACTTGGGCGAGCGTGGTTAAGCCATGAGAAGTCTCGTCTAGGCTCAAGAGGGGGTCCCGGTCTGGTGGATTCCTTACTGGGGTGAAACCTTAGAGTTGGCTCGGCCAGGTTGAAGGCTTTGCATTGTAAAGGCCTTGTTATGATTACTCAGTCGCACGCCTAAGGAAGCGTGTATTGGCCGACATTATGAGGACATCATATCTTGTGGGTAAAGCTGTACAACCTCTGCAGAGTGTATAATCTATCCTGGATAGCCGTGCCCACGGTCACGGGCATGCTAAGTAAAGTTTTTCATGGATTAGACTTTGTTTTTCAAAAATGTTTTTGAAAACCTTGTGGATGGATGGAATCCACGAGAGATGAAAACCTTACGGATGGATGGAATCCGTGAGAGTTTGAAATCTGGTGAATGGATGGAATTCATCAGAGTTGCGCAGTGAAAGCGTGTGGATGGATGGAATCCATACGTGATCTTTTGGAAAAGATGGTCCGGGTGGGATGCCCGTGGATAGGTTGGTGTATGGTCGGAGCCTGCACTGACGGTATTAATTTCTATTACAAGTATTGTTTTTACCTACGGTATTAAATTCAGCAATTTCAATCTATTTACTGTATTTCATTAAATGCTGTTTTATGCAAACTAACCCTATAAGCCTTCCATTGAAGCCTTTATCATTATATTGCATTTTCCCGGGTGACTTGCGGAGTACAATTTGTACTCACGTTGCTTTTTCCACACAGAGGAAGACGACTTCGACTACGGTGAAGACCAGAACGAGTAGGCCACGTCTTGCAGTTGTTTGCCTGTGGGCAGGCTTGGGCTTCGTCTTTTCAGTTTCGCTTCCGCAGTTCTTTTGCAGTTATTTTGCCAATGTGCGATGATGTAAACGCTGGCCATAAGGCCATACTCTTTAAATTAAATAAAGGTCATTATGCTTGGTATTTATCTTTGTTGTTCACTGTGTGCACTAGCTGATCCTGGACTAGTGCGATTTACACAGAGGATCCAGGAGTCGTTGCTCCGGGTTCCGACAGTGAACACGGTGCCCCCCACTGGGTGCCTGATGCACATGGCATGGTCCGTCAAACAGTCGCAGCTCAGGTTGTCTATTATTTTCTTGGTTCATTATGTATATATATATATATATATATATGTATGTATGTATATAGGTATGTGTATGTATATATATGTATGTATATATGTATATGTATATGTATGTATGTATGTATGTATGTATGTATGTATGTATGTATGTATGTATGTATGTATGTATGTATGTATGTATGTATGTATGTATGTATGTATGTATGTATGTATGTATGTATGTATGTATATGGTCTTGTTGCGGTTACAACCAAACAGAGAGAGAGGTATGGTAGTGGAGAGTTGGTGAGCAATGCTTAGGGTTTCCCCATGGCCTGGACGATATGTATATATAGTTACATGGGGAGTGTTTTACAACCATGCCCTTACACTTAAGTACCCCTCCCAGGGGTATTTATGTCATTATACATATCCCATTTTGGGCCTTATATCTTTCCAACAAGCCGGCTGGGCTTAGGTGGGGGCCACCCCTACAACAGGAGCCTCTCATGGTGAAGGGCTTTACGGGCCGAAGCCATGTTGCCTAGCCATTTGGCCCCCTCTGTCCCTACGGCTTGTGACCTTCAGTGACCTTGGGTAGAATTCTTATTTGGCGGTGCAGCCGAACTTCGCACCGAGGATATGGAGTCGAGCTGGTTATCGAGGCCGTCTTCGACTTCGGGGTCTTTTAGTCGTGGAGTCAGGGATTCCGGCGAAGTCGAACGTGAGGTGAAGCCATGCTCCTTCGGTGGACACGTCATCGAGGCGCAGGGCCGGTCGGCCCCACGTGCGTAGTGCCGGAGCCAAAGGCGGGTTGGCCCCCTATGGAGGCGAACTCGAAGTGGACATGCCGCGAGACTTAATGGCGCTGAGAATTGCACAGCAGCGACAAGGCCTCCTCGACCCACGCTTCTCGAGGCGTCGGGACACGTGGCGAAGCTTGACTAGGACGTTGCGCGCTGTTAGGAGGCGCCTTGAGGGTGGGGCAGGTGCGCGCGCGACCAGGCGACGGGTGCATACGCGTCTTAGCGATGGCGCGGGACACGTGGCCTAGCAGGATAGGTGCGCCATGCGCGTACTTGAGTGCGGTGCCTCGTCTTTCGCAGGCTGACTTTCCACCGGTCGAACTTCCGGCGGTTTGGCTGGTCTCCCGCCGGTGGGGAGGTGGGTATATAAGTGCTGCTACCGCAGCATCACCCTTCTGCATCTCTGGTTATTCGTCTTGTTGCTCCCTGCTTGGGCGGGCCGTGTTTCTGCATGCAATGGCAAGGTCTGACCTGTTCTCACAAGTAGGCCTTCTTGAGTTCATCCGCGTTCTTTGATCGTGTTAGTTGGCGCTACTATCAAAGAATGTTGATGGATTGAAGGTGGCCTATTTATGAGAACAAGTGAAACTTGTCGTAAATCAGCCTTCGCGTTCCCCGATTGCGGGGAACGCAGATGGCTGGATCCCCACTGGCTGGGCTGTGAGGTTGCCGCGCGGACTTCGAAGCCAAGGTGACTGTCTGCGCTGCTCCACGGGTTCGATTGGAGCTGACTCCAGAGTCTTCATGCAAGCTGGAGATCGGAGGGCCACATTGTATCCCGCGCTCGGGGACAGCGCCGTGTTGGCGTTGTGTGTTAGACTGGCGTTTGCGCGTCTCCAGACTCCGCCCACCAGGGGCGGCTCGTGAAGATGAAGCCAAACCTGTGCCCGACCGAATTCCGTGGGTATTGTTTGTGAAATGTTAATCACGTAAAGATAATTAGAATGTTAGGATCGGGCTGCGAAGCTGCCCCCCGTCTGTGAGGCCGAGTCGGAGGCCTGGCTGGACCCCAGAAATATAGGCCGGAGTGGGCTTCGGGGTCGACCCGTGCAATTGAAGTCGAGGTAGTCTTCGAGCGCGCCACGTAGACTTGTGAAGGCATAGCGAGGTGCCTTTTCATGGGGATGGAGCCGAAGTCGGAGCCGGAGTCGCCCTGTAGAGGCGGAAACCACGCCGAAGTTGCAGTCGAGGTTGACTGGTCAATGGCCTGCCGATGTTGCATTGATGGCCCCAAGAATCGTGCTGACACGTAGCAGAGAATACGCCACATCGTGCGACCTGCATTCATTCCCAAGGGAGCGGACGCGTGGTGGAACACGATTTGCGCGTCGTGCGCTGTCAGGCCATCGCACGACTGCGGTCGTGCGTCCATTTCTGATAGGGCACAACGCGCGTGGGTGGCTGTGCCGCTTCGGCTTCAATCGTGGGGAGGCGAGCGGTTCGTCTCCCGCTGGTTACGCTTACCAGCGGTGCAGGAGATGAAGGAGCTTTAAATACCCGCTATGGCACCACGTCTGCGCTCTCCTCCTCACGCCTTCTGGTCCTTTTTCCTACGCCCTGCTCTCTTGCCTTCTTTGCCGCCACGCTGCCCCCGTTGTCATCTAGCTCCCGGAGAATGATGGCACCTGGCGAAGAACGCGCTCAACCGACCGGTGGTAGCTCTTTATCCCGGCGGTCGCCGCTGCTCGAGGTGAAGTACACGCTCGAGGGACGCGAGTCATCGCTGGTAGACAAATGGTGGGTGGTGACAGAAAATGGAAGGTCTGTGTTCCCACGTCTTGGGCCCGACGCTCGTGACGGAGGAGACGATCCGCACCCTGCTGCGCGAAAGGAAGCTGTCGGACCGCCGGGAGGTGCGACTGCCCGCCAGCGACGAGACAGAACCGCACCCCGAGAAGTCGAAGGTGTTCATCTTCATCACTTACTTTGAAGCCGAGCTTCGCATCCCGGCCACCATGATTGTCGGTGACGTCTTACGAATGATGACTCCGAACGCAATAGCCCGCCTTGCCGTGTACAGCTGGGCCTTGCGTATGGAGGCATGCTGGCCCAGTGCCTCGTTGTTCGTGTTTCTCCACGACGCATGGTGTCAGCCAAAGAAGTGGAGAGATGGGACGTTTTCCAACATCGGCAGTGTCAACTTCGTCCTGCGGTCGTCGTACGGGAAGATATTCCCTACCGACTCGACTCGAGCGAAGTGGGAGCCGAGCTGGATGAAATGGTGGTTTTACCACCATGTGGCGAGCGGTAGCTGCCTCGAGTGCTCGGGCTGGCCAGTGGCGTTCAATACCACGCCTGGCACATCGATCGATGAAGAGGACAAGCGAAGGGCGTGGAGGCTCGTGGGAATTGCCGCTCGCTTCAACATGCGCGACCTCGCTGAGGAGTTCATCATGTATGGCGTGGCGCCGCTTGCCGATGGATGGCGCATCACATCTGGGAACCTTCGGCGCGACAATGTCCGCCCGTCCGTGTCCTCGCTACCGAGACCCTCCGACCCTCGTAAGTCTTGGTGGAGCCTTGCTTTTCGCCTTCTTCCTATTGGGCTCTGTGTTTTCAACTCCGTCTCTTGCCACCTATTGGGACTCTCTTGGAGGACGCGGAGCGTGCAGTGGGCGTGTTCCTCGGACCGTATACGGCCAAGGAGCACGGCCTGCGCGCAGCTGCGACCGCGGAGGCGAAGCTGGGGCGAATAAACCGTGTGTGCGAGGCCCTGAGCATTCGCGTGCCGGAGCGCACCACTCCGGCCCTGAGCCAACCTCGTCGCCGAGACGACAATGCCAAGGGGAAAGGAGTGGCGCCTAGTCGGGGGGCTCGTTCCTCCACGACCGCACCTGGCGGCGGGCTGCTGCTCCTGTCGGCTTTGTCGTTGCCGATAGTGCGGCAGACCCTGACTCTGATTCGGCAAAGTATGCTGATTTGAAGCTGGAAGTAGGTGTGGAGGACAAAGGCGAGGGGTCCTTGGGCGTTGCCAAGGACCAAGAGTGCAGTGCGGACAATCGGGAGGGGGAAGCTTCTTCGCCTACGGCGGTCGCTGAGGTGGAGCCGTCGCCCGCGGAGGATGCTGGAGCAGAGTCCTCGCCTGCGTTGGTTATTGGAGCGGAGCCCTCGCCTGTGGCGGTTGCCGAGGTGGAGTCCCCGCCTTGCTCTCCAAAGGCGAAGCAGCCACATACACGATCACCCCCTCGTCCGAAGAGGGGGTTCACTGTGGCGACCAAGGTCAGGGGCCTGTGGGATTCCGACTCCGACATTGAGGCCCCTGCCCCGACTCCCCGCGGCTCCCTTCAAGGCTGCGGCTACCGAGGTCAAGACCCTTCTGGGATTAGACTCCGACACGGAGGCCCCCCAGCCCAGAGGGTCGGCTTTGTCAGGGGGCGCTGGCATCCCTGCGATTCTGTATGAGGCTGAGGGGACACCCCGGCGGAGTCCACCAGCTGATGCCGAAGGTAAACTCACCTTCCTTGGCATAATCCTGTGGTGCTTTCATAGGGCTCTAACTGCTACGTCCCTTCACAGCAGCACGCCTCCCTAAGCACGGACAATCTTCGGGGCGCGGGGACGTTCCTTTGGGAGGGACGCCGGATGCTCCCGAAACTGCCGTCGTGGAGGCCGCGCACCCAAGCTTAGCGGATTTCGTCCCTCGACCGGAGGTGCTGGGAGCGTGGCGGGGGGTCGCGGATAATGCGGCCACGAACCTGGATCGCCAAGTGATGCTGATCCTTGGAGGCGCACTGGAGGCCTCGGAAATGAGGGTGAGTACTTGACCCTTAGCGACGCGTGGTCCTTTAGAAGTTTACTGACCGCTTTGTCGTATAGACCCTCGCCCTTGGCCGGGTGCTGCAGGTGGCTCACGCTCACGAGCGGGGGGCGTTGGAGGACTGGCTGCGTGCTGCTGAAGAGGCCCTTCGCGCAGCCGAGGAGGCGCACTCCGCCAAGGATGACCACATCCAACGCTTGGAGGCGGAGCGTGCGGAGGCGATTTCATACGCTGAGGCGCTCGTGGCGGCAGCGTGGTTTGTGGCCATAGAGGCGGCACGGCGAACAGCCGCGGAGGAGCGGGACAGCCTGCTCCGGCAAATCGCTGCTCTGGAAGAGGAGAAAGGCCGCCTCACCACGTCTCTTGGGGAGTGGGAACGTGCTCTAGGCGATGCCTTGGTGGCGGCGTGGGACGCCATGCTGGCACTGGAAGGCTCCCTCGAAGACCTTGTCGCCGACGTGCCACCCCGTTCCTTCGGCCCCGAGGAGCTGCCACGGATGCTCCGTCAAATCGCGGAGGCGTCCAACCTTGTTCTTAACGCCACCAAATCTTACGGCAACCACTGCTCCTTCATGAGCTCGCGCCTGGCCTTTGCGCTGCTACATCACCGGGGCTGCCGGCATGTCGACGGGCTAGCTGACCTTGAGCTGGAGATGCCTGCTGGAGCCGGGGTGATGTCAGGCGCCGTACGCTACGTTCGTTGGGCCGCCCGGGTCTTTCATGAACGAATCTGGGACTACATCGGGGAGGCCGCGGCGAAGCTAGAGCTACGACGGACCATGGGCGGCGAGGAGAACTTCGGCCAATGGATTGACAAAGTGCCACGACACGGTGGAAGCGGTGCCGCCGCCGTGGGGTAGGGCGTGGACCCACAGATGTGATGCCAGGGTTCTGGCGTGTAGGCATGCTTTACCATGTGACCCGACAGCTGTTCTGATCGTCCCGGTGTCCCGGTGTTCTGATCGTGCGTGTCACTATGCTCTAGCAGCTACTTGATAGGGACCGGCCGCTTGTTTCTGACCTCGTGACCCAACGACGTCTTCATTGCGATAAATGAGGAAGAAAAGAGCAAAGAGCAGAACTGAAGCCAGAGCAAGCACAAATCCAGAAGAACAAAAAAAACAAAGAAGCTCAAACTTAGGACTTCTCAAATTGATTCATTGCGATAAATGATTACATTGAATGCTTACATTCAGCTCATTTCCCTTCTCACTACAGACTCATACCCAATTGAAATGAAAAAGTGTTTCTACAGCTCACACACAGACCATACACACTAAGCACACAATTACTGCCTCCCCTCTGCCTCCACCTCTCCATATGAAGGTAGGAGCTGTTCTCAAAGTAGCAAATCAAGAAAGGTCAGCCCCTTTCCGCTCACAAGCCTCACACCCACATGAGGCAAAAGTCAAAGCTCAGGAAAATGGAGGGAAACAGCAATTTCACTCCAAACCCTAACAAAACGACTGCCATCCACTAACGGGTCTCCAACCCGTTATCTTCAACCGAACCTACTTCTATTTTTGCAGCCTCGCGCATTTTACAGAAATGCCCATACCGCAACTTCCTGGAAGCTTCCTGCTCGCATGACCGCACCCAGCCTCCGACCGTCTGGACCACGACTCCTCCCTGAGGCTAGTCCTGGTCCGTTCCACTGCACACGACCGTACCCGACATCCTGACCGTCTGGACCTCAGCTCCCCCCTGAGCCTAGTCCCGGTTCTCCTTGCCATTGCCCGTCGCGTCCACCACCGGTAGCTCCAGCTCCGGTTCCTCGTCTCCCGGCTCGCAACCACCTCAGCAGCTTCGATCATCTTCGACATCTCCCACCGTTTGGACCTCAACACCTCCTGTGCCTAGTCCCGGTCCTCTCACGCCTCACCATGACCCGCTCCGAAGTCCTGTAGTCACACAGACAAGCAAACCGTCACATAGCACCGCTCGAAACAGCATAACCAACACTAGCATTAACAGAAGGTACTCAAGCATGAAATACCCAAGCATAACCAACACTAGCATTAACAGAAGGTACTCGAGAAAAGATCGAGCATCCTAAACACCTCTGAGCGCGATCGACCAAGTCCAATCGAACCAGACCGCGCCATGCAACGACTCGGTGCGAACCGAACAAACCAAACTCAAACTTTCTAGAAACTGTGTCAATTACTCATCACAAACATGGGGACATTTCCACATGGTCTCTCAATCTCCCCCTTGATGAGTATATTGACAAACACAAAAAAACATAAACTTGAGTTTGTTTTGAAAGTCATACATGGTCTAAAAGAGAGGCAAAGAGATGCAAGACCATGTAGACAAAGAAGCAAAAACAGAAAGAGCAAGTTTTCCTTAAAGGCTCCCAATTTTTCCCTTGAAATGGCTTTTTCTCCAATATTCTCCCCCTTTTGGCAATAAAATCATCAAGATGCAAAGGAGAGAATAAAACATGATGTGAGAGTGAAATGACTGTATCTTATTCATGTTAAGCATCAGGAGCCATGAAGATTATTCAAAATGACCTTTTGAGTATTACACCAAGCCATAATACAATAGAATGCTATCAAGATCATGACAAGATATGTATAATCAAGCTAAACCACATAAGTCATAATCTGAGAATTAGTCGAATTGCTTAACATGTCAAGTCATTCAAGATCAAAGTCTAGCTAGAGGGATCCAAAGATAATGCAAGCCATATCAATAATCTAAGTGGAACCAAGAAGCTAGAATTGAATCAATTCATAGTGCTACAAGTTCAAGAATGAATCATTTGTTCAAGTACTTGGTTCTGTTTGTAGTTAAGAAAATTTAGCACAATTGACATGTTTTTCTTTTGAAACTCATGGTCGTTTCCAACCAAAATTTTAGTCATATGCTAGATCCCAAGCCTTATGCGACCACTCCAAGCAATAAGCTTAAGAAGATGATCTTGGTCATCCAAAACTCCCCCTGAGTTCATGTCTAGTACAATGGTAAGTAGTCTCATGAGAAATAATTGGTGAGATCAGTTCTTTCGCACAAAAGAGAACGTTTTGCTTTTCATGAATTTAGTTCAAGAACAAGAAATAACTCATGCTTCATAATAGAACTAGCATAGCTCAATCTAAAGCTCAATAAAGATTCAAGACTGAACTCAGCCTATTTGACATGGCATGAATCAAAAGAGGATAACTAAAGACAAACTAGTCTCAAGAGCTAACATGGCATGTCTTAATTCAAGTTTGTGCAATGTTAATCAACCTATCATGGCAAAGGCTTGACTACACATGTAAAGTCATGATAAATCTAGCAATTAAGCATAAATCATGGCAAGATGTAAAGCATTGTAAACATGTCATAAAAGGATAATAATCAAGGCTCCATGCAGATATATTACAATGTAGAATACTAAAATGCAAGAAAATCTAGCTCCCCCTCAACATGTGATACATTTTTAGTTCAAGTTGAGTTATGTCAATATTAAGATCCATAAGCTCCTAAAAGAACTCCCCCTGAACCAAAGGGATAAAAACGAGAAGCTGGCAAAGAAATCAGAAAAGGCAGTCCTTAAAGCATAGAGAAGATATAGAGGATACTATGGCTTAGATTGACTCTCATCTACCCCATATGACACTAGGACTATCAGCCGGTTATCTAACACACTAAGGAGCAAACACATTCCCTGTCTACCCAAGGGTGGCCCAACCCTTACTAGAACCTATAAAAAGTGAGTAAGCTCAACCTAGTGAGAAGAGAAACAACTAATAAGCATCATTCTAGAATCACAAGATGAGAGGAAGAAATCTAAGCAACTAGACAAGAAAACCACTCTAATCTATGCTATGAGGACTAATCCAAATGCACCCACATGCAATGCAACAAAATGAAAACAGGAGCATATAACCAAGATAAAGCATAAAACACAAAGCTCCCCCTCACAACAATCCATAAGGACAGACCACCCCAAACTCTCCCCGCAGAGCTGAAAACCTAGAGCTATCCAAAGGCTTGGTAAAGATATCGGCCAACTGGTGGTCACTCTCCACAAACTGGAGCACTATGTCACCCTTCTTCACATGGTCTCTAAGGAAGTGATATCTAATATCAATGTACTTGGTCCGAGAGTGTTGCACTGGGCTCTTGGCAATGTTAATAGCAGAAGTGTTATCACAAAAGAGTGGAACACTGTCTATAACTAACACAGAGTCCTGTAGGGTCAAAGCCATCCAAAGTACCTGGCTACAGCAACTGGCGGCAGCAACGTACTCAGCCTCTGCTGTGGACTGTGCAACACCGGACTGCTTCCTAGAGGACCAAGAAACAAAAGAAGTGCCAATGAATTGGCAGGTGCTAGAAGTGCTCTTCTTATCTATCCTACAGCCGGCAAAGTCTGCATCCGAGTAAGCTCTGAGGGAAAGACATGATGAGTAAGAGTACCATATACCATAGTCTATGGTAGCTCGAAGGTACCGAAGGATGCGCTTCACCGCCTGGCGGTGAGATACGCGAGGAGAAGCCTGAAACCGAGCACATAGACACACATAGAAGTGTATGTCCAGTCTCGAGGCGGTGAGTGTCGAGACCCGAATATGCAAATCCGGACTCTCCTGTGTATTCTGCACTAGTCCAGGATCACGCTAGTGCACACAGTATAAACAAAGATGAAATATTGAACATATCACGATTCACTAAGAAAAGACTCAAATATTATTAATAATTATCAGAGTACGACCTTATGGCCAAGCTTACAATAGACTAGCCCGAAGGGCTTAACAAAAACTAGCAGCGGAAATCCAAAAGAAAGCGCAGCAGCCAATCGACACGCCCACAGGCTATCGAGTGGAGAACGAAGCCTAATCCGCGAAGACGTCAAAGTACTCTCCTTCTGGAACCTCCTGCTGGTGATACTCCTCCTCCTCAACTGAGCAACAGGGGCATAAAGCCGTGAGTACATAGAGTACTCAGCAAGTCGTTTGTAACAAAGAATGCAATATAGTATGCAAGGCTTACCAATGAATGGCTGAAAGGTTAATTTTGCAGAAAGCAACAATTTAAAGTAAATACAATAAATAGATTGAAAAGCAAACTTTGAAAATGATAATAAATAAGTAACCAAAGGAATTGAGACCAACCACAAGTGAACTGACCATTCACCCAAGGGATCCACCATGAACCAAGATCCATGAAATGAACACCCGTGAAACTAACCATTCACTTCCCAACTTAGCCCACCCAAGTTTTTATGAAAACTCTACCCCTCGTGTGAAATCACCGAGCATTGTCCATGACCGAGGACTCGGCTATTCGAATAGTTTTACACTCTGCAGAGGTGGCACAACTGTACCCACACGATGTGATAATCCTCACGTTAAAAATAATCACAACAAGGCTTTTACAATGATTCATCTCCACCTGATCCTACTCGCTAAGGATTCGCCGTCGAGTAGGGTAAATCCCTAGTCGATAATTGCCCCCTCTTGCGCCACAACAACTTCAGTAGTAAAACCAAAGTGGAGACTTCACAAATTATTATGCCAGGTCTATCCCATACTAGACATGTGGTTTGCACGATAAAGCTCAGATCAATGGCGCACAAAGTTAAGTCCTTAAATTTACTCAGGCGAAACATCCACATCCCATGTGCCTCTCGCACCCCCTTTACTGCACGATCAATCGCCCAAGTGAAAACCAATTTTGTGTCACCAATGCCCATGACACCACCCATGCCATGGCAAACAAAATTTATAACTGTGGTGAACCACCACGTTCAAGTATACCATTAAGTCAAGATTAATTAACCACATGTGATGACAGACCCAACGTACTAATAATAAGCATGGCTAAGCAATTAAACGTAACCCCATGTGACAACTATTATTGTATCACTAAATAATTCCCAATCCTAAGGTGTCAATGGAATCATGGCATTCAAATTATCAAGGAGGAATAATCAATTAGGTCATTAACTACCAATACAAGGGTTTTATAATAAAGTAGCAATGCATGATAATTTAAAGCAACATAATACATAATAGATTTGAAAACTGGGTTCAACATGATCAAAGAATACGACTTGCCTTGGCCTTGCTCAGCTGAGGGCTCTTGATCTTCAAATCCAACTTCCGCTCCCTCGAACACGTGATCTAACGAGAGAGAAAGCGAATCGAAAAGACAAAATAAAATCAAATAAAATTCAAATGAACTCCAAAAACTTCCAAACCTGGACCAAAAAGGTAGAGCTCAATTTTAGATGAATTTAGGAAAAAGAATCGGGTCATTGGAGCTAGGACGAGGGAGAACGGGCTCTTGGAAAATTAGATATAAAGAAAATCGGGAAAATTAAGAAATTGCACTGTGCTGCGGACCGGGCGCACGGGAGAACGGGTCTACGGTGGACTCGGCGCACGGAACAGTGCGGGCGGTGGCTGCTGGCGCAAGCAGCTAGGGCTGACGTGGCGGCTGACTAGGCATGGTGACATGTCATGCTAACGTGGCAGCTGACGGGGCTGACACGTCAGCCTAGGGCTGATGTGGCGGCTTGCGTGGCTTGCTGGCGTGGCGGGGTGACGTGGCTCATGACGCACGGGTCTATGGAACCAGACCTGACCGGTGGGTCCCACTGGCAGCGGCTCGGCACACGGTGGACCCGATCCACGGGAAGGCGAAGGGACGCGGGGTGTGCGGGGCGCGAGGCGGGACGGCCGGGCGGCAAGGTGTCCGGGTGGCGGCGGCGGCTGGCCGGCGGTAGCTCGGGACGGCGGCGGGGCTCACCGATGACGACGACGACGACGAGACGGCAGACGAATGGCGGCGAACGGCGGCGGAGTTCGACGGTCTTCGAAGTGAAGACGGCGACCTCGGCGAAGCTGACCGGCGCGGCGGAGCCAGCGGCGGCGGAGGCAGCGGCTGCGGGACGAGGAGAGCCTCGGGGGTCGTCCCCCTTTTATACCCGGGTTCCGAGAGTCCAAGGCGGTCACGGAGGGGAGTCCTGGACGGAGACGGCGAGGCGGTGGCGGCGGATATAGAAGGCGGCAGCGCTTTCCCGATCGGAGACGGGGACGGAGAGTCCGGGTTGGGACGGTTCCGACAAGCGGGTCCCACCTGTCGGTGGCCGGAGGGGGAGCGGTCGGGATGCGGGGGCGCGGGTGCGGGGAGCGGGCGGATGACGACCACGTGGCGGCCATCGCGCGGGGCAGTGCGGGTGCGGGGAGCGGGTGGATGAGCGACGCGTGGCGCAGGCGAGGCAGGCCGGGCCGAAGGCGGGGGCGAGCTGGGCCGGTTCGGCTGGCGGGAGGGAAAAGAGTGGGCCGGCTTGGTGGGCTTTGGCCCACCGGCCTTTTAGGATTTTCTTTTTCTTTTTCCAGAAATTCAAACAAAGGCTTTTGAGCTCTAGAAAATAGCAAATAAATCCAGAAAATTCCAAAAAAGCCCTTGAGACTCAGGGAACTCAAATAAAATACTTTTGGCACATTTTAATGTTTAACTTAATCACATTAAGTCCTTTTAATTCATAAAAATTTCATTTAAGCTCTAATTAATTTCAGAGAAATGCAAATGGTGAATTTTATTTCGAAAGCTTCAAAAAGGCTCTGAAAATCAGGATGTTACAAACCTCCCCCCCTTAAACGGAATCTCGACCCCGAGATTCAGGCTCACTAAAAGAATAGGTTACCAGGTGCAACGTTGGAGACGACGTTGTTCAAGCTTCCCCTTGCAACGCTTTGAGGTATCTGACTTCCTTGTTCTGTTGACGTTTCACGTCTTGCTCCTGAAGTCTTGGTAGGGGTACTTCCATGGTTGAGTGAAATTGGCTTGACTGCTCGACGCCTTTGTGGACACTTGTTGGCGTAATGCCCCATGTTCTTGCAGTTAAAGCATTGCATGCCTTCTTTTGATGCCTTGATCTGTTGAGAATGGCTGACATTGCTGTCACAATATTTGTGCATCAACTGGGGTGGTGCTGATCCTGGGGTCAAATTTATGGAACCTGCTTGTACTGCCTTGGTTCGGCTCACCCAAGTCCTGGGGCTACGGTCATCATACTGCTCTGGGTGTAACATCTTCCTCTTATAGAATTGAGTTCCACCCTGAAGAAGTGCCTTATCTGGTGTGGCCATGCAGTTGTCTAGGTGGGATTGTTGTGCCTCGACTTCTGATGATATCTTGGTAAATGTACCTGTTGCCCTGCCTTCTTTTGTCAATGCACTCATGGTAGTAGCTCAGAGTTTCTCTCTTTGCTGCTGCAATACTAAGACCAATATCGAATCCAGTGGGCATTGTGCTGGGTTATGGTCTTGGCCTTCACACAGGTAACAAGTAATCTTGCTCATAGGACATTCTCCATGAAAATGAGTTCCTTCACAACTAGAGCAACTGATTTCGTGTTTATTAGCATAATGTCCTATCTCTCCACAGCGAGTACAGGCACAATTCTTAAACTTATTCTCTAGGTAGCCTTGTTGGATCGAGTACTCCTCCTGGTCACAACGGTTGCGGGCTTTGTATTGGATTGCCTTCCTTTTGGGACACCTGGCAAATTTGTGGCCGATTCCATCACAGTTGGCACAAATAAAATCTTGTGTTGGCTTCCCTTTTTGAGGACATTGGGAGGCTAGGTGTCCATCCCCGCCGCAACGGTAACAGATAACATATCTCCCTGGGTAATGGTTTTTAGAAGAACGATTTCCCATGTTGTTGTCTTGACGAAGCGCTTCTTGTGCCTTGATTCTCAACGACTCATCAGAGGGACACCGCTGACAAGGTATAGATGGAATGACCCGGGAAGCTTTGGCGTCGTTGTCCACTTGTTGTAACACTGTTTGTATGAGCTGAGTTTGCGCTGCCAAAAATTGACTTAAGATAGGATCCAGACCCATTGGGATTATTTGTGGTCCCTGAGTTGCCTGGTTTGTGTTACTGTCCTCTGGGTCTTGGTTCATCTGACTGCGTTCTGCGGTGCTCCGAGTGACAACCATTTCTGCTCTGCTCTGAAAGAAGGATCACTTGCTGAGAACTGACTCTTCAGGGCTCAATAGGTAAGAGGGAAAAGCAAAGGTAAGTGGTAAACTCGTCTAAGGGGGATAACTAATGGCAACCTAAACTAAGCAAACACTTAGCCGAAAAGGCTAACAAAAGAAGCAATAAACTCCACAAAAAGACTTTTGACATGACTGCATCATAATGCTAGAAGCAAAACTGCAGCTCACATCACACCCAACGGCAAATAAGAAGCAAAACGATCTATACGATACTAGCACTATAACAAGGTTCAAATCTAATGGCCCCTAATCTTCTCGGAAATCTCCAATCTTGTCTTGACATATTGGGGTGCTTCCTTCTTCCAAACTTCACAGCACAGCTTGAAGAATTCCATGCCAGCTTTCACTTTGATCGAGGGACACTCGAGACATCTATGGACATTATGGGGATAAGAAGTCAAATTGAGTTTCGAAAACAATATTTCAGAGGAGGCAAAGAGTAAGAATCCTAAGAATGAGGTAAGAATAAGATTTACTAGACAATCATGTGGTTGATTTCATTTAGAAAATAAATTTTGAAATCTTTGCTAATTCGACCACTCTAACTAGGGCTTCGTCCTACAGTCGATATAGCTCTGATACCATCTCTGTCGAGACCCGAATATGCAAATCCGGACTCTCCTGTGTATTCTGCACTAGTCCAGGATCACGCTAGTGCACACAGTATAAACAAAGATGAAATATCGAACATATCACGATTCACTAAGAAAAGACTCAAATATTATTAATAATTATCAGAGTACGACCTTATGGCTAAGCTTACAATAGACTAGCCCGAAAGGCTTAACAAAAACTAGCAGCGGAAATCCAAAAGAAAGCGCAGCAGCCAATCGACACGCCCACAGGCTATCGAGTGGAGAACGAAGCCTAATCTGCGAAGACGTCGAAGTACTCTCCTTCTGGAACCTCCTGCTGGTGATACTCCTCCTCCTCAACTGAGCAACAGGGGCATAAAGCCGTGAGTACATAGAGTACTCAGCAAGTCGTTTGTAACAAAGAATGCAATATAGTATGCAAGGCTTACCAATGAATGGCTGAAAGGTTAATTTTGCAGAAAGCAACAATTTAAAGTAAATACAATAAATAGATTGAAAAGCAAACTTTGAAAATGATAATAAATAAGTAACCAAAGGAATTGAGACCAACCACAAGTGAACTGACCATTCACCCAAGGGATCCACCATGAACCAAGATCCATGAAATGAACACCCGTGAACTAACCATTCACTTCCCAACTTAGCCCACCCAAGTTTTTATGAAAACTCTACCCCTCGTGTGAAATCACCGAGCATTGTCCATGACCGAGGACTCGGCTATTCGAATAGTTTTACACTCTGCAGAGGTGGCACAACTGTACCCACACGATGTGATAATCCTCACGTTAAAAATAATCACAACAAGGCTTTTACAATGATTCATCTCCACCTGATCCTACTCGCTAAGGATTCGCCGTCGAGTAGGGTAAATCCCTAGTCGATAATTGCCCCCTCTTGCGCCACAACAACTTCAGTAGTAAAACCAAAGTGGAGACTTCACAAATTATTATGCCAGGTCTATCCCATACTAGACATGTGGTTTGCACGATAAAGCTCAGATCAATGGCGCACAAAGTTAAGTCCTTAAATTTACTCAGGCGAAACATCCACATCCCATGTGCCTCTCGCACCCCCTTTACTGCACGATCAATCGCCCAAGTGAAAACCAATTTTGTGTCACCAATGCCCATGACACCACCCATGCCATGGCAAACAAAATTTATAACTGTGGTGAACCACCACGTTCAAGTATACCATTAAGTCAAGATTAATTAACCACATGTGATGACAGACCCAACGTACTAATAATAAGCATGGCTAAGCAATTAAACGTAACCCCATGTGACAACTATTATTGTATCACTAAATAATTCCCAATCCTAAGGTGTCAATGGAATCATGGCATTCAAATTATCAAGGAGGAATAATCAATTAGGTCATTAACTACCAATACAAGGGTTTTATAATAAAGTAGCAATGCATGATAATTTAAAGCAACATAATACATAATAGATTTGAAAACTGGGTTCAACATGATCAAAGAATACGACTTGCCTTGGCCTTGCTCAGCTGAGGGCTCTTGATCTTCAAATCCAACTTCCGCTCCCTCGAACACGTGATCTAACGAGAGAGAAAGCGAATCGAAAAGACAAAATAAAATCAAATAAAATTCAAATGAACTCCAAAAACTTCCAAACCTGGACCAAAAAGGTAGAGCTCAATTTTAGATGAATTTAGGAAAAAGAATCGGGTCATTGGAGCTAGGACGAGGGAGAACGGGCTCTTGGAAAATTAAATATAAAGAAAATCGGGAAAATTAAGAAATTGCACTGTGCTGCGGACCGGGCGCACGGGAGAACGGGTCTACGGTGGACTCGGCGCACGGAACAGTGCGGGCGGTGGCTGCTGGCGCAAGCAGCTAGGGCTGACGTGGCGGCTGACTAGGCATGGTGACATGTCATGCTAACGTGGCAGCTGACGGGGCTGACACGTCAGCCTAGGGCTGATGTGGCGGCTTGCGTGGCTTGCTGGCGTGGCGGGGTGACGTGGCTCATGACGCACGGGTCTATGGAACCAGACCTGACCGGTGGGTCCCACTGGCAGCGGCTCGGCACACGGTGGACCCGATCCACGGGAAGGCGAAGGGACGCGGGGTGTGCGGGGCGCGAGGCGGGACGGCCGGGCGGCAAGGTGTCCGGGTGGCGGCGGCGGCTGGCCGGCGGTAGCTCGGGACGGCGGCGGGGCTCACCGATGACGACGACGACGACGAGACGGCAGACGAATGGCGGCGAACGGCGGCGGAGTTCGACGGTCTTCGAAGTGAAGACGGCGACCTCGGCGAAGCTGACCGGCGCGGCGGAGCTAGCGGCGGCGGAGGCGGCGGCTGCAGGACGAGGAGAACCTCGGGGGTCGTCCCCCTTTTATACCCGGGTTCCGAGCGTCCAAGGCGGTCACGGAGGGGAGTCCTGGACGGAGACGGCGAGGCGGTGGTGGCGGATATAGAAGGCGGCGGCGCTTTCCCGATCGGAGACGGGGACGGAGAGTCCGGGTTGGGGACGGTTCCGACAAGCGGGTCCCACCTGTCGGTGGCCGGAGGGGGAGCGGTCGGGATGCGGGGAGCGGGCGGATGACGACCACGTGGCGGCCATCGCGCGGGGCAGTGCGGGTGCGGGGAGCGGGTGGATGAGCGACGCGTGGCGCAGGCGAGGCAGGCCGGGCCGAAGGCGGGGGCGAGCTGGGCCGGTTCGGCTGGCGGGAGGGAAAAGAGTGGGCCGGCTTGGTGGGCTTTGGCCCACCGGCCTTTTAGGATTTTCTTTTTCTTTTTCCATAAATTCAAACAAAGGCTTTTGAGCTCTAGAAAATAGCAAATAAATCCAGAAAATTCCAGAAAAGCCCTTGAGACTCAGGGAACTCAAATAAAATACTTTTGGCACATTTTAATGTTTAACTTAATCACATTAAGTCCTTTTAATTCATAAAAATTTCATTTAAGCTCTAATTAATTTCAGAGAAATGCAAATGGTGAATTTTATTTCGAAAGCTTCAAAAAGGCTGTGAAAATCAGGATGTTACAGTGAGGTACAAGAGGGAGCCAATCATGCTTCTGTACTCTTTTTGGTCAACTGGCTCGCCATCCTCTGGATCAAGTGAAGGTGATGATGCCATTGGAGTTGACACCGGCTTGCCATTACTAATGTCAAAGCGTCTCAGGAGGTCTCGAGTGTAATTGCCCTGATGCAAGAAAGTACCCTCCCGAGTCTGCTTGATCTAGAAGCCAAGGAAGAAGGTCAACTCGCCCATCATGCTCATCTCAAACTCGGTGCTCATGACATCTGAGAACTGTGAAACAAGAGCATGAGAGAAGCCACCAAAGATGATGTCATCTACATAAGTCTGGACTGGTTTGAGTATTTGGGGTTCTCGAAACCTGGAGGCTGTATAACATAGAGCTCTTCCTCAATAAACCCATTAAGTAAGGCACGCTTGACATCCATCTGGTAAAGCTTGAAGCCCTTAGAAGCTGCGAAAGCAAGCAAGATCCTAATAGCTTCTAGCCTAGCTACAGGGGCAAATGTCTCCTCAAAATCTAGACCCTCAACCTAGGAGAAACCCTGAGCTACCAGTCTAGCCTTGTTTCGAATGACTACCCCCATCCTCACTCTGCTTGTTTTGAACACCCACTTAGTACCAATGACATTGTGACCTCTAGGGGGCTCAACAAGCGACCAGACCTTGTTTCTCTCAAAGTTTTCCAACTCCTCATGCATGGCATTGACCCAAGACTCATCAGAAAGAGCATGACTAACATCCTTGGGCTCAAATGAGGCAACAAAGGCAGAGTGGAGACATAAATGTGATATGCCAAACTTTGAACGTGTGACACGCTTAAAGAGATCTCCAATCATCTGCTCTGAAGGATGGTCTTTTTGGATATATCGAGGAGGTCCTGGATGAGATGAAGAAGTAGCCTCTACCTCATGAGCTGATGAGGTAGGAACAGAGCCACTAGCTCCAGAAGAAGCAGAAGGCATGGGCTGATCTCCGCGAGGTGCAGTGGTGGAAGCAGGCACCTCAAGGGGAGAAGGAACTGGATCGGGTAGACAACCCTCATCTCCACCCTCCTCATCATCCACAAAGATGGTCTCAGACTGCTCTAAAGAACCTGAGATATTGGGCCTAGGCCTCGGACTGGCCTCATCGAAGGTCACCTCAAAGGTTTCTACCATTTTACTAGACTCGCAGTTCCAGACCCTATAAGCCCGCGAAGAAGTTGAGTACCTAGAAAAATCCCATCACAAGATCGTGACTCGAACTTATCTAGGTTCCCGGACTTCAAGATAAAGCACTTGCAACCAAACACACGAAAATGAGATACACTAGGCTTTCGCCCATATCTCAACTCATAAGAGGTGCGATGCAAGTGTGCCCTCAGAAAAACTCTGTTTGAAACATGGCACGCGGTGGCTATCGCCTCAGCCCAAAACTTCCTAAGTGTAGAGTACTCATCAAGCATTGTCCTGGCCATCTCGACCAAGGTACGGTTCTTCCTCTCCACCACGCCATTTTGCTGGGGGGATGTATGGAGAAGAGAACTGGTGCTCTACACCTGTCTCGTCGTAAAACCTCTCAAAGTAGAAATTCTTGAACTCCGTGCCATTGTCATTGCGGATCGCTCGTAAGGCACCCGGGAGCTCAATAGAAAGCCTACTAAAAAGACCCCGAAAATGGGTAAATGTCTCATCCTTCGAGGCTAAGAAAAACACCCAAGAGTACCTCGAGAAGTCATCGACCACAACAAGAACATACCACTTCCCTCCTGCTGACTGCACTCGAGTTAGGCCAACTGTGTCCATGTGGAGCAGCTATCCTAGTGCATCAGTCATAATCACTGTGACTGGAGGATTAGAAGCGGCAACCATCTTGCCGTGCCGGCAAGGAGCACAAACTTGATCTTTAACCATCTTGAGTTTAGGCAGACCACGAATGAGATCATGGTCGCTAACTCGAGTCAAATGGTCAAATCCGATATGACCAAGTCTCCTATGCCAGAAAGTGAGGTCACAAGACTCAGAAGCAACTAAACACCTGAGAGGATCACCAAAAGACTCAACAAAATCAGCACAAAAGATCCTCTCATATCTAGAAATCTCGCAAACCAGACTCCCCGAAGAATCAAGAATTTTGCAAGCATTTTTCTTAAATCTCACCTCGAAACCGTCATCGGTAAGTTGAGAAACAGAGAGCAAATTGTACTGCAGCTTACTCACTAAGACAACATTTTTTAAATGAAAGAATCATTAACACGCACAGTACCTTTAGCGATGATGCGCCCAGACGAAGCGTCTCCAAAGGTGATAGTCTCATCACCTGGAGCTCGGGCTAGGGAAGAGAACCAACGAGAATCTCCGGTCATGTGTCGAGAACACCCGGAGTCTACAAGCCAAACCTCTCCCTTCCCTGCCCAGCGAACCTGAGTCAACAAGAGAGCGATGTCTCAGTACTGGGGTAAATCAGAAGAGATTTTGGCACCCAATACTGAGTCACACGACGAGCAGAAGAAGTAGCCACACACGACTGACCTCTAACTACCCTACGCTCTCCGTTGCTCAAAGAGCCAGAAGGCCTATGTGCAGACCTAAAGCTGTTGTTGGGCTTGACTGCTATGGAGGAGTGAGTCAAGGTACCAACAACATGCTGATCTCGCCACGGGTAGCCATCTCGACGGGGGAAACGAGACCTACCCTCAGAATGGCGAATATCACGACCAGAGGCAAATCGAGGATGAAAATCAGAAAAAACAAAAAAGCCAAGTCATCGATGCTGCCCAAATCCATCAACAGGAACAACTCTAGATCTCGTGTTGGTCTTAGGTGCACTCAAGGTCTGGTGCTGACCCTGAATACGCCTCAGCGCCTGAACACGGTCTCTCCGCACGATCTTGGCGTGCTTGAAGCATCTCTCGATCAAATGTCCATCCTTCTGATAGAAGGTACAATGATACTTCACCTTCTGAGAGGTAGAAGTAGCATGATGGGGATTCGCCTTCTGACAGGTCGAAGCAACAGGTGTTACCACCTTACTGTCAGAGATCCCTTGGACAAAGCCCGCAGATTTGAATTCAACTTTCTTAGTTCTAGGCTTGACCTCGATCACACCTGCTGCTATGGGTCTGAGAACAGCAGGTGGATGCTTCCTAACATCGTCAAGAAAATAATATCGTAGACCTTGATTGAATTTGCAAATCTTGGACTAGTCTAGAATAAGATTCAACTTTCTTGCCTCCAACAAATCTCTCAAGAGTGTTCATAAGATACTGACACTCCTGAAAGAAAGAGCTGTAAGAGGAGCAGGGGAAGAAGAGATAGCAGAAGGTAAGGGGGTAGAAGAAGAACCAACAGCAGAAGAGATGGCATATGCACGCACAACAGCCTCAGGAGGGACAGTCCTACTGCTAGCCATTTGGTTCTCGTCGCTAAGCGTCTCTACCCTACCCTCAGGCTTCTTCCCAACAACACACACATCACAAGCAGATGGTGACTTCTCTAGAAGGTCCTTAGTTAGCTTCACACATTTTTCATCCAATGTAATCAAATCAGATTTTAGTTTTTCACAATTATTGCATGGTGAGCTAACAGGGTCCTTATAAGCATATTGAGCCATTTTCTTGTTATGATCAACCATTTCTTAAAATTGTTTGGAGACAGACTCAAGCTCAAAGGTTAATTTAGGACAGTTGGTACAAGAAACAATAGGCTCTAGCAATGAAGCTTGTAATTCAGTAATCTTATGATCTGCCTTCTTTAGGATCATTTTCAAATTATTGTAGCTTTCACAAGTTTCAGGCAGATCGAGAAGCATAGTATAGAGACCTCTAACAGCATTGTCCTTATCCTCACATGAGGTGCAAGAAGTAGTCTCAATAATAGTAGATGAAAGAGTAGCAGTCCTAGTTATCTCTAATTCAGCTAAAAGATTAACATTCTCCACCTAAAGCAAATCAAGTTCAGAAAACACAATATCATCAAAGGTCTTTAGCTTCTCCATGTCACCAACAAAGAGGAGAATACATCACATTCGTCACGGGAGGGAGCAGATATAAGTGAAGTAAGCTCCCGTGACAATCTCTCTACTTCCTTCTTCAACTCACTACACCTAGCTCTAGATCTAGCATGAAATTTTCCTAGCTTAAGAAAAGCATCATTGAGTTGGTCATAGGAGGGATATACCTCATCGGAGTCAGAGTAGAGCTCGCTGTCACATATGTCGCCGTCGCCATCCTTGGGTTCTTGATCATCCTTCCCATTGTCGTCACTCCACCCCTCCACCTCACTGAGGTCGATGTCGTCGAAGGTGGTGAGGACGCGGTGGAAGAGCTTCTTGGCTTTGCCAAGGTCGCGGAACTTCTTCCCTTTGCCTGGGGGCTTCTTGTTGTTGTTCTTGTTGATATAGTCGTTCTTTCTCGAACCGCCATAGTCGTGCTTGATCGAACCGCCATATTCGTTCTTGCCCTTCTCCAGCTTGGGGCAGTTTGCTCGAATGTGATTGGGGCCACCACACTCAAAGCAAATCATAGGTCCTCCTCTCTTTCTGTCCCTCACCCTCTTGTATGCATGAGAAAATTTTCTGGCTAAGAGGGCAAGTTGATTTTCTGGGAGCTGCTCTAATTGATCATCATCAATTTCACACAAAGCAGCAAGAGAGAAACTAGAAACAATGTCAGAAGAAGATCCAGAGGCAAGACTGGGATCGGTGACTAAAGCCATCGACTGTGACTTCGACTTGCGAGAGACAATGTCAATCTCGTGAGTCTTGAGGCGTGAATACAACGCATCAAGAGTCAAAGTCGAAAGATCCGTCGTGTCCTTGATGGTGGTCACTTTCATTTCCCAAACTCGCAAATCCAAGGCCGCAAGCATCTGGCAAGCGTTGTCCGGGTCGGGGTATGTGAGACCGACCGCTCGAAGGTTGCTCAAGATCTTGTGAAATCTCGCAAAATACTCATCAAGGGACTCTCCAATGAGCATTTCAAACTTGTTGTAATCTCGCTTGAACTGGTCCTGTTGTACCATCTTAATTTGGTTGGTGCCCTCATGGTAAGCATCGAGGGTCACTCAAATATCGAAGGCCAACGAAAGATGAGAAATGTGATCAAACTCGTTTCGGCTCAAACATTGGATGATGATGTTCCTTGCCTTAGCATTCGCCTCAACATCAGGCATGTTTGCCACATTGATGTTCTCATCGGCAGGAACAACAAAGCGAGTTTTGACCTTTCGTCAAATCGCATAGCCCTGAGCCTATATGTAGGTCTCCATCCAACTCTTCCAAAAGGGATAGTCGATCCCATCGAAGATCGGGGGCTTGGTGGAATACTTGTCTGTCGCCATGGCTCACAGACCGGTTAAGATCTATCGAGAAGAGCTAACCGGCTCTGATACCAATTGTAGGATCGGAAATGGCAACAAAGGGGGGTGAATGGTGCCTTTTAAAATTCACCCCCAAAGTATTCACACAACATCTCTTTTCCGATAACTATAAAAGATATGAAGAAGGCATGTTCATGCTTACTGGCATGCAGAGAAGAAACGGCAAACAAATCGACAAAGGAGACTAGTAGCAGAGAAGATTTAAACTGAAAAAGAAGTTTGAAACAGAGATGATGAAGCTCGGCAAGAAGCAGGAGAAAATCCAAATTTTGGCCAAGAAACGGAGACTGCAATCAGCGGGGAATACCTGGCCGAAAAGGCCCAACTGACAACTGCCTGCAGCTGGCCGAAACCAAATGACAGAAATCAAAAACAGCACAGCGATCCGGAGGAGCCGATCTGACCGGTGGTTGTACCTCCGGTCTAACCGCCCAAAAAATCAGTCGATCTGATTTTTGCCGAACAGCCAAACCAAATGCTAGAACAAGCTTCGGTCAGACTGCACATAAGTTGCAAATTTTGCTTCGGCTAACCAGGGAACCCTCACATCCTCACACCTACATGAGGCAAAAGTCAAAGCTTAGGAAAATGGAGGGAAACAACCATTTCACTCCAAACCCTAACAAAACTACTGCCATCCAATAATGGGTCTCCAACTCGTTATCTTCAATCGAGCCTGCTTCCATTTTTGAAACCTCGCACATTTTACCGAAATGCCCCTGCCACAACTTCCTGGAAGCTTCCTGCTCACATGACCGCACCCAGCCTCCAACCGTCTGGACCTCGACTCCTCCCTGAGTCTAGTCCCGGTCCGCTCTGCTACACACGACCGCACCCGGCATCCTGACCGTCTAGACCTCAGCTCCTCCCTGAGCCTAGTCCCGGTTCTCCTCACCGTTGCCCGTCGTGTCCACCACTGGTAGCTCCAGCTCCAGTTCCTCGTCTCCTGGCTCGCAACCACCTCAGCAGCCTCGATCATCTTCGACATCTCCGACTGTCTGGACCTCAACACCTCCTGTGCCTAGTCCTGGTCCTCCCACGTCTCACCATGACCTAGCTCCGAAGTCCTGCAGTCACACAAACAAACAAACCGTCACATAGCACCGCTCGAAACAGCATAACCAACACTAGCATTAACAGAAGGTACTCAAGCGTGAAATACCCAAATCAACCGATCGAGAAAAGATCGAGCATCCTAAACACCTCCGACCGCGATCGACCAAGTACAACTGAACCAGACCGCACCATACACCGACTCGGCGCGAACCGAACAAACCAAACTCAAACTTTTCAGAAAGCGAGTCAATTACTCATCACAAACATAGGGACACCTGCACATGGTCTCTCAAGATGGCTTTAGTTGTATTCCTACATATCACGACAAGCTAGAATGCCAAAGAACTTCAGTGTAGAAAGTGGCAAAGGATGAGTTCTTGAATTCTATACCATTGTCACTTCTAATGGATCTAAAGGCTCGTAGGAGGTTAACTGCTAGTCTAAGGGCTAACTCTCAGAAGCAACCAATGACATTATCATTATAAATCAGAAAATACATCTAAGAATAGCTAGAGTAGTTATCTACAATGATAAGCACATACCACTTCCCTCCTGTAGACTGGACTTAGAAGGACCAACTGTGTATATGTGAAGAAGTTGTCCAAGTCTATCAGTCATTACTAAAGTAAGAGATGGATGAGAAGCAGAAACCATCTTACCATGTCTATAGGGTTTGCATATTAGGTCTCTAGCACTCTTTAGCCTACGTAATCCTCTAATTAAGTTCTTGCTACTAACTCTAGTTAAGTGGTCGAAGCCTATGTGTCCAAGCCTATGATGCCACAATAGTAAGTCATGAGGGTCAGACGCCATAAGACACCTAGGGTTAGAGGTAGAAGAGATACTGAAATCAGCACTAAAGATCCTCTCAAATCTAAAGATCCTAAAGACATACTCACCAAAGTGGTCTAGAACTCTACACTCACCACCCTTGAACCTTACTTTTAGACCATCATTAAGAAGTTGGGAGACATATAGCAGATTATACCTCGACTTACTTACAAAAGTGATGTCTTTAAGAAAGAAGTTATTGTTGACGCGCACTGTGCCCTTTGTTGTTACGGTCCTGATAGAACCATTCCCAAGTATGATTAACTCATTGTCGGATGAACGTGTGAGGGAGGAGAACTATCTAGAATCTTCGGTCATGTGTTGAGAACATCAGGAGTCAACAATCCATAAGTCCTCCTTCCTTGCATGCCGGACCTACAGGGCATAAGCAAGAAACATCTATACCTCAGTACTAGGGTTAGTGATAAAAGACTTGAAAATTTAGTACTGAGCTACACGATGTTTAGGAATAGTAGTAAAAATAGCAATAAAATAGTTAAAAAGATAATCATAAGAATGGACATGAGAATCACCTAGACCTCCCCAAAATCGGCTGTCGTAGAGATGGCCCCCACCTAAACCCAGCAGGCCTGGTAGGAAATTATAAGGCCCAGAATAGGCCATGTGTAATGACATAACTGCCCCCAGAGGGGATAACCAGATGTAAGGGTATAACTGTAAAAGCACTCCTCATGCGTATATATATACGAGTACAGGCCATGGGGAGGACCCAGGCCATTACACTCATCTTCATCACTCTCCACTACCACCTCTCTCTCTGTTTGGCCTGTAGCCACAACAGTTGGCGCCGTCCGTGGGGAGGACAAGGACAAGCCTGAAGACCGAAGAAGAAGGATGGCACCAAAAAAAGCTTCGTCAGCGGTGGCGAAGGGAAAGAAGGCGGCCGGGCCGGAGCGTCGTATGAGTACCAGGGCTTCGGCAACGGCAGCGGCGAGTGCGGGTGGCGACGCAGGCGCGGTGGCCGAGGACGTCGACGTTCGCGCGGTGACGACCAACCTCGTCACCGGCATCGCGACGACCAACCCCGTCACCGGCACCGCGACGACCAACCTCGTCACCGGCACCACGACGACCAACCTCGTTACCGGCGCCGCGACGACCAACCCCGTCACCGGCACCGCGACGACCAACCTCGTCACGGGCACCACGACGACCAACACCGTCACCGGCGCTGCGACGACCAACCCCGTCACCAGCACCACGGCGACCCACCCCGTCGCCGGCGTTGCGGTGGCAAACCCGGCGGTCGAAGACGTCGACGCCGGTGCGGGGACAA
The DNA here is from genome assembly GCA_017311315.1 of Dendrocalamus latiflorus. Classification (NCBI taxonomy): domain Eukaryota; kingdom Viridiplantae; phylum Streptophyta; class Magnoliopsida; order Poales; family Poaceae; genus Dendrocalamus; species Dendrocalamus latiflorus. The sequence continues at coordinate 36,124,492 of CM029652.1, read as the reverse complement.
CCGACCCCGCCGACGCAACGACAGCCGACCTCGCCGCCCCCGCCGCGACCCTCGTCGGCAGCGCGGACCGGGCGGTTCGATGTAGCCACGACGGAGCGACTGGCAGCTCGGGAGTTCGCGACGCGGTCGTGCCCGCGCTGATCCGCCCGTTGGGAGTACCGGCGACCCCGCCCGCACAGGCGGTGGAAAGCGCCCTACTGGCGGCCCTCAACGCGTTCCAGATGGAGCTAGGGGACCTTCGCGGAGCCGTCCGAGATATGCAAGAGGCTCGGAGCCAGCAGGCCGCGCCAGCATTCGCGACCGAGCCCACGCCGGAGAGGGCGGACAGTCGCGAAGCCCCCACGTCTAGCCGCGTGCCGCTGCGGCGCGTAGATCCGGAGTCCCCGCTTTCGGCGGAGCTGCAGCAGGCGGCATGGCCCGAAGACTTCAAGTTCCCTAGCGCCGTCGACTAGTACAAAGGCGACACGGACCCCCGTGAGTTCGTGCGCGTGTACGAAACCGCGATCGAAGCCGTGGGCGGAGACGACACCACGAAGGCGAAGGGACTCCCCCTCGCGCTGCAAGGAGTGGCGCTCTCTTGGTTCTTTACCATAGAGACGGGCTCCATCTACGCGTGGGAGCAGCTTCACGTCCGCCTTCACAACAACTTCCAAGGAAACTACGTCGACCGAGTCGACGCGGACCAACTCTTTGCTGTAAAGCAAAAACCCTCGGAGAAGCTCCGGGACTACTTCAAACGCTTCGCCAAGATTCGATGCCAAGTGAAAGACGTTAATGAAACCACCATCGTTAATGCAGCCATACAGGGCCTTCGCCCGGGCCCGATGGCCGAGTACAACGCGCGAAAGCCAATCAAGACGGTGGCGAAGCTCTTCGACAAAATGGAAGAATACGCCAGGGCGGAGGAAGACGCGCGGCGAAGGCAAGGTGACGACTCCGACACCAACCAGGCCGGAGCCTCGGCAAAAGCCGAAGATCCACTGAAGGGCGGTTCTTCGAAGGGAAAACGTAAGCAGGAGTCGTCCAGAGACGCGCCCGACCGCAGGGATGCCTCGCATAAGGAGTCGTCCGATCAGCCCAAGCGCGGCCAGCAGAGGTCGAGGCGAAACCGGTACGTCCTCGACATCGAAGGCGGGTCCGACGAGGGTGCTCCCGCGGGCCGAGGCGGTCGGGGGCGCCGTAGCCGGGGGCGCGGCCGTGGCAGGGGCCGCGACGATAAGGGTCGTGGAGATTACGATGACCAGCATCAGGGACTGTGGTGCGTAGTCCACGGCCGCGGCAATCATGATACCCGCGCCTGCACCTCCATCGCGGCGCTCCGCGACAGCGTCGCTAGGGACAGGAACCCAGAGGCGCGCCCGCCTGCGGTGGCCCACGTCCAATTCCCATACGAGGCCCCCGTGCAGGTACAGGCGCAAGGGATGCAACCCCAGGAAGGCACCTTACGGATCCAAGCTCACGTACAGCAGCCTCGGGAGGGCCTCCTGTCGCTGCAGGCCCCGGACGCAACCCACCGCAGGGTCATTAACGTCATATCCGGAGGCTCTGCGCTGGAATTCGCCTCGGCACGGCAGCAGAAGGCCTATGCGCGAAGACTACATCACGTGGCGGCATACCCAACGCAAGCACCGCCGGATTGGGCGCAGCACGAAGTTACATTCACACCCGACGACGCCCAGGGTGTGGACTTCCCTCATCAGGACCCCCTGGTCATCCGGGTCACTATCGCGGTATGCGACGTGGGGCGCGCCTTGGTGGACGGCGGTAGCTCTGCGAACGTATTGTTTGCGGCGGCCTTCGACCAGATGGGGATCCCTCGAAGCCGCCTAGGGCCCTCGGGAATCCCACTGCAGGGCTTCGGGGGACAGCCCCTGCGGGCGCTGGGCCAAATAGGTCTTCAAGTCTCCTTCGGCCGAGATGACAATGTGCGGGCCGAAGATGCCACCTTCGACGTGGTCGACCTTCCGTACCCCTACAATGCCATATTAGGGCGCCCAATCCTCAACTCCTTTGGCGCGGTACCACATCATGGCTATCTATGCATGAAGATCCCGGGTCCCCGGACCATCATCACCGTCCGAGGCGACCAGGATATGGCCCGGCGCAACGAGCCAGGTACCAGGTGCCCGCGTCGCGAAGCCCAGCGGCGCTCCTAGAGCTGGCGTCACAGCCCGGAGGTCCGCGGGGCCATTCACAGGCGCCTTGGCGGGCCCTGCAGATGTCTAGCGACTAGAGGCTTCGACCGCACCAAGGGCAAACGGTTAGTATATCCATCCTTTGTAGTTGCTCACCCGCGCAAACGGGGATGTAATGAAGATCGCCGTTTGTCGCTAATCTTTCTTTATCACGCGCAAGTACGCGGTGAAGGCGCACGCAGGCTTAGCCAACGCGCGCATTCCCGCAGTATAAATCGAAGTCGCACGTTCGCGTGTGCACTCGCCGTAGCCAAAAGGTGACGGGCCTGAGTATAAACAAAGACGCACGTTCGCGTGTGCACTCGCCGTAGCCAGGGGTACGGGACTGAGTATAAATCGAAGTCGCACGTTCGCGTGTGCACTCGCCGTAGCCAAAAGGTGACGGGCCTGAGTATAAACAAAGACGCACGTTCGCGTGTGCACTCGCCGTAGCCAGGGGTACGGGACTGAGTATAAATCGAAGTCGCACGTTCACGTGTGCACTCACCGTAGCCAAAAGGTGACGGGCCTGAGTATAAACAAAGACGCACGTTCGCGTGTGCACTCGCCGTAGCCAGGGGTACGGGACTGAGTATAAATCGAAGTCGCAGGTTCGCGTGTGCACTCGCTGTAGCCAAAGGTGACGGGCCTGAGTATAAACAAAAGACGCACTGGGGGGACGCCCTCGCGCGCACCAGTCTACGGACTTTAAATAAGACGTAGCGTCGAGGTCCGCCTCCGCACGCACCAGTCTACGGACTCTAAATAAGACGTAGCGTCGAGGTCTGCCTCTGCACGCGCCAGTCTCCGGACTATAAAGTAAGACGTAGCGTCGAGGTCTGCCTCCGCACGCGCGAGTCTCCGGACTATAAAGCAAGGCATAGCGTCGAGGTCCGCCTCCGCACGCACTAGTCCACGGACTCTAAATAAGACGTAGCGTCGAGGTCTGCCTCCGCACGCGCGAGTCTCCGGACTATAAAGTATGATGTAGCGTCGAGGTCTGCCTCCGCACGCGCAAGTCTCCGGACTATAAAGAAAGGCGAAGTGCCGAGGTCCGCCTCCACATACGCCAGTCTACGGACTATAACAAGGCAAAGTGCGGAGGTCCGCCTCTGCACACGCCAGTCTACGGGCTGTCCGTTCTAAGGAACCCTGGCGCAGCTACTTCGCCAACTGTGGCACCAACACACAGCGCATATCCTAAAATGCCAGGAAGTCTGCATACCGGAAAAATCACAAGTACAAAGGTCCGGCAACATCCCTGCCGCTCTAAGCCGCTATCCCGCGGGTTCGTCCTTAACACGCGCTAAAGCTGGGGCCTCGCTCGAAGAAGGCCGGCTCGCCCAAAAGTCCAGCGGCTCTTCGGCCCTTCGCCAGCGTCGAAGGCGTCGCCGGGTTGAAAGGTCGGTCGCAAGAAGCCGGCCCCAGCAAGGAAGCTGCCCGGGATATAGGCGAAAGTCAGAATGCATGCAGCAAGTGTGTACTTTATTCGCAAAAACAAGGAACAGTACAACGCACGCCTACACCTAGGCACCACGGCGTCAGACCTGCGGGTTCTCGGCGTCTTCGGAGGGCCCAGCGCCGCCATCGTCGCGTCGAGGAACCCCGTCCAGAAATTGGCCGAGGCTCCCCGTCCCGTAGAGCGACTTCTGGAGCTCGATCCGTGCAGCATCCGGCCCGACGTAAGCCCAGATCCGGTCGAAGAAGGGCCCGAGGGCAAGGCGAGCGGAGCGGACGGCGCCGGACATTACTCCGGCCCCGCCAGGCATCTCCAGCTGGGGGTCATCCAGCCCGGCGACGTGCGTACAACCGCGGTGCTGCAGGAGCGCGCACACCAAGCATGCCGACGTGTACGCACAGTGGGTGCCGAAGGACGTCGCCGCGTCGCGCACGATGTTGGCGGCATCCCCGACCCAACGGAGCGTCCGAGACAACTCCTCCGGGCCGAAGGCGCGGCCCGGCACCTCAGTTACCAGCCCTTGAAGATGGCTCTCCAGCGCTTGCATGGCGTCCCACGCAACCACCGAGGCATCGCCAAGCGTCTGGTTACGCTCCGCTAGAGTCAGGGCAAGCTCGCCTTTTTTCCTTCTCTAGCGAGGCGACCTGCTCCAGGAACCCGTCCCGCTCCGCCGCAAACCTCTGTTCAGCAGCTGCCGCGGCTGACTCCCGCGCCGACGCAACAAGTCCCTCGGCGTGCGCCCTAGCTTCGGCGCATTCCGCTTCCAGCTGGCGGATGCGGGCGTCCTGGGCAGAGCGGGCGCCAGAGGCTTCGCGCAGCTTCTCCTCGGCAGCCCGCAGCCTATCCTCAAGCGCCTTTCGGCTACGAGCATAGGCCGTTTGCAGGGCCTGCCCCAGCACAAGTGTCTGTAGAAGGGAAAAGACTTAGCAAGCTCAGCTAAGCCCAGGCGTGGTCGCATGAGTACTTACCCTCTCCCCAGACACCTCAAAGGCGTCCTCGAGGCGCCCCGCCCCGTAGGTCTGCAGCACTTGCGGGTCGACGCTGGTGGCCGCGTCATTCACAATCCCGCGCCACGCCCTCAGCGTCTCCGGAGGCGGCACGAAGTCCGCAGGGCTTACGCGCGCGGAGGCCCCGTGTTCCGCCAAGGGCTCCCCCTCCGGAATGAGCAACGCTGCAAACAGGGATACAGGTGAGCACCCCAAGGCACAAAAGCATACACCAAGGTAAGCTAAGCCACCGTACCCTCGGTAGCAGAAGGAATGGTCCTGCCGCGGGCAGAAGCCTCCGCGTTCGGGGAGGGTGACGGCAGTCCCTGCGCGGCGGGAGGCGTGGCCAGAGGGGCAGAAAGCGCGTATGCCACACGGTCCCTGGCGCTTGCGCTGGAGTCCCACAAGCTTCTGATGCCCGTGGCTACGACGAATCCTCGCGGTGTCCGGTGGAGCTCTGGCCGCACACACGGCCGTTTAGCCGGGGCAGCCAGCAGCGACGCCGCCCCTGCAGCTGCGGTTGGGGGTAAAGGCAGCACGGCTCCGTGCGCCCTCGTGGAGGGCGCCTCCGGCACCACAGCGGCCGCGGTCGAAAGATCCACCTCGGCATCGCCGGTCCGCACGGGTTCCGCCTCGGTGACTTCGGTGGGCGGTGAGACTTCCCCCCTCCGGCTGCCCGCGGCGAACTCGCCGTCCGGGACGCTCGCCGAAGATACCTCACCTTCGGCGTCTGCGCCACCCAAGCCCGAATCGGCATACCTCGCCGAGTCCGACTCCGCGTCCGCCGCGCCCTCGGAAACACTAGCAGCAGGCGCGGCAGGCGCCCCGCTGCGGCCCCTCTTCCGAGACGAGGCCTTCTTCTTCTTCGCTGCACCGTCGTCTGGAGCGACACGGTCCGGCACGGCAAGGCCCAGGACCTCGCACACGCGGTTTATCCGCCCCAGCCCCGCCTCGACGATAGCAGACGCGCGCTGCTCGTGCTCTCTGGCGGTGTACGGCCCCAGGAATACGCGCACGGCTTGCTCCGCCTCCTCCAAGGAAATCCCTGAAGCAAACGAGAATACCATCAGCATGTAACGCATTTCGCGTGAACAAAGGAGGGACGCGATCGAGGCTTACGAAGATCGGGCGGCGCCGGCAGCGAGCAGACCCATGGCCAAACATTGTCGTCTCGGCGCCTCTCGGCGGCAAGACGCCAGTCGTAGGCAAGCGGTGCCACGCCGTACATCACGTACTCTTCGGCGAAGTCGCGCATGTTGAAGCGGGCGGCCACGCCTACGAGCCGCTTGACCCTCCGCTTGTCCTCATCATCGAGCGTTCGGCCGAGCGAGGGCTTGAACGCGATCGGTCGGCCTGTGCACTCAAGGCCGCTCCCGCTCTCCACACGGTGGTAGAACCACCGCTTCATCCAGTAAGACTCCCACTTCCCGCGAGTTGCGTTCGCAGGGAAGAGCTTCTTACACGACGGGCGAAGAATAAAAGTGACGCTACCGAAGCTCAACAGCATCCCGTCCTTTCGGCCCTTGGGCTGGCATCGTGCCTCGTGAAGATAGGCGAACAACTACGCGCTGGGCCAACACGCCCTCGAGCGCAAGGCCCAGCTGTACACCGCGAGCCGGGCCACGGCGTTCGGAGTCAGTTGCGCCAGCTCCAGCCCGAAGGTCCGCAGCACGTCGCCCACCATAGCCGCCGCTGGGATCCGGAGCCCCGCGTCGAAAAAGGCAACGAACACGACTGCCTCCGACCTCTCGGGATGCGGTTCCGTCTCGTCGGCGGTGGGCAATCGTACCTCCAGGCGCCCGGACAACTTCCCCGCGTGCAGGAGCCCTTGGATCGTCTTCTCGGTCACGAGCGAGGGGCCTAGCTCGCCGGAGAACGTGCCTTCCTCCTCCGCCACCAGCCGCTCCTGGTCCGCCGCCGCCGGGTCGCGCTCTTGCAGCGCGTATTTCACCTTCAACAGCGAGGACCGCCGGCGAATGTCAGGGCCACCAACCGCCTGGCCGCGCTCGCTATTGGAGGCCATCGCTTCCCACGGAGAGACTGAAACGGTGAAGATAGCGCGAAGGTGTAGAGGGTGGAGCAGACAGGAAAGAGGGCGTAAAGCTGCAAGGAAGCCGTTACGGGGGGGCTATTTCAAGCCACCTCGCCCATACCACCGCTACCGAAGCGTCGCAACGATCCGCGTGCCAGATGCAACCGCAGCGGTGTAAAGGTCCGCCCCGCACGATTCCCCGTAACTGAAAGCGAAGGGTCGCGAAGGTCCGTGTACGAGGCGCGACCGCAGTCGTACAAGCGCCCGTCCAGCGCAGCGCCCCACACCCAACGCTGGAAGGTCACGACCACAGGCGCCAAGGACCGTCACAGCACGACGTTACCTAGCCGCTGTTATAGGCGCACCAATGGGCCAGGGGATCACAACAGCTCCGGCGCTGCGCCATTCACTGCCCGCCCCGTGTCCCCCTTGCCTAGGGAAGAGGCGAGCGGCCGCGAGCACGCAACCGTCCACATCCCGCCGCCCACCAGTCATAGGCCGCCGCGTGCCCCGGGCGCGTCGGGTCGCACGGTACGGGAACCTAACCCTGGCAGACCAGGGGCCGGCGTGATTCCAGGAACCTTTACAGTGCAAGACCGCATCGCAAGAACCAAAGTCACCGCCCACGTGGCGGTGTTCGCGGGGCGAAGGCGCCAGCTTCGCTGCCACCCGTTCGATGGGTAGGGGACGGAGCGCGCGCGTCTACTTCAACTAGGCGCCAGCTTCGCTGCCACCCGTGCGATGGGTAGGGGACAGAGCGCGCGCGCCTACTTCGACTAGGCGCCAGCTTCGCTGCCACCCGTTCGATGGGTAGGGGACGGAGCGCGCGCGTCTACTTCGACTAGGCGCCAGCTTCGCCGCCACCCGTTCCATGGGTAGGGGACGGAGCGCGCGCGTCTACTTCGACTAGGCGCCAGCTTCGCCGCCACCCGTGCGATGGGTAGGGGACGAAGCGCGCGCGTCTACTTCGACTAGGCGCCAGCTTCGCCGCCACTCGTGCGATGGGTAGGGGGCGGAGCGCGCGCGTCTACTTCGACTAGGCGCCAGCTTCGCCGCCACCCGTGCGATGGGTAGGGGACGGAGCGCGCGCGTCTACTTCGACTAGGCGCCAGCTTCGCTGCCACCCGTTCGATGGGTAAAGGACGGAGCGCGCGCGTCTACTTCGACTAGGCGCCAGCTTCGCTGCCACCCGTTCGATGGGTAGGGGACGGAGCCCGCGCGTCTACTTCGACTAGGCGCCAGCCTTCGCTGCCACCCGTTCGATGGGTAGGGGACGGAGCGCGCGCGTCTACTTCGACTAGGCGCCAGCTTCGCTGCCACCAGTTCGAAGGGTAGGGGACGGAGCGCGCGCGTCTACTTCGACTAGGCGCCAGCCTTCGCTGCCACCCGTTCGATGGGTAGGGGACGGAGCGCGCGCGTCTACTTCGACTAGGCGCCAGCTTCGCTGCCACCCATTCGATGGGTAGGGGACGGAGCGCGCGCGTCTACTTTGACTAGGCGCCTGCTTCGCCGCCACCCGTGCGATGGGTAGGGGACGTAGCGCGCGCGTCTACTTCGACTAGGCGCCTGCTTCGCTGCCACCCGTTCGATGGGTACGGGACGGAGCGCGCGTGTCTACTTCGACTAGGCACCAGCTTCGCTGCCACCCGTTCGATGGGTAGGGGACGGAGCGCGCGCGTCTACTGGGACTAGGCGCCAGCTGCGCTGCCACCCGTTCGAAGGGTAGGGGACGGAGCACGCGCGTGTCTACTCCGACTGGGCGCCAGCTCCGCTGCCACCCGTTCGAAGTGTAGGGGACGGAGCGCGCGCGTCTACTCCGACTGGGCGCCAGCTTCGCTGCCACCCGTTCGAAGGGAAGGGGACGGAGCGCGCGCGTCCACTTCGGCGAGGCGCAGCAGAGGCGGGGGTCTTGTCCTGCAAAATCTACCTCGTTTTCCTTAACAGGCCACCTACAGTGCATCAACATAAAAGGTAATGCCGGCGGGCTCCATCAGGCACACCGACTGTAGGTAGGCCTGTTAAGAAAAACAGGGCAGACCTTGCTGTCGCCTACGGAAGCGCGGTGCGGGGGCAGGAAGCGCAGCTGGCTGTCGATAACCGGCGCTGGTCAAGCTCCCAGGAAAAATGGACCTCCTTCTGTGCATCAACATTCCCCAAGCCGCTCAGCGTCACCCAGGAATGTTGATGCACGACAGGGGCCCATTTTAGGGGAACAGCTTCTATCACATTATACGCAGGAGCACCGCCGCACCAGCGCCATATATATACCCCAATCAGCAGGGGAGCCAACCGGCGGAAGGCCAATCGGCAGAAGTCCAACTGCCGGAAGTCCGCCGCCATACTAATGGTCACGACGCCTCAACGCCCGCACCGCGCCAAGCACGCTGCACCACGTGGACGGCCGGAAGTCCGAGCGTCGCAGCACGCCCCTTATCAGGGACGGAGCGCGCGCGTCTGCTTCGGCTACAGCGCAGCCCCGGAAGTCTGGCAAAGTTCACAGGCCGCGGGGACGGAGGGGGCCAAAGGACTCGGCAACATGGCTTCGGCCTTGTGAAGCTCTTTACCATGAGAGGCTCCTGTCGTAGAGATGGCCCCCACCTAAACCCAGCAGGCCTGGTAGGAAATTATAAGGCCCAGAATAGGCCATGTGTAATGACATAACTGCCCCCAGAGGGGATAACCAGATGTAAGGGTATAACTGTAAAAGCACTCCTCATGCGTGTATATATATACGAGTACAGGCCATGGGGAGGACCCAGGCCATTACACTCATCTTCATCACTCTCCACTACCACCTCTCTCTCTGTTTGGCCTGTAGCCACAACATTGGCCTACCAAAAGACTGGTACTCCCCAATCCAGACACTATCCGTGATCTACCCTTACAATATCATAACCAAAGTGCTGCCTAGACCCACCAAAGGAGTCAAAGAAGTCATCTACAAACCTAGCCCTATGTCTAGTAGGAACGACATGTTGCCTAGCTCTAGAGATACTCATAGGTGAAGAAACTCCTCTAATGGACCTCAAAGTGTGCACTATCTCTTTCCTCTTAACCTTGGCTCTACGGAAGTAGAACTCAACTATGTGGCTATTCTTCTTACAGAAGGTGCAATAGTACTTGACATTTTGAGGGGTCTCACCTGCTGAAGTAGAAGTACCTGCCTTGCTAGAAGGGGTTTAGGCAAAACCTGCAGACCAAAAGACAATCCTAGATGGCTCAGAGGTTTTACCTCAAACTTGCCACTCTCAATAGCTCTCACAACCTTAGGTGGGTGGTTTTTAGAATGGTCTAGGGAATTAAATTCTAAGCCTCTCTTCTTTACACTCACCTTAGATTGATCAAAGATTATGTTGAGATTCTTCGCCCCACTATAAAATCTCTCAAGGGTGTTTTTGAGGTAGTCATTTTCTTGGGCTAAGTTTGCATGTGGCATATTCATTTGCCTTGATTTCCCAAGCATGCGTCTCTTTATGAACAACTATCTCAAGCTTCAAAGCCTCATAAGACACACAAGGGGAATTTCTAACCCTTGCTAACTGCTCCTTATACTTGACTCTAAAAGCCTCACGCATCTCATCTAAATCAGCTCCAATTTTAGCACAAAATACACAAGAAATAGAATCAATAATTTTCTTAGATGCTCTTAGATGCAGTCATGGACATGGATTTTTTAATTTTAGATTTCTCCTCTAGTGTCTTATTAAGAGCATCATTCTCAATTGTGACTTTAGAGTAGTTTTCACAAGAAGTAGTCCTAGAATGAAAAACTATTTTAGTCATTACCTTTAATTTAATTATACTATCCTCACAATGAGTGCAAGTATAATCAATATTAAATTTATGTAACTCCTTAGTAGCACTATCCAATTTTAATTTAAGCAAGGCACAATTTGAGCAAGATGCAGGGATGTTGTCAATAGGAATTACATCTAAAGTAATAGCATCCAAATAAACATGATCATGACTAAATTTGAGATATTCTAGTCCATATAGAGTATTCTTGAGTTGATCAACAATAGAGGAATGAGCATATTTCAGATTTGACAATTCATCATGCAAGTACAAGTAAGATTCACAATTATCATCACAATTAATTGATTTGAGCATAACAACTTATAGATTCAAGTTGTCAATCATAATGTCTTGATTACTAATCATTTTAGCTTATCTATTTAGTTTTTGTTTGGTGATAATATGAGCATGTTTTATTGCTTTGGAGAAGGGGCATATCTCATTGGAATCACTGTAGGGCTCGTTAGAGGAGTAGGAGTCGATGTTGATGCTACCCTTAGCCATGGAGCACATGCCAGTGAAATCATGGGCTTTCTTCTTGCTATGGGAGTCGTCCTCTATCCCCGAATCTACATCACTCATGTCGACATTCTCAAGAGAAGCAAGGACGCATTAATGAACTTTCGGTAGTTAGGCTTTTTGGCCTTTGCATCTTGAGTTTGAGGGCTAAAGCCGCCTGATTCACCTTGTCATCCACCTCTTTGTCCTTCCCCTTCCGATCGACTACACCCTAGACTCCTTGGGCGTGCATGTTTGCTTTCATCTTCATTACCCATACTGGGTAACTGTCGGTCGTCAGGAGAGAGTACTGGAGGGAGATTAGCCCACCCTGAGCCTTCGCCTTGTCTCCCATATTCTTCAAAACTGAAGTTAACTAGCTTTGACACCACTTGTTGTAGTCCTACGACCACTCTCAGGACCCGTACAACCACCTTTTAGTCACTACGACCACTCAATCCAGCCATACGACCACGTTGAAGAGGCTACGATCACCTCTTGAGTCATTACGACTGCTCTGCTAGTTCTCCAACCACGTTGACAGTTGTTACGGCCATGTTGTGACCTCTTCGATCACATCTCGCTGCTCTGACCATGTAGTCGTAACTCCAGCAGAAGTTATGACCACGTTCACCGCCTCTGCACTGCACTTCCTTCAATCACGGTCGATCACCGTAGTCGTAACCCGATTACGATCACGCTGTGATACTATCGACCATGTCGAAGGCTCTGTCAACTGCTGTGGTTGTAACGCTTTATGACCATGTCTCCCCACTGTGATCGCATACGACCACGCCTTCACACTGTGGTCGTAACATTTACAACCATGTCTTCTGCTCTGTGACCATGGTTGTAACTCCTTTACGACTACATCTTCAGCACCTGCAGACACCTCTGCTCGTTGCCATGGTCATAACTCTAGTTACGATCACGTTTGTGAACACAATGAATTTGAAAGACTTCCCAGGGCCAAACCGCTCTTCTCTTCTTTATTTCTTTCTCTCTCGATCACATCGATCGCTACGATCACCCTGATCGCTCTCTCTGTTGCCTTTCCTTTTGATCACACCGATTGCATTGGCCACTACTTGCCCTCTGCTCTACGATCACACCGATCGCCCTCGTGCTTGACACCTCCTCTTGACTACATTGCCTCAACTCATTACATCCTCTTGACTACATTGCTCTGCCCTTTATACCCAATTCTACTACCACGGGGTGGACTCAACTATGACTCAAACTTCGACTACAATAGAGTCGTACTCATACATGACCACTAAGACTGACTTGAAAATGGAAACATAACTAGAACTCGGACACGGACTCGACAACAACTAGTACAACTTTTATGACTAGAAACAAGATTATTCTAACATAGTGCAAAGTGGACAAGAAAAATCTAGATGAGCCAAAATCCAAGGAATCAAAAGAGTTATTCTGAGAAGAGTCAACCACTAGTGCCATCGACCATGTCTTAGGGAGATATGACATGAAGTCAATCTGATGCGTCTTCAACCTCGAGTAGAGCATATCTAAGGTAAGCTCATTCATGATAGTGTTATCATTGATAGAAGTGATTTTCATCACCCAAACTCTTACATCAAGTGCACCCAAGAGGAGGGGTGCATTATCATACTCAGAAAACACAAGACCATCAACTCGTAGAACATGGATGATCTTGAAAAATCTTCCCCACAACTCATCCAAAAATTCACCATACCTTTGCTCGATCTTTGAGTACTCTTTCTTTAGTTAGTCCTATCTCACTCACTTGATCACGGTAGAGCCCTCATTGTATTCAACAAGGGTATTTCAGATCTCATGAGTAAATCTAAAGTGAGTGACACACTCAAAGTCGGGTCAACTAAACCCTTAAATCAAGAAATTTTGAGCTTTGTTGTTTGTCTCCACATCGGGTGTGATCACATTTGCATGAAAAATCTATAAATTTGCAAATTCCAAATTTTCATTCCTCCAAAATAATAATAGTTTGTCACAACAAAACTATGGGTCTTCGCACATGGTCCTTTAGATCACTAGTACATAAAAAGGTTGATCAAGTTATGATTGACTAATGACCAGGGAAAAATCTTTCGGGTTGTGAAAAAATTCGTCAGCAAGTGAAACAACCGGATTAAACAAAATTTCAGAATTTTGTTCACAATTTTGGACGAAATTGTGAAATTTCATTTGAATTATAAAATTTGGACAAATTTCAAACGAAGACAGTTTCGGCCAAAAATTGACCGAATGTTTTCCCTTTCGTTGGGGTAACGAAATGACTGAAATTACCAAAATTTTATTCAATTTCATCCGAAATATTTAACCATACTAATGACACACGATTAATTAATTAATTCATTCATTCATTCACTCATGCAACTGCTGCTTAATTACATTGTGGAGCGCTCTCGATCATACAGATCAAACACACAGCATACGTGCAACTACACGTCGATCTACTACAGGTACACATGCATCTCGTCTCGTTCGATGGCTAATCCACTCACTTCCCTGGGACGAAGTTGGTGGCGTAGGCCCATGCGTTGTTGTTGACGGGGTCGGCGACGTGGTCGAAGAGGTTCTCGATGGGCCCCTTGCCGGTGACGATGGCCTGCACGAAGAAGCCGAACATAGAGAACATGGCGAGGCGGCCGTTCTTGAGCTCCTTGACCTTGAGCTCGGCGAAGGTGTCCGGGTCGTCGGCGAGGCCGAGCGGGTCGAAGGCGCCGCCGGGGTAAACCTTGTCGAGCCCCTCCCCGAGCGGGCCGCCTCCGATGCGGTAGCCCTCGACGAAGCCCATGAGCACCACCTGGCTCGCCCAGATGGCCAGGATGCTCTGCGCGTGCACCAGGTTGGGGTTGCCCAGGTAGTCCAGCCCGCCCTCGGAGAAGATCTGCGCGCCGGCTTTGAACCACACCGCCTCGCCGAACTTGACGCCGTTCTTGGACAGAATCTCCGGGAACACGCAGCCCAGCGCGCCGAGCATCGCCCACCTCGAGTGGATCACCTCCAGCTCCCGGTTCCGCGCGAACGTCTCAGGGTCAGCGGAGAGCCCCGCCGTGTCCCACCCGTAGTCTCCGGGGAACTCGCCGGTCAGGTACGACGGCGTCTGCTCCGAGAACGGGCCCAGGTACTTGGGACGGTCAGGGCCGTACCTATAAACATCGTTCGTCTTTCTTTGTCATGTATGCGTGTATGAATTGACGGACAAGCTAGCTAGCCATGTATATGTGCATACCAGATGCTCTGGGGGGCGCTCTTGACGGTGCGGCGCATGGTGATGCGGCCGCCGAAGTCGCCGACGTGGCGGACGAGCTCATCCCGGCGGGGGGCGGTGCCGAGGAAGCTGGTGGTCTGGTGCAGCGCCGACGCGGCCATGCCTAAACTTCTCGAGTGTCAGTGGGATGACGGCTGATCTTTGGGTGGAAACGGCCGGCGAGCGAGTAGGATCTTTATACGGCGGCTGAGTGGAGGAGGGCTCAACTGGTGGACGCGCGGCGCGCCACGTCCTCGCGAGCCAATTGGCTGCCGCGGGGCCTCTGGATATGTAGCGGTATCCCTCGTAGCCCGCGCGCCCAATTGCCGGCTGCCACCTGGAGGCAAAATCTCCTCTCCGGCATCCACACCACACACAATCTGGACTGGACCATACAGCTGAGCACATGTGTCACACATGGGCAGCTCGGGCATCACAATTATCGTCGGATCACATGTGTCACACAGAATGGCTGTTGTGTTTCATTTCATTAGTACTTGCATTGATCTGGTGAAACCGTAACAAATTTCAAGTGTCTAAATTTCTTCATCCTTCGGCTCAAACCATCTTCGACCTTCTGCAACAGCCATACAAGCTGGAATTTTTTGTACAAATAATCTATTTTTATTTAAAATTACAGAAATATATTCGTAGTAACATTTTTACGGAAATAGGCTCCAGTCATCCAATGAGGGAGCGACTAGAGCCAATCGTCCAACGGCCAGGCGACACGTGGGCAATCCGCCGGCCGTTGGGCAAATAATTGATGTTGCCCGAGCGTCGGGCGACTGGAGCTCCAGTCGCCCAACGCTCGGGCGACTTGGGGGGGGGGGGGTTAAAAGGCTGAGCGCTCGGCCGCCGCCGCCACTCTCACAACAGAAGAAGAAATCATTCGGCCAACCGAGTAGAGGAGAAGAAGGAAAGAGAGAAGGAGATGAAGGGGAGAAGAAGAGAGGAGAGGGAGGAGAGAAAAAGAGAGGGAGATGATGAGGAAAGGAGAGGAAGGAGGGGGAGGAAGGAGTGGGAGGAGAGAAGAGGAAGAACCAAATTCAGATATTTTTTTATTTGCAATATTATATTTGCAGTATATTTTTTATTTAATGTTAGTATTAGTAAAAAATGTAGATGTACATATAAATAGTTTAATTTTTAGTATAGAAAATTTAGTTAACGTAGTTATAGGAAATTAGCAGGCGTAGAAGCGGAAAGGAGAGGAAGAAGCAACAATAGGTATTTTTTTGTACCTGCAATATTGTATATGATTGTTAGTTAGTGTCAGTAAAAAATTGTAGATTTGACAGAAATAGTTAAAATTTTGGTATACAAATTTAGTTAAAATGTAGTTTTAGAAAATTAGCTGCTGTAGGAGCATTTTACAAAATTAGCATCATTAGCAAATTGGCATGCGTATAAAATTATAGTTGTAGAAAATTCAATCACCGTAACGTACAAATTAATTGTCCGTAGAAATTTGTACGTATTACAAAATTCAGTAAATATTTATGTTAGAATTTAATAATTTGGTATGTAAAAATTTTGGAAAAACCGATAGGAATTTCATAATACGAGGTTACTGTAGTGGGTTACGACATGCGAACGATCGGCGAAATGTGAACTGCAGTACGTCGGTACTTTGGTATTGTGCGATACGATTTGACATGTTACAAAGTTAAAATATATATCCAGAACGACATCAGCAATGGCAATACCCACTACATTGAGAGTGCATTACGGTGCTGGAACCATTCGTGAAGGTCCGAATGGTATGGATTTGAGCGGTTTTCCACAAGCCACTCTAGTACATCCGGATGGCGAGAATGCTCGAATCTTAGATGTGATACATTGGCTCACCCAGAGTTTTTTGTTGGACTCTGAGGTGTGCAGCGTCGTACAAGGGCTTTGGAGCCGGTCTCCCATAGACATCAGATGGAAGTTGAGAACATTGCTGTGCATAGTTGCGTGAAAGGGGTTTGTGCAAGGGTGCCAGCGCCGTGGATACGAGTTGTGCTGCTTGTGCAACCGTGCGCATTAGAAGCTGTGCAAGGTCATGCATACGGCCTTGCTCCGAGAGGTGCTAGCAGCTCAGGCGGCCCGCATGTTAGTGAAGAGGATCAAATTGCTCGTGATGAAGTTGATGTGGTACATGGAGGAGAGGTACAACGGTCAAGCCATGGAGAGGGAACAGGACAAGCCGATGAAGGGAGCATATTGAGTACATCGTAAAGCAGATGGATTGTGATGACCAGACGGCATGGGCTGAAGAGGAAGCTATACAGGACAACGACGAGGACAGTTCGGATGAGGATGAAACTCCTGTCCCGCAGGAATGGAACTTGTTTAATGCTAAGGGTGTTTCCGCACATGATGAGCATGAATAAGTGTGGGAGTATCATGAGATAGAGGTTTGGTTGCATTCAATGTTTGCTGACAAGGTAGTGCTGCAGGATGCTATCAAACTGTGGGCCTTTCAATGTAGCGGACTTTTCGGGTCGTGAAATCTAGCCAGGAGCAGAGCAGGCTGATTGTCCTTAGAGGGTGCATGCACGTAGACCCAAGTATGAGACTCACTAGATTGTGTCGAAGGTGGAGCCACACTCTTACATTCTTAGCATTGTTTTGGCGAGGCATCGTAATCTAACGTCCGCCTTTATAACCAATTTGATATACAGAGAGATAGTGGAGAAGACAGACATAGAGGCCACTCATATCGTGGTAGCTATCGAGAAGAAATTTAAGTACAAGATTAGCTACGCTAAGGCGTGGCGTGCCAAGTAGAAGGCATTGGAAAAACGTTTCGAGTCTTTCGAGGCGGCGTACAACAATCTTCCTCATATGCATAAGGTGTTGCAGGACAGGAACCCGGGCACATATATCGATGTGCAAGACAAACCGTCCACAAGTCCACCAGGACATGCGGTGTTGCAGAGGGCCTTGTTAGCATTTGGTGTTTGCATTGAGGCATTCAGGCACATGCTGCCGGTGATCTCAGTTGACAGGACCTTTCTGACCAGCAAATACAAGGGGAAGATCCTAACGGCCATAGGCATTGATGGCAACAACCAAATATTGCCACTGGCCATCACATTCGTGGAAAGTGGGAATTATGAAAGCTGGTTATGGTTTCTCAGACATGTCAGGGTTGGAGTTGTCGGCGCTCGTCCTGGTGTGTGCGTAATCCACGGACGACCTTTGCTAGAGATGTACCCTGGGGGTGACGTCGACCGGCCGACGATGGGTTCTCTCTAGTGTCATCGACGGGTAAGTAATACGACAATCAGCTATTTCCTTCATATTAACGATGGTTGTACATAACAGCTGCTCTTCCTTACAGGTACAATTCACACACATCCAGGTCACGTGGGTGTATCTGCCCTTTGTGGAGCAGTTCGGTCGCCTCATAGCTGACGATGTGCGTTAGGAGCCAACTCACCTACGACACTGCAGGACTGTGCTCCTGACAGGCTATCCACGCTCTGCTGGCACGACTAGGATTTGTGGTTGACGCGCCGGAAGCTCATGTATGACATCTTCGTAGAGGACTATGCACTGTAGTGTGTGATGCGGTAGTTTAGCCTACGTCAGGTGCTTCTGGTACCAGTTAGACCACCGCTGCCGCAGAGCGTGCACGCATGAGTGACCGCCTCTCGTAAATCTCTATGTACTTACTATTCTATTTGCAAGTACTAACGAAATGGTCCTATGAATAGTCACTCTAGAAAGGGAGTGAAACGCGACATGGACTGGACAGCGAAGATGCAGGGGTGGACTACGCAGTGACAAGGCGCGCTTGATGATCGCATGGAGGAGGACCGCCCCTACGACAACAGGGACTACGTGGAATACTTGCGCTGGTACCAGGGGCGGACACGTACGAGGCTTGTACATGTCGTTGACCAGCCCATTGCACATGTCGCTGCTCCAACAGACATGTACCCCGAGTATCTCACGCGGGACGCTCACATCGCGGTACATTACATGTAGTTTTTAAATATTCCCTAATGGCAATGTCGCTGAGATGATTGACCATTTTATGTCTTTTCCTTCAGGGTGATGTCGGTGCTACGATCTGTAGGGAGTCCCATACTATGGTGGATAGGCTTTCCATTGGTACGGAGGTGACTCACGAGGAGAATATGAGCGCTTGGCATCGTGTGGAGGCCTGGGGTAGACGTGTCATAGCGCTGCTGTCCTGCACGAGGCTACCGACGGTCTCCATGGCCACGCCCAGTGCACAGACAGTTCGTCCATTGGTGCCACCCCGACCGTCATGGCACCACACTGGAGGTTCTACTTAGGCACGTCCTACACCACCTCACCCGGATGAGGCTGGGGGACCTATCTGGGGACGGCCTCGTACACCGCTAGGGTAGCTATTCGCGCATCCTCCGTACATCCCTGGCTTCCCCACGTAGGGGGTGTACTCCGCGCCGTACGTCCCTCCTCCAGACGCGATGGCGTCAACTGAGGGTACGCTTCGCCTCTTCTCGGTTTTATCCCAATGCTTTATGTCACGAACTAACAATATTTGTATTGCAGGTCTTTTCTACCCCGAGCAAGGATGGGGCGTCTCCCCGGTCCCAGACGATCTGGGCTAGTACTTTGCGGACTGGCCTAGGTAGGCATCCAGGTCTGCACCTCGGGGCACACCACCAGAGGTTTTCTCCAAGAGTGCCCTCACCGGTGCACCGGAGGGCACACAACCAACGGTGCAGCCCACTCCACCAGCTCAGGGGCGGGTGCGATGGTCTCCTGATCGTCTTATGTTGTTAGGGCGTCATCACCCCTTACAGTGGAGGATGGCCAAGCGGGGCTATATGGGAGGACACGGATGCGGAGACGGAGGGGGCTAGGGTGGCGATGGAGGGGATGCTGTTGGGGGATGGTAGTGCTGATTGTACACTGTTTGTTCATGTACTGTTTACATTTGTTATTTACGTAGTGAACTTTACAATACAATGACAAGCTTACTTCTACTTCTCCTTACCTTCTCGACGCACGCACCAAATGAATAGTGAACTACATTGATGGCAACTACAGCAACGCACGAACCATTCAATTACATGCTTAACAACATTGAAAATTATTTCAAACAACGGTCTTGAGTACACCGGTACAACCATACACATCGTTGCCTATAGGTGGAACAAGCCTCGTGGCATCCACATGGAGTATTGCTGAGGAGGCCGCCTCGGACGTGGCTGGCCGTTGTTGTAGTGGCAAGCACATATACAAATAGGGTTCATGCAGCAACATGTTGGGTCGTATGAACTTCCTATATTGATGACCTCCTCGTTGCCCCTCTCGCGCTCTACCTACTGATAGAGGTCATCGTTCTGCTCTTCAAGACTGTCAATCCATACCTCCAATCAAAGATTCGGTCCCACAACATATGCACGTACGTCAAAATATACCGTTCATGGGGAGGATCAATCCGTCGCATAAAGTCACATTTATCCATCTACTACAAATGAACGTTAACATTGAAACTCTATTAGTAGTACAACAAAATAGACGAGTGCAAACTTGTACCCTGGAGTATGGGCATCGAAAAAAATGTTGACTGCCATCCGTATGGCCTTCTGTCACTTGCACCACCGCGTCCTACATGTGTTTGCATTTCGTCCACACTGGCTGAGCGCGCCTATTTGGCAACAAGCAGTACGTAGCGCTGAAGTCCTCTTTCCTTTCGAGCGGAAGGTCCTCCTTTGGTGTCCCATATTCGACTGGCCCCTCGGCGTCCATCATGGTGGCTTACTTGTTCCAACTAGCAATGCCTCATCCATTCAATTTATAGTGTAACTGTGGGCCAGCTTTGTTCAGTGACATGACATGACTGAAGGAATACGCATATGCTACCAGAGCAGAAAACAAAAATTTCTACCGCGCACACCAGGACATCATGCTAAGGAGGGATCATGGATCGTTACCACTAGACGCTCAGCGCAGCGGAAGAAGAGTTGGAGAAGCCGATCCAACCACGCGCGTCGAGGTAGTAGTGGAAGTAGCCGATCATCCCGAACAGATCGTCTCCTCCACGCGATCAACCACACCACGAGCAGATCCAATCTGTAGGTTGTTGATGCCGATCAACGCCGCAACGAGCAGCGCCTCCACCGGTATCCACACGTCCGGGGCTGGAACGCCGATCACGAGTGTACCAGCACTCGCGAGCGGCTAGGGTTTGGCTCGGGAGGTGGCGGCTAGGGTTTTTCTCGGGGGGAACAGAAGCATGCACCCCTCAGCCCCCGGCCTCCATATATATAGACCTCCTCACTTGGGCCTCGTGGACCGAGGCCCAATAGGAGTCTATCCAGATCTCTATCCGAATTGAGCCCACATTCGAATTAGTGTTCCAACCCGTTAAGTGTGCGACCCTGTAGGTTCACGTATACTTGGTCGCGACCCGGAAACGCCTTTCCGGTCACCCTGTTAATAGCGGCCTCTAGTAAAACATATTAACCCCAAAGTATACGTAAAGATCATATCGGCTGAACCTGTAATGTTCTCATGTACGAATCCCTTTGCCTCACGATATAGATTAAGCTCAAGGCGAGACCTGTGTCATCCTCTTAATAGCTCAATAACTCTCTCGATTCCGTGATGGATTATAAACTCGTGATTGACTCCTCAATCACCTTGGCATGGCCATGCACTTTCATAATCCATTACATCGAGGGGCCCAGAGATATCTCTCCCATAAGGAGGGGCAAATTCTATCTTGATCATTCACATCCCACTACATATTTCATGGCAAACCCAAAGACTACTTTTATGACTACCCAGTTACGGAGTAGTGTTTAGTAGTCCCAAAATAAGCTACTACGCTTGTTGGGAACCATGATGATCTCAAGTCTAAGGATTCCACATAAACACTACTTGAGACCAACTGATGACACATGGAATCTCTGCAGTGTCTCATGGCGGGTCTATCCAACAAATGTTCACTAACACATGTCCATATTATTGATTTGGTATCTCCATACCATGATCCATGAGACATGATCATCAATCAATACATATGCTGATCTTTGAATCATATTTGTTCCTCATATGATATATAATCAGGGATCATTTAGAAATAGCAACATTTTGGCATTAAGAGTCTCATGAATAAGTCACATACTCATTGATCAATAATGATAATGTCTATTTCAAGGAACAAACTAATGCATCATAAACATAGTATGTGCTATATATAACATCTCCATGTTGCCTCTAGAGCATATCACTAACAATGACGGCCCAGCTGATGTGGCGATGGCCCGATCTTCCGAGAGGTACTGATAAGTCGATTGTGGAGATCTCGACGTTGATGATCCAAAGGCTCTGACCAAAACAGATCGAACCCCTCGCAATCACTACACCACTGCTCCGTTGGTTATCAACCGTGCCGAACACGATTGACCTCGCCAAGAAGGCTATCTCCTGCAAGCGAATCGAGAACACAAGCAAGAGAGTACAAGATGCAATCTGAAATTGCGAATAAATATTAAGTTCACAAGTCGGGGTCTCACAAACCGATGAACGGCGAAACTGTTCAAAGACAGATTAATCTAAGCAAAACCCAAGGAAAACTAAAGGGGTGTGGTCTCCTTAAATAGGGGAGGGGGAAGCCACACTTACCTAATGAAAAGGGTTGTGGTACTATTCCTAGTTACTGTTCACACGTGTGGTACTGTTCACATGAACAGTACCGGCCCAAATAGCCCAAGTTACAAGGCCCTCGGCCCACTTTGAGTCAGACTGGAAAAGTGACGTGGCTTATTTCGCAGTTTCTGATCTTCTCGAGTGGATTTTGGAGGTGAGACCAGATCCATCTGAAAGTAGACTCCAAGATCTTTCCAACGAGTACTCACGGGCCCCGAGAAGCCTTCTGGATCAAAAGTTATGGCCGTTTGAAGTTGGCTTGTCAAGCTGAATCCGAATTGATCTGGAGGCCGAATTGGATTCCAAAACCTGTCCAAGTTGAACCCTTGCTTCAATTGGTTCCAAAGTGATGTGGTGCTACAAATATATATATTTTCATCATTAGGTAGCATCATATTCTCATTTAAAATATGTTGAAGTTGAAGAAACGAATTCACCTTTAGTTCATTCTTGATATTGGCCGCTATGGTCGTACGTGTTGGTGGCGTGGTCACATCATCCTCCCCTTCTTGATGGAAAACCGTCCTCGGTTTTAACATATGTGTAGTGTCACGTATTGCATGATCTTGATCATAAATCTTGGTGTATGATAACAAACGCAACAAACTCTCATTATGTAATATCATAAGTTCTTTATCAAATAAAGTAAAATCTCTTTGAAATGAGCTCACCTCATAATTTAAGTGATGCGTAGGAGCTCTTGTAATTGTAACAACAAGTAAAGCAAATATGGTTGTATCCATAGGGTTCATGTTCTTATCATCCTCCCCTTCTTGCAAACAAAGCCGTCCTCGGCTTTTGATAAGCTGAAAATATGGTAACAAAGAAGCCAAGGTGTATGCATGGTATATGTATATGTCATCCGTTTTAACAGTTCTTCGTTGTTGCACAATTAATGTTATAAAACAACAATGATCACAAAAACTCATTGTATTATTAACCCAAGAGTAATCATATATGTTAATGAGCAATTCAAAATTTCTCACACAGTAATTATTGCAACTTGTTTTGCAAATGTAAGTGAAGCATTTATGCAATTCAAATCTTTGATTTTGTAAACTTGTAGTGGTGGCATATATGGACAAAACTACAACCTTTGGAATCAAGCAAAGTTCATCCATATAATCGTATCTCAATCGAACAATAGTAAATTCACCTAGATGTGGCGATGGCCCGATCTTCCGAGAGGTACTGATAAGTCGATTGTGGAGATCTCGACGTTGATGATCCAAAGGCTCTGACCAAAACAGATCGAACCCCTCGCAATCACTACACCACTGCTCCGTTGGTTATCAACCGTGCCGAACACGATTGACCTCGCCAAGAAGGCTATCTCCTGCAAGCGAATCGAGAACACAAGCAAGAGAGTACAAGATGCAATCTGAAATTGCGAATAAATATTAAGTTCACAAGTCGGGGTCTCACAAACCGATGAACGGCGAAACTGTTCAAAGACAGATTAATCTAAGCAAAACCCAAGGAAAACTAAAGGGGTGTGGTCTCCTTAAATAGGGGAGGGGGAAGCCACACTTACCTAATGAAAAGGGATGTGGTACTATTCCTAGTTACTGTTCACACGTGTGGTACTGTTCACATGAACAGTACCGGCCCAAATAGCCCAAGTTACAAGGCCCTCGGCCCACTTTGAGTCAGACTGGAAAAGTGACGTGGCTTATTTCGCAGTTTCTGATCTTCTCGAGTGGATTTTGGAGGTGAGACCAGATCCATCTGAAAGTAGACTCCAAGATCTTTCCAACGAGTACTCACGGGCCCCGAGAAGCCTTCTGGATCAAAAGTTATGGCCGTTTGAAGTTGGCTTGTCAAGCTGAATCCGAATTGATCTGGAGGCCGAATTGGATTCCAAAACCTGTCCAAGTTGAACCCTTGCTTCAATTGGTTCCAAAGTGATGTGGTGCTACAAATATATATATTTTCATCATTAGGTAGCATCATATTCTCATTTAAAATATGTTGAAGTTGAAGAAACGAATTCACCTTTAGTTCATTCTTGATATTGGCCGCTATGGTCGTACGTGTTGGTGGCGTGGTCACATCATCCTCCCCTTCTTGATGGAAAACCGTCCTCGGTTTTAACATATGTGTAGTGTCACGTATTGCATGATCTTGATCATAAATCTTGGTGTATGATAACAAACGCAACAAACTCTCATTATGTAATATCATAAGTTCTTTATCAAATAAAGTAAAATCTCTTTGAAATGAACTCACCTCATAATTTAAGTGATGCGTAGGAGCTCTTGTAATTGTAACAACAAGTAAAGCAAATATGGTTGTATCCATAGGGTTCATGTTCTTATCATCCTCCCCTTCTTGCAAACAAAGCCGTCCTCGGCTTTTGATAAGCTGAAAATATGGTAACAAAGAAGCCAAGGTGTATGCATGGTATATGTATATGTCATCCGTTTTAACAGTTCTTCGTTGTTGCACAATTAATGTTATAAAACAACAATGATCACAAAAACTCATTGTATTATTAACCCAAGAGTAATCATATATGTTAATGAGCAATTCAAAATTTCTCACACAGTAATTATTGCAACTTGTTTTGCAAATGTAAGTGAAGCATTTATGCAATTCAAATCTTTGATTTTGTAAACTTGTGGTGGCATATATGGACAAAACTACAACCTTTGGAATCAAGCAAAGTTCATCCATATAATCGTATCTCAATCGAACAATAGTAAATTCACCTAGATGTGGTGATGGCCCGATCTTCCGAGAGGTACTGATAAGTCGATTGTGGAGATCTCGACGTTGATGATCCAAAGGCTCTGACCAAAACAGATCGAACCCCTCGCAATCACTACACCACTGCTCCGTTGGTTATCAACCGTGCCGAACACGATTGACCTCGCCAAGAAGGCTATCTCCTGCAAGCGAATCGAGAACACAAGCAAGAGAGTACAAGATGCAATCTGAAATTGCGAATAAATATTAAGTTCACAAGTCGGGGTCTCACAAACCGATGAACGGCGAAACTGTTCAAAGACAGATTAATCTAAGCAAAACCCAAGGAAAACTAAAGGGGTGTGGCCTCCTTAAATAGGGGAGGGGGAAGCCACACTTACCTAATGAAAAAGGATGTGGTACTATTCCTAGTTACTGTTCACACGCGTGGTACTGTTCACATGAACAGTACCGGCCCAAATAGCCCAAGTTACAAGGCCCTCGGCCCACTTTGAGTCAGACTGGAAAAGTGACGTGGCTTATTTCGCAGTTTCTGATCTGCTCGAGTGGAGTTTGGAGGTGAGACCAGATTCATCTGAAAGTAGACTCCAAGATCTTTCCAACGAGTACTCACGGGCCCCGAGAAGCCTTCTGGATCAAAAGTTATGGCCGTTTGAAGTTGGCTTGTCAAGCTGAATCCGAATTGATCTGGAGGCCGAATTGGATTCCAAAACCTGTCCAAGTTGAACCCTTGCTTCAATTGGTTCCAAAGTGATGTGGTGCTACAAATATATATATTTTCATCATTAGGTAGCATCATATTCTCATTTAAAATATGTTGAAGTTGAAGAAACGAATTCACCTTTAGTTCATTCTTGATATTGGCCGCTATGGTCGTACGTGTTGGTGGCGTGGTCACATCATCCACTATACCAGCGCTTCCTTCACTACACCGGGATGAACAAAAGACAGAAGAAGCAATAGGACAAGATGACGAAGTAATTGGAGGAGACCCGCGATCTAGCATGGTCAGCTGCCGCCCGCGATGAGAAAGTAAGGGCTGCTGCGGCCCGGGCAGAATAAGCCCAGAATGCTACAAGGTCAGCTCCCCGCAATGACTTGCCCCGTAGTAACAACCCCATCCCGAACGTCCTACCGAGCGTTCGCCGCAACTCCCACCCTAGGGGGAGACGCCCCCCTTTGTTGGTGCCAGGACATATGCAAGTTCTTCAAGTATAAGCATTGCCTCAGCCTAGGTATGTGTTACTGGGGTTGCGTAAACTACTCCAATGACTACTCCGACCGCCATCTAGTCACCCAACCTATTGGCAGCCGGTAAGGACCAGGTGCACCATTTTTCCCCTACCTTTTCTTTTTCACAGTACGCACTAACAACCTCTCTCCTATATTCACAGTCCTCGGAACCCCTATGTGGCTACTGCAAATGGATCGATCTTGAGATCCACCCAGTGGACCAGTGGGCCCTCGACTTCGAGGAGTGGAATGTCGCAAGGTCATTGGAGATCTGGGAGGAGGAGCGCCACAAGAACGATGAAACCCTGCATATACAGCGTGAGACAAAAGCTCATCTCGAGGCGTGCATGCGTAGGGAGCGGGAGGCTCACGAGAGAGAAAGAGGGAAATGGCGACCAATGCAAAAGAGGTTGCCGAGGAGTTCAATGCCGAGTTGGCAAAGAAAGGAAAGTGGTCCCGGTCTACACAGTAGGTCCTACGAGCAGTTGGGTGGGTTCGTCGCACATGATGCTATATGTTATGCATGTAATCAAAAAGTGTGCGGCATATTACTCCCAACTGTATTATGAAGTCTATTTAAATTCTGACAAGATTATTTTCTCGTCTTTTCGCATTCAATTATTCACATAGCAAGTCATCTAACAATATTAACATACTAGTTTTCCTCCGTATACGAATTCCCAGTAACATCACAATATCACTTACCATCGTACTTACCGATCGTTCTAAGGTCAATCGTTCTTAAAAAAATTTCGCAAATTTTTTTATGCACCTACAACATACAACGACATAAACTTTTATTACAAATCCAGCAAATTATTTTTCAGTTATAATCTATAAAATTCATAAAATCTACAAAATTCATAGGAGCAGTTTACAGTCACCCTCTGGGTGGGCGATTCTACATGCAGTCGCCCCTTGGCTGGGCGACTGGTTTTAGTCGTCCAATGGTCGAGCGACTGAAACTCTACCGCCTAGCAATTAGGCGATTGGCTCCAGTCGCCCAACGGAGAGGGGGCGACTGGAGCCTATTTATGTAAAAAATGTTGCCGCGGATATATTTCTGTAATTTTGAATAAAAATAGATTATTCATACAAAAAATCTACAAGCTATACGTTACTACCCCAGGAACCGAGCTGTCACCAGGAAAATTTGTATCGACGCAATTTCATTGGTAACCGGCGGTTACCGGCCTTATCGATGAGGACTGATGAAATTTTATATCAGATAGAAATTTTTGGACTAAAAAAATTCATCTAAAAAATTTAAAATTTTTGGCCAAAAATTTCGTATCACTAACCTCCGATAAAATTTTCAGTCCGATATAATTTTCTCTGGCTGTCACTACTGCGTTTCAGAAATTTTCTTCCAAAGGGTTTTATGTACCACATAATCGAAGGAAAGATGCAAATTTGATTCTTTCTCAGAACAAAAGGCACAACTATCATTACCATTTACCAGACCATTTTCTTTTAATTAGATTGCCGCTAGTTAATATATATAGCTTGTTATGTGCAACAGTCACATGAAGATGTTCACTCTGGCCGGAATGGACTCCGAACAATACGGCAAGGCAAGTGCAGCTATCTTATGGACCCACGAGAGTGAGACGGTCCCGCTTGGAAGTGCATGCTGTGTCCCAGCTTATTCACCGTAGGTGGAGCAGGCCATGGCAGTGGCAAAGAAATGGAAGTAGACGATTGCCAAGGACCAGGGAAAACAATTTAGGGCCAAAATTCATGAAATTCATCGAAATTCGGATTTTTCGGTCCACCCCAAAAAACCCAATCCGGTTAAAAGTTTTGGTCGATTTTGAATTTTTCGGCCCAACCAATCGATTCCTGTATTGAATAGCAGCAGTCAGCAATTAGCCCAAGCCACCAAGCACCAGTTTCTCTTGCCACAGCCCGCTATTGAGTCAGCACCAGGCACCAGTTTCCTTTCACATCGGCCTTCCCCATCACGAGAAGAGGCGGCATAGGGGGAGGTGGCGCGGCACTAGCATGGGAGAAGGTAGTGCGGCGGCACTAGCACTGGAGAAGCAGGGAGGCGGCATGGCACCGGCACGGGATGAGGGGCGGCGGTAAGGGAGGCGGGGGAGACGGCACCGGCAAGGGATAGGGAGCAGCGCCAGCAAAGGGAGAGGGAGAGACGGCCATGGTGCAGAGGCGGCGATAGGATTTAGTAATTTCTTGAATTCAAATTATATTTTAAAATATTTTGATCAAATTTTTGGGAATTTTTTTTGAAATTTCTGAAATTCGGTTTTTTTGAAGGGTACGAAAATTTATCTAAACAGAAATTGTTCTCTCTGGCAAGGACGATAAGCCGGGGTTCTTGGGCCACTTGCGTGCTCTTCATTTTTCGGCCAACTCTACGGCACGCGTACGTGCTTGAGGACGAGGAGATATGAAGCTCTTCGACACGTCCCGTGACAACTGACAAGGGGCTTGGGCTGGCTGATAGGGCTGCTTGTATAATCTAATGTTGATCTGTTTTGGCCTTATGAATTCGTTTGTTTGCTCATCAGCTAGCGTTATGAGCTTTCTCTGTCAACACAACTGCATTTTCACGGTTACCTTCTAGGAATTTGCTAAACGATACTTGAATATTTTTGTATTTATGAGTACTTAATTTTTTATCCACTAGATGTTTTGTGATTCACGTTATACTTTATGATTTGACTTTGTGATTTTTTTTCTCAGAACAATATACTAAGGCAATAAGCATTTTGTTTAGTGTCATCGGGAGTGGCAATATAAATAACCAAGTAGGGTTGTTTTGTATAGTTTTTGTTGTGTTTCTTTATAGTTTGTTTTGTTCTTTTTTTTACAAACTATCATATTATTTTTTACATAATTTGATTTGTATAAATCTAGTATATAATTGATGTAAAAAAGGCCATGCAGAAAATAATATGTATTGGAGCATTCCTTAATGTACCACATCATATGCTAATTACTAATAAACAAACTAGTGGGCATAGATAGATATGATCTAAGATCTAAATAATTAAGTACTTCTGACAAAATAGTACTCGATTGGGTGGGGGGAAGCATATGATTTTATTTATTGGATTTAGATATGAGAAAACAAAATTTAAGTATTATTTAGCACCAAAGCACTCAAGTATTCCCTAGACATCACTTACATTCTATAGGAATTTCGTTCCATATGTCTGTAGATGTTACCTTTATTGATGTAGAAATTTGACATATATCTCTTTAGAATTTTAAAAATTAGATATCTGTATATTTGAAACACAAATTCTAATTTTTAGTATTCTAAAGGATATATCACAGTTCTCTATCGCTAAAGGTAACGTATATATCACACGATTCACACTACAACTGAACCTAACTTGACAATACATGTAAAGGAATTCCTGCCGAAAGTAACCATGCAGAAGCAACTGTTGTCATAGAAATTTATACTGCTAGCAGATAGGCATATACTAATTCATAAGCAAAACGAGAAAAACTAGGTGTATACCAGTCGGCCAGCCAGGCTCTTTAGGAGCTTTGTCACGGATAGTGCTGAGGAGCATCATCTTCTTCTAGTCGTCAAGAAAGGAAACAAACGATGTCACAGGAAGCCAGAAAATAGAGGAGCGCCCATCTGGCCCCTGCCACCCAGCTCATTGGACAGTTCGGCCTTGGTGTTCATCTGCCTCGCGTGTTTCGCCACCTCTATTGCCTTCTCTACGATGACTTCACGAAGCACCGTGGTAAGCACGGACATACAGCGGAGCAGCACATCACAGTTTTCCAGATGTCCTCAGTGCTCCCTTGAGAGGAGACCTGACAGTGTTGAGGACGAGGACAAAGGCGTTGGGCGTGTGGCGCTGCGCGAGAAGGAACTCGATTCCATTGTGCCTGCCTCTTCTGCACACAAACTCCACCAGCTTGCTGTGTCCCAGCTTATGCGGAGAAGATGAGCGGGAATGGCGATCAGGTGATGAATTTTGGTACAGTACAGGGTGTGCTTGCTGTGTCCCAGCTGTTAGAATATTTAGCACTTTAGTGATTAATTAAACAGTTCTGCAAATAAATCATGGCTATAAAAACAGCATAAATACTAAACATAGGTAAAAACATAAACTAGATCATATGCATATGTCTCTCGTAAGCATGAATTAACATTAATTTAAGTATTATAAACAACGAAACATATATATTCATACCGATAATTGAAAGAAAAACTACGGACTACTAGATGTTACCGAAGCGAAACGAAGGACGTTGGGGGGGGGGGGCGAAGAGATCATTGCTAAGAAGTTGCAGAAGCAGTCGCAGCAGTGAACTGTGAGCAACTAGGATTCGCCCTCTCCCGTACAGGATCTCAAGGATGATGGTTTCGGAGACCTGCTCTCCCCACAACCAGTGCACGCCAACGAAAAGACGGAGTAGCCAGTAGCAGCACATCGCCAAAAGAGATCAACTCGCAAACATATCTACATGCGAAAGTATATGTAGAGTTTCTCTCTTATAAACTTCAAAAGGAACCTCAATTGCATTTTTCAGAAACCTCGTGATTAATTGTAATCCATACCTCGTGATTAATCGTAATTGATGCCCTATGTGATTAGAGCGTTTTGAAACGTCTCCTTCCATTATGACACAGGTACATAGTAAAAACAAAATAGCAAAAAAAAGCTACGTCTAAACTCACGTCTGAACCCGAAATAGTCCAACACCAGCTTATGCTTATAGAGATGCTTTAGCTTTTGTAACCGAGATGCTTGGCAAATATCAGTCAAATCTAGGACCGGACTACTGGAAGACCGTTAAGAAAGCTTTGCGCTATATGCAAGCCACTAAACATTTCATGCTCACATATAAGAATTCTGATAGCCTTGAAGTTGTTGGTTATTCAGATTCAGATTTTGCGGGATGTGTTTATATTAAGAAATCCACGTCAGGTTATATCTTCACACTCGCTGGAGGAGCTATCTCGTGGAAAAGTTCCAAACAAACCTTACGGCATCTTCAACAATGCAAGCTGAGTTTGTGGTATGTTATGAGGCTACCAAGCAGGTTGTATGGCTTAAGAACATTATCCCGGGACTTAGAGTGGTAGACAGCATCTCTAAACCACTCACCTTATACTGCGATAATGAACCCGCAGTCTTTTATGCAAATAACAACAAGTCAAGTGGTGCTGCCAAACACATTGACATTAAGTACCATGTTGTGAAAGATAGAATCCAAGATCAAACCTAATTCAAGCATATTAGTACTAAGTTAATGCTTGCGGATCCGCTTACTAAAGGCTTACCACCCAATATTTTTCGTGATCATGTTGCCGGCATGGGCTTATTGGAAAGCCTCTGATTCTGGATAAAATGACCTTAAAGCAAGCCAACTCCCATTAAGTATAATGAATATCCATTTCAAGATGGGATAGTACACTATATGTACTGGGGTTGTATGACACTTCATTGGCCATGCAACACATTACCTTGGTATGTTGTTCTATTGAGAATGGTCTTATGACGTTAGCCTGACGATCAAAGGGGAGAATGTTGGGTTGATCTCGGCTAACAACATCCCGAGATTCCAGGGAGGCCACGCCTCCACTCGCGCCATGATCGAAGGTGCAACCGACTGTATTTGGTTTCGGTCCCGGTCACCTAGCGCTATATAAAAAATTAGAGGGGATTTGGCAGGTCTTGAATCATCAGTTGTTCAAGGCTATGAAACCCTATACATGCCCAATCTCTCACGAGTGCTAAGGTGGACGAAGACCGGGCCTCCTTCGTCCCCGTCCACGGCATCAACTACACCGTCGGCCACCTCTGCATCAACCGAGCACTGACCGCCTCATGGCTTCTCCTAGTTCGGGTATGTTGATTTACGCTTCCGCTCTAGGAATCTTGCTAGGTGTTCATGTTTGATCAAGGATTAAAGCCTATTGTTCATATTTAGACTTAGATCCAACTAATATTTGGTATCAGAGCAAACCCTAGATCATCTTGAACCCTAATTAGTCCCAACCGAACTCGGATCTAAGGACTAACGGCTCGGATTAGCAGTTAGAAGGAGGGGATCTAAATTTTTTTTCAAAACCCTAATGAAAAATCCCCAAATCCATTCACCCGAGCCATCAAACCTGAATTGAAATTCAAATCGGCGGCGAAAACTTACATTTTTTATGGAGTCTCGGCTTCCTCCGGTCACGGGCACCACAGTAGCTCCACTCGACGGCCACGCGCGCAACCTTGGTCGCACGAGTGTGCCGGCAAGGAGGGTTGCGGGGACGTTGCCTCACGCCACTGCGAATGTTGACACCGTGCCGCTTCTCCGTGCTGCCGCTCTCCGCGAACCCGTCGCCGACGCCACATCGCGCTCTCCGCGTGCGCGCCGCTACCGTTCGGGTTTTTCGCGAGGAGAGGTAGAAATGAGCTAGGGTTAGGGTTTCGGGGGTCTTATCCCAACTGCGGCACGCGCTCGGCCGTCAGATCTGATCAGACGGTCGTTTTTCGCGGGTCGGAGAGAAGTTGGTCCTACTGTGGTTCTCGGCCGTCCGATCGAGATTTGACGGCGCGCGTGAATGTGCGCGGTTTTTTGGTGGACCGCGCGCGTGAATCGGGCCGTGTGCGAATTTCGGTCGCCTGCGTGAATGGGCCACGTGCACGATTTTTCGCCCGTACTCAATTTCGTTTTCGGGCCGTGCGCGAATTTTGGGCTGTCTGTGTGATTTTGGGCCGCACGTGTGATTTTTGGCCGGTTTTCTTTGGGGCCGGCTACAATAGTGCTTTTTCCTTTTTTTTTCTTTTTCAGTGCTTTTTCTTTTACTTAAGTCTACCTTTTGTGCACTGATTTAATTATTTTTTCAGTTGCCTAATTATGATGTATCATTACCACATTATTATGTCTTATCTTCAATTAAAATTGAACCAACGAGATATTTTAATTAGAGATTTTATGTTTTATTTTGGCATTATGTATGCATATGACTACATTCTGACCAACGTTGATTGTAATCATGTGTCGCCATATAAAATGTTAAGTTATTTTTCATTTTCTGCCCAACGGTGATATGAATTAGAACTATAGTTTTGCATGTTATTAATCAGACCAACGTAGGGTTAATTGCGCAATATATATTCTTATGTTATTTCTAATTTTTGCCATGTATTTTGATATTCAGCAATAAATGCTTCAAGTGTTGCCGCCACAATTGACATTATTGAGCAGCTCACAGGAAGCAATTTTCCCACATTCCCACATGGAAAGAAAGAATCCATGTTGTCCTTAGAGTTTTGGACCTTGATTATGCTTTAAGGGTAACCGCTCACATTCCCCCCACCGAAGGTGACGAAAATTATGATGAGAAAAAGAAAACTTATGAAGCTAATGCTGAGAAATGGGAGCGGTCCAACCGTCTATCATTAATGATTATGAAGACCTCTATCTCAGTTGGGATTAGGGGAGAAATCCCCGATTCCGAAAATGCTAAAGAGTATTTGGCTTCAAGAGAGGAGAAATTTACAGGCTCCACTAAAGTTTATGCCATTAGTTTGATCCAAAGGCTCTTAACCACTAAGTATGATAGATCCGGCAGCATAAGAGAACATATCATGATGATGACCAATATGGTAGAAAAGCTCAAGGGCATGGACATGGAGATATCTGATGCTTTTCTACTCTATTTTATTATGACTTCTCTTCCTTCTGAGTACACGGCATTTAAGATCAATTACAATACTTAGAAAGAAAAATGGAACATGAGCGATTTAATCGCCATGTGTGTCCAGAAGGAAGAAAGAATAAGGACAGAAAAGAGGGATTTTGCACTTCAAGTTGGTGGCTCTAACAAAAGGAAGTTCCGAAAAAGCTGCAGTTCTCCCCTAATTCAGATAAGTTGGGGCCTAAAGTGCACAATGCATCTAAGCCACATGTTGCGTCCGCTGGAGCACTTAAAGGGGGAATGTCTCTTCTGCAAACAGCCAGGGCATTTCCAGAAGGATTGTGTTCGTTTTCTAAAGTGGCTCACAAAAAAAGGTAATGATACAATAATGTTCATTGATGAAACCCTTTATGCTGATTTCTCTCTTAATTCTTGGTGGATTGACTCAGGTGCAACTGTGCACGTTACCAACTCTTTATAGGGATTCCTTACCGCGAAAACACTAAGAAAGGAGGAGCGAAGTCTTAGAGTCGTGGATGGAAAGGAAGCCGAAGTAGAATCAGTTGGATCTATTTCATTAGTCTTCGATAGCGGCTTCATGCTTCGTCTTAATAATATAGTCTATGTTCCTTCCATCAGGAGCAATTTTATTTCAGTTTCTTTATTGGACGATGATTGTTTTAGATGTATTTTTGGTGACAATAAATGCATTATTACGTTTAATTCAAATGATTTTGGTCTTGCCTTTAGGCAAGACAAGCTCTATATGATTTCTCTTAATGAATCTCCTGTATCTTTGAATGTGTGTGATGCTAAGCGTAAAAAGAATGACGAGACTTCTTCGAAACTGTGGCACTATCGTTTAGGCCACATTTCGAGGGGGAGAATGGAGCGTCTAATTAAACAAGAAATTCTCCACCCTTTATATTTCTCTGACTCAGACCACTGCATTGATTGCATTAAAGGAAAATATGTAAAGCAAATAAAGAAGAGAGCCACTCACAGCACAGGACTCTTAGAATTAATTCATACTTATATTTGTGGTCCTTTTCCTATGACATCAGTGGATGATTTTGATTCATTCATCACATTCATTGATGATTTCTCCTGTTATAGTTATATCTTTCCTATTAAAGACCGATCTGAGTCACTTGACAAATTTAATATATTTAAGGCTGAAGTTGAAAATCAGCATAACCTAAGAATTAAAGTGGTAAGATCAGACCATGGGGGAGAATACTACGGAAGACATGCCTCTTATGGGCAAATTCCTGGCCCTTTCGCTAAGTTCCTTCAGGAAAATGACATTGTTGCCCAGTATTCTATGCCAGGTGAATCTCAGCAGAATGGGGTAGTTGAGGGACACAACCGTACACTTATGGATATGGTACGAAGCATGCTTAGCCATTCTAGTTTACCAATTGGTTTGTGGATGGAAGCACTAAAGATAGCCGCACATATTCTTAATCGGATTCCCAGTAAATCAGTACCTAAAACACCTTATGAATTATGGACTAGGAGGAAACCGAGTATGAAATATTTACGAGTATGGGGTTGTCGTGCTGAAGCTAAGATATTTAATCCACATATTGGGAAATTAGACTCTAAGACAGTAAGTTGCAATTTTATTGGGTACCCTGAGAGATCCGAAGGGTATCGTTTTTATTGTCCTGATAGGATAACTAAGTTTGCAGAAACAAGGCACGCTGTGTTTTTAGAAAATAACGAGGACCTGGAGCCCAGGAAAATAGATCTTGAGGAGAAGCGGGTTTATGCTCCTTCACCGCTCATCCCAGAGACCTTTATTCCTGTGCCTCAGGTGGTTGCACCTCCAGTAGAAAATAATGTTGTTGCATCCACTGTTGAGGTCTCTGAAATTCCTAATGTTACACCTAATGATGAGCCTCAGCAGTCTCCTGTAATAACTAATGAACCTATTAGAAGATCACAGCGGGAGAGAAGATCTGCCATCTTAAATGATTATGTTGTTTATATGAATGAGGATATTAATGATATAGGGTAGGTAGATGATCACATCTCTTATAAGGAGGTCATAATGAGTGAACATTCTTCTAAATGGCTTGATGCCATGAAGGATGAACTAAAGTCTATGAGCACTAATGATGTATGGGACTTAGTAGAAATTCCTGACGGAGTCAAAACGGTAGGTTGTAAATGGGTCTACAAAACCAAGCATGACTCTAAGGGAAATATCAAAAGGTTCAAAGCAAGGCTTGTAGCAAAAGGCTTCTCACAAAGAGAGGGGATTGACTATAATGACACCTTTTCTCCTGTCTCAACTAAAGATTCATTTAGAATTGTTATGGCACTTGTAGCTCATTATGATTTAGAGCTACATTAGGTGATGTTAAGACGACATTTCTTAATGGTGACTTGCAAGAGAATGTTTACATGGCTCAACCGGAAGGTTTTGTCGTGGAAGGCAAGGAGCATATGGGATGTCGACTTAAGAAATCCATTTATGGTTTAAAACAAGCGTCGAGGCAGTGGTACCTCAAATTTGATAAGATCATAAGGAATTTTAGTTTTAAGGAAAATGAAGTTGATAACTGCATATATGTTAAGTTCAAGGGGAGTAAATTCACCATCTTAGTACTTTATGTGGATGACATCTTATTGGCCAGCAGTGATAAGGATATGCTATTTGAGACCAAGAGATTTCTTTCATCTAATTTTGATATGAAGGATCTTGGTGATGCCTCTTATGTTCTTGGCATTGAGATTCACCGAGATAGGTCCAAGGAATATTAGGTTTATCTCAGAAGGCATACATTGACAGAGTATTGAAGAGATACAATATGCATAAGTGCTCTGGCTCACCTGCTCCTATTGTTAAGGGCAATTTCAATGTCCAAGGAACCAATATGAAACTGAACAGATGAAGTCAGTTCCATATGCTTCAGCTGTCGGAAGCATTATGTATGCTCAAGTATGCATGCGCCCTGATTTAGCTTTTGTAACCGAGATGCTTGGCAGATATCAGTCAAATCTAGGACCGGACCACTGGAGGGCCGTTAAGAAAGCTTTGCGCTATATGTAAGCTACTAAGCATTTCATGCTTACATATAAGAATTATGATAGCCTTGAAGTTGTTGGTTATTCAAATTCAGATTTTGCGGGATGTGTTGATACTAAGAAATCCATGTCAGGTTATATCTTCACACTCGCTGGAGGAGCTATCTTGTGGAAAAGCTCCAAACAAACCCTAATGGCATCTTCAACAATGCAAGCTGAGTTTGTGGCATGTTATGAGACTATGGGGCAGGCTGTATGGCTTAAGAACTTTATCCCAGGACTTAGAGTGGTAGACAACATCTCTAAACCACTCACCTTATACTACGATAACGAACCCGTAGTCTTTTATGCATATAACAACAAGTCAAGTGGTGCTACCAAACACATTGACATTAAGTACCATGTTGTGAAAGATAGAATCCAGGATCAAACCATTAGTATCTGAGAGACCATGTGGAGGTGACCCTGTGTGTGATGAGTAATTGACGTTTGTTCTGAAAATTTTGAGTTTGATTTGTGTGGTTCGTGCCATGTCGTTGTGTGGTGCAGTCGGTTTCGGTCGGACCTCTTAGAACTTGGTTGGGCGCTTATTCTTCTTGTCGACCGGTTTGGGCTATTTTGTGCTTAAGAATTCTCGCTAATGCAATTGTTGATTATATTATATCGAGCGGTGCTATGTGATTTGTTTCTTGTTTGTGATGGCTGTAGGACTTTGAGACGGAGTCGTGGCGAGGCACAGGTTGACCAGACTAGGCACAGGCGGTGTTGAGGTCGGAGCGGTCGAGATGTGCCGAAGATAGCGAGGACTCGAGTTGGTTGCGAGGCTTGGACGGAAAGGAATGAGGAAGCTTCCCGGAAGGTGCAGGAGGGGCATTTTGGTGAAAACACAAGGCTGCACAAAAGGAAGCGGATGTGGTTCGGGTTAATGGACAAAACGTAGAGTTGGTGGAGTTATCGGGTAAAGTGCAAATGTGAACCCGGTAGTGGAGGCTATAAATAGAGAGGGTGTTCTCTAGTAGGTTTTTGAGGTTTTTAGTGCTTTGGCTCTACTGGTGGTTGTAAAAGCATGTATGGCTTGTGAGAGGGGTTAAGGCTTTTGTTGGGTTAGTTTTGCTTGGCTTCTTTCTGTTGAACAGTTGGTAGGAGTGCAGAAGTCTGTTTGCTTTTGTCTCCCCAGGCGTGTGTGTATGAGATGGGGTAGGCAGCAGTGTTCTTCTCTCCTGTGCGTGAGTTCCTCAAGTTTTCGTGTTGTGTTCTTGAGGTGTGATATGCTGTAAGAAATCCCATGTAAGCATTTCTCTCTATGAATCAAGATGAGGAGGACTTTGGCTGAGTGGTTATTATGGTTCAGCTCTTATTTGTGCTCTTGTTCTTTTGCATGTTCTTCTCTGCACTGTGATTTGAGTTTCGTTTGAGGGACTGCAGATTTTCTTTGCTCTGAGTTGGATGATATTTCAAGTCTCCTTGGTTATCTTTTCCCTTGAGCAGAAGATCACCTCTCAGAAATTGAAGTTTTGCACTTCCTCTGTTTTATTTTGTTCTAGGGTTCACTGTTACGGGAGACAGAGCATTCTTGTTCTTGGTTGTGTCGGCTAAAACTTTGAACTTTCCTTTGTAGTTTCTTCCTCAGAGTCTGAGTTCTAGCAGCGCTCAAAGTTCTGTGACCAATAGACCATCGAATCAAGAGGTATTTGAAAATCGGATCTAGAGGTTGAACTTTGTCTGCAGTTAGTCCCTTGCTGCAGAGTCTGAATTTTTCTTTGCCAAACTGCTCTTCCATTCTCTGTTCTTCTCCTGAGATGGGTAGGATATTTAATTTAAATTTCAGTTTTCTTTTGCATAGGAAAAGCAAAAATTGATTGATTCCTATTTCAAGTTTTCTTATGCTGTTGGGTAATCACTGTGCCGATAAAGACTTCACCCGAGCATAGGCTTTTTAGTTATTTGGCACAGCCGGTCTGCAATTCTTTTGTTTGGCAGATCATATGATTATCCTTCAGTCTGCTTTGTATCATCAAAACAGCAATCGGGTTCAATTTTCTGCAGCACATCGCTTTTTCGTTTTTTTGTTGTTCTTTCTTCTTTTTGCTACTCTAGACTGCTGCTAACCAAGACAGATTTAGTGTATTGATCTGTGCTCAGGTCTTTATGAGCTGCCAGCTTTCGGTCAAGTTTAGTTCTATGGGTTTGATTCTCTATAGCTTACTGATCTGCATTGTTCCTATCCGTCTCCTGCTGTTTTCATCCGCTTTCCGGTGCCCGAACAGCAGACCGACCGAAGCTCATTTACTGCAGACCAATAGCTAAAGGGTTCAGCCGGTCATACCTTGTGCTCACCTATGGTCAGACTGCCACAGCACATGCGGTTCAACAGGTGGTGTGCAGGCGGTCAGTCCGGCCGTATTTTCTAGCGGACAGGATGGCTTCAGTTCCCTGCCTTTTATTTGCTGTTTCAGTTTGTTATGTCTCGGTTTTGCCTCTCTCTATTCAGGTCTCGGTCTGCTGTCTACATACGGTTTTTGTCACCTAATTTGCTCTTGTTTTGGCAATCCTATGCAATCAATTTTAGCTTGCAGTTTTAGGTTTTTCTGTTGATCTTTCTATAGTTTTCTCTCGGCTGCTACTACGGTGCTCTTCATTGTCGGCTGCTGCGTTTTTTAGTATATGCTTATTTCAGCTGCTGCAGTTTATGCTGTTGTTTGTATTGTTCAATTTTCAGAAGTTTTATTCTTGCAGCTGAATGTCTTTTGCTCTGATTATTTTTTTTGTGCCATCAGTGAACAATTCATTTCTTCAGCTTATTGGTTCTTCGGCCAGAGTTTGGTTCTATTTCGATAGCATCTAATCATTTCAGTGCTCTGCCAAGTGAGCAAACCTTTTCCTTCTTCATAGTTTTTTTAGCTATTGGAGAAGAAATCGTGCGAATACTCGGGGGCATTTTTAAGGGCACCATTCACCCCCCTCTGTTTCCGTTTTCGATCCTACAATTGGTATCAGAGCCGGTTTGCTCTTCCTCGTAGATCTTAAGCGGTATCTAGAGCCATGGCGACAGACAAGTATTCCACCAAGCCCCCGATCTTCGATGGGATCGACTATCCCTTCTGGAAGAGTCGGATGGAGACCTACATCCAGGCTCAGGGCTATGCCATCTGGCGGAAGGTCAAGACCAGATATGTTGTTCCTGCCGATGAGAACATCAATGCCGAAAACATGGCCGATGTTGAGGCGAATGCTAAGGCAAGGAACATCATAATTCAGGGTCTGAGCAGAAGCGAATTCGATCGCATCTCTCATCTGATGTCGGCCTTCGACATCTGGTTGACCCTCGGTGCATACCATGAGGGCACCACCCAGATTAAGACGGTACGACAGAACCAGACTCGGATAAGTGTTTTGCTCGCTGGTGAGTCTTGGATAAGTGTTTTGCGAGGTTTCACAAGATTCTGACATACCCCGACTCGGACAATGCTCGACAGATGCTATCTACTCTTGATTTGCGTGTTTGGGAGATGAAGGTGACCACCATCAAAGACACGACAGACCTCTCGACCTTGACTCTTGACACGCTGTACTCACGCCTCAAGACTCACGAGATTGACATAGTCTCTCGTAGGTCGAAGTCACAGTCGATGGCATTGGTCACCGATCCCAGTCCTGCTTCTGGTGTTTTCTCTGATAATGTTGCTGGTTTTTTCCTAGCTGCTCTCTGTGACGTAACTGATGATCAATTAGAGCAGCTACCAGAGGACCAGTTAGCTCTTCTAGCTAGAAAGTTCTCCCACGCATACAAGAGAGTGAGGGACAGGAAGAGGAGTGGGCCGATAATTTGCTTCGAGTGTGGTGGCCCCAACCACATTCGGGCGAATTGCCCCAAGCTGGAGAGGGGCAAGAACGACTACGGCGGCGTGAACAAGAACGACTATATCGACAAGAACCGCAACAAGAAGCCCCCAGCTCATGCCCAAGGCAAGAAGAAGTTCTGCAACCTTGGCAAAGCCAAGAAACTATTCCACCACGTCCTCACCGCCTCCGACGACATCGACTTCAGCGACGTGGAAGGGTGGAGTGACGACGATGGCAAGGATGATCAAGATCCCAAGGACGGCGACGACTTCATCGGCATGTGTTTCATGGCCCATGAGGGCGATGTCAGCGACAGCGAGCTCTACAGCGACTCCGATGAGGTATGCCCATCTTACGACCAGCTCAATGATGCATTTCTGAAGCTAAGAAAGTTTTATGCTAGATCTAGAGCTAGGGTTGCGGATCTTGAGAAGGAAGTAGATAGACTGTCACGGGAGCTTACTTCACTTATCTCTGCTCCCTCCTGTGACGAATGTGACATGTGTTCTTCCCTGCTTGGAGATACGGAGAAACTAAGGACCTCTTATGATAGTCTGACTTCTGAATTTGACATTGTTAAGGTGGAGAATATTAGTCTGCTTGCTGAACTAGAAATAAGTAGGGTAGCCGTCCTTTCATCTA
The DNA here is from genome assembly GCA_017311315.1 of Dendrocalamus latiflorus. NCBI lineage: Eukaryota > Viridiplantae > Streptophyta > Magnoliopsida > Poales > Poaceae > Dendrocalamus > Dendrocalamus latiflorus. The sequence goes on along the minus strand of CM029652.1, from coordinate 36,083,546 downwards.
CTGTTGATGAGACTACTTCTTGCACCTCATGTGAGGATAAGGACAATGCATTTAGAGGTCTTTATACTATGCTCCTTGATCTGCCAGAAACATGTGAAAATTGCAATAATTTGAAATTGAACCTAAAAAGGGAAGATCATAAAATTGCTAAACTGCATGCTTCCTTGCTTGAGCTCGTTGTTTCTTGTACCAACTGTCCTAAATTGACCTTTGAACTTGAATCAGTTTCCAAACAATTTCAAGAAATGGTTGATCAAAACAAGAAAATGGCTAAATATGCTTCTAAGGACCCTGTTAGCTCACCATGTAACAATTGTGAAAAACTAATATCTGAGTTGATTGCTTTAGATGAGAAATATGTGAAGCTGACTAAGGACCTACTAGAGAAGTCACAATCTCCTTGTATTGTGTGTGTTGGTGTGGGGGAGAAACCCAAAGAAGTAGAGACGCTTAGGCATGATGACCAAATAGTTAGAGGTAGGATTGTCCCTCCTAGTCCTTGCGAAGACCTCAATGTTGAGGCGGCTGTGCGTGCACATGCCATTCCTTCTTCTGCTGTTGGGTCTTCTTCTTCACCTTCTTCTGTCCCTTTTTCCCCTGCTCTTCTTGCACCTCGCTCTTTCGGGAGTGTCAGTATCTTATGAACACTCTTGAGAGATTTGTAGGAGGCAAGAAGAAGCTGAATCTTATTCTAGACCAGTCCAAGATTTGCAAGTTCAATCAAGGTTTAGGATACAATTTTCTTGAGGATGTTAGAAAGCATCCACCTGCTGTTCTCAGACCCATAGCAGCAAGTGTGATCGAGGTCAAGCCCAGAACTGAGAAAGTTCAATTCAAGTCAGTGGGCTTTGTCCAAGGGATTTCTGACAGCTAGGTGATTCCACCTGTTGTTTCGGCCTCTTAGAAGGCGAAGCTCCATCGTGCTACTTCTACCTCTCAGAAAGTGAAGTGTCATTGTATCTTATGTCAGAAGGATGGACACTCGATCGAGAGATGCTTTACACGCGCCAAGATCGCGCATAGAGACCGAGTTGACACTCTTAGGCGTATTCAGGGTCAGCCCCAGACTTGAGTGCACCTAAGACCAACACGAGGTCGAGAGTTGCTTCAGTTGATGGGTTTGGGCAGCATCGAGGACTTGGATTTTCTGAGTTTTCTAGTTTTCGTCCTCGATATGCCTCTGGTTGTGACATCCGCCGTTCTGAGGGTAGATCTCGTTTCCCCTGTCGAGATGGCTACCCGCGGCGTGATCAGCGTGTTGTTGGTGCTCTGACTCGCTCTCCCATAGCAGTCGAACCCGGCAACAGCTTCAGGTCTGTACGTAGACTTTCTGCTTCTCTGAGCGACAGAGAGCGTAGGGTAGTTAGAGGTCAGTCGTGTGTGGCTACTTCTTCTGCTCGACGTGTGACTCAGTATTGGGTTCCAAAATCTTTTTTGATTTATCCCAGTACTGAGCCATTTCTCTCGTTGACTCGGGTTCACCGGGCAGGGAAGAGAGAGGTTTGGCTCGTTGACTCCGGGTGTTCTCGACACATGACCGAAGACTCACGTTGGTTCTCTTCCCTAGCCCGAGCTCCAGGTGATGAGACTATCACCTTCGGAGATGCCTCGTCTGGGCGTGTCATCACCAAAGGTACAGTGCGCGTGAATGAGTCTTTCATTTTAAAAGATGTTGCCTTGGTTAGTAAGCTGCAGTACAATTTGTTTTCGGTTTCCCAGCTTGCCGATGACGGTTTCGAGGTTTGCTTTAAGAAAAATGCTTGCAAAATTCTTGATTCTTCAGGAAGTCTGGTTTGCGCGATTTCTAGATATGGGAGGATCTTTCGTGCTGATTTTGCTAAGTCTTCTGGTGATCCTCTCAGGTGTTTAGTTGCTTCTGAGTCCCGTGATCTTACCTTCTGGTATAGGAGACTTGGTCATATTAAATTTGACCATTTGAATCGAGTTAGCGGCCACGATCTCATTTGTGGTCTGCATAAACTCAAGATGGTCAAAGATCTTGTTTGCACTCCTTGCCGGCACGGCAAGATGGTTGCCGCTTCTTACCCACCGGTCAGAGTGACTATGACCGATGCACCTAGACAGCTGCTCCACATGGACACAGTTGGACCGGCTCGAGTGCAGTCAGCAGGAGGCAAGTGGTATGTTCTTGTCGTGGTCGATGACTTCTCGAGGTACTCTTGGGTGTTTTTCTTAGCCTCGAAGGATGAGACGTTTACACATTTCTGAGGTCTTTTTGGTAGGTTTTCTATGCACAATGGCACGGAGTTCAAGAATTCCTACATTGAGAGGTTTTGCGATAAGATAGGTGTAGAGCACCAGTTCTCTTCTCCGCACGTCCCATAGCAGAATGGCATCGTGGAGAGGAAGAACCGTACCTTGGTCGAGATGGCCAGGACGATGCTTAATGAGTACTCTACACCTAGGAAGTTTTGGGCTGAGGCGATTGCCACCGCATGCCATGTTTCAAACAGAGTTTTTCTGAGGGCACACTTGTATCGCACTTCCTATGAGTTGAGATACAGGCGAAAGCCCAGTGTCTCTTTGAAGGACCGAAATGGCAACAGAGGGGGGGTGAATGGTGCCTTCAAACCGCCCCGTGTATTCTCCCCAAAAATTCTTCTCCGATAGCTATAGAAGCTATGAGCAAGAGAGTAAAAAGGCTTCACTGAAAACTTAAAGAAACAATCAAACAACTCAGCATAAAAGCGAAGCCGAGAAATCTGAGCATGAACTGCTGTCCAAATAGACCTTTGATCGCGAATTAGTCCATAAAAGCTGAAAAATGACTTCTTATGGTCACACTAGCTGAAACAAGTAATTGAAGGTAGCCTGGCTAAAAGCAAAGACTAAAAAACAAAAGACACAGAGATTACCAATTTTGACAACACAGAATCAAAAACTGTAAAGCAGAGACAGAAAAAGAAAGAAGGAAGGCAAACCCAAAAAGAAAGTAAAATGAAGAAGGAGTTTGTTTGCTGCCTGACAAAAGTCGGCATAGAGGTACTCAAAACAAGCCGAGAGCAGACTAAGAAACTCAAAACAGGAGACAGTAATTCTTAGATTGCAGCAGCAGAGAATAGACAAAAAACAGTGCTGGCCGAAAGCTCACTAACCAGTGAAAACTGAAGAGAAGACAAAGGACTAATTTCTAAATCAAGCAAAACTGCAGCTGCCGAAAAGATGGCTTGGCAGAGATTACCGAAAATAAAAAATCTGGACAGGAGACAAGCTGCAGGACTGACCGAAGTGCAGACCCAAAACCGAAAATATTCAGACTTCAAACAGCAAATCGATGATCACAGACCAGAGGTCGGCTAACTTCATCAGAGGTCATCCCAGAGACCCAAAAATCTGAGAGAAAAGACTTTTTGACATGGGATCCTTGAATCCCAGCAAGAGATAGATTAATTTCTTGAAAGAGACCAAACTGCAAAGCTTCATAACAACTGACAAAACAACAAATAAAAACTAAACAGGAAAGGAGACAAAAGCCGTATAGCAAGTAATTCTTGACTCCTAGGGTCCTGAGACTTTTGAAGACAGAAAGGCAATAACCTCAGAAAGGAAAACAACACTTAAGTCATCTTTTCGCTGAGGGAAAACAAGAACTTGCATCTGAGAGCCTTGGAACCGAAAGAACGCAGCAGGAGCGACAAAATCAAAAGGGTTAGTAAATCATGAATCCTGAGGACATGAAACCTTTGATTTTGTCAAGGAAATGATGCTAGATCAAAGAACCTCACTGCTTTAACAACTTTTGGAGGGTACAGAAATAAACTCGAGAGTCCTCTGTCTCCAAACCCTAGAGCAACGAGAGCAGAGGAAGTAAATCTTCAGAGAACACTAAAATTGGAATCTTTGGTTTCGGAGGTACATTAGCCAAAAGGGCTTTGAAACAGTTCTCAGTTCAAGGCATATCCATTTCTGAACTTCTTGAACACAAGAATCAACTTAAACTCTCGAAATCAAACGAGAACCGAGAGCAGAAAAAGAGAAAACTGAAACTCAAAATCCGAGAACGGAAACAGTAAACCATATCATTTCCATACAAACGATCTCTTATATAGAAGCAGAGACAGGAATGATTACAAGAGGAGTTTTTCTACAGCCAAATCATCCTAGTTTCACATCCTGAGCAGAGCACACAAAAGAAAAGCAAGAACACACGATCTCCACATCCCCATATGTAGTTAAGAGTAAAGGATACTACATCCTACTTCCCTAAACACACTCACGTAGGAGACATGGAGGCAGAAGCCAGAACACCCTCTACTCTACCCTCACCTACTCCTCAACTAAAAGCAAAAGAGACACAAAGCCAAAGCTAATACATAGAGTCCCCCTGACTACATGCATGAGACACTCCTCCTTTTATATAGCCTCCCACTAATGGGTTTGCATCTCCCATTACCCGCTAAGCCCAACAAACTGGCGCTTTATCCATTACACTCGAACCACATCCGTTTCCGCAAGCCTGAGTCAATTTTACCGAATTGCCCCTCACGCTCCTTCCCGGAAACTTCCTCTTTTCTTGTTGTCCACGCCTCGCAACCACCTCGAGTCCTCGCCGTCTTCGGCACATCTCGACCGCTCCGACCTCAGCACCGCCTGTGCCTAGTTCGGTCATCTCGTGCCTCACCACAACTCTGCCTCGATGTCCTGCAGCCATCAAAGACAAGAAAAAAAATCACATAGCACCGCTCGAGATAACCTAATCACAATTGCATTAGAGAGAGTATTAAGCATGAAAAATCCCAAACCCGTCGAATCAAAAGAATAAGCACCCTGAGTGCGTTCGACCGCGTTCGATCAGGTTCGACCACAGTCGCCTGCACCATGCGACGATTTGGCTCGAACCACTCAAACCAAACTCAAACTTTCCAGAACACGTGTCAATTACTCATCACAAACATGGGGTCACACCCACATGGTCTCTCACTCTCATTTTCGCGTGTTTGGTTGCAAGTGTTTTATTCTGAAGTCTGGGAACCTAGATAAGTTCGAGTCACGATCTTGTGATGGGATCTTTCTAGGCTACTCGACTTCGTCGTGGGCGTGTAGGGTCTGGAACTACGAGTCTAGTAAGATGGTAGAGACCTGTGAGGTGACCTTCGACGAGGCCAGTCCGGGGACTAGGCCCGATATCTTAGGTTCTTTATAGCAGTCCGAGACCATATTTGTGGATGATGAGGAGGATGGAGATGAGGGTTGTCTACTCGATCCAGTTCCTTCTCCCCCTGAGGTGCCCACTTCTTCCACCGCACCTCGAGGAGATCAGCCCATGCCTCCACATCTTCTGGAGTGGCTCTGTTCTTACCTCGTCAGCTCATGAGGTAGAGGCCACTTCTTCTTCTCATCTAGGACCTCCCCGATATATTCAAAAAGACCATCCTTCAGAGCAGATGATCGGAGATCTTTTCGAGCGTATCACCCGCTCAAAATCCGGCATGTCTCATTTCTGTCTCCACTTTGCCTTCGTTGCTTCTTTCGAGCCCAAGGATGTTAGTCATGTACTTTCTGATGAGTCTTGGGTCAATGCCATGCATGAGGAGTTAGAGAACTTTGAGAGAAACAAGGTCTGGTCGCTTGTTGAGCCCCCTAGAGGTCATAATGTCATACGTACCAAGTGGGAGTTCAAAAACAAGCAAAGTGAGGACGGGGTAGTCATTCAAAACAAGGCTAGGTTGGTAGCTCAGGGTTTCTCCCAGGTTGAGGGTCTAGATTTTGAGGATACCTTTGCCCCTGTAGCTAGGTTAGAAGCCATTAGGATCTTTCTTACATTCACGGCGTCTAATGGTTTCAAGCTTTATCAGATGGATGTCAAGAGTGCCTTCGTCAATTGGTTTATTGAGGAAGGAGTCTATGTTAGGCAGCCTCCAGGTTTCGAGAACCCCAAATACCCAAACCATGTCTATAAGCTTTCCAAAGCCTTGTATGGACTTAAGCAAGCCCCTAGAGCGTGGTATGAGAGGCTTAAGTCCTATCTGTTGAGTCATGGGTTTGAGATGGGTAAGGTAGATAAGACCTTGTTCATTCGCAGGCATGCAATGACCTTCTACTCGTCCAAATTTATGTGGATACATCATCTTTGGCGGCTCCTCGCATGCTCTTGTCTCACAGTTCTCCGATGTCATGAGCTCAGAGTTTGAGGTGAGCATGATGGGCGAGTTGAGCTTCTTTCTTGGCTTTCAGATCAAGCAGACTCGAGAGGGTACCTTCTTGCATCAGGGCAAGTACACTCGAGACCTCCTAAGACGCTTTGATATGAGTGATGGTAAGCCGGTGTCCACTCCTATGGCTACATCAGCTTCACTCGACCCAGATGAGGATGGCGAGCCAGTTGATCAGAAGGAGTATTGCAGCATGATTGGCTCCCTCGTGTACCTCACTACCTTGAGACCGGACATACACTTCTCTGTGTGTCTATGTGCTCGATTTCAGGCTTCTCCTCGCGTATCTCACCGTCAGGCGGTGAAGCGCATCCTCCGGTACCTTCGAGCTACCATAGACTATGGTATCTGGTACACTTCCTCTTCCTGTCTTTCCCTCTGAGCCTACTCGGACGTAGACTTTGCTGGCTATAGGATAGACAGGAAGAGCACTTCTGGCACCTGCCAATTCATTGGCACTTCTCTTGTTTCTTGGTCTTCTAGGAAGCAGTCCGGTGTTGCACAGTCCACCGCAGAGGCCGAGTACGTTGCAGCCGCCAGTTGCTGCAGCCAGGTGCTTTGGATGGTTTTGACCCTGCGGGACTTTGGGTTAGCTATAGACAGTGTTCCACTCTTTTGTGATAACACTTCTGCTATTAACATTGCCAAAAACCCAGTGCTGTACTCTCGGACCAAGCACATTGATATCAGATATCACTTCCTTCGAGACCATGTGGAGAAGGGTGACACAGTGCTCCAGTTTGTGGAGAGTGACCACCAGTTGGCTGATATCTTTACCAAGCCTTTGGATAGCTCTAGGTTTTCAGCCTTGCGGGGAGAGCTTGGGGTGGTCTGTCCTTATGTACTGTTGTGAGGGGGAGTTTGTACTTCATGACTTATCTTGATTTTTATGCTCTTACTTCTTTCTGTGGCATTGCATATGGATACATTGGGGTTAGTCCTTCTAGCATAGGTTAGAGTGGTTCTCTCGCCTAGTTGCTTAGATTTCTTTTTCTCATCTTGTGATTCTAGGGCGCTGCTTATTAGTTGTTTCTCTTCTCACTAGGTTGAGCTCACTCACTTCTTATAGGTTCTAGCAAGGGTAGGGCCACCCTTGGGTAGACAGGGTACGTGTTTGCTCATTAGTGTGTTAGATGATCAGTTGATAGTGCAAGAGTCATATGGGGTAGATGAGAGTCAGTCTGAGTCATAGTATCCTCTTTATCTTGTCTATGCTTTAAGGACTGCCTTTTCTGATTTTCTTTGCCAGCTTCTCGTTTTATTGCTTTGGTTCAGGGGGAGTTTATTTGGGAGTTTCTAGATCTTAATGTTGACATACCTCAATTTGAACTAAAAGTGCTTCACATGCTGAGACGGAGCTGGATTTTCTTGCATTTCTTGTTATTCTGCATAGTAATATAACTACATGGAGCCTTGATTATTATCCTTATTCGACATGTTTACAATGCATTACATGTTTCCATGATCTGTGCTTACTTGCTAGATTTATCATGACTCTATATGTGTACTCAAGTCTTTGCTATGATAGGTTGATTAAAATGCACAACTTGAATTAAATCATGTCATGTTAGCTCTTGAGATTAGTCTATCTTTAGTTATCCATTTATGATTCATGCCATGTCAAATAGGTTGAGTTGAGTCTTGAATCTTTATTGAGCTTTAGATCGAGCTATGCTAGTTCCTTTATGAAGCATGTGTTTTCATTAAATTCTTTGTTCTTGAACTAATTTCAACAAAAGCAAAAAGATCTCTTTTGTGCAAAAAAACTGATCTCACCAATTCTGTCTCATGAGACTATTTGCTATTGCACTAGGCATGAACTCAGAGGGAGTTTTGGTTAACCAAGATCATTTCCTTAAGCTTCTTGCTTGGAGTGGTCGCATAAGGCTTGAGATCTAGCACATGACTAAAATTTTGGTTGGAAACGACCATGAGCTTTGAAAAGAAAACACGTCAATTGTGCTAAATTTGCTTAACTACCAAAAAGACTAAAGTACTTAAACAAATGATTCATTCTTGAACTTGTAGCACTCTAAATTGACTCAATACTAGCTTCTTGGTTCCACTTAGAATATTCACATGGCCTACATTATCTTTGGATATCTTTAGCTAGACTATAATCATGGTTGACTTGACATGCTAAGAAACTCAACTAATTTTCAGATTATTACTTATTTGGCTTAGCTTATCTATACATGTATTGTCATGATCTTGATAGCATTTTTATATGTTATGGCTTGGTGTAATACTTCAAGGTCATTTTGGATAATCTTTGTGGCTCATCATGCTTAAACTGAATAATATTCAGCCATTCCATCCATACTCATGATTTATTCTCTTCCTTGCATCTTGATGATTTTATTGTCAAAAGGGGGAGAATAGCGGAGAAAAAGCTATTTGGGAATTTTCTGGAGCTTTGGAGAACAATTTGCTCTTTCTGTTTTTGGTCTAGGGTTCCCTTTGTCAACATGGTCTTGGTTCCTCTTTGCTTCTTTTTTAGGCCATGTTTGACTTTCTTTCATTTTCAAACTCAACTTTACGCTTTTTCTGGTTTTGTCAATATACTCAACAAGGGGGAGATTGAGAGACCATGTGGAGGTGACCCCGTGTGTGTGATGAGTAATTGACGCTTATTCCAAAAAGTTTGACTTTGATTTGTGTGGTTCATGCCATGTCGTTGTGTGGTGCAGTCGATTTCAGTCGGACCTCGTCGAACTTGGTTGGGCGCTTATTCTTCTTGTCGACCGGTTTGGGCTATTTTGTGCTTAAGAATTCTCGCTAATGCAATTGTTGATTATATTATATTGACCGGTGCTATGTGATTTGTTTCTTGTCTGTGATGGCTGCAAGACTTTGAGACGGAGTCCTGGCGAGGCACGGGTTGACCGGACTAGGCACAGGCGGTGTTGAGGTCGGAGCGGTCGGGATGTGCCGAAGACGACGAGGACTTGAGGTGGTTGCGAGGCTTGGACGGCAAGGAATGAGGAAGCTTCCCGGAAGGTGCAAGAAGGGCATTTTGGTGAAAACACAAGGCTGCATAAAAGGAAGCGGATGCGGTTCGGGTTAATGAACAAAGTGCAGAGTTGGTGGAGTTATCGGGTAAAGTGAAAATGTGAACCCGATAGTGGAGGCTATAAATAGAGAGGGTGTTCTCTAGTAGGTTTTGAGGTTTTTAGTGCTTTGGCTCTCCTGGTGGTTGTAAAAGCATGTATGGCTTGTGAGAGGGGTTAAGGCTTTTGTTGGGTTAGTTTTGGTTTGCTTCTTTCTGTTGAAGAGTTGGTAGGAGTGCAGAAGTCTGTTTGCTTTTCTCTCTCCAGGCGTGTGTGTATGAGATGGGGTAGGCAGCAGTGTTCTTCTCTCCTGTGCGTGAGTTCCTCAAGTTTTTGTGTTGTGTTCTTGAGGTGTGAGATGTTGTAAGAAATCCCATGTAAGCATTCCTCTCTATGAATCAAGATGAGGAGGACTTTGGCTGAGTGGTTCTTATGGTTCAGCTCTTATTTGTGCTCCTGTTCTTTTGCATGTTCTTCTCTGCACTGTGATTTGAGTTTCGTTTGAGGGACTGCAGATTTTCTTTGCTCTGAGTTGGATGATATTTCAAGTCCCCTTGGTTATTTTTTCCCTTGCGCAGAAGATCACCTCTTAGAAATTGAAGTTTTGCACTTCCTCTGTTTTATTTTGTTCTAGGGTTCACTGTTACGGGAGACAGAGCATTCTTGTTCTTGGTTGTGTCGGCTAAAACTTTGAACTTTCCTTTGTAGTTTCTTCCTCAGAGTCTGAGTTCTAGCAGCGCTCAAAGTTCTGTGACCAATAGACCATCGAATCAAGAGGTATTTGAAAATCGGATCTAGCGGTTGAACTTTGTCTGCAATCAGTCCCATGCTGCAGAGTCTGAATTTTTCTTTGCCAAACTGCTCTTCCTTTCTCCATTCTTCTCCTGAGATGGGTAGGATATTTAATTTAAATTTCAGTTTTCTTTTGCCTAGGAAAAGCAAAAATTGATTGATTCCTATTTCAAGTTTTCTTGTGCTGTTGGGTAATCACTGTGCCGACAAAGACTTCACCCGAGCATATGCTTTTTAGTTATTTGGCACAGCCTGTCTGCAATTCTTTTGTTCGGCAGATCATATGATTATCCTTCAGTCTGCTTAGTATCATTAAAATAGCAATCGGGTTGCAGCACATCTCTTTTTCGTTTTTTTGGTTGTTCTTTCTTCTTTTTGCTGCTCTAGACTACTGCTAACCAAGACAGATTCAGTGTATTTTGATATGTGTTCAGGTCTTTATGAGCTGTCAGCTTTCGGTCAAGTTTAGTTCTATGGGTTTGATTCTCTGTAGCTTACCGATCTGCATTGTTCCTGTCCGTCTCCTGCTGTTTTCATATGCTTTCCGGTGCCCGAACAGCAGACCGACCGAAGCTCATTTACTACAGACCAACAGCTAAAGGGTTCAGCCGGTCATACCTTGTGCTCACCTACAGTCAGACTGCCATAGCGCATGCGGTTCAACAGGTGGTGTGCAGGCGGTCAGTCTGGCCGTATTTTCTAGCGGACAGGATGGCTTTAGTTCCCTGCCTTTTATTTGCTGTTTCAGTTTGTTATGTCTCTGTTTTGCCTCTCTCTATTCAGGTCTCGGTCTGCTGTCTACATACGGTTTTTGTCGCCTGATTTGCTCTTGTTTTGGCAATCCTATGCAATCAATTTCAGCTTGCAGTTTCAGGTTTTTCTGTTGATCTTTCTGTAGTTTACTCTCGGCTGCTACTACAGTGCTCTTCATTGTCGGCTGCTGCGATTTTTAGTCTATGCTTATTTCAGTTGCTGCAGTTTATGCTGTTGTTTGCCTTGTTCAATTTTCAGAAGTTTTATTCTTGCAGCTGAATGTCTTTTGCTCTGATTATTTTTCTTTTTGCGCCATCAGTGAACAATTCATTTCTTCTGCTTATTGGTTCTTCGGCCAGAGTTTGGTTCTATTTCGATAGCATCTAATCGTTTCAGTCCTCTGCCAAGTGAGCAAACATTTTCCTTCTTCATAGTTTTTTAGCTATCGGAGAAGAAATCATGCGAATACTCGGGAGCGTTTTTAAAGGCACCATTCACACCCCCCTCTGTTGTCGTTTCCGATCCTACAGTATCAAGCATATTAGTACTAAGTTAATGCTTGCGGATCCGCTTACTAAAGGCTTACCACCCAATATTTTTCGTGATCATGTTGCTGGCATGGGTTTATTGGAAAGCCTCTGATTCTGGATAAAAGGACCTTAAAGCAAGCCAACTCGCATTAAGTATAATGAATATCCATTTCAAGATGGGATAGTACACTATATGTACTGGGGTTGTATGGCACTTCATTGGCCATGCAACACATTACCTTGGTATGCTATCCTATTGAGAATGGTCTTATGATGTTAGCCTGACGATCAAAAGGGAGAATGTTGGGTTGATCTCGGCTAACTACATCCCGATATTCCAGGGAGGCCACGCCTCCACTCGCGCCATGATTGGAGGTGCAACCAACTGTATTTGGTTTCGGTCCCGGTCATCTAACACTATATAAAAAATTAGAGGGGATTTGGCAGGTCTTGAATCATCAGTTGTTCAAGTCTATGAAACCCTATACACGCTCGATCTCTCACGAGCGCTAAGGTGGACGAAGACCGGGCCTCCTTCGTCCCTGTCCACGGCATCAACTACACCGTCGGCCACCTCTGCATCAACCGAGCACCGACCGCCTCATGGCTTCTCCTAGTTCGGGTATGTTGATTTATGCTTCCGCTCTAAGAATCTTGCTAGGTGTTCTTGTTTGATCTAGGATTAAAGCCTATTGTTCATGTTTAGACTTAGATCTAGGTAATACATATGTCTCTCATAAGCATGAATTAACATTAATTTAAGTATTATAAACAACGAAACATATATATTCATACCAATAATTGAAAGGAAAAACTATGGACTACTAGATGTTACTGAAGCGAAACGAAGGGCGTTGTGGGGGGGGGGGAGAAGAGATCATTGCTAAGAAGTTGCAGAAGCAGTCGCAGCAGTGAACTGCGAGCAATCGCGTGAGTCACTTCCCAAAAACTTGATTTGCCCTCTCCTGTACAGGATCTCAAGGACGATGGTTTTGGAGACCTGCTCTCCCCACAACCAGTGCACGCCAGCGAAAAGACGGAGTAGCCAGTAGCAGCAGATCGCGAAAAGAGATCAACTCGCAATTAGATCCAGATGCGAAAGTATATGCAGAGTTTCTCTCTTATAAACTTCAAAAGGAACCTCAATTGCATTTTTCAGAAATAGAAAGTGCATTAATTGTAATCAATACCTCGTGATTAATTGTAATTAATGCCCTATGTGATTAGAGCGTTTTTAAATGTCTCCTTCCATTATGACACAGGTACATAGTAAAAACAAAATAGCAAAAAAAAAGCTAGTCTAAACCCACGTCTGAACCCGAAATAGTCCAACACCAGCTTATGCTTATAGAGCAGCAGGACTAAGAAGACGGCTGAAATTGAAATTTGGTGAATGTAAACACAAATTTACCAATTCTGATGTGTTCAGCGGATGTGTCAACAAAGTTCTATTAATTCTGAAGGTACTAGAGTTCACCAATTCGGTAACATGAAGCAAAAAATTGCGGAAGCTAAAAGATCATTTAGCACAATTTAATTCAATCGGGAAGTAACTTTTATATGTGTTATAATGCACAAATCCACCTTGCGGCATGTTAATTCCTTGCATGTCAAGCTTTTTCACATCTCTTTCTTCTACTAAAATAGTTTCCTTGATGATTAAGGAACGGTTATATACTTTCAAGTGTGTGCTATTCTTGTTACTTTCTAGCTGCACAGGAGGCTCATATGTATAGCCAAGGAGAGGTGAGTTAAAAGGCCACGGGTCAGTCTCATGCATTTAATCGCAATCAAATGCTAATGTAACTGATGTCCATTACTATGCACTATGTATGGCTATTACTCCCTCCGTTCAAGTTTCTAAGCTATTTTTTAAATGATTTTGTCTATAAACATATAACATATTTCATGTTCCAATACAAAATTAGTGTGATGTTCACTTTATACCTCTAATAAATATGTAGCTTTACTTGCTATTCTCTACATATATGTATTGAATATAGTGCTTAGTAATAATAATTAGGGGTAATCTAGTCATTTTTTATTGTCTCCTTAGTCTATGTGTTAGGAGAAAATACACCTTATAAACTTGGACAGAGGAAGTACCATGTACTACTAATTGACGACCATTACTATGCACTAAGTATCAGTTCTCCATTACATGCTATACTTAATACATGCATTACGCAGCCAAGAAACAAAGCGAGAATTGCAGGCGTGGCCGCACTATTATATTGATGCTTAGAAGTAATTCCTCCAGTACCATTATGCTAAGTAACATTAATTTTATAATTAGCACATAATTAAATATTTGGAAGGGAGAGGACAGGGATTTTAAACCCCATGGGTCTTAATCTTTTAGTCTAGTAACCATCACACTAAGATCTCTAAGTACAAGAATCATTTCTATACTTTACATGGACTATTTTCAGTTAAACTAATTTAACATAACAATCGGTGAATGTGTAAACACATTTTTGAAAAGTCTAATCTGCAGGGATTTTGAAAGGATATGTGAATAAGTTAGTGTGAAGACGGTGTAACCAGGATTTTCCTGATAAAAATGCATACAAAAAAGATATTACTAATAAAAATGTGTCAAAATTCTATTCTTCCGGAACAGGTGATGTGAGCATGGTCTTACCAACATCTTGGTAATGTATGCTACTAATTCTGATGTTTTTCCCAGGTTGGTAAGAATGTTAAATGTGAACTTGCCAGACACCTTAAGTTTGGTACGTAGAACAGAGGAATTTGAAATGTCAACCCATAGACCCTCATCTTGCTACGTAGCAATTTTTATACGCACTGGGTTTCTAAGAATTGGTGAATCCCTTGAACGCAATGACAATCTTACCAAGATTTCATAATAAAAGTGTTTTCATTAAAATGTTTCAAAAATATGATTTCCCAGAAATTGGTAAAATGTGAATATAGATGCATTCTTACAAACACCTTTGCTCAAACGCAAATTCTATAGTGCACCTATTCATGCTATTGTCTTACAGCGCACCCACTTTGAAGCCATCCGATCTGTGCGTGTTCAATCAAGGCACCTTAGTCATGGGACAACTTCTATGGGAGGGATGACTTGCATAGTGCATATGGGGCCCACAACAATAAATGATGCATGATATCTACCACTTGAAATCAATGGGACCCACCTGTTACATTAAGTCATTTTTGTCTCCTCCCTGCTCGGATGCAAGAGAGTATCCGATCACTGATCTGCTCATGAGATTAGTTGTGACAAAGCTATGTTGACCTTTTTAAAAATAAAAAAGATTGATGATAATTTTTGAGCTAAGGTTGGTAATTTTTAAAACCGTAGATGTTGATTTAGTGTGTAATTGATGGTAACTTTTACACAAAAATTAAGTCTTAAACTATTTACACAAACTCAAAAAATAATGGTAAATTATAAACTCATGTGGAAATTTGATGAAAACAAATAGTACTTTGGGTGTGATAACTTGATGAAAAATGCATGGTAACTTAGATGTCAGTTGATGGTTCTTTTGAAGTTTTCAAATTCACAAAAGTTATGGTTAGTAATTTCTGAAATTTAGGTTGATGATTTGTTGAATTTGCAGATAGTAACTTATGTGTAGCTTATGGTAAGCTTTGAAAATTTTCATGTTCATAGAAACGATGGCAATTTTGAACTTAGGGTGGTTTATTAAACTATAATCTTGATGGTTATCTTGAACTAATGGTGGTAATTTGTTACCATTGATAGTGAATTAGGGTCAATTGGTGGTAACTTATATGACTTTCTTTGGTAATTTATTTAAAAATATATGATAATTTTTTACTTCTATATTTTTCTTTCTTGAGTTACACAACATGATTTAGTGATAAATATATGAATAGAAGATAAAAGTTTCTAAAATTATTCCATAAAAAGAAGAAGTAGGTGCTCTATAAGGCTAAAGAGCACCTATGTGCTCTATAGTCGCTCCCTTGCTCAAAATACCGTGCACCTGTGATTCACCTCAGATTCACCTGCGTAAGTCTTAAGGCGCATGCAGGCACGGCTTTCCTTTTTTTTATTCACTTCGCTTCACATCGTGTCCTTCCCCTCCCTCCGCTAATCTCCTTACTAATCACCGTGGGACAATTTTCCAGAACCCCGCCCAGCCTATGCGCTTTCCATTCCTGCATACCTCGAGTGTAGGGGTGAAAACGGATCGGATACGGACGGATAATGTCTCTACCATATTTGTTTTCATAATTTTTTTCGGATACGGATACGAATACGGATAACTCGAATACGAATACAAATACGAATAATATCGAATACAGATACGGATCGGATACGAATCGAAACGAATACGGTTACGAATATTTATCGGAACATGAAAACCTCTTAAACTATACATCCAAAATTAACGAAAATACGTAAATAGTTCATCTTGTCAAAACATTTATGAAATCTAAACAAGCATAGTCTTTTCATCCACAATAAAAATATACCCAATAGTTGATTATAACATAACTACATAAGTAACAAAAACGTGCAATTCATGGAATACACATGATGACATGATAGCAATTAATTATTTGGAGTTATTTGGCTTTTATTTGGTTTCCTGGATTTTCTGGAGTTTAAAGGTCTACTTTTGAAATTAAAAAGTATTTTTAAGTATGAAAATTAAATACCAATATTAGTTGAAAATATTTTTATTAAGTCCAAAATGTCACCAGGAACTTCTGTGAATTTTCCTGAAATTTTTGGAGTTTATCTCATATTTTTCTAAGCTTAAATGAATTTCCCAGGCTTTTCTGAAATCCAAAAATCAAAAATAAAAATTAAAGTCCCTCCCCTCCCCTCGGATATCCGTTTTTGTATTATCCGGATAATCCGTATCCGTATCCGTATTCGACGGATACTAGGTTTACTGTATTCGTATCCGTATCCGATAAAAAATCCGTATCCGATCCGAGAACTATCCGAAAAAAATCCGATCCGACATAATCCGTATCCGTATCCGTCCGGATCCGACGGAAACTATCCGATCCGTTTTCACCCCTACTCGAGTGTGGCGAAGTTGTTGGTCATCCATTGGTGAAAACATCATCGTCCTCAAATAAAATAAGATGTACAGAGCTTTGCAAACTTACCTCATTACATATGAAAAAAGTACATACTGGTACAAGTTGAAAAAATTACAAGATGAAACTGCCAAAGATGTTGGCATCTAAAATCCCTAACAAATCTCGTTTCGTGTTTGAGAAACCTAACAGGTCTGTTTTGGCTACACAAAATTAAGTCTTTTTTTACCTTTTTTGTGTCGCCTTGTTTTCTTTGTTGTTCCTCTCAAGTCTCATTCACAAGAAAAATACTGGGAAGGCTGCAGTAGCCTTCTCTTTCCAGCTCCTTTCTATAGCAAAGAGGTTACTAGAAAATCAGAGCCACAGAAAAATAAATTTCAGTTACTCATGCATATGGGACCAAAAAGTTAATAAATCAAATACACTAAATTATTGCAGCCTAAAGCAAAAACTTTACAGGCTACCAACTAAAACACTAAATTATCAGCTTTTGACAATTGTTACGGATGAAAATTTTGCACTATACTACTACCACTACTTACTACTACTGCTGCTGCTACTACTGCTACTACTACAATATAACACCAATTTTACCATCCTAATTAACCTAAGGCGTCTTACCAAAATGTGCTACTACCATATGACTACATAAAGTTACTTTCTTTCACAACAATTATTACCTCGTGTTTATTTCTAAGTTATCATCTCGCATGTTCAAGTTTCCCAGAAAAATTTTGTTAATTATTGGGTGGGTAAAAAAGTTCCTCCAAACCAATATATTTTAGCACTTAATTTTCACTTAGAGAATTATGATAAGTACAGAGACAGAAAAGCAACTTCTGCTACATATAAATGGGAACACATCAAACAATACCATCTGACAATATTATCGTTAAAAGGTAACTTCACAAGTATATGCCAGATTTTTTTATTTAGAAAGGCGACTTGTGCACTATAGCGATGGCAAATTATCAAACGCAATGAGATAACTTTGCAGCAATCTTGGACTCTAGCAAAAACTATGTTGTTACCAAAAAAAGACTACTTCTTTGAGCATAGCATCATTCAAGAAATAAAATTACTGGGAAAACAGAGGCATTGTGGGGACCCTGGACGCGAGACACCCGTAGTCACCGTGTGTGCTTTGTACTAGTCTTATAATCAGTAAATAGTACACACATTCACATCATTTAGTTCATATCCATACACATTGCACATAAATAATTTACAACAAAAGGGTGTATACACATAGGGCTGGCCGGCCAAATAAACATGAGTCCAGAACAAAATGCAGCGGAAGACTAATAAATAGCAAAAGCATCTAGTGGTATGCCATCACAACCCACAGGCAACTGATTTGAGTTAGGTCCTAGAAAGATCCATCGTCGAATTCCCAAGTGCCGGGGGCAAAATACACATCGTCATGCATATAACCTTCTTCATTCTCTTATAAATAATAATTTAAGCAAAGTTGAGTATATTATGTCTCAGCAAGACTTGTAGTGTATCGCAAAATTGTGCATATATGCAAGGCTATTAAAGGATGAGGCTCTGAACTAAGTTATTTTCAGCATGAAGCAAATTTTATTTGCAATATCAATAAGTAATAATTTGTAAATGGAATTGTAAAGAGCATTTAGCATGTAATGAAATAACATTTATATAACTTTAATACCAGTAGATCAAATCCGTTCGCAGCCTTCCTCGACTGTGAACATCGCACAATTCCCACCCATAGGCATGCCACGCGGAACACGCGTACATGCCATCCCATTATGTCCAGTAGTGAAATAGTTTTGAAAAGAAAAATATACCCATTATAGTTGCATCCAAGCATGCTCAAGACTGCGAGCACAGCTATTCAAAAAGTTTTTAACACTTTGCATAGGTTATACAACTTTACCCACATAAGATAATCAAATATACTGCAGCCATTGCACGCTTCCTTGGACATGCGATGAAAGTGATTATCATATAGTCTTTAGGTCATCTAGTCCTAACTTTGCACCAACCCAATGAACATTGAACCTCTTTTAGGTCCATCTCCTAAGTGAAGACGCACACTTAGGTCCGTCCCCCAAGGGGCATTCACCGTTGTATTAGCAAGCTTTGGCCCCAACACCTTGGTGAAGAGAGCCCCTACGAGCAAACCTTCACTCGGAATACCCTCACTACATCTGTGTGTACCACAATGCAAGGTTAGACCTAGACAACTTAATTAGTTAAAGCCAGAGCCTATATAGCACATGTGGTTATACAATGTGACTTAGATGTGCAGCAATAATGTTCGGTCCTTGATTGACTCGGGCAAGAATCTCTCCCTGTCTAGATGCGAGGTTCCTCCTTACATTTTATCATTTGTCATATAACTCGCCCGTGTTGAAAAATTAGGTTTTTTATTTTGTTTTATATCAAACTAATAGAGATTCCTCCTCTGGTCTAACATTTTGAAACCTCCAAGTCCATTGGAATATTTGTTCGAAAGTTTAAACTTAGCGGAAACTAGTACGTGGCTAAGAATCTAGAACATGTCCTCAATGTAATATATCGAATTTTGACATTAGCTATGTCTAACCATGTCCTAAGGGTTACAATATGTGGGGATATCAAATCTGCAAGGGAGGTTCAACGCATATGAGCAGTTGTAACTACCATTACCTACAGTATAGCAAATTGTAATGAAATATATATGGCATGCATAATAGATTTCAAAAATATCATGATTTTAGAAAAATTATCACTAAATTTTTTGTTCGTATGCAAAAGTTATAAGCGTTTGAGTTTTGGCTTGGTTTGAATTATCTCTTCTCGGCTGTTATATTAATCTTTTTATAACTTCTAACACTCTTCAGATACTTTTGTGTTGTCATTACTGTTCGCTGAGTAGCACTTGTGGAACACGACAACTGTAGCATCCGAAAGTTATGACTACGGTTAGTGGTCAAAGATTATGACTACCACAGTTGAATATTACGACCACACCAGCGGTCAGAGATTTCGACACCCGCAATGGTCGAAGATTTTGACATCAGCTGGAGTCAAAGACTTCAACTCCTGCTACAGTTGATGATTTCGACAATGGCAGCGGCTGAAGATTTCGAAACCGGCTGCGGTAGAAGATGTCAATAATGGCAACGGTCGAAGATTTTGACACTGGTTGTGGTCAAAGATCTTGACAATGGCAGCGATCAAAGATTTCAACACTGGCTGTAGTCAAAGATCTTAACAACGGTTGCGATCGAAGATCTCGACACCAGCAGCAGTTGAAGATCTTGTCTCTGGCTGCTATGGTTCTCTTCTCAACTTCAACTTAAGAATAACTACATTCAAAGGTCTTGACACCAGTAGCGGTTGAAGATCTCGACTCTGGCTGCTATAGTTCTCTTCTCGACTTTGACTACTACAAGTTTCTTTTTGAGTTGGACCACTTTAGTTCCTTTTCTGACTTTGACTGTTTTAGTTCTATTTTTGACTTCACAAACTCTATGAGGGAGGAGGACAACGGTGCTTGAGGAGAAGCAGGGAAGCTAGTGTCGGAGATTCTGCCGGCGGCGAAGAGGAGGCTCTCGATGACAGCGAAATCCAGCTAAAGGGAACCTACAAAAAGGGGGCGCTCATGAGCTTGCTTGCATGCATGCAGAGGTATGAGTGAATGGAATCGAGGTACGGCTCACCGGAGAGAGAGAGAGAGAGAGAGATAAAGGCTTACAGTGGCATCCTAGTCGGAGATGAAGAAGAAAGCCTAGCCTGAGTGGTCCACTGCATAAAAGGTTAATCAAATGAGTAGAGTGCTTAAGGAAGAGGTAAAGTGCATTGTGGTAGAGATGGGGAGGAGAGAAGCTCACCAGAGTTGCTAGATCATGGTGGCGTGCATGTTGACATCATAAATGACTTTCGGTTTCTCGGTGTTCCAGTGGGCAGGGTGCTTAAGAAGCACGCGCAAAGACCGAGAGGGTGAGCTAAAGAGGAAAGGCACGGTCGGGGGGCTTTGTAGGTACGGATGGCTGAGACAGAAAGTGAGTTCTCACGAGCATGATGGAATGGTGTACTCAAATTCTCACCATGGAATGCGAGGCACGAAAGAAGACAAGGGGGAAGAGGTGCGTCGCGTTGAGGTGATAGGTAGGCAAGGGTTGGTAGCAGTAGAGAGGAACCATGGGTATGGTGTTAGAAACCAGGAGTAGCACGAGCTATGACTATGCCAGAGCTAGCACAGGCGCGCGAGGTGGAAGATGATCACTACAATTAGGCCCCACACGGTAGTGAGAGGGAGTGAGTTGAGGTGACCTGAGATGTTTGGGCAATTGTTAGGTACATCAGATGAGCTCAAACAATTATAAAAATTTTTGGGAAAGCACCTGACATAGTGTGGATCATTGTATAATTTTTTTAGATTTTTCCCTTCTCTTAATTTTTTTAGAAAAATCTGAGAAGACTTCTAGTTGAATTTAAATTTACTTACTTGATTTAGATAGTTTTAGAACTTTCTTTCATATTTACTTTTAGCACCAAGATTATAC
Organism: Dendrocalamus latiflorus; assembly: GCA_017311315.1. NCBI lineage: Eukaryota > Viridiplantae > Streptophyta > Magnoliopsida > Poales > Poaceae > Dendrocalamus > Dendrocalamus latiflorus. The sequence continues at coordinate 36,062,673 of CM029652.1, read as the reverse complement.
TCTTGGGCTTTTAGAATGGTTTCCACCATACTTTCTCTCATGCCACTTTTAACTATCTTTTCAAACAATTGATTTGGATTCAATTTGATTTATATTTTATACACTTTTGATTTTTGAAAATACTTTTCTAAAGAAATTGCAATAAAAGCCAAGGAAGAACAAATGTGTGCAAAAGTTTTTAAATTACCCTCATTTTCGTATTCTTTAGGATTTCAGAATGTTACAAGTCTACCCCTTGTAAAGAATCTCATCTCCAAGATTCAACGGGTTGGGTAAAAAATTTTGAAAAGTCAGTTCTAAGTCGATCTTCTTATTCCCAGGTTGCTTTATTCTCAATGTGGTTACTCCACTAGACTTCTAATCCACGAAGAGATGAGACCTTGAGATAGACATAATCACTTATCTCAAAGCTCAGCTCATGACAGCAATGGTTGGCATAACACTTTTCACGAGACTGTGCTTCCTTCAGTCAGCTTCGTATTGCATCAACTTGTTGTCGAGCTCCTTGGATGATAGCAAGTCCAAAGAATTGCTTTTCACTAACCTCAGACTAGAAAAGTGGATTTCTATAGTTTCACCCATAAAGTGCTTCAAACAGAGACATTGGAGGCTTGATTGGAAAGTATATGTTGTGAGAGAACTCGGCAAACGCTAAGCATTTCTCCCAATTCATGCTATAGGACAGCACACAAGCTCTTAACATATCCTCTAAAATTTGATTTGTCCTTTTAGTTTGGCCTTTTGTTAGTGGGTGGAATGCCGTGCTAAAGAATAGCTTTGTCCCCACAAGCTCATGTAAGCTTTCCCAAAATCGTGAGGTAAATTAAGGACCTCAGTCAGAAGTTATCATCTTTGGCACACTATGCAATCGAATGATAAGATTCATGTAGAGCTTAGCAAAATTAGCTCCATGATAAGTGGTGCTGACTGGAATAAAATGAGCCACTTTGGTTAGGTGTTCGACAATAACCCAAATTAAATCATGCCTATTTTAGGTTTTTGGCAAACCGGTAATGAAATCCATGCTGATGTCATTCCATTTTCACTCAAGAACCTTCAAGGGTTAGAGCAATCCCACTGGTCGCTGGTTCTCTACTTTGATTCTTTGACACACATCACAAATTGTGACATGTGTGGTGATGCCCTTCTTCATACCGAGCCACCAGAATTGCTCCCGGAGATCCTGGTACATTTTTGTACTTCCCAGATGAATAGAGAGTGGCAAATCATGAGCTTCCTAGAGGATTAGCAACTACATTTCTTGGTCATTTGGGACATAAAGTTGTTGTCCATGCATAACCATTCCACTTGCATTTATGGAAAACTCCTATTTTTCACCCTTCTGCAAAATCTCTCTTGATTTTGGTGACCGCAGGGTTCTTCAGTTAAGCAGCTTAAATATGAGATTCAAGGGTAGGTTGTAGCATTAATGCAGCAAGAAATCTCTCCTCAACTTCCTTGAGGTTGAGTCTCTAAGGCTCACTGCATGACGTCGGACGACAGACTTCAACCGATGCATTAATGTAGTGAAGCTTTCAGCTAAGGGCATCAGCTACAACATTGGCCTTACCGGAGTGGTAATGTATGTCAAGATCATAGTCTTGATCAATTCAAGCCACCTCTTTTGCCTCAATTTCAGATCTGTTTGCGTGAAGAAATACTTCAAGCTATTGTGATTGGTATACAATTCATACCGATTGCCGATGAGATAATGCATCTAGATTCTAAGAGCGTGAACCACGGCTGCTAATTCCAAGTCATGAGTTGGATGGTTCACCTCATGAGGTCATAATTGACATGAAGCATAGGCCACAACTTTGCCTTCTTGCATCAACACACAACCGAGGCCGTATCGAGACACATCACAATACACAATAAAGCTTTTGTGTATGTCAGGCAATATGATCACCAGGGCTGTTGTGAGCCTCTTTTCAGCTCTTGGAAGCTCTCTTCATAGGCCATTGACTTTTCAAACTTCTTCTCCTTATTCAGAAGTTGGGTCCTTGGTCTTGAAATTTTGGAGAAATTCTCAATGAACCGGCGCTAATATCCCGCCAGACCAAGAAAACTCCAGACTTCAACCAAAATTCGCATTTAATGTACTTGGCATACAGTTAATGTTTCTGAAGTTTCTCGAGCACCATTCATATGTGTTGCTCACGCTCTTCTACATTCTTAGAATAAATGAGGATATCATTGATAAAGACCACCACAACTTGTCCAATACTCCATAAAGATCTTATTCATAAGATTCATAAAGCTAGCGGGAGTATTGGTAAGTCCGAATGACATTACGGTGTACTCATACAGGCTGTAACGGGTGCTGAACACAGTCTTTGGAATGTCCTCCGGCTTGATCTTGAGTTGAAAATATCCAAGCCTCAGATCAATTTCAGAGAAGACACATGCACCATTCATTTGGTCAAACAAATCATCAATCCTTAGGAGAGGATATTTGTTTTTGATAGTGACTTCATTTAGAGACTGATAGTCGACACACATCCTTAGACTACCATATTTCTTCTTTATGAAGAGTACGGGGCTTCCCCATGGTGATGAGCTAGGATGGATAAATTCTTTGTCCAGCTGCTCCTTGAGTTGTTTCTTTAATTCAACCAACTCATCTAGGGGTGTACGATACGGTCTTTTGGAGATAGGTGATGTCCCAGGCTTCAATAAATGACAAATTCCATGTCACAATCTGGTGGCATTCCTAGTAATTCATCTGGGAATATGTTGGGATACTCACACACAATGGGCACTTGATCAAGATCTGGAATTGAGAGGGAATTGAGAGTATACTGCCGTGAAGGCATGATAGGAGTGGAAGAGGAGACAACTTGCTCTCCGTCGGAAGTATCAAGAGAAATGGTTCAGTTGGCACAATCTATGAACCCCCTATATTTGGATAGGCAATCTGCCCCAAGAATCACATCTGACTTAGAAATGTTTATCATGATTAGGTTAGCTTTGAACCCTACTTCATGAATTATTATTTTAACCCCTAAACACCATATTTGGCTTTTATGACTATCCCAGGTGAATGGATTAGCATGATACTTTCTAGGAGTTTGGTTTTTATGTTCTATTACATGGAAAACTTCTCAAATATGAATGAATGGGAAGCTCCAGAATAAAAAAGAACTAATATAGGTGCTGAGTGCACAATGAACGTACCCAACACCACATCGAGTGCCTCGGTGGCCTCCTCGGCGGTCGTGTGGTTTAGGCGACCACACCTAAAGCCTTGAATGGGCTTGGGGGCTAGCTGCCCTCCTTGACCTCGAGCAGGGCCTTGAGGACGAGATACTAAAGACTTCTTTTGTGAGCAATCACTTGCATAGTGCCCACTCTCGTTACAACTAGAACAAGTGATGGCAGCAGCTTGGTTTTGCCCTTCGGACTGTTGTCCTCCACAGTTATGTGGCTAAACCATGACTTGTGGGTGAGGGGCTTTCCCTTGGTTCTTTGGAGGTGGTGATGCTGAAGAACAAATGTTTGACGGCTTCCAATTATGTGGTTTCTATGAGCTGTTGCTTGCTGATTTTTGTGCTATCCATTTGCACTTGCGGCTCTCCACAACCACCTTAGTGCTATCCTCCACTTGGATTTCCTTGTCTATCAAGGTCTAGAAGTCAGGGATATTGTGAGTAGAGAGAGACCGCTTCATCTCTTCATTAAGATGCTCCCGAAAGAGGGCAACCTTCCTCTACTTGTTTGGTATCTCAGTAGTAGCATACCGAGAAAGGTAGTTGAAGCGATGGAGGAACTCCACTAAGGGTAGGTTCCATTGTCAAAGGTCATAGAATTCCCACTTCTTGATCTCTGTGAGACCCATTGGGACATGAGCATTATGGAAGGCCTTCTTGATGGCAGCCCAAGTGATGGCATGGCCTTCAAAAAACATGACTTGGTAATTCTCCCACCAAACCAATGCAGCATCTAGGAGTTGGTAAGATGCATAGAGCACCTTCTCCTCATTGTTGTAGTGGGCAATGTTCAGCCTGCTCTCAGTGGAGCGAAGCCAATCATTGGCGTCCAGTGGGTCTTTGGCTGATGTGAAAGTAGATGGTTCAGTTCGCATGAACTTGCCTAACTTTGACTGGATTGAGTAGCAGTTGCACCTCCTTGAGCCATAGACCCAAGGGTGGTAGTGTTCTGGACCAATTGTTGCAACAAGAGAGTGTTGGATTGGAACCCTTGCTCAATCATAGTGAGCACTTGCGCCATTGTGGGTAGTTGGGGTAGCACCTCTTCTTCCACCTACTGATTTTTAGCGTGTGGTGCACCTTGAGTAGCACCAGTCTGCTGAGAAGCGGACACACCTGAGGATGGATTGGGGTGCGAAGGATTTGTTGTCTTGCCTCCTAGATAGTGGGAACCAGAGGCTTCACCGCTCACCATGATTTGACTTAGGGAGCGCATTACTAGCATGCTGCAGAATTTGTGTCATGGGGATAGAATCAACACAAATGATATTCAATTTAGATGAAAGACAAGAGGGAACGAGCACAAGTTAAGTGGGTCAACAAAAGGGGGTATCACATGCCAAATTGACTCATCTAAAGCAAGGATGCAAGAAAGCTTGTGATATGGGTCAGTTAGCATGAAACTTTAACATAAAGGTTAAGTTTTTCATGGTCTGCATGATCCTTACTTAAAACACAAAGTAGCAACATACCAAATACAAGTGGCAACATACAACCATGATACATCAACATCATAGCACTTTCAACTACCTAAAAGTAGCTCATATAAACTTCCTAAAGTGAGCTTTTTTATTACGATCTAATCTGGTAGTCTAGATCTAGGTGCCGTGGTCGACTTGGCGATGTTCGGTGCATTGGGGTAGTAGGGGCAGCAGGATCCTCCTCACATCCCACATGGAGAGGATGGTGGCACTACGCGGATGGCCATTACTCGGCGGCTTCAGACAACTGACATACAGGGACATCGCGTAGGCGGCTAGATAATGTAGGTGGGTTTAGGCAACTCCTTAGTGGGCGCAAGTACGGCATCCTCCCCGTACAATAGCTCTTGAGTGAAAAGGCCTGGACGCACCAATGGGGCAATATGGTCCTCAAGCATGGTGATCCTTCGACGTGCTTCCATAAGCTTGTGAGTCAGGCGATGGAGATATCCATCAAGTGACCTCAACAAGCCCGCGAGATGAAGTAGAGGGGTATTGAATCCCATGGCAAGCACCTAGTAGGCATCGTCCTCATTATTTCCCAGTTGGGAGGGGAAATAGTAGAACATGTCTTCCATCTCGGGAAGGCTATGGTGGACACAAGCAATGGCGACATAAGCTGCATTGTAGATCAACATGATTGTGCTTGAGCCTAGTCCATAGTAGCATAGGGGCTGATCTCCGAGGTACTGTCCACGGATAAGCACCTCTACAAGGCACTCAATGGATGCTGAGCTAGAGGAGTGCTTTAGATGGTGTACTCAGGTGCACAGGCGATGCTAACACGCTGCAACATCACCCATATGGTGTGTGGTAGGGTGCCTTCCTCGAATGCACTAGTCTGGTATCAGGGTATCCAGTGAGTAGGCATCTACAAATTTTTAAGAGTTGCTAGGGTTAGTTACTAATCTGTTAAAGATATAATGGAGGGATAGGATACGAAATGACATTAGATAGAGTAAGAATTTTAATACAAGTTCTTGTCCATTCTCTATGTCGTAGGGGTGGCCCCCACCTAAACCCAGCAGGCCTGGTAGGAGATTATAAGGCCCAGTATAGGCCATGTGTAAGGACATAACTGCCCCCAGAGGGGATAACTAGATGTAAGGGTATAACTGTAAAAGCACTCCCCATGGGCATATATATATATGAGTGAGCCTTGGGGAGGACCCAGGCCATTACACTCATCTTCATCACTCTCCACTACCATCTCTCTCTCTGTTTGGTCTGTAGCCACAACAGTTGGCGCCGTCTGTGGGGAGGACGAAGACAAGCCTGAAGACCGAAGGAAAAAGATGGCACCGAAAAAAGCTTCTTCAGTGGCGGCGAAGGGAAAGAAGGTGGTCGGCCCGGAGCACCGTATGAGCACCAAGGCTTCGGCATCGGCAGCGGCGGACGCGGGCGTCGACGCAGGCGTGGTGGCCGAAGACGCCGGCGTTCGCGCGGCGACGACCAACCTCGTCACCGGCACCGCGACGATCGCCCCCGGCACCGGCACCGCGACGACCCGCCCAGCTACCGGCGTCGCGGGGACGGGCCCCGCGGCCGACCCCACGGTCGAAGACGTCGACGCGGGTGCGGCGACAACCGACCCCGCCGACGCAACGACCGCCGACCTCGCCGCCCCCACGGCAACTCTCGCCGGTGGCATGGACCGGCTGGTCCGAAGTAGCCACGACGGGGCGACCGGCAGCTCGGGACCTCGCGACGCGGTCGTCCCCGCGCCGGTCCGCCCGCTGGGAGTACCAGCGACCCCGCCTGCACCGGCAGTGGAAAGTGCCCTGCTGGCGGCTCTCAACGCGTTCCAGCGGGAGCTGGGGGACCTTCGTGGAGCCGTCAGAGATATACAAGAGGCTCGGAGTCAGCCGGCCGCACCAGCAGTAGCGTCCGAGCCCGCGCCGGAGAGGGCGGACAGTCGCGAAGCCCACACGTCCAGCCGCGTGCCGCTGCGGCGCGTGGATCCGGAGTCCCCGCTCTCGGCGGGGCTGCAGCAGGCGGCATGGCCCGAAGACTTCAAGTTCCCTAGCGCCATCGACTCGTATAAAGGCGACACGGACCCCCGTGAGTTTGTGCGCGTATACGAAACTGCGATCGAGGCCGCGGGCGGAGATGACACCACGAAGGCAAAGGGACTCCCCCTCGCGCTACAAGGAGTGGCGCTCTCTTGGTTCTTTACCATAGAGCCGGGCTCCATCTACGCGTGGGAACAGCTCCGCGCCCGCCTCCACAACAACTTCCAAGGAAACTACGTCGACCTGGTCGACGCGGACCAGCTCTTCGCCGTGAAGCAAAAACCCTCGGAGAAGCTCCGGGACTACTTCAAACGCTTCGCCAAGATCCGATGTCAAGTGAAGGATGTCAACGAGACCACCATCGTCAATGCAGCCATCCAGGGCCTTCGTCTGGGCCCGATGGCTGAGTACAATGCGCGGAAGCTGATCAAGACGGTGGCGAAGCTCTTCGACAAGATGGAAGAATATGCCAGGGCGGAGGAAGACGCGCGGCGAAGGCAAGGTGACGACTCCAACACTAACCAGGCCGGAACCTCGGCAAAAACCGAAGATCCGTCGAAGGGCGGCTCTTCGAAGGGAAAGCGTAAGCAGGAGTCGTCCAGGGACGCGCCTGACCGCAGGGACAACTCGCATAAGGAGTCGTCGGATCAGCCCAAGCGCGGCCAGCAAAGGTCGAGGCGAAACCGGTACGTCCTCGACATCGACGGCGGGTCCGACGAGGGTGCTCCAGCGGGCCGGGGCGGCCGGGGGCGCCGGGGCCGGGGACGCGGCCGTGGCAGGGGCCGCGACGATAAGGGTCGTGGAGACTACGACGACCAGCATCAGGGACTGTGGTGCTTAGTCCACGGCCGCGGCAATCATGATACCCGTAGCTGCACCTCCATCGCGGCGCTCCACGACAACGTCGCTAGGGATAGGAACCTGGAGCCGCGCCCGCCTGCGGTGGCCCACGTCCAATTCCCATACGAGGCCCCCATGCAGGTACAGGCGCAGGGGATGCAGGTACAGGCGCAGGGAATGCAACCCCAGGAAGGCACCTTGCGGATCCAAGCTCACGTACAGCAGCCTCGGGAGGGCCTCCTGTCGTTGCAGGCCCCGGACCCAACCTACCACAGGGTCATTAATGTCATATCCGGCGGCTCTGCGCTGGAGTTCGCCTCGGCGCGACAACAGAAGGCCTACGCGCGACGACTACATCACGTGGCGGCATACCCAGCACAAGCACCGCCGGAATGGGCGCGGCACGAGGTCACGTTCACACCCAAGGACGCCCAAGGTGTGGACTTCCCTCATCAGGACCCCCTGGTCATCCGGGTCACCATCGCGGGATGCGACGTGGGGCGCGCCTTGGTGGACGGGGGTAGTTCCGCGAACGTATTGTTTGCGGCGGCCTTCGACCAGATGGGGATCCCTCGAAGCCGCCTGGGGCCCTCGGGAATCCCACTGCAGGGATTCGGGGGACAGCCCCTGCGGGCGCTGGGCCAGATCGGCCTTCAAGTTTCCTTCGGCCGAGATGACAATGTGCGGACCGAAGAGGCCACCTTCGACGTGGTCAACCTCCCGTATCCCTACAATGCCATACTGGGGCGCCCAATCCTCAACTCCTTCGGCGCGGTACCACATCATGGCTATCTATGCATGAAGATCCCGGGTCCCCGGACCATCATCACCGTCCGAGGCGACCAGGATATGGATCGGCGCATCGAGCCAGGCACCAGATGCCCGCGTCGCGAAGCCCAGCGTCGCTCTTAGAGCCGGTGCCACAGCGCGGAGGTCCGTGGGGTCGCCCATAGGCGCCTGCGCGGGCCCTGCAGACGTCTAGCGACTAGAGGCTGCGGCAGCATCAAGGGTAAACGGTCAGTACATTCACCCCTTGTAGTCGCTCACCCGCGCAAACGGGGATATAATGAAGATCGCCGTTTGCCGTTAAATTTTCTTCGTCACATGCACGCGGTGAGGGCGCGCGCTGGCTCGGCCCGCGCGCGCCCCCGCAGTATAAACCAAAGACGCACGTTCGCGTGTGCACTCGCCGTCGCTAGGGAGGGCGGGACTGAGTATAAACCAAAGACGCACGTTCGCGTGTGCACTCGCCGTCGCCAGGGAGGGCGGGACTGAGTATAAACCAAAGACGCACGTTCGCGTGTGCACTCGCCGTCGCCAGGGAGGGCGGGACTGAGTATAAACCAAAGACGCACGTTCGCGTGTGCACTCGCCGTCGCCAGGGAGGGCGGGACTGAGTATAAACCAAAGACGCACGTTCGCGTGTGCACTCGCCGTCGCCAAGGTGACGGGACTGAGTATAAACAAAGTACGCACCGGGGGGACGCCCTCGCGCGCGCAAGTCTCCGGACTATAAAGAAGACGTAGTGTCGAGCCTAGCTCCGCACGCAATAGTCCACGGACTCTAAAGAAGACGTAGCGTCGAGCCTAGCTCCGCACGCAATAGTCCACGGACTCTAAATAAGACGTAGCGTCAAGCGTAGCTCCGCGCGCGCGAGTCTCCGGACTATAAAGAAGACGTGGCGTCGAGCCTAGCTCCGCACGCAATAGTCCACGGACTCTAAATAAGACATAGCGTCGAGCGTAGCTCCGCACGCGCGAGTCTCCGGACTATAAAGAAGACGTCGCGTCGAGCCTAGCTCCGCACGCAATAGTCCACGGACTCTAAATAAGACGTAGCGTCGAGCGTAGCTCCGCACACGCGAGTCTCCGGACTATAAAGAAGACGTAGCGTCGAGCCTAGCTCCGCACGCAATAGTCCACGGACTCTAAATAAGACTTAGCGTCGAGCGTAGCTCCGCACGCGCGAGTCTCCGGACTATAAAGAAGACGTAGCGTCGAGCCTAGCTCCGCACGCAATAGTCCACGGACTCTAAATAAGGCGTAGCGTCGAGCGTAGCTCCGCACGCGCGAGTCTCCGGACTATAAAGAAGACGTAGCGTCGAGCCTAGCTCCGCACGCAATAGTCCACGGACTCTAAATAAGACGTAGCGTCGAGCCTAGCTCCGCGCGCGCGAGTCTTCGGACTATAAATAAGACGTAGCGTCGAGCGTAGCTCCGCACGCGCGAGTCTCCGGACTATAAAGAAGACGTAGCTTCGAGCCTAGCTCCGCACGCAATAGTCCACGGACTCTAAATAAGACGTAGCGTCGAGCGTAGCTCCGCACGCGCGAGTCTCCGGACTATAAAGAAGACGTAGCGTCGAGCCTAGCTCCGCACGCAATAGTCCACGGACTCCAAATAAGACGTAGCGTCGAGCGTAGCTCCGCACGCGCGAGTCTCCGGACTATAAAGAAGACGTAGCGTCGAGCCTAGCTCCGCACGCAATAGTCCACGGACTCTAAATAAGACGTAGCGTCGAGCGTAGCTCCGCACGCGCGAGTCTCCGGACTATAAAGAAGACGTAGCGTCGAGCCTAGCTCCGCACGCAATAGTCCACGGACTCTAAATAAGGCGTAGCGTCGAGCGTAGCTCCGCACGCGCGAGTCTCCGGACTATAAAGAAGACGTAGCGTCGAGCCTAGCTCCGCACGCAATAGTCCACGGACTCTAAATAAGACGTAGCGTCGAGCCTAGCTCCGCGCGCGCGAGTCTCCGGACTATAAAGAAGACGTAGCGTCGAGCCCAGCTCCGCACGCAATAGTCCACGGACTCTAAACAAGACGTAGCGTCGAGCCTAGCTCCGCGCGCGTGAGTCTCCGGACTATAAAGCAAGGCAAATTGCGGAGGTCTGCCTCCGCATACGTCAGTCCGCGGACTGTCCGTTCTAAGGAACCCTGGCGCAGCTACGTCGCCAACGGCGGCATCAACACACAGCGCACATCTTAAAATGCCAGGAGGCCTGCTTACCCGAAGAATCACATGCACAAAGGTCCGCCAACACCCCGGCCACTCTAAGTCGCTACCCCGCGGGTTCATCCTTAACACGCGCTAAGGTTGGGGCCTCGCTCGAAGAGGGCCGGCGCGCCCAAAAATCGAGCGAATCTTCCGCCCTTCGCCATCGTCGAAGGCGTCGTCGGGTTGAAAGATCGGCCGCCCGAAGCCGGCCCCAGCAGGGAAGCTGCCCGGGATATAGGTAAAAATCAGCATGCATGCAGAAAGCGTGCGCTCTATTAGCAAAGACAAGGGGCAGTACAACGTACGCCTACACTAGGCGCCGCGGCATCAGACCTGCGGGTTCCCGGCGCCTTCGGAGGGCCCAGCGCCGCCATCATCGCGTCGAGGGACCCCGTCCAGAAATTGGCCGAGGCTCCCCGTCCCGTACAGCGTCTTCCGGAGCTCGATCCGTACAGGTTCCGCCCCGACGGGATCCCAGATCCGGCCGTAGAAGGGCCCAAGGGCACGGCGAGCGGAGCGGAGCGGACGGCGCCGGCGAATGGCAGGGCCACCAACCGCCTGGCCGCGCTCGCTGCTGGAGGCCATCGCTTCCCACGACGAGACTAATACAGCGAAGATAGCGCGAGGGTGGAGAAGGCCGAGCAAACAGGAAAGAGGGCGCAAAGGTGCGGGGACGCTATTACGGGGGGCTATTTCAAAGCCGCCTCGCCCGTACCGCCGCTACTGAAGCGTCGCGACGATCCGCGTGCAGGATGCAGCCGCAGCGGCGTAAAGGCCCGCCCCGCACGCTTCCCCGTAATCGAAAGTGAAGGGTCGCGGAGGTCCGTGCACGAGGCGCGACCGCGGTCGTACAAGCGCCCATACAGCGCAACGCCTCACAGGCGCCACTCGCTGCATGCCCCGTGTCCCCCTTGCCTAGGGAAGACGCGAGCGGCTGCAAACACGCAACCGTCCACATCCCGCCGCCCAGCAGTCGTAAGACGCCGCGTGCCCCGGGCGTGTCAGGTCGCACGGTACGGGAACCTAACCCTGTCAGGCCAGGGACCGGCGTGGTTCAAGGAACCTGTATAGCGCAAGGCCGCATCAAAGAGCCCATGTCGCGCGCGCGCGCCTACTTACCCGTTCGAAGGGTAGCGGACGGAGCGCGCGCGTCTACTACGACTTAGGCGCCAGCTTCGCTGCCACCCGTTCGAAGGGTAGCGGACGGAGCGCGCGCGTCTACTCCGACTAGGCGCCAGCTTCGCTGCCACCCGTTCGAAGGGTAGCGGACGGAGCGCGCGCGTCTACTCCGACTAGGCGCCAGCTTCGCTGCCACCCGTTCGGAGGGTAGGGGACGGAGCGCGCGCCTCTACTTCGACTTGGGCGCCAGCTTCGCTGCCACCCGTTCCGAGGGTAGGGGACGGAGCGCGCACCTCTACTTCGACTTGGGCGCCAGCTTCGCTGCCACCCGTTCGAAGGGTAGGGGACGGAGCGCGCGCGTCTACTCCGACTAGGCGCCAGCTTCGCTGCCACCCGTTCCGACGGTAGGGGACGGAGCGCGCGCCTCTACTTCGACTTGGGCGCCAGCTTCACTGCCACCCGTTCGAAGGGTAGGGGACGGAGCGCGCGCCTCTACTTCGACTTGGGCGCCAGCTTCGCTGCCACCCGTTCTGAGGGTAGGGGACGGAGCGCGCGCCTCTACTTCGACTTGGGCGCCAGCTTCGCTGCCACCCGTTCTGAGGGTAGGGGACGGAGCGCGCGCCTCTACTTCGACTTGGGCGCCAGCTTCGCTGCCACCCGTTCGAAGGGTAGGGGACGGAGCGCGCGCGTCTACTCCGACTAGGCGCCAGCTTCGCTGCCACCCGTTCGGAGGGTAGGGGACGGAGCGCGCGCCTCTACTTCGACTTGGGCGCCAGCTTCGCTGCCACCCGTTCTGAGGGTAGGGGACGGAGCGCGCGCCTCTACTTCGACTTGGGCGCCAGCTTCGCTGCCACCCGTTCTGAGGGTAGGGGACGGAGCGCGCGCGTCTACTCCGACTAGGCGCCAGCTTCGCTGCCACCCGTTCGGAGGGTAGGGGACGGAGCGCGCGCCTCTACTTCGACTTGGGCGCCAGCTTCGCTGCCACCCGTTCAAAGGGTAGGGGACGGAGCGCGCGCGTCTACTCCGACTAGGCGCCAGCTTTGCTGCCACCCGTTCGGAGGGTAGGGGACGGAGCGCGCGCCTCTACTTCGACTTGGGCGCCAGCTTCGCTGCCACCCGTTCCGAGGGTAGGGGACGGAGCGCGCGCCTCTACTTCGACTTGGGCGCCAGCTTCGCTGCCACCCGTTCCGAGGGTAGGGGACGGAGCGCGCGCCTCTACTTCGACTTGGGCGCCAGCTTCGCTGCCACCCGTTCCGACGGTAGGGGACGGAGCGCGCGCCTCTACTTCGACTTGGGCGCCAGCTTCGCTGCCACCCGTTCCGACGGTAGGGGACGGAGCGCGCGCCTCTACTTCGACTTGGGCGCCAGCTTCGCTGCCACCCGTTCGGAGGATAGGGGACGGAGCGCGCGCGTCTACTTCGATTTGGGCGCCAGCTTCGCTGCCACCCGTTCGATGGGTAGGGGACGGAGCGCGCGCCTCTACTTCGACTAGGCGCCAGCTTCGCTGCCACCCGTTCGAAGGGTAGGGGACGGAGCGCGCGCCTCTACTTCGACTAGGCGCCAGCCTCGCTGACGGGCGTCTTGTCCTGCGAAATCTGCCTCGTTTTCCTTAATAGGCCACCTACAGTGCATCAGCATACAAGGTAATGCCGGCGGGCTCCCTCAGGAACACCCTCTGTAGGTAGGCCTGTTAAGAAAAACAGGGCAGACCTCGCCGTTGCCTACGACAGCGCGGTGCGGGGTCAGGAAGCGCGGCTGGCTGTCGATAACTGGCGCTGATCAAGCTCCCAGGAAAAATAGACCTCCTTCTGTGCATCAACATTCCCTAAGCCGCTCAGCATCACCCGGGAATGTTGATGCACGGCAGGGGCCCATTTTAGGGGAGCAGCTTCTATCACAATACACGCAGGCGCAACGCCTCAGCAGCGCCATATATATACCCCAATCAGCAGGGGAATCAACCGGCGGAAGTCCAACCACCGGAACTCCAACCACCGGAAGTCCGCCGCCATATTAATGGTCACGACGCCTCAACGCCCGCGCCACGCCAAGTACGCTGCACCACGTGGACGCCCGGAAGTCCGAGCGTCGCAACAGCGCGCACGTCTGCTTCGGCCGCAGCACAGCCCCGGGTCGAGTACTGGACAGGCTCACAGGCCGCGGGACGGAGGGGGCCAAAGGACTCGACGACATGGCTTCGACCTTGTGAAGCCCTTTACCATGAGAGGCTCCTGTCGTAGGGGTGGCCCCCACCTAAACCCAGTAGGCCTGGTAGGAGATTATAAGGCCCAGTATAGGCCATGTGTAAGGACATAACTGCCCCCAGAGGGGATAACCAGATGTAAGGGTATAACTGTAAAAGCACTCCCCATGGGCATATATATATATGAGTGAGCCTTGGGGAGGACCCAGGCCATTACACTCATCTTCATCACTCTCCACTACCATCTCTCTCTCTGTTTGGTCTGTAGCCACAACACTCTAGTTTTTCTAACTAATCCCTATGGCTTATTTTTAGGTTATACTACCCCTTGGTCTTTTCATATTATTAGACCTTTATAATAACAATCAATTTAACTCCAAATGAAGGTAGGATAGGTTTATAGGATATTACATCACATCATTTTCAGCAAGTATATGTTCTGAAATTTTTGGAAAAAGGAGGTATTAGAGTAGTATCGTTAGTAGTTCAAAGAGGAACTTCCAAAAGAACTTTGGATGGGATGTTTTAGTAACTTTTTGGAATCATTTTGGCTCTATTTTAAAGTCCTATAAGTGATCACACACTTAAATTTTCAGAGAGCATCCCTTCTCTCAACCAGAGTTATTTTGAATAAGGTGAGAACCGATGATCAAAAGAAGATTTTTAGGTAAGAGGAGAATGCTAAGAGAAGAATATAGGAAACTCTGGTATTCTTACCCCTCATATTTTTAAATTTAAAATAAGTTGTATTTGGAAGATAAATCTTTAGTCTAATGGCCATTTTATCTAGGACTTAACCTACAATCAATACAGCTTTCATACCAATGTTGTGGGGACCCTGGGCGCGAGACACCCGTAGTCACCGTATGTGTTCTATACTAGTCCAATGATTAGTACCTAGTACACACATTCACATCATTGAGTTCTCATCCATACACATTGCACATAAATAATTTACAACAAAAGAGTGATATATAAGCGATGCATGGTAGAGTGTATACACATCGGGTCGAATAAACATGTGGAATGTTGGATTTATAAGGATGGGTACTTAAAAGATACCACCTTAACACTTAGAAAATCATTTGGATTGGATTAATACAAATACTCATATGTATATACAAAATAGGATCAGTGAATGGATTATCAGCAATTTCTAGAAATTGGATATCAAAAAAATTAATAGGATCAAGGTAGTATTAAGAGAAGATCAGATCCACAGTAGATGGTATTGATTTAGTACCAGTATATTAGATAGGGGTGAATCAAATGATAAATTTGAGGGATTAAATACATTACATGTCATTCGAACTAGTTAAAAGGACATGCATGGTAAATTAGGTAACTAGATGCATCTATAGCTGGATTACTAGGACTCCTATGAGATTTATTTTAGGATTAAACTAGATAATATGATTGAATGATGGAGAATGTGGATCATCGTTATGGAGAATAAACGTAATAGTGGTGGATAATAGCAATTAGGCGAATGATGATTGATAAGGACAACTAATATTGGTGGTCATTTAAATTTAGGGGGCTAGCCAGGATACACAAAAATGTTGGATTACCACTATGATGTATGATTACTAATTGGTTGTACAACAACTTATAATGAGAATAATAAAACAAATATAGGAGGATATAGAAGGTAGCAATTATTTGGTGCTGACATGACCACAAGCGACACATAGAGTTCAAATTACACTAGTTAGTAGGATAGAGGATAAAAATTGAATGTAGTAATACTAGTTATTATTGGCATCTCCAAGGCCATCTATTCCTTTAGATATGGACAATCACTATCAATCCATCAATAGGAAATTGGTGACCATCATAAGACTAGTAGGCGACTCGACCATTCAACCCTATGATGTTGTGGAAGACAACGATGCTGAAGAACAAGTACTTGGAAGTCTACAACTTACCTAAAGAATAAGGTTTCTCTCTTTCCTTTTACCTTCTCCATGTTTTAACCCACCATGGTGCAGATTTTCTCCCTCCTGTCTTTTCCAAGGAAAGGACAACACATCATGTAAAACCCTAGAGCCTACTAGCAAGCTCCGCCCCAACTCCTCTCTTTCCATTCTATCGGAATCTCAACGTCGAAATTCATTTCGAGGGGGTAGGTTTGTAACATTCCAAAATTAGGATGTTTGAAAATGTGAATTTTTTGAACCTTTGTTAATATAGTTTGTTGACATTTGGATTTCCTAGAATTTATTTGGGCTTTTTCGAAATTTGTGTTATGCAAAATAAAACAAGGGAAAATACACAATAAATTGAATAATAATATTAATGATAATAAAAGGAAAGACAAATACAAGAATATCCAAATTTAAATCTAGGATAAATTCCCTGAGAAATTGAAAGCGACAAGAAGAATGAAATACATATTTGAATTCAAACTCAAATTCAAAATTCAAAACTAAAAATGTAAATTCAAATTAAAAGGAAATAAAATAAAAAAATGAAATTCATGTTGGGCTGGCCCATTTCTATCTCTCTTCCTCTCTTTTCTTCCCCGGTACACTTCCACTAGCACAGACGGCCTCGTTTCCCTCCCCCCTCCCCCGGCGCACTTTTTGCTCTGCCTTCGGCCAAGCCATCCTGGCTACGTTCCAGCCCAACCGCGCGCCTGTCCCACCTAGTCCAATGCCTAGGCTTACTTGGCCGCATGCTCCCTTACTCAAGCCCAGCAACACGACACTCGGCTTGGCCAACCCATGTGTGCACCTGCACCGCGCCGTGCTCATGCTTGTGCCACCCACACGCTCAGCCCGTGTCACCCCGGCCCAACCACATGTGCCAACCATATCAACATGCGCCGCACTGCTATGCCCCTGCCATGCCCATACCACGCTGCACTGCCACATCATCGCATCACCTTGACCGGCCAATGTGCCGATGTCAAAGCTGTGCGAGCTCTAGTCATGCTAGCTCTGATCCGCACGTACCCAACGCAACACCCACATCACATCATCCGCTTATCTCACCACCTTGTCGCCCGTGAGAGCCCATGCTAAGCTAGCACTGAGCCAAGCTAGCGTGGTCACCCAGCCGTGCCCATGCCATGCTCTAGTTCCTGATCGTCGTGGATAGTAACCCCTCCTCCACCTCGAATATAAAAGCTGATCATGCCCCCTCATCCTTCTCATGCCTTACCCTTGGTCACTCGGAGCTAAAGCTGAGCTCGCTGAGCTTTGTTGCTATACTCCACTGAGGCCACCACATCGCCCTGTCGCTTCGATGAGTCTCCTCCCCTTTCAACCGTACCAAAACGGCCACATTACTCTTCTCTCCATCCTACCTCACCCAACCGGATTTTCATCCCTCGCAGCTCACTGGTGCCACCATCCTCCCCAACTCTGACCACTCCACCGTCTCACCACTCTAGTGAGTCACCATTTTGATCCCCGCACTCAATTTCGGTAGCCGTCGCCTCTAGCTCACCAGTGCCCTAGTGCTCGTCATGCTGCCCTAGGCTTTCATCGTCGGACTGCTTCATAGCATCCCCACCTCCAAGGCTTGCACCAGTGAGTTCCCTTCACCCATCTCATGCTTGTGCACACCTCCTATTCTTCCCTCTCCACCCCGACCACTGTCACCCCCTTTCTCCTCCCCTGTGCCAACCACCATGTCGTGCCACCTGCTCGTCTTTGCCTAGAGTTGCAAAAAGAGGAATGGTCGAGACGCTGTGGTTGAAGAGTCATGGTCGAGACACTGTGATCAAAGTACCATGTTCATCTAGACATCAACAACAGCACCGATCATTAAGAACCCAATATATTGCATAGCTGTAACAGCCCAGCTGTTTATTTTATGTTATGAAAAAAATTAAATTAATTTAGTTTAAAATAAAAATAGGTGCTTGATGCCTAAATTTTAAATTTATTTGCCCTGATTTTCTGTTTTTTTAAAAGCTTGATTTGAAAAGTAATTTAATTAAAACCATAAAAATATTATTAATAAAAGGATGATTTTCCATTAAAAATCCTATTTCAAATTAATTATTTGGATTTATTTGGCTATTATCTGATTTTTTTGGAGTTTTAAAATATATTTTGAAATAAAAAGTATTTTAAGTATAAAAATATAAAACCAAATTAAGCTAGAAATATTTTATTTAAGCCCAAAATAGTTCCAAAATTTTTGTGAATTTTTCTGGAATTTTTAGAATTTATTTAGTATTTTCTAAGCATTATTTGCTTTTCTCGTGTTTTTTGAAAATCAAAATAAAAAATTAAAATTCAATTCACCCGCCTTCCTCTCCGACCTTGCGCACCCACATCGCCGCCAACCCCATCCGATCGTCCCCGCTCACCCCGCCTTCCCTCTCTCTCCACTCGACATGTGTGCGGCTCAGATCTACCCACGTCGCCTCCCAGCCCATCTCCCCCGTTCACTCCCACTTAACTCTTTCAGCCACCCAATTTTCTTTCCTGGGCTATGTGTCGAAATCTTTGCCGCCTGCTCCCTTCCCTCCTTTCTCTCTTTGTCGCTAGGGCCAGCCTGTCAGGCCTGTCTTCCCCGCCGCCCCTTCTTCCTCCTCCTTCCTTCTCCCCCCCCCCTCCTTCCTTGCTCTAGCCAACCAGATCCACGCCGAATCTAGCCTTTCCCCGCCGCCTTTTCTCCAGTTTTGCAAACTGCGTGCATCGCTGGGCCCAAATTCCCCAAAATCCGCTCCCCTGTCTTCTGAGCCCCTCCCTTTCCTTCCTCCGCCCGAGATCCCACCGCTCATAATCGCCGGCGAGCAATTGCCATGCCCGTGCTCCCCCGAGGCCATATAAAAGGGACCCAGAGCACACTCTACCCTCACACCGCCTCCCTCCGCTTGCATTTCCCTCTCCCGAGCTCCACATTGCCCCTGCACCATCTCCCTTCCCCTTCGAGCCTCGGCCAAACTTCGGTGAGCAATCGCCGCCGCCTCGGCCACCTTCATGCCCTGCTGTCGCTGTCCTCGGCATCCTAGTGACCGCACGACCACTCTCCTCGCCTCCACAATCGAGAAGCATTGCCGAAGCACCGTCCTCATCGGAGCCCCAAACGCCGCCGCCACCATCCTCACCGTCGGCCCACTTCTAGCCATTTCTGGTAAAACCCGTGCCCACCCCCGAGTTCCCCATCCTTTTCTCTCTATTGCACCCCTCGCCAACTGCCGCCATGCCACCGTTCACCGGCAAGCCTTGGTTCCCGTGTGCGGCCTCCGGCGACGTGACCTTAGCATGCCGTCCCGACGTGTATGCCACATGGCACCATGAGGTGTACCACCTCGGCACAAGGCAGTGCCATCAGCAGCCACCTCAAGAACCCGAGCCAAGTCAGCTCTATGGTCTATGTGGAAGCCACGTGTGATGCCACCTTGGCAATCCCGACCCACGTGGCTGCCACGTCAGTAACATGTGGACGCCACATCAGCACCAAAGCCCTCCCGACCCACGTGGCAGACACGTCAGCGCCACCTGGCTGCCACGTCAGCAAAATAGCCCAGTCACCAGCCACATCAGTGCCATATCACCCTCCTTGCCACCTCAGCCTCCCTCGGGTTCGTGGACCTGGTCCATAGACCTGGGCCCACATGTCAGCCTTTGGTCCGAAAAAATTAAATCAGGGCTGGAGTCATGCCAACGTCATAATTCTATTTTCCAGTAGAAAGATAATTCGGCCGAAAAGAAAATCCAAGGGCTGACGTCATAAATCCATTTTCCTTTAGAAAAATAATTCCAGAAAATCCAATTTATTCTTTTTCTCTGATTTTAAACTTCTAGGAGCCCGTTCTCCTTCGTCCTAACTCCGATTGGGCCCGTTCAAATTTCTAAATTCCTCAAAAATTCCAATCTATCCATTTCTTCCCTTAATTTAAATATTTGGAGTTTATTTGAATTTAGTTTGATTTTATTTGAGATTGGTGGGTTATTTTCACGTGTAGACTACGACGATTTCGAGGAATTCTACTATGACGATTCACACCAATTTGAGGAGAAAGACAAGTCACACACCTTGAGCATACTGATCCCAGTTTGTAAACAAAATTATGTTGTTTTAAATTACATTGCATGCTTAATTTTATTCAACGTATTTCAATTCCAGTTTTAAATTTAGTTATTGCCTACTTGTTAATTCCTCCATTGACATTGAATCCCTCGATACTTTGTCACCCTAGAATCAAACTCTAGTTAGTACACTAGTATTGGCTAGAGAATTTTATATCAAATGTTTAGACCTGCTTAGACATAATCTTTGTTTTGGGATAACCTTTTCACATAAAATGTTAAGCTTTTCAAATGTGTTCTTGACATCGGTGAGTCAAGAAGGATTATGAAATATTTTAAAATAAAATATAAAATCTGGTTTAGACTTAGGCTAATGGTTAGATGGTGGGTGCAGGCATGCACTGTTGTTCGGTGACACAGTGTTGATTGTCGAGCATAGGGGTATGTGGTTGAGCCTAAGTCAATTAAGGACCAGTCTGTGAGCTACTATTGTAAAGCCCTATTGTACTACCACAAGGCTGGTATGGGACAGTCCTACCTGACTAATTCCTGGTAGGTTGAAAGTGAGCATGGCGTAGGCCATGAGAAGTCTCACTCAACTCAAGAGGGGGTCCCGGTCTGGTGGATTCCTTAATAGGGTGAAACCTTAGTGTTAGCTTGTCCAGGTTGAAGGCTTTGCATTGTAAAGGCCTTATCATGATCTCCTCGCCACACACCAAAGAAAGTGTGTTAATTTGGTGGCAATATAGGATGATCATGTCTTGTGGGTAAAGATGTACAACCTCTGCAAAGTGTATAATCTATCCTGGATAACCATGCCCACGGTGATGGGCAAGCTGAGTAAAAGTTTTTCATGGATTAGACTTTGTTTTTCAAAATGGTTTATAAAAACCTTATGGATGGATGGAATCCAGGAGAGATTGAAAGCTTGTAGATGGATGGAATCCATGAGTGATTGCAAGCTTGTGGATGGATGGAATATATACGAGATCTTTTGGAAAAGATGGTCTGGGTGAGATGCCCGTGGTTAGGTTAGTATTTGGTCAGAGCCTGCACTAACGATATTAATTTCAACTGCAGTTACTATTTTTACATACTGTATTAAATTCAGTAGTTTCAATCTATTTATTGTATTTCTTTAAATGTTGTTTTATGCTCAAATAACCCTATATGCCTTTTTTTGTTGCCTATATCATTATGTTGCATTTCTCCGTGTGACTTGCGAAGTACAAGTTTGTACTCACCTTGTTATCTCCACACAGAGGAAGATGACTTCGACAACGATGAAGACTTGGATGAGTAGGCTGTGTCTTACTGTCGTTTGCCTATGGGTAGGTGAGAGACCATGTGGTTATGACCCCATAGGTGTGATGAGTAATTGACATTGGTTTTAGGAAAGTCAAGTTTGGTCTGTGAGGTTTGTGCCTTATCATTGCGTGCTGCAATCGGTTTGGTTGGACTTGGTCAAACTTGGTCGTATGGGTTTAGGATGCTTAGTCGCTTGTTACGACAGGTTGGGCTTTTACTTGCTTAAGATTACTCTTAATGCTTCTGTTGATTACATGTTATCAGCGGTGCTATGTGATGTGTTTCATGTTTGTGATGGTTGCAGGACGTCGAGGCGGAGTCGTGGCGAGACACGAGGTGACCGGACTAGACACAGGCGATGTCGAGGTCAGAACGGTTGGATGTGTCGAAGACGGCGGAGACTCGAGGTGGTTGCGAGGCTTGGACGACAAGAAATGTGGAAGCTTCCCAGAAGGTGCAGGAGGGGCGCTTCGGTAAAAATGCAAAGCTGCACAGGTGGAGGCGGTTCCGTTCGGGATTTAGCGGGCGTAACGGGTTGGAGACCCGTTAGCCAAGGGCTATAAATAGAAGTGAGTGGCTGCATGTATTCCTATGGCTTTGGGAGAGAGTTAGGGTTTGCTTGAGTCAAAAGAACCTTTGGAGAGGTTGTTTTGCTTTAAGCTCTAGTGGTTAAGGGTTGGTGAGATAGCACAGGGTGTGTCCCCTTCGTTCATCCTCTATGTGTGTGTGTGTGTGTCTCCTCCCAGGAAGCATGTAGGGTGTGTGTTCTTGAGGGTTTGGAGAGGGAGAGGATGAGTTGAGACTCTTTGTAATCATCCCTTGTTCTAATGTTCATGCGTTTGGGGACTCATCTGTAATCCTCGTTGACTGGGAATGAAATTTCTGAAGTTTATCTCTCTTGCTCCTGTTTTGCCTTCGATGCCTCCTCTGTGTGATTTCTTGATTTTCAGTTTTCTTGTTGATTCTTGCTGAGGGGTACCAAAACCTCAGCGAGGTGGAGGGGTGGAGCGACGACGATGGGACGGACGAGCAAGACCCAAGGGTGACGACGACTTCTCCGGCATATGCTTCATGGCCCTTGAGGGTGAGGTGAGCGACAGCGAGCTGTACTCCGACTCCGACGAGGTATACCCTTCATACGACCAGCTTAATGATGCTTTTCTTAAGCTAGTCAAATTCCATGCTAGATCTAGAGCTAGGGTTATCGAGTTGGAGAAGGAAGTAGAGAGTTTGTCACGAGAGCTTACTTCACTTAGATCTGCTCCCTCCCGTAACGATTGTGATACATGTTGTGCTTTGTTGGATGACATGGAGAAACTAAGGACCTCTCATGATAGTTTGTCTTCTGAGCTTGACATACTTAAGGTGGAGAATGTTAGTCTTTTGGCTGAACTAGAGATGAGTAGGATTGTTATTCCTGCATCCACTGTTGCTGAGACTACATCTTGCACCTCATGTGAGGATAAGGACAATGCGTTTAGAGGTCTTTATACCATGTTGCTTGATCTGCTCGAGACTTGTGAATGTTGCAATAATTTGAAGATGAACCTAAAACGAGCAGATCATAAAATTACCGAATTACAAGCTTTTCTACTTGAGCCTATTGCTTCATGTGTGAATTATCCCAAGCTTACTGCTGAGCTTGAATCTGTTTCTAAACAGTTTCAAGAATTAGTCGATGACAGTGACAAATTGGCTCAATTTGCTTCCAAGGACCTGTTAGCTCACCATGCATTAATTGTAACAAACTAAAATCTGATTTGATTGCATTGGATGAGAAATGTGTGAAGCTGACTAAGGACCTACTAGAGAAGCAACCATCTGCTTGTACTGTGTGTGTGGGGGAGAAGCCCAAGGGTGAGGTAGAGATGCCTAGCAACGTGAACCAATTGTCTAGTAGTAGGACTGTCCCTTCTGAGTCGGCTGTGCATGCACATGCCATTCATTCCTCTGCTGTTGGTTCTTCTTCTACTCCCTTACCTTCTGCAGTTCCCTCTTCCCCCTGCTCTTCTTGCACCTCTCTCTTTCAGGAGTGTCAGTATCTTATGAACACTCTCGAGAGATTTGTAGGAGGCAAGAAGAAGTTGAATCTTATTCTAGACCAGTCCAAGATTTGCAAGTTCAATCAAGGTCTAGGATACGATTTCTATGAGGACTTGAGGAAGCATCCACCTGCCGTGCTCAGACCCATAGCACCAGGTGTGATCGAGATTGAGCCCAGGACCGAGAAAGTCCAATTTAAGTCAGTGGGCTTTGTCCAAGGGATTTGTGACAGCAAGGTGAGTCCACCTACTACTTCGGCCTCTCAGAAGGTGAAGCCTCACCGTGTTGCTTCTACCTCTCAGAAGGTGAAGTATCACTGCACCTTCTGTCAGAAGGATGGACACTCGATCGAGCGATGCTTCAGGCGCGCCATGATCGCGCGGAGAGACCGTGTTCGTGATCTTAGGCGTATTCAGGGTCAGCCTCAGACCTTGAGTGCACCTAAGACCAACACGAGATCTAGGGTTGCTTCAGTTGTTTGTGATGTGCTTGGGCAGCATCGAGGACTTGGTTTTTTTGAGTTTTCTGGTTTTCGTCCTCATGCTCCCTTTGGTCATCACTTCCGCCGTTCTGGGGGTAGATCCCGTTTCCCCCGTCGTGATGGCTACCCGCGGCGTGATCAGCATGTTGCTGGAGCTTTGACTCGCTCTCCCGTAGCAGTCGGACCTAGCAACAGCTTCAGGTCTGCTCACAGACCTTCTGGCTTATTGAGTGACAGAGAGCGTAGGGTAGCTAGAGGTCAGTCGTGTGTGGCTACTTCTTCTACTCGACGTGTTACTCAGTATTGGGTGCCAAAATCACTCTTGATTTATCCCAGTACTGAGCCTTTACTCTCTCATTGACTCAAGTTCGCCGGGCAGGGAAGAGAGAGGTTTGGCTCGTTGACTCCGGATGTTCTCGACACATTACCGGAGACTCTCGTTGGTTCTCTTCCCTAGCTCGTGCTCCAGGTGATGAGACGATCACTTTCGGAGATGCTTCGTCTAGGCGCGTCATCGCCAAAGGTACAGTGCGCGTTAATGAGTCTTTTATTTTGAAGGATGTTGCTTTGGTTAGTAAGCTGCAGTATAATTTGCTTTCTGTTTCTCAGCTTACCGATGACGGTTTTGACGTGAGCTTTAAGAAAAACGCTTGCAAAATTCTTGATTCTTCGGGTAGTCTGGTTTGCGGGATTTCTTGTTATGGGAGGATCTTTCGTGCTGATGTTTTTGAGTCTTCTGGTGATCCTCTCCGGTGTTTAGTTGCTTCTGAGTCCCGTGACCTTACTTTCTGGCATAGGAGACTTGGTCATATTGGATTTGACCATTTGGCCCGAGTTAGCGGTCACGATCTCATTCGTGGTCTGCCGAAACTCAAGATGTTCAAAGATATTGTTTGTGCTCCTTGCCGGCACGACAAGATGGTTGCTGCTTCTCACCCTCCGGTCACAGTGACTATGACCGATGCACCAGGACAGCTGCTCCACACGGACATAGTTGGACCAGCTCGAGTGCGGTCAGCAGGAGGGAAGTGGTATGTTCTTGTCGTGGTCGATGACTTCTCGAGGTTCTCTTAGGTGTTTTTCTTAGCCTCGAAGGATGAGACGTTTACACATTTCCGAGGTCTTTTTAGTAGGCTTTCTGTTGAGCTCCCAGGTGCCTTACGAGCGATCCGCAGTGACAATGGCACGGAGTTCAAGAATTCCTACTTTGAGAGGTTTTGCGATGAGACAAGTGTAGAGCATCAGTTCTCTTCTCCGCACATCCCACAGCAGAATGGTGTCGTGGAGAGGAAGAACCGTACCTTGGTCGAGATGGCCAGGACGATGCTTGATGAGTATTCTACACCTAGGAAGTTTGGGCTAAGGCTATAGCGACCGCGTGTCATGTTTCGAACAGAGTTTTTCTTCGGGCACACTTGCATCGCACTTCTTATAAGCTGAGATATGGGCGAAAGCCCAGTGTCTCGCATTTTCGTGTGTTTGGTTGCAAGTGTTTCATTCTGAAGTTTGGGAACCTAGATAAGTTCGAGTCACGTTCTTGTGATGGTATCTTTCTAGGTTACTCGACTTCTTCGCGGGCGTATAGGGTTTGGAACTACGAGTCTAATAAGTTGGTAGAGACCTGTGAGGTGACCTTCGATGAGGCCAGTCCGGGGACTAGGCCCAATATCTCAGGTTCTTTAGAGCAGTCCGAGCCTATATTTGTGGACGATGAGGACGATGGAGACGGGGCTTATTTACCCGATCCAGTTCCTCATCCTCCACTCGAGGTGCCATCTTCCACCGCACCTCCAGGTGATCAGCCCATGCCTTCGGCTTCCTCTGGAGCTAGTGGCTCTGTTCCTACCTCTTCAGCTCATGAGGTAAAGGCCACTTCTTCATCTCATCCAGGACCTCCCAAACATATCCAGAAAGACCATCCTTCAGAGCAGATTATTGGAGACCTCTTTGAGCGAGTCACTCGCTCAAAGTCTAGCATGTCATATTTCTATCTCAATTCTGTCTTTGTTGCCACCTTTGAGCCCAAAGATGTTAGTCATGCTCTTTCTGACGAGTCTTGGGTCAATGCCATGCATGAAGAGTTAGAGAATTTCGAGAGAAACATGGTCTGGTCGCTTGTTGAGCCCCCTCGAGGTCACAATGTCATTGGGACTAAGTGGGTGTTCAAGAACAAGCAGAGTGAGGATGGGGTGGTTGTTCAAAACAAAGCTAGACTGGTAGCTCAGGGCTTCTCCCATGTTGAGGGTCTAGATTTTGAGGAGACCTTCGCCCCTGTAGCTAGACTTGAGGCCATTAGAATCCTGCTTGCTTTTGCGGCTTCTAAGGGTTTCAAGCTTTACCAGATAGATGTCAAGAGTGCCTTCCTCAATGGCTTTATTGAGGAAGAAGTTTATGTGAGACAGCCTCCAAGTTTCGAGAACTCCAAATACCCAAACCATGTCTACAAGCTTTCCAAAGCTTTGTATGGACTTAAGCAGGCCCCTAGAGCTTGGTATGAGAGGCTTAAGTCCTATTTGTTGAGTCATGGTTTTGAGATGGGTAAGGTGGATAAGACCTTATTCATTCGTAGGCATGGCACTGACCTACTGCTCATCCAGATTTATGTGGATGACATTATCTTTGGCGGCTCTTCTCATACTCTTGTGTCATAGTTCTCGGATGTCATGAGCACCGAGTTTGAGATGAGTATGATGGGTGAGTTGACCTTCTTCCTTGGCTTCCAGATCAAGCAGACTCGGGAGGGTACTTTCTTGCATCAGGGCAAGTACACTCGTGACCTCCTGAGATGCTTCGACATGAGTGACGGCAAGCCAGTGTCAACTCCCATGGCGTCCACAGCTTCTCTTGACCCAGATGAGGACGGCAAGTCAGTTGATCAGAAGGAGTTTCGCAGCATGATTGGCTCCCTCTTGTACCTCACTGTCTCGAGACCGGACATACACATTGATGTGTGTCTATGTGCTCGTTTTCAGGCTTCTCCTCGCGTATCTCATCGCCAGGCGGTGAAGCGCATTCTTCGGTACCTCCGAGCTACCATTGACTATGGTATCTGGTACTCTTCCTCGTCTTGTCTTTCCTTGAGAGCCTACTCAGATGCAGACTTTGCTGGCTGTAGAATAGATACGAAGAGCACTTCTGGCACCTGCCAATTCATTGGCACTTCTCTTGTTTCCTGGTCTTTGAGGAAGCAGTCCGGTGTTGCATAGTCCACCGCAGAGGCCGAGTACGTTGCTGCTGCCAGTTGCTGCAGCCAGGTGCTTTAGATGGTCTCGACCTTGCGGGACTTTGGGTTAGTTATCGAAAGTGTGCCACTCTTTTGTGATACCACTTCTGCCATTAACATTGCTAAAAACCCAGTGCAGCACTCTCGGACTAAGCATATTGATATCCGATATCACTTCCTTCGAGACCATGTGGAGAAGGGTGACATGGTGCTCCAGTTTGTGGATAGTGACCACCAGTTGACTGATATCTTTACCAAGCCTTTGGATAGCTCTAGGTTTTCAGCTCTGCGGGGAGAGCTTGGGGTGGTCTGTCCTTATAGATTGTTGTGAGTGGGAGCTTTGTGCTTTACTGCTTTATCTTAATTATTATGCTCTTACTCCATTCTGGTGCATTGCATACGGGTGCATTTAGGGGTAGTCCTCCTAGCATAGATTAGAATGCTTCTTTCGTCTAGTTGCTTAGACTTCTTACTCTTATCTTGTGATTATATGATGCTGCTTATTAGCTTGCTCTCTTCTTACTAGGTTGAGGTTACTCACTTCTTATAGGTTCTAGCGAGGGTTGGACCACTCTCGGGTAGATAGGGTACGTGTTTGCTCCTTAGTCTGTTAGATGACCAATTGATAGTCCTGGAGTCATATGGGGTAGATGAGAGTCAGTCTGAGCCATAGTATCCTCTATATCTTGTCTATGCTTTAAGGACTACCTTTTCTGATTTCTTTGCCAGTTTCTCGATTTATTGCTTTGGTTCAGGGGGTGTTCATTTGAGAGCTTCTTGATCTTAATATTGTCATAACTCAACTTGAACTAAAAGTTGCATCACATGTTGAGGAGGAGCTGGATTTTCTTGCATTTTAGCATTTTGCATTGTAATATAACTACATGGAGCCTTGATTATTATCCTTTCATGACATATTTTCATTGCTTTACATCCTGTCATGATTTGTGCTTCATTGCTAGATTGATCATGACTTTATATGTGTAGTCAAGTCTTTGCCATGATAGGTTGATTAAAATGCACAACTTGAATTAATTCATGTCATGTTAATTTTTGAGACTAGTCTGCTTTTAGTTATCCTCTTATGATTAATGCCATGTCAAATAGGCTAAGTTGAGTTTTGAATCTATATTGAGCTTTAGTTTGAGCTATATTAGTTTCTTGATGACACATGAGTTAGTGCATGTCTTACGTTCATAAAAATGCAAAAAGATCTCTTTTGTGCGAAAAAAACTGATCTCACTAATTCTTTCTCATGAGACGGCTTGCCATTGCACTAGGATGAACTCAGGGGGAGTTTTGGATGACCAAGATCATCTTCTTAAGCTCGATCATTGCTTGGAGTGGTCGCATAAGGCTTGAGGTCTAGCACATGACTAAACAAAAATGTGGTTGGAAACAATCATGTGATTTCTAAAGTAAAAGTATGTCAATTGTGCTCAATTGCTAAAATGTATCATTCTTGAACTAGTAGCACTCTAATTGACTCAATGCTAGCTTCTCGGTTCCATTTAGCGTATTGACATGGCTTGCATCATCTTTGGATACCTTTAGCAAGACTATAATCATGGATGTCTTGACATGCTAATACATTCGACTAAATTTCAGATTGTGACCTATTTGGCTTAGCTTGATTATACATGTTCTGTCATGATATTGATAGTATACTTATGTGTTATGGCTTGATGTAATTCTCATATAGTCATTTTGGATAATTCTCATGGCTCTACATGCTTAGAATAAACCTACTTCAGCCATTTCATCCTTTCTTGTGACCTTATTCTCTCTTTTGCATCCTTAATATGTTTATTGCCAAAAGGGGGAGAATAGCGGAGAAAAAGCCTTTTGGGACCTTTCTAGAGCTTTGGAGACCAATTTGCTCTTTCTTTCGTAGCTCTGGTGTTTCCTTGTCGATATGGTCATTAGCTTCCTTGATTTCTTTTGGGCCATGTTCGATTTTTCTTTCATTTCCAAACTCAACTTTGTGCTTTTTTCTGGGTTTGTCAATATACTCATCAAGGGGGAGATTGAGTGACCATGTGGTTATGACCCCATAGGTGTGATGAGTAATTGACATCGGTTTTAGGAAAGTCGAGTTTGGTTTGTGAGGTTGTGCCTTATCATTGCGTGGTGCAATCGGTTTGGTTGGACTTGGTCAAACTTGGTCGTATGGGTTTAGGATGCTTAGTCGCTTGTTACGACAGGTTTGGACTTTTACTGGCTTAAGATTACTCTTAATGCTTCTGTTGATTACATGTTATCGAGCAGTGCTATGTGATGTGTTTCTTGTCTGTGATGGCTGCAGGACGTCGAGGCGGAGTCGTGGCGAGACACGAGGTGACCGGACTAGACACAGGCGGTGTCGAGGTCAGAACGATCGGATGTGTCGAAGACGGCGGAGACTCGAGGTGGTTGCGAGGCTTGGACGACAAGGAACGCGGAAGCTTCCCGGAAGATGCAGGAGGGGCGCTTCGGTAAAAACGCAAAGCTGCACAGGTGAAGGCGGTTCCGTTCGGGATTTAGAGGGCGTAACGGGTTGGAGACCCGTTAGCCAAGGGCTATAAATAGAAGTGAGTGGCTGCATGTATTCCTATGGCTTTGGGAAAGATTTAGGGTTTGCTTGAGTCAAACGAACCTTTGGAGAGGTTGTTTTGCTTTAAGCTTTAGTGGTTAAGGGTTGGTGAGATAGCACAGGGTGTGTCCCCTTCGTTCATCCTTTGTGTGTGTGTGTGTCCTCCCAGGAAGCATGTAGGGTGTGTGTTCTTGAGGGTTTGGAGAGAGAGAGGATGAGTTGAGACTCTTTGTAATCATCCCTTGTTCTAATGTCCATGCGTATGGGGACTCATCTGTAATCCTTGTTGATTGGGAATGAAATTTCTGAAGTTTATCTCTCTTGCTCCTGTTTTGCCTTCGATGCCTCCTCTGTGTGATTTCTTGATTTTCAGTTTTCTTGTTGATTCTTGCTGAGGGGTACCAAAATGGGTTGCTCTGTGATAGAATTGCATTACTAGACCTTTTGGTCAGCTAGTTCCAACAGCAAATCGATCGAATCGCAAGAATCATCTTTTTCCCTGTTCTGTGTTCTTGAGCCCCCATGTTTTTCATTTCTAGGGTTTTGATGTAGTTCTTATTTTCCTCCATGAAATGGTATGAAACTTGGTATCTGGAGTCCTGATGCTATTAAGTAGCTATCCTCAAAGTTTCATGGCCAAAGATTCAAAGATTGGAGAGGAATTTGGTTTTTGGTGCTGCACTCTGCATATTTTCAGTTTTTTAGGTCAAATCTGAATTTCCTTTATTTTGTGTTGAATTTCTTGTTTCCCTAGGCTTGTCTCTCTATTTGGGTTGCAGTCTTGCTTTTCTGGGTAGAAAGAACCAAAGGAAAACATCAAATTTTATTGCTGTATGGAGGTTCAGGTTTGCTGTCTGAAAATTTCAGTCTCTGCCTGCTTGTGCCCGACGAGCGGTCTGATCGGTGCCTAACACCTGGTCTGACCGGATCTCAAAGGGTGGTCTGACCGGCCCTGATGTACCGGTCTGACCGGCGGTCATTCGGCGGTCTGACCGCCCAGCTCATTGTGGTCGGACCGGCCAAGGATTTTTGTTGCAGGTGTTTCTCTGGTTCTATGATATTTCTTGGTGCCTCTTTCTAGTTCTTTTGCCATATCTCCCTTCTCTGTGTTTTGAGTCGCCAGTAAGCCTAAAATTGTTTCTTCATAGCACCTGTTGCTATTGAAGGAGATCCCTTTTTATTGGTTTCTTGTGGGGACGTATTTTTAGAGAGCGACATTCACCCCCCTCTGTCGCCATTTCGGTCCAACAGTAGGCTCAATGGGCTTCTTCTGCTTCAGTGTTTGTCTTTCGCTACTTATGTTTAGTTTTGGCCTATGATCCGTGGTTGTAAACTTTGGCCATCAGGCCCATATTCAATTAAATAAAGTTTGCCATTGTGCTTGATATGTATCCCTATTATCACTGTGTGCACTAGCTGATCCTGGACTAGTGCAATTAACACAGAGGGTTTCGGAGTTATTGCTCCGGGGTCCGACAATAGCACGTCTTATAGCCAATTTTTCCTACATAAAATGGTCATCAAAAGAAGTGGAGAGATTAAGTTCTATTTAGAAGGCAATTACATGCTAAAAGCAATAAGGTGTAGTGATATAATGATCATGGAGCTTATTTTCCATAATCAACTAAATTCAAGATGGGGGAGGACATCACAGACCTTGTGTTAGTTGAGGCATGGATGTGTTGTGCTGGTGTAGTGGGTCACGAGCGGCGTCAGGCTAGAGGGTGGGGTCGGCTGTGGACTGCATGACAGGCATCATAGAACTGGAGGAGGGGGCGTACGGCACAGACGTCGGAGAAGGGAAGAGTGTGGTGGAGCGACGCCGTAGGAGCTAAGTGGGGCGGAGCACGGAGGGTGGCGGAGCATGGGGCGACACGGGAGCTGAGGGTGGTGGTAGGGGCGGAGGGGACGGACTGGTGGAGCATGGGTTGGGGTGGAGCGACGGAGCAAGGGGCATCGCCGAAGTGGGGGAGCATTGGGGCAGCGCCAATGGATTGTAGGCATGATGTAGGGGGCGTGATTGCCAGGGGGACGCGGAGTGAGGCATTGGTGCCCAGGTAGGCAAACGCGTGAGGTAGCGGGATTGGCATGACCAATATGCAATTGTGGATGTTGGATGAATTGAATAAACAGTGTAGATATAGAGATGGCAGGACCAACTTACAATAGTAGCCATTAGATTTAGTTGATCGAACCGTTAGGAGGGGAGGGTATTAAGTTTGTTGGGTGGAAAAAGGTTTAACCAAACTGATGCTTTTTTGTATTAGTATATATGATGATTGGGTATTAGAAAAGAGAATTATAGGCTTAAAACTAATTAACATAGCACATATGGGTGAGAATATAGTAGAATGTATTATCAAAGTTGTGGAAGATTTTGGTCTTACAAATAAAGTTTTTGCAATTACCTGGACAATGATGCAGCAAACTCTAGGGGCAATGGATACTCTCACTCCCTTATTTAGTACATACGTCGTATCCTTCTTGCTACATCAGTGATGCGCCTACCATATTATTAATATTATAGTTAAATGTGGTTTGAAGAGGATGGATCCATATCTTCAAACTTTTTGCGATGCAATTTCTTTTGTAAATAATTCTAACCATTGAATTACAGCATATAAACTTACTACATTGTGATGGGTGTACGTCCACGAAAGTTCATTGTGGACATGCCGATATGGTGGAACTCAACTTATCTTATGCTACAAAATTTTTTACCCTATAAGCCCACATTTTCTATTTTTATCCACACGCACTATCATAGATATACTGGCAATACACTACTAACTGAGCAGCATGATATGTTGCTGAGAAGTTACTAGCATTTCTAGAACTCCTTTATGAATCCACTGTTGCTTTATCCGGAGTGTACTATCTAGCACCTCCTATAATTGTGCATCATATTCTTGTGATTGTCGTTCACTTGAAAGCTAATGAAAATGACCCAATGTTATGAGAGGATGTGTGCGCTATGAAAATTAAATATTTAAAATATTGGAATGAGATTCTGTACTTATAGTATTTGCATTTATACTAGATCCAAGGGCTAAAATTGTAGGATTCACTAATATTGTTTCAATTATAGGTGAGACTATGGGGATAGATTATTCTCAATTATAGGTGAGGCTATGGGGATAGATTATTCTAATTATTTTATAGCTGTTCATTCATTCATAATTGTCTGAAGTTTATCAAAAGTACGAGCATAAGTTTCAGGGAGTTCGCTTACAACGACCTCCACCAGTACTCACCACAAGTAAGAAGGCAAATATGTTGGGCAAAAATCTTTGGTGCACCAGTATCCTCGTGAAGTGCTGTAGCAATCCATACCAGGGCCCATGGGAAACTATCAATATTTCTGGACAACGATCTCGTGCCTCACCACACAGAGAACTTCAACATTTTGGATTCCTGGCATGAGCACAAGCTAATATATTCGGTGCTACCATATTAGCACAGGATGTGTTAACCATTCCTATCTTGACAGTTTCTTCCGAGTCTGCTTTTACTCTTTCTGGAAGAATATTGGATGAGAGAAGAACACGACTCATGAGTAAGATGGTGGAAGTATTTCTCACAGTGATAGACTAGGAACAAGCTGATGCGTGAGCTCAACACTGCATGGTGGATACGGAGTTGGAATATGTGTTCAATATTCTCTATCTAGATGGCCGTGAAGGTAGTCAAGACGCCGACGATACTGACGATTCTTAGAACATCCATGTATACATTGTACTTTTTCTAATTTTTTACTTTAATGCTAAGATATAGGCTATATTATTTTTTCATTACCAAGGTTTTCTCAAGTTGAATTTTTAGTTGGCAAAGTTTTTAACAAGGCAGCCATTTTAACATTAATAAAGCTCATTATTACATTTTTATAATTTATTATGCCTTTTCTATAATTTCTGCAATTTATTGTACCTTTTTCTACAATTTCTATAATTTATTATGTCTTTTTTTATAGTTTCTATGATTCATTGTGACTTTTCAAATTCTACATATTTTTTGAACTATTACACTTTTTAAAAAAATTTCAGGCCAAACGGGCCAGCCGGGCCGTATGGGGTAGCCGTGCTTGCTGGCCTGTTAGGCTAAATGGATGCATGCTGACCTGGCATGTCACAAACCCCCTCTGGGTCATGCCTAGGCCACTGCCTCAGCTCACAAGCTGGCATAACATGGCCCGTTCAAACTGACAGGCTAAACGAGCTATGCCTAATGGGCCCATGCTTGTCGTGCCACCCATTTGGGCAAGACTAGTAGAACGGCCTAATTTCTCGTATTAGAAAAATTTGGCTATATATTGAGCGAAACTCAGAGCCAACCTTGTCATCTTCAATAACTACATCATCACCCAACATCAAGGAAAATTCACTGGGTCGACTTCATCAAGCTTCAGCCCACCATCCGGCCTACCCCTAACCCCATGTCCCCAAGATGGGCCAGCGGTGCATGTCACGGTGGCACGTAGAGTGGATCTGAGGGGCGCTAATGCTGCTATCGCAATGGTGTCCTGGATCTGGAGGACAGAGTGGTAGATGGCAGTGGTAGTGAGGTTGTGCATGGTAGCAGTCGAAAAGGGAGAAAAGGGATGGCGCAGAGGAGGAGCTGGGCGGCTGCCAGTGAGCTAGCCTGCCTTGTTAGCACTGGAATTGGATATGGAGGTGAAGAAGCACAAGGAGGCAAGGGAAAGAAAGAAATGCCGATTTCAAAGGATGCAATCAGTGGCTAGGGTTCAAGGGGATTTTGGTAAGTTTTTGATTTAGCTCTCCATTGTTCAGCAATTTACAAACCAGTCCTTTCATGCTTTATTTTCTTCTGTTGTGTTCCCTAGAAAGTTTGATTTATTTAAAAATAAGATCCTTAATGTTCATGATGATGGGTACATAGGTAAGGAGGCATGCCTCATTTGAATATAATGCACCTTATCGTGCTGGCCTACAAGAAAAGTAAAGAAATATAAAATGATTTCTGGTAATCAATGAAAATTTGTGTAAATGACAGATAATAGTCACACAATGTGAAAAATATACTTGGTATGACACATGTCAATTTGCCACCTTGGATAGTTTATATGGCTAACTATGCATAAATAGGGTAATTTGAGAACCAAATTAGGATAATTCTGATATCAAATCATTGTAATTTTGAGAGCAAATAGGTGCAATTTTGCAGAGATGTAAGGAATTTCATGGATATCGTGATATTTCAAAGCTTGCTCAAATGATGGTTGAAATCGAAAAATATAGAACTTTCCCATCGGTTTATCGCCTCATCGAGTTAAGAGAATATTTTCAGTAATGAATATTATCAAAACATATTTGCACAACAATGGTAGCCAATGAGTGGCTCAATGATTTAATAGTATGCTACATCGAGTGAGAGATATTTTTAAGTACTAATATTGATAAATTCATAAGATGCTTCTAAGGCATGAAATCTTGCAGAATAAATTTGCCTCGTGATTTAAGTTAGCGCTTTAGTGGTATGTTTTTTTTAATGTTCATGATCATTTACAATTAATTATCGTATCACTAATTTTGCTATATTTATATGCAGATGATAGATCTCTACTCATTAGAAGCATATTTATAGATTTTTTGGATATGCTTTGCATTAATGAGGTATCTTCTTTACATTTCTCTCTCTTTCTTTTTGACTTTGCTTCTCTTCTATTTATATATGAATTTAAATTGCATAAAAGTAAAAAAACTATGTTTATGTTAATTTATCTTAGTTCAGCCCACCCTAAATTTTCAGGCTGCTCAACATAGTTCCAAAATACCTTCTTCATATACACCCTATCTATTGCTAACCACACCACAATGTGGTGAGATAATGCGAAAAGTGGCCAGGGCCTATAGTAACCTAAGGGCTGACATGCCGTAGACGTTAACACCCTCCATTTTCAGATACGAGGCTTATGTATCACAAATGTATTAAAAGCCAACACACACTGGACAACAGCTGAGGCCAACCGACGATCGACTATTTGTCAACAGAGTTTGGCCAAATGAAAAGTGTGTTTTACGAGAATAAGGTAGATTATTTCTTTCACAAAATCAAATTTCTTACATGTGCCTCAAGATTCGTGCTCGGCTAAACCTTCCAATTCCGCGCCGTGGGCAAGGTCGACAAAAAAAGGCTGGCTAAGACGAGGATGATGGTGCGACGGTCACCAACGAGTTAGCGACGGGTATCAGTCGATGGAAGCGAAGGCCAGAAAGGAAGCAGAAGTAGGCAGATCGTGATGGAGCACACACTTTGGCACACGGGAACAGCACCAACGTCGAGGCACCGCTGGTGACACGGAGACGGGACCACAAGAGGGTGGCGCGGCACGAGGTGGAGTGGAGAGATGAGGGGAGCGGTGGTGGTGGTGCTTACTAGCAGGCCTCGCCAGCGACAGGAGGTACCAGCGACGCCAACTGCAACAGAGTGTACGGGGGATTAGGGTTAGATCTTGGATGGAAGAGAAGTTAAGGACAGACCAATGCCCTTGTGGTGGTCACGTGAGATCACTACCACATAAATAATCATCTCAGACGGTTCTAAACTGTCATCATAGACAATTTTCTGAACCGTCTGAATTTATATGTCTGTGATAACAAGCAGTTATCATAGACAGTTTGCGAGTGGTCTGCGATAAGCCACAACATAGACGGTTCGTATAAAGAACTGTATGTGAAGGAGACTATCACAGACGACTCGAACCAAAAACCGTCTATGATGCTCGCACATCACAGACAGCTCGAACCAAAAACCATCTGCAATACTCGCACATAACAGACAGTCTACTACCAACCGTCTGTGATGATGTATCACAGATGGTTTGTCCAAGAAACCGTCTATAATATTCTTTTGTATCCGTAAATATATTTTTATCTATTGGCTAGTCTTAGGAAATGCTAGTCATACCCTCTGAAACAAGCAGAAATACAACAAGTATATGTATATATTCAATTCACATTCATTTCAGAAATAAACACATTCATTTCACAAATCAATTAAAATCGATACTCAATAAAACATCATGAGTTTTGCATGCAGACTCTATTTTGGATGTTCTTGGACTCGTTTGAAAGCTAATAAAACGTTACATCCGAAAATCAATAAGTACAGCTTTGGTTCATTCGCGAGGCTCTAGAAGAGTGAAATCTCCAAAAAAAACATTGTTTAGGGGCTCAAAATGGCCTCCGAATTTTCCGAACCCATTGAACAGCTGACTGGGCCTTGGTGTGTAGCCTCCTTTTCATACCTAAGTTCACACAAGACGCTAGAAGTCAATTCAGTCTATGGATTAAAGTCTTCAAGATTTACATGACCAAAACCCTAGCTAGCCATCCATTAATTTCGTAATTTCAGATCCAAGCATCAAGAAAGAAAGGGGTAGGAATCTGATGGGGTATGTCATCGGCAATGAAGGAGTGGAGGCGGTAGCGTCACCGTTGTGTCATGACGGTGACACTGCACAAGACACTCTTATGACAAGAGTGTCTTGTACAGTAAACCGTGGCATCACAATCGGAGGCGGAGGAGCTCATGGTGGTAGTCGGCGTTGTCGAGGGGATGGGGCGCTTCGGTTTGGGGGAGGAAGCAGATCAGATGGGGGAGTGGATGAACTACAAGCAGTAGGAAAGGGAGAGGGGGAGTAATAAGGGGAGACCGGTGTCTGCCGTTCGATGCGGAGAGAATAGATAGATGAGATTAAAATCCTCAGAGACATGCCACGGATCTGTAATGTGGCATTATCACAAACGGTTCGGATTAAAAATCATCTGTGATGTATGCTGACATCACAGATGGTTTTTAATCCGAACCATCTATGATGAGGCGTCCAATATAGCCCCTTTTGTAGTAGTGAGTGTTCATTTCCGCCCACCTAGGTTTAATTGTTAGGATCGACACAGTATGCCTTATTTAATTATAATACATACGTAGGGGCGGAGCCACTGTCCGGGCTCGTTGGTGATGAGCCATGGACTTCATGTGGGCGTGAGCCGAAGAGCCGGACGTGGCATGAGCTGGAGACCCGGCGGCAGCTACATTCAAATCCTCAGCCACCCTGCAAGCCGCTGACCCCGCCAAGGTGACTCCACTTGTTGAAGTCGAGGAGCAGCAAAGTTGCGCACACAAGGCGTTTAAGGAAATGCCTTTGAGGAGCAACAACCTCGTCGTTGGCGCCACAAGCAGCATCGGCACTACGACCAGGTGTCCGACGCCGTGCATCGATCATGAAGACGGCAAGCCAACGGCTATGTCCACCTCGACTGCAACTATGAGAGACCATGTGGAGGTAACCCCATGTTTGTGATGAGTAATTGACGCTTGTTTTAGAGAGTTTGAGTTTGTTTTGGGTATTCCATGCTTGAGTACCTTCTTCTAATGCTAATGTATGTTTATACTGTTTCGAGCGGTGCTATGTGATGTTTTCTTATCTGTGATGGCTGCAGGACTTTAAGGCTAGGTTGTGGCGAGGCATGGATGGCCGAACTAGGCACAAGCGGTGCTGAGGTCAAAGTGGTCGGGAGATGCCGAAGACGGCGAGGACTTGAAGTGGTTGCAAGGCGTGGACAGCAAGAAAAGAGGAAGCTTCCAGGAAGGTGCAGGAGTGGCATTTCGATAAAATGCGCAAGGCTGCAAAATGGAAGCGGATTTGGTTAAAGATAACGGGTAAAGCGCTGAGTTTGCTAATGGGCAAAGCAAATTGAACCCGGTAGTGGAAGTCTATAAATAGAGAGGGTGTGCTTGTTTTCCCTCCTCTATCCTGATGAGGGCTTTTGGTTCTTGTCTCTTTGGTGTGTGAGTCTGGTAGTGGAAGATGGTTGACGTTTCTTGATTTTCCATTTGCGTGTGTTGCCCAGAATGTGAACTCATGGCATGAGATTGCTGTAGAACAATCCTTTGTAATCATTCATCTCTCATCGTATCGATATGAGAAGGACTGTGTTTGAGTTGTTCTTGTTTCTTTTCTCTCTGTGTTCTGCTGTCATCTTCATTTCTTAGCTGTTCTCTGTTCTTTGCTCCTCTCGGTTCATTTCTCTCTGAGTTGGATTCTTGGTGGAATAGATGCAGGATCTCTTGGCTCTGAATTGGAAATCCTCTCAAAAGCCCCTTGGCTAGCTCATTCCCGAGAGCAAAGATCCAAATAGCAGTATGTCTTTCAAGAATTTTCTCGTTTCACATCCTCTGTTTTTAGATTTCTAGGGTTTGGAGGCAGAGGAATCATGTGCTCATATGTGTGCCAACTAAAAGCTATTTGAGCTGTGGGTTCCTTTGATCTGAGACCATTTCCTGGCTAAAATCAAAAGTCTTATGATTAAAGTAGTCAAGAATAAGAAGGAATTTGGAGTTTGTCCTCCCTGCTATGTTCTTCTTGACAATTTCAGTATTCAGTGCTTCAAATGACCTTTTGTCTGTATTTTCTTCTCACTGAGGTCGATTTGTTGTTTAGGATGATGTCCTGTTCATTTGACCTAAGAAGAGCAGTAATCAGTCGATCATCTTCTCGGTTTTTCATTCCATTTTCAGTATTTACTGTGCCAACTCTTTTTCAGCTCCTTCTAACTGCTTTTCTCTTTGTTTTTGCTTTTCCTTGTTGTTTGCTGGTTTGCAGTCTCTGTTCAAATTTGGTCAGCAGCCCCTGTGATGCTTCTTATCCTCTGCTCAGCTCTTGTTTTGGCTTTTTGAGGTATTTTGGCGGTGTCTGCTTTTTAGTCTTCATTTCGGCTATCGATTGAAAACCTGAACCGAAACAGAGTTGGTACCCAGTCAGACCGGAGCTGGCATGGCGGTCAGACCGGATGTCAACTGGCGGTCAAACCGCTAACCCTGGCGGTCAGACCGGGTGAGCCCATGCGGTCAGACTGGTACCACCAGAGCGGTCAGACCGACAGAGGGCTTGCGGTCAGACCGGCTTCAAGACATGTCTTTGATTGCTGCTCTTTGATCTCTTTAGTTTCCTTGTCTTGCTTTCTTTTCTGTTTGAGATCTTGCAGTTTTCCAGTGAGCATGAATCCTTTTTCTTCATAGCTTCAATAGCTATCAAAGAAGAAAAGCGTGTAGATACTTGGGGCGGTTTTTGAAGGCACCATTCAACCCCCTCTGTTACCGTTTTCGATCCTACAAACTACGTCCCTGTCCACAACCACTTCCACGGCCACAGCTTGCTCCTAGCTCCTTGCTGACCAGCATCGTCACATGAGCCGAAGAGCCGAGCGTCGCATGGGTGGAGAGCCGAGCGTCACGTTGGCATGTGGGTGGTGTGTGCCCCGACTCACAAGAAAAATTCTGGCTCCACCACTGCACATACATATATACTTCAATAAGAAAGTGTATGTCTATGCTCCGTGCCACAAAAATTCCTTACCGAAACATCAGTCTTTAACAACTGGAGGGAGTAGATCTGTTCATTTCGCAAGTCACAACACACATTCTATTCATGCTACACACGTCAAAACAGACATGAAAATTAAGACAGCAACTGAACTTACAACTTCCCTTTGCATGGACTCAGTCACAGTTAACACGTCCAGCATGTTCCTATGCTCTTGCTAAAGCATGCATGTAGCAGACTACACTTTCTGTAGCAATCAATTAGAGGAACGATAAGCATGTTGTTTCACACACTGCCTACTGCCATGCTAAAATTTCCACTTTACATGATACATGCGTTGGCATTCCCACTACACAGCATAGATTTCTGACAAGCTATCCCAACAAATATCATGGTAAGCAAGTGACAAGCTGCACCTTACATAGTTACATGAACAAAACTGTATATACATGTTCGGGAATAAATATCACAGTACAACGTGGGACGATTCACGATTGTAACTAATACAAATCCAACAACAAAGTTGTGCATACATAAACAAATGTCGGGTATATTAATGAACTCCAATGTCTCACCTATAACTTTACTCAACAACCCACTGCAGCGAGTGCTATCTGGGGTAGAACGATGGGTGATGGTACAAGGGATTAAGCTGGTAAGGATTAAATAAACCCATGTATTGAGGAGCTCCGACATTCGGTGCAAATGGCCCGCCTTGAATCCCAGGATAGGTGTGAACTCCAGGCATTACAGAGTATGGTGAATGCCCAAAGGGACCAATCTGTGCCACATTCGGAACAACAGGTGGCAGAACACCAGGGGCAGGAATAACCGGTGTTGGTAGCTTAGTAATATGTGGCCTTGGCCGTTTTAGGTGTTGCTGCATCTCTTGCGGCTCGTTTTGTTGTTGCTGCTTCTGCAGCTTGTTTTGTGGCTTAGGTTGCTGTTGCCCCTGATTCTCTTGCGGCTTATTTTGTTGTTGCTGTTGCTGCCTCTCCTGCGGCTTAGTTTGTTGCTGCTGCTCCTGCTCTTTCTTGCGCTTCTTGTTTTTCTCCTTTTGCTTCTGCTGCTTGACATGAGGATTTTGTTTCTGCTCTTGCTGCTTCTGTTGAGCCTTTTGCTGCTGCTGTGCATTTGAGGCAGCTGAGGCCTTTATTAAAGTTCGCATTTTTGCATATTCAGCTAACAAATTCTTAATTTCTGCAAAGATAACACTGCATTTGCTAGAATCAGTGCTTTGCTGTTCAACCATATTCTGTGCAACTCTTAGATTATCAACCTCCTTTGATATAGCCGGATTCTGCCCACAGGTAGATGCAACACCATTAAACCAACAAAAAAACAATGTAATATAGCTGGTGAAGAAAGCAAATCTTATCGCCATATTAAAGTTGAGTACAAAAGTTAGCACAAGAACCACATCACCCAATTCTTCCTATCATTCGATTCATACCCGAC
The DNA here is from genome assembly GCA_017311315.1 of Dendrocalamus latiflorus. Taxonomy (NCBI): domain Eukaryota; kingdom Viridiplantae; phylum Streptophyta; class Magnoliopsida; order Poales; family Poaceae; genus Dendrocalamus; species Dendrocalamus latiflorus. The sequence goes on along the minus strand of CM029652.1, from coordinate 36,021,393 downwards.
AAACAATATGCATCTAATAAAAGCCACTAAATAATCATAAAATCTAAAATGCACTATAGACTTCTAAGGAATACTAAAGCTAAACAACACCTTCTTTCTCTAGATTTCTCTCACACACATGAAAAGAACAATTCCATATAATATGCATAAACATTTCTTCCGACCATTAATACAAGTTTTCTATACTAAATTAAAAAGATGAAGCAGAATTTCCACAACAATTTGTGGATTCAATCCTAGTTATTAATACCCGCACACACCCACGCGTGCGCGCGCACACACAAGAATAGGACTTGTAACAAATTCTGACTCTCTGTAAGGTAAAAGATCGCTCCAATTGACGCTTTCTACTAATTTTCTTACAAAGTTGGCTGGTACAGCCACAATGCAATGTAATTGTTTCCTAGGAGTAGTGCATACCGGAGATTTGTGTGATTCTTTCTTGCTAAATATATCCAGAGCAGTGTCTTTTGCCTTTTCAACATATCCCTCCAGAAGAGAAAGCGGGGGATATTTGTCCACCAAATTAAAAACATGTGTCAATTGTATGGCGTCCAGCTGTTGCCCATTTCCAATCAAATAATCAATTAAGTCTGCAAAAAGATGAGGATAGGAAAAATGTCAACAACAGATCTTGCACCACAAATGAGATAGAGGCAAGTATAGTCAATGTTGTCTAAAAGATAAGAGGCTAGTAGCCTAGTACAGTAAATATTGCTGTACCGACACAACACAAGCTGCACAATAGTATCAAAAGTTCAAATGCTGCTACAGAACATGCATTTTGGTGGTTCAGGCGTTCAGCATTCAAAAAAAGGAAAGCATTAAAGGGCCACATCATAACCTGATGTGCTAAGCGTATAGTTACTAACGAGGCTATTGTTTGCACTCAAAATTTTCCAAGTATATTGTCAGGCCCATGTGCGTTCCACTTAATATGATGGTGAGTAATTGACAACTTGGATTCATTTGGGTTGAAGTTTGTTTTGAATTGATTCGGGTCGAAGTTTGTTTTGAATTCTCATTGAAAAGATTGCATTTGGTGTTTTTAGGTTCGCTGGACCTTTACGACCGGACAGTCTAGGGCTCTAGGCTTGAGTTGCGTGTGTCTAAGTCAGACGTTGTCCAGCCCCTTGGGACCGGACTGGTTGGTGTTTTGCCACCAGAGAATGGTCTAGAGAGGTTGCATTTGGTCCGCAAGGCCAAGGTTGTCCAATGTACAATACCGGTCAGACTAGCCAGTAGTGATCGGACTGGCAGGAGTTTGTACACCAGGCATTGGTCCAGAAAGGTTACAAATTTGGGGCTGTTTTGGAGCATGGTTGTCACGGCAGAGTTGGTGACCACGTCGAGTGAGGGGTGCCTGGATGCTATGGAGAGGCCACGGCGACGCCTAGGCGACTTGTCGCGCGTACGTGTAGTATGTATAGTTGTATACTCAGTATAGCCAGTTGTCTGGCTAACTGCGCTTGCTGGCTCGCTGAATCGCTGCTCAGCTGTTGTTTAAGCCACTCGCTACTGTTCTACTCGCATGGGAGAATAGAAGAAACGAGAGGAGAGATTGTCAACAAGGTATGTTACTCAATCTGTATTTACTCAATTAATTGGAATATAATTTGTATCTATTATATTTGTAACAATTTATATGTTAAAACTTGCAGGGGGGCAAGGGGGATGTATGCTACATAGGAGAAAAGCAACTGGAATGGGGGGATGGGTGCAACATAGGCTCAATAATTGACAACAACAAAGTACATATGTGCTGCTAAAATTCTCATTTTATTTGCTACCCCTTAACGCCTTAAGATGTGTAAGGCGTCGCTTCGCCTCACGCCTTACCGCTTAAAAGGTGTCAGAGGGATGGGTCGCCTCGCCTCACCTTACCGCCTTAATAACCTTAGTCATTGGTGAGTATTGAATCAAATAATCAATTAATACACTGCTCAATTTTTAACTTATTATCATTAACAGTTCCACAGTTAAACAGTGGGAGTCAGAGATGATGAACACTTAGGTGATCAAGCAGGCATTGTTCAGCAATACAGGCAAATTGATTATGCAAAGCAGTGAGATGTAACACTAGGTCAAACAGGCAAATACAAGTTGTGGAAAATTAAATTTGCGTCATCTGATTCTCTTTGTGCATTTTTCAGTAGCCTGTGCTTTAGAATTTAATCATTAGTTGCTACTGAACATTCGAAGCAGGTCAAAGATTTGCTAAAATGCCATAACATGTACTATTGAATTATTGCCAAAAGACCAAGCAGAATAGCTCCACATTTCCGATGTGTTACAATTTTAGTTTTTGGATGTAATTGCTATATTCTTGTATGTAGCATTAGTACAGCTGCTTGAATCATAAGAGTACATCTGGGTTAATTGGTTAAATGATGAGCAGAGATTACAGCTTCTTCAACTGGTAATTGCTACTCAAGTCATCAAAAATTTGCAAATGATTCATTTTAATTATTATGGAAGCAAAACCTGCTTGCATACAGAATTTCCTGAGGACTTTACAGGAATGATATTCTTTACCAAGTCAAATGGTGCTATTCTGTGATAAGCAAATTGTAGCAGTGTTTTCTCCCCATTCTAGTTTCGTAATAATTATTGGGTTGAGCATACCTGAAAGAATTCCTGAAACTATAGCATAATGGGAATGGAAAGGCGAATATTTGATTGAGAGGACAATATTACCCATTTCCATGAGTGTTTTGTTCAATGGTGCCAAGAAAAGGGGTGCTCTACCTATGCATCTTACATCAAAAGATTTGCTATTGATGGTCTATCTTAACGGCCAGCAGCATTATATACAGTGCAAATGTTCACTGCTCAGTAGTGGCAACGAAATTTAGTGACATGAACTTGACTTATTTGCCTAGCATAGATTGAGCCGAAGTGCAGAACACATCATGATTCAGAATGGAGAAAGATTTGTTCGTACCAGTGATCCTACTGACAAGCCCAAGACCCTTGCAAAGCTCGACACTGTTCTTCTTCTGATGTTTGCGTGGGACAGTACCAAAGAGACGGATGATCTCATCGGCATCAAACTCTGATACAACATTGTAAGAAATGAGGAAGTAAAGGAGGCCCCATGAGGCCAGGATGCCAAGGTTCCCGCAACTCCCAGGCTTGTCAATCATCTCCTTCCAATCCTTTGCCAGCCGCTTGGCCTGCTCCATCATGCTCGTGGACAGCTTTGGGGTCACCGCAGGCACACACCGAATCAGCCCGACACAATTCCCCCAGACCTTGGCGGTCTTGGGCTCCTTGTTGTGCAGGAAACCCCTGACGACGCAGAGGATGAGGGCGGCAGCATCTGGGGCATGGCGCATGACCACAGGAAACTCATGCCGGATGTTGACACACTTGCACACGAGCTCCACCAACCTTGGGGCGTCCATGCTCGCACAAGCAGCCATAAGGTCCTTGCTGCCAATTGGAAGGGTTGGATTGCCCTGTTCCGGAGACACCTTCTTGGCTTCCCCCTTCTCCTCCTCCTCCTCCTCTTCCTCAATGTCCTGTTCCGGACATGCCTTCTTAGCCTCCTGTCGCTCCTCCTCTTGGGCCTCCCCCATATACTCGTCGGCCTCCTCGTGCTCCTCTTCGGCCTCCTCCTCGTCCTGCACCGGAGACGACTTCTTGGCCTCCGCCGCCGCCGCCGCCGCCGCCGCCTCCTCCTCTTCTTTGGCCTCCTGCATCTCCTCGTTGCTCTCCTGCTCCTCCTCTTCGGCCTCCTGCTCCTCCACCTCCACTACCTCCTCACCGCTGGCCTCCTCTTCCTCGTCGTTCGCATCCTCCTCCTCCACCTCGCTGGCCTCCTCCTCTTCCTCGCTGGCCTCCTCCTCCTCCTCACTAACCTCCTCCTCTTCCTTGCTGGCATCCTCCTCTTCCTGGTTCTTCCCCTTCTCGTCGTCGCCGGTGGCGGCCACTGCGGAAACAGCGAGGGCGGGGCGGGCCGCCTCGAGGACCCGGAGCTGGCGGAAGCGGAGGGATATGGAGGACTGGAGGGAGGAGATGTGCGCGTCCAGGTCGCCCCAGGTGAAGGGGAGCGGGAAGGGCGAGCAGGCAGCGAGGCGATCGAAGGCCTCGCGCAGGGCGTCTTTCTTGGCGGGGAGGGCGGCGATGGCGGCCTCCAGCTCCGCCGTGGTCATCGCCATCGGCGGCTGGTCGGGGCCGGGCTGCGCCACTGGAGGGGAAGGGGACGGGGATTGGGGTTTTGCGGCGGCGGATCGCGCCGAAGAGGCGGACTTCATCGCGACGCGACGCGACGGCGAGGAGTGGAAACCGATGGCAGCCGAGGAGTTTTCTTGTCGCGTTGGCGAACAACGCGGGGCCTGGGCCCATGGGCCGGGCTGACATGGGGGAGGCCGCAGAGTACGACTTGAATTGCAGTACGATACACGTGGGCCTTTTGGTAGAAGCCCTTGGTCTCGATGGTAGTATTAGAGCAACTCCAGCAGGGCCCCTACTTGAGCCCTCAAACCTCATATTTGAGGGCTTGAGACAAAAATAGAGGTCCAGCAGAGCTCCTACTAGAGCCCTCAAATTTGAGGAGCCCCTCAAATCACCCTCCCACCCCTCATTCCTAGGGGCTCCCCCCCACCCCTCATTTTCCTGTTTTTTCCTGCACCGTGAAACTTCTCCCGCTCTCAGCCAAAATTCCCCGCCGCCCGCTCTCCCCGCCCGCCGAATCCCCTCCCGTCCGCCGAATCCCCGCCTCCGCTCTCCCCGCCCGCCGAATCCCCGCCTCCGCCGCCCGCTCGCCCCCCGCCTCGCCCGAATCCCCCGCCTCCGCCGCTCGCTCGCCCCCCGCCCGTCGCCGTACTTGGCTCTCCGCCGCCTCGCCCGTCACCTCCGCTCTCTGCCGCCTCCGCTCTCCAGACGTCTTCGCCACCTCCGGGCCTGATCCGGCTAGATCCGGCCGCCGCGCCTCAGATCCGGCCTCCTCTGCGCCAGATCCGGCCGCCTCCCCGCCAGATCCGGCCGTCTCCGCCCCGGGACGCCGCCTCCCCTGCCTGGATCCGTGCCGGCCTCGCCCCGCCCGGATCTGGCCGCGCCGTCGCCCGAGCGCCTCCCGGCCGCCCGCCTCCCCGAGCGCGCCGCCCGCCTCTTTCCTCCCGCGCCCCGCCCCGCGCCGCCACTGTCCTCCTCAGCCTCGCCGTCGTCGGAGGATGCGAGGAGGCGGACGAGGAGGGAGAGAATGAGGAGTGGGTCCCATGTGTCAGTTGTAGTGGAATGGATTTGAGGGATGAAATTTGAGGGGTGCTGTTGGAGTAGATGCAAAAAAACAGAGCCCTCAAAAGTAGGGGGAGCCCTCAAATGAAAAGTAGGGGCCCTGTTTTGAGGGCTACTGCTGGAGTTGCTCTTAGAGCAACTCGCCCCTACTTGAGCCCTCAAACCTCATATTTGAGGGCTTAAGGTAAAAATAGAGGTCCAGCAGGGCCTTTACTAGAGCCCTCAAATTTAAGAGGCCCCTCAAATCCCCCCTTCAGCCCTCATTCCTGGGGCTCTAGGCCAAGCCCTCAAAATACTGTTGAGTCGTTTTCCCCGCCCGCCTCTTTCCCCTCCCGAGCGCGCCGCCCACCTCCCTCCCCACGCGCCTCTTTCCCCGCCCGCCTCTTTCCCCTCCCGAGCGCGCCGCCCGCCTCCCTCCACGCGCCCCTCCCTCCCCGCGCGCCTCCCTCCCGAGTGCGCCGCCCGCCTCCCTCCCCGCCCGCCTCCCTCCCGAGCGCGCCGCCCGCCTCCCCGCTCTCCTCCGCCCGCCTCCCCACCCGCCAGGTCCCCTCGGCCGCCAGCGCTCGCCGACGCCCACCTCCCCGCTCTCTTCCGCCCGCCTCCCCGCTCTCCTCCGCCCGCCTCTTTCCCCGCCCGCCTCTTTCCTCCCGCGCCGCCACCGTCCTCCTCGGTGGCTCCTCTTCCCCGGCTCCCGACGCATGGCGCGCACGGTGAGGATGCGAGGAGGCGGACGAGCGCCTCGGCCTTGCCGTCGTCGGAGGATGCGAGGAGGCGGACGAGGAGGGAGAGAATGAGGAGTGGGTCCCATGTGTCAGTTGTAGTGGAATGGATTTGAGGGGTGCTGTTGGAGTAGATGCAAAAAAACAGGGCCCTCAAAAGTAGGAGAGCCCTTAAATGAAAAGTAGGGGCCCTGTTTTGAAAGCTACTGCTAGAGTTGCTCTTAGTCTGGGTTTGCAAGGACTCTCTTCGTCAGGGGATGAGGTTCCAAAAGCTTTTTTGACACAAACTGGAAACATCCTAGATTCCGCAGCAACGTAGCAACCGGACTCATGTTTTCTTAGAACTGAATTAGTTGAAACCTAAGGTGTATTATTCGGTTCTCATTCAATTTTCATATTTTAAATAATGAATTAACCTTTTTGCCAAGGAAACAATGAATTAACTTGTGGAGGAATACAGGTTTTTGCAGATGCAATTAGAAAAATATGCGTGGATTAAGTAGTACACTATGTTAGTTACAATAAACCAAAATGATATAATAAAAATACCCTTAAGTAATGATTTTAACCTATATAATTGCCCTTTTATTAATCTTCATGTAGTTTCATTTTATCTATTTCAGCTATACATGCTCCTCAAACATGAAAATCGAATTGAACCAAGTTGTCGAAGTGATCAATATTTCCGCTTGACAAAGTTTGGATAGTTTGATTTAGGGGAAATTTCATAATATGCCACTTTAAAAATTGTGATTACGTGAAACATATATTCAAATATTTCGCTTCCTAAAGTGACACTTCCGAGGTGGAAAATAGTCCTAAAGTGCCACTTTTGGCAGTGACGGATCTAGAACAAAAATAACACGTGACCTTATATTCCGTGTGTGTACTTATCGACGCATCTATCAATAATATAGGAGATAGTAATGTGTTCTAAATTTTATATCTTTAGACTTGCTATACTCAAGCTAACTACCATACTAATTAAACCATGCAAAGTAAAATCTTCTCTTTTCCTTCTCAAACATATTATATAGAAAACATATGTGCGAAGTTGGCAAGGCCTATTATTCAAGTACTTTTCTCTTACCACATCTTTCTGATTAGGGAGATAGTCTCTATTCTTTTCTTTTTCCTTGAAGCAAACTGAATATCCTTTCCCTAATTGATTTCTAGACCTTTTGTATTCGTAGCATTGGCACTTGATCCTAGTGCCTTTATTTTCAGAAATGGCTCCATGACTACGGACTACCTGCCATGGGGGGATGACAATTATTTATAGTTAGAACACATTGAATTAGATATTGAAATACATTGAAATTTTTTTCTAATTCAATTGTTGCAAAAATCAAAATAGGGCATTCTAATATTAAAACCTTGACCCACAAATATTTTAAAGATTATAGAATTGAAATACTAAAATCAAAATCACAAAATTTATTACCTATTTTGGTCGGCTGATCGTTATTTTGTTAGCTATAAAGATCATTAAACATTTATTGCCGCGATGAGACGATGAGTGGACAACCTCATGTATTGCCGCGACCGTCGGCCATACTACATATAGCATATATACACTGAGATTTACTCCATTTGTATGCACGCGCAGTGAGATTAACACGGTGAGAAATCTAATCATACCATCCGACATAGGCAGGCGCAAGCGAGAAGCGGCCAACGTGCTTCCAGATGACAGCAGCTCCAACGTCGGGCCCGTCACTGCTACAGATGAAAGGTTGCATTCGTCGCGTGCCGCGTGGGGAATAGGGGAAGGTAGGTTAAGCATCATCTGGACCTAACGTTGGCTACTTGGTTGGCTTGGGGTTGGCACTGGCTTGGGTCTTAGGCTAGCATTGGTTTGGGGCTGGACCAGTTGGTAACCCATGCTCAATCAGTTCAAGAAACCCCTGTTATTTTGTTCTCTTTTCATTATCGGTTGATATGTTGTATTGTGCCAACTTCAACTTACACTCTTTTTTTAGTGTCTTGCTTTGTCAACGTTTGGCGTGTTTTTCTTTTCTTTTCTCCTCTATTTGTCAACATGTTTAAGCATTCTTTCTTTTAGATAGATGTAGTCCTTGATATGTGGGGCACTAGATTTTAGTACATATATTGCCCATGGTAAAAAGACCATTTTGTCCATAGTACTGTTTAACTTGCTATGGGGATGGCACCGACGCATGACAGAACGTTCCCACCCATGACGGGGAAAACCTCCATTACCAACCCAGTAAAAACCTCAAGGAGGTTTACTCCTGCTACAATCTTCATATTGCTGCATCAACTACTTCCCCGGACGATCTTCATACCGCTGCTTGAATCCGTGCACTCGATGTGTTCCTATTGGTCGACCGGATGCGCTGTCCTTTTGCTCGTTGAATGTGTCACCAACTCAGCATGGTTATGTAGGGCAGCTTTGCAAGAGTTCCTTTAGATCTAGAGACTACCTAGATTCTGCATGTTCCTCAAGGAGGTTTACTTTTACTACAATCTTCATATTGCTGCATCAACTACTTCCCCTTACGATCTTCATGCCGCTGCTTGAATTCGTGCACTCGATGTGCTCCTATTGGTCGACCAGATGCGCTGCCCTTTTGCTCGTTGAATGTGTCACGTGCGACATAGGGAGCCCATAGAATCAACAAACAACCACGACGCCTTGTGCCTCGACTACCGCTACCAATCTTTGTCACCGTGCTTGCCATGGTGAATTTCTCGGCATTTGTGGCACTGAGATGCAGGTACTTGTACATGTTAGACTATGTAGTTAGGTCTAAAATATTTTGGTGATAAATAACTAACAATAGTTAATTTATAATGAATATCTTTATAATACTGCTTATCAGTGTTATGCGAGTCATATGGCGTGTGTGATCTGATGTTGGTTAAGTTGGGACGAACTTGTACTGGAAAAATATTCTTTAGTTTTTGCATGTGCAGGTTGAAAATGGAGGAGATTATGGTCAGTGACGAGGTGGACTGGGACTAGGATGGGAGATCCGAGGTTCAGACGGTCAAGAAGGTCAGAAATAGTCGGGCTCATGCTTGGGGCGCATGGAGATCAGAGATGGATGATACGTGTTGGAGCTACGGAGGTGTGGTCCGGAGGCTACGACACGTGATGGATTATGCGTGGAGAAGCTACGGGAGGTGCGGTCCTAGAGACTTCGACACAAGACGTGATAGTAAAGTTGAAATTTTGGAAAACCCGTGTTAGGAAGGGTTTCGAGTCCCTTGAAAAGTAGTGGGCCGAAAGCCTGGTTGAGATAAAAAAAGGTTTAGGTCTAATTGGACGAGTTGTATTAGAGTTTTGAGTAGAGATTGAATAGATGTCATAGGAGACTGCATAAAATATATATACGGTGTGCGGCGCCGTGATAGATTGACAGGGCCGGCCCTGGGCCTGGGCAGCAGGGGCAACCGCCTAGGGCCCATAAAAACTAGGGGCCCCTAGTTTAAGCCCATGTATATATACATAATACATCATGTATTGGGGGTCTGCCGTTTAGCCGTTTATATTTGAGTGCGAATTTGTGATTGGGCCAGCCGGCCGGCCCAATCGCCATTCCATTTGGGCCGCGCACTCACTGAGAAACCGGAGACCGAGAGACACTCGCCATTCCATCTAACGGCCAGTCGGCCAGAATCCCAGCGCTGAGAGCCTGAGAGGAGACGCAATACGCCAAAACGCATCGATGCCAATCTCACTTCTCAGTGGCGATTGCGGCCAGAATCCCCATTCCCCAATCCGCTCGCTGCCTCCGATACGAGCAGGCGATTCACCAGATCCGGAGATCCCCAGTCCCCAATCGCACGCCGCGTCGCCCTCTCCGCCTGCTCGTAAGTCGTATCTCCATTCCCCAATCCGATCTTGCGGTCTCGCCAGTCGCCATTAATGGAGGAGAAGAGGAAGAGCCCGATCTTTGCAACGGCTCTACTCGAAATCCATGTATATAGCCATTTGCATCAGTGATTCAGCGATTCAGATTCTGTGGTCATTCGCATCCGGCATCCCCTGACCCCTGATCCCCTATTCGGCATTTCGGCTTGCAGCTTGCTATTCCCCTGACCCCTATTCGGCATTTCAGCCATTGCTGCATTGCATATGCCAGTCAGCGATCGCCGGTGTGGCAAGAGCAGAGGGCTAGAGGGGTTGCTCCACGGCGGCGCGGCGTCAATCGTCATCGTCTCTTCGAGACTTCGACCCGACCCGACCGGCGACCGGAATACCGGATGACCGGTTCATCAACGAGCTCAAGGTGAGAACCGTGTGTGATTGCTCCTTTCGGTGTATCCAGTATCCCTAGCTTCTTGTGTTAAAAGATTGCTCCTTTCGGTGTATCCCTAGCTTCTTGTAAGAATCGTGTGTGTGTGTGATTGGGTGGGCTCTGGATTGATAAATAAGTAGAGTAGGCAGACTGGCTCGACCAGGGAGCGGTTTTTAGTGTTCAATAGCACTACAAGATTGCGGCTTCGTGTTGTTTTGATGTACAGATTAGCCATCAGCTGTGTGCTGTGGATCCTGAACTCACAGCGTTCTTGAATGCTGATAACTGCACACTGAAATTTTACCTTTTGATATGCTTCAGGGTAGCAACAACCTTAGCTTCCGCAACAAATCATGGATTGGCACGTCTAGGGCAATCTGCAATCTTGGTCTCTTGGAGTTGGAGAAGCCGAGAAGGGCACTAGGGCAGAAGGGAGAACCGGCCCTGGCCGAAGGCCAAAGGGCAAACCGGCAACGCAAAGGCGCAGCTCAGCCAGTCACAGTGTGGTAAGATGGGATATTGAATTGTCACCAAAAATGACTTCTGTGTTTTTATGTACATTTTAGATCATATGGTAATATGAGATCATGAATATTTGCTATGTAGTATTGAACATTAGCTTAATAGTTGATATAAAAACATGTTTGTGTTTGAGTAAAGGGCCTCGACTTCTGTCTCGCCCCAGGGCCCCCTAAATGTCAGGACCGGCCCTGTAGATTGAACGGAAAAAAAGAGGAAAAAGATTGCATGCATGCATGTATACATTGTTGTGTACGCTGATGGATAATTGGAGTGGTTAGTATGCATCGTTGATGGAAGTTTTGAGAGCGGCGGCCGGGTTGCTTTTTGGCTAGAGAGTCATCTATTGAGCAGGCGGCCGTTCGTTGACGGAAGGTGTGAGCAAGCGGCCGCATTTTCTGGTTTTCTGACAGTGTTGTATTGAAGAAAAGTTTTGGCGGCGTTTCTCACTTCGGATCGTTCGTCGGTGTCTCTGTTTTTCCATCCGCGATCATGCACAAGGAGTCACGTGAGCCATCAGAGCCAGAACAGAGATTTAAAAAAAAGAAATAGGAGTGCTGGCTTGCATGTGGAGTACTGATTCGTATTGAGTCGCATGAATAGAGAAGAAGTATCAAGCGGCGGCAAAGACTCGCTGATGGTTTTGAGCAGGCCAATTTTTTTGTGATCGAGTTGAAGCCGTGACGCCTGAGCGAGAGATCGTAAAAAAAATAGAGTATAAGGTATTTCATTTTTTTAATATTAATTTTTGTTGCCTCTTTTTCTTGCTGTGATTGGCAGGTTGGACTGTTATAAAATAGCAGAGGTATAACAAGAAAAAAACGCTTTCGCTAGGCACTGCAATCATTCACCCCCTCTAATTGTCATCGACGATCCTACAAGTGGTATTAAAGCAGGTTGCATTGGCATTAGATCGGGATCGCTTTTCAGGTAAGCCATCGTTTTTTTATGGATCAGATTATCTCTATTGGAAAACACACATAGAGGTTTTCTTCAAGCACAAGGTAATTTTATTCGGCAAAAAGTTGAAAATACATATGAAGTGTCTCCTGTTGTTACAGCTGAAAATTCCTCTGATGTTGAAGCTAATTATAAGGTTAAAAATATTTTTGTTGCAAGGTTTAAGTAGAAACGAGTTTGTTAGAATTGCTCACCTTAAATGCAAATAAAATTTAGACCACTCTAGCGGATTATCATGAAGGATCTATCTGTTAAAGGTGTGCGTCAGAATCAATTCAAAAAGGAGTATTCTAAATTTGAGATGAAACTTGGAGAATTAGTAGATACTCTTTTTGATCGTTTCAATAAAATTGTTAGTGATTTGCAATCTGTAGATGTGACATATTCTGATTCTGACAATACCCGTCAAATGTTAAATACTTTGGATATGTCTGTTTGGAATATGTTAGTCATTACTATTAATCATTCTGTAACATGAAAACCCTCACTTTGAATGATCTTTATTCCAAAATGAAAACACATGAAATTGATGTTTTGACCAAGATAAACAAGACTAATTCTTTGGGCTTAGTGACTAACCAAGTTGATCGTTCTTCTAGTTTTTCTATTGTTTCCTTATCTGCATTGTGTTCTATTTCACATGAACAATTAGAGAAAATTCCAGAAGAGCAGGTTATACTTCTCTCCAATAGGGTGACCAAGGTAATTAACAACATCAGATCAAGACGGAAAGGAGCTCCAATCAAATGCTATGAATGTGGTGAACTAAATCACATTAAGATGAATTGCCCCAAACTGAGGAGTAAGGAGGTCAAGGATGACAAGGCTCCAATTCGTCGCTCTCAAATCAAGATTGATCCAAACAAGAATTGCAATTATCGCAAGACAGTCAACAAGATAATTTCAACACTTGATGAGATTGTTTTGAGTGATGATGATTCTGAAAGCGACGATGAGAGCAATGGTAAGAAGACAAAAGAGGTGGACTTCATAGGGATATGTTTTATGGCCAACAGTGAGGAGCTTAATAATGATGATATTTACAGTGATCCTAATGACGTAAAACCTTCTTACACTGATTTATCTCGTGCTGTACTTAGATTGACATAGTAGTACAAAAAGTATAAAAAATTAAAAATCATGATTTCATTGTTGAGAGCTTAAATTTTGAAATCAATAGACTTAGAGGGTCTATTCCTGATGATAAATCTTGTGAGTCTTGCCAAGTTTTACATACTGAGTTGGAGTCTGCTACAACAATTCATGCAGCAAATCTGGTTCAACTTAGTGATGTAACTGCTAAACTTGATGAATTAAGATTGACACATGACTTTTGTGATTAAAAAAAGTTAAAACTTGCAAATGATGAAATTGAAAACTTAAGTTTAGCTCTTCTACATGTTTATAGTTAAGTACTTCAAATGCTCAATCTAAAACTTGCTCTAATTGTGAATTGCTAAAAGCAAGACTTATTCATATTAGGAAATAATTCAACATATGCTTTATCATGATATATCATCTTGTTCTAATTGTCCTAAGCTTTACATTGAAATAGAAGGTTTCACTAGACAACTTAATGACTTTGTTGAAAAAGAAAGATTGGTTCAATCTAGTGTTTCTAATAATCTTGTAAATGAACTTGTTAAATACACAACTTGTCCCACTCTAGTTAAAGAGAATGAATACTTAAAAGACACTTTAGAGAGATTTTCTTTTGACAAGAAAATTTTAAATATGATTCTAAACAAGTCAAAAACAAGTGTGAAAATTGTGGTCTAGAATTTAATTTTGTTGAGTATGCTAAGAATAATTCTCCTAAAGTTATTAAGCTTCTTGAACCTGGAAACAAAATGAAGTAAAACTTGAACCAAAATAAACTGTGTTTAAATCTGCTGGTTTTATGCAAAAATCATCGAATAATGTTGTAGGTGCTAGCTCATCATCACAAAAGAATTTTGGTAACGTTAAATTTCATTGTATTTACTGTGGAAGAGATGGACAATTGAATGAATTTTGCTTTAGGCGTGCTAAGAAAGAGAGGAAGGAAATATTGAATGCTTTCAGACAAAAATGTGCAACCTCTTTCATTCCTAGATCTCATACAAAATATAGGTTTTTAGAGAACTTTTATGATGACTTTAAATCCGGTTCACGTGCTAGTTTTGGATTTAATTCAAATAATTCACATTATTTTCGGTATTCTGATCACCCACATGCACATGATTTTGGTTCTACCTTTGTTGCTCCTGTTTGTTGTGTGTCTCAATACTGGATACCTAGATCTTATTTCACTAACCCCAGTACTATGAGACCGATGTTTTCTGTGATGTAAGAACAACTGACAAGGATGGAGAACATGAGCTAGATTGGGTTCCGGTCTTTTACATCATTGCTTGATTGGAACGATTGATGGTTCTTCACTCCTTTGATAGGTTCCAAGAGATTTCACTTTTTGAGAGACCATGTGGAAAAGATGATGTAGTCTTACACCTTGTTGAGTCTGATTTTCAGATGGCTGATATTCCCACTAAGTCGCTTGATTCTTCTCGTTTTACTCATGTGCGAAGTGAGTTGGGTGTGTTACATCATATGGATTATTCTGAGGGGGAGTTGTTGTTTAGGAAGCTTTGTTTATTATACTTGTCAAATAAATCAATAAGTCCATACCATTGAAATTAAATGAGTTATTTAAATAGAGCTTTCTTTATCATATTTACTCATATGCTGTGTAGCTTTGATCATGACTGGTTATACTTAATTTGCTATGTTTGAACTAAAATATGACATGACGGAATACTTTGACTAGATTAATTATAGATAGTACTTTACGATATTCATCAAAAAGGATTAGCTTGATTGTGAATCTTATTTTAAATCTTGGCTATGAGGCTCGCATGTTTCATGATGCGATCTTTTTATGATCACTCAATTTGGCATGTTATTATCAATTGAAAAGATATATGCTTCAAGCATGCCATGGTACACAAAAAGCAAAAGGCACAAAAGGTGCACAAATAAAAATAAGTATGCTTCAAGCATGTCACAATCTAAAACAAGTATGCTACAAGCATTTTATTATGAAAAGAAGTATGCTACATGCATGCCACATGCCTATGAATTGAGTATGGAGTAATAGGTTGTTATATGAGACTACTAACTCATCTAGATTTAAAATTTGCTTCATTTTTACGTTTTGACTTTTTGTTGTAATATCTTATTGTGCTCTTTATAATTGATTTGGTCATTGTTGATATGCCTGTTATTAATATAAATTGCTTAATTATGTTCAAAATTGGTTTTGATATTGCTATATGATATATGATTTTATATGATCTAGATAGCTCTACTAAAAATATGGCTTGGTTCCTTTATTTAATCAATGCACAATTACTTGTATAATCTCCAAGCTTCATGATTTTTACTCTCCATGCTCCTTAGAATTATTCCTTTTTTGAATTTTCTTGATGATTACATTGCCAAAGAGGGAGAAATTTGGTATCCTTTGTGAGAAATTAAAGAGAATAGAGAGATATTAGAGAAATTTGCTAACTTTGCCGCTCTTGTGTTAAGGGGGAGAGTCTTTGAAAAGATCTAAGATTTGTGGCTTAAAATGCTTTTTCGGTTTAAGTTCTTCACTTATATCTATTTGAAGCTAATTCATCATGCAATCTTGAGGTGTTGTCAATGTATTCATTAAGGGGGGAGATTGTTAGACCTTGTGGTATAGAATATTTTGGTGATGAATAATTGACAATGGTTAATTTATGATGAATATTTTATAATATTTCTTATCGTTGTTATGTGAGGCATATGGTGTGTGTGGACTGATGTTGGTCAAGTTGGGATAAACTTGTGCCGGAAAAATATTCTTTGGTCTTTACATGTGCAAGTTGAGCATGGAGACGATTATGGTCGGTGACGAGGTGGACCGGGACTAGAATGGGAGATCCGAGGTTCAGACTGTCACGGAGGTCACGAGATGGTCGGGCTTATGCTTGGGGCACATGGAGATCAGAGATAGATGATACCCTCCTCTAATTGCCATCGACGATCCTACAGTACATGGTTGAGCTGAGCGGGGATTGTTGAGAACCGACGTCACCATGGTTATACAAGGCAGCTTAGCAAGAGTTCCTTCTAGATCTAGGGACTACCAGATTTTGCATGTTCCTCGTTTGCCGAAAACACTCGGGAAAGCCTCGAAAACACACGGGATAATCTTCCCCGAAGGCTAGCACACAGGATTCCTGTGTTACACATATATATACTTTTTTTGTTGTGTCTCAATGGAACAATGCACGGGAAACGTCGACCCTGACGGTGATACTGGACGGGAGCGGGAAGCTTCCCCGTGTGTTTTGGGAAAAAGGACACACGGGGAGTTTGTCAGCGTGGACGTATCTTGTGGAGCCACACGGGCGACTGATGGTTTATCCACGTGGCATCTTATGCTGAGTGCATGCTACACAAAAACACACGGGAATTTTTTAGTTTCTGAAAAAATGGCAAAAATCATGCATTTATATGTAGATCCAAGCTTACAACCTCGAATCATTTTATAACCTCAAACATCCTCGGATCCACATAGAAATCATGCGTTTCGAAGTATAATCTACAATGAACCGTTTCATCATTCAAACCACTATTCAGACATTTCTAAATCTTGTACATTTTGGAATGACGGAGGTTCATAGCAAGAGACATTCCTATTGTTCAGCAAAGCACAAAAACAAACTAGAGATGACACTATAAAGCAACATACTATGAACTTTCTGCAAAATAATTCCATGTAGCTTTGCCGCCGCTACCATTGCACAAAGCGTTCACCTACGTAAAAAGTACAGTACATATACAAGTTCTTAGTGTAAAAAGGAAAAGAAATACTAAGGTGCATGCTATGAAAAAAGGTATCAGCACAATTGTCAGATGGAAGTGTCATGTATTCCATGATCTACTCTTCTATAAGAACATCGAGTAGTTTCAACAAATAAACAGGCTCCATGATCCAGCAAGTTAGTAAAATAATCTCTGTCTAAGGTCCGACGCAGTGCTCGGCTGGCAAAAAAGAAGCGATGTTAGTGATGTGCCCAAGAGGCAATCATAAACAATTCGGTTTTATAGGCCAAAAGGGATATTGATCCATATGGGATTAGGGTTCTAATGGGCCTATAACGTGGAAGCCCATTAGTATGCTCTATAAATATGTGGAGGCGGAGCTGCAGGTAATATAGACTACTGTGCTAAGACCCTAGCCGCCACCTCCCCTCGGCCGTATCCAGAAATCCTAGCTAGGCGCGCGGTGCTAGCACACCAGCGCACGGCGTTCCATCCCGAACGTGTGGACTCCGTGGAGGCGCCGCTGCTGTGCTGATCGGCGAGAAGCGCAAGGCTATTGCTAGGACACAAGGAGGAGACATTCAGTTCGTGAAACGACCGACTGCTTCTTCTTCATCAACGTGCATCTACGTTGGATCGGGCTGCTCCAACTCTTCTTCCACTGCGCAGCGCATCTAGTGGTAACTATCCATGACTCTCTTACACGCATGTTTTCTGGTTGAACATGGTAGAAAATCAAATGTTGTAGCTAGCGTAGCCTACCCGTTCTCCTTCAGTGGTATCAGAGCAAAGCTGCGTAGTATGTGGTCTGGATCATGCGCTTGTAGATGATATGCTGTTTATAGTAGATGCGATCTATTACTGTTCTTATGCTAGGTTCATGTGATGGATCTTTCGGTGCACGGGTTGATTAGATCAATCGGTCATAAGGGGTTGAAATAGGTATGAGTTGATAGCATCATGTGGCCAAAAAGATTAGTTTGTGCTCCTTCTTTGATGTACGCGCGACTTGCCCCTACCGGCTGGAATCACCATCGGGGCTAACTGCGCGCACAGTCAGTAGATCGAGCCAACAGATCGAGGTCTCGTGTTGCGGTCTCCTCAAGTATACCGATCGCGATGATCAATGTGATTGATCTAATGAAAATTGAGGCATTTTGAATGGCTCAGATTTGGGTTGATTTGATCGGCCCGATGAGATTTTCATAGCGATTTCATAGCCGTTGCGTACACGCATAGATTGTTATACAATCACATTCATGTCAGGGCGGTACAATGCGTTCTACGTTTAACTTGTTTTTGCAGGGAATGATGTGAATGGTATGACATAGATGTATATGTGATGCATGTGTGTTTTGGCGGTCTGTGTGTCGTATTAATCACAGCTGGGTTGAGGCTGTTCTTTAATTGTATAACGACCTGCGTGTCGACTTGTGATGCTTGCGCTCCTCATGTAATTCATTTGCTAGCTATTAGTTGTAATAGTTTAGTTCTTTACCATCATTAGGCTTCAATCATGATGACAAAGAGGACAGGAAGTGTGGCGAAGGACATCACCGTGGAACCATGGCGATGGCGACCACTACGATTCAAAAGGTCATACCATTCACAGTATAATGTAATTATATGCATGTGATGTTTATTTCCTGTCATACTATTCTTTCATGCCATACCTATAGAGGATGTATTTTTCATGACAGAATAGCTTCCCTTAGAAAAATTAAGAATTTATTTGATATCCTTCCAATTGCTGCGCCTATAAGAATTACGATCATTGTTTGGTAGGTCTGCCAAAGCAGAGTACCATCAACTATCTTGATCTAGTAGGGTGGATGTCGAACATCCACATGCATAATGTTGGTTTACTTGACAAGGCAATCAAATTAGACTTGGGCCTTGGGGCATGGTGTTGGGAGCCGGGGCATTGGATGC
Source organism: Dendrocalamus latiflorus (assembly GCA_017311315.1). Lineage (NCBI taxonomy): Eukaryota > Viridiplantae > Streptophyta > Magnoliopsida > Poales > Poaceae > Dendrocalamus > Dendrocalamus latiflorus. The sequence goes on along the minus strand of CM029652.1, from coordinate 36,002,918 downwards.
CACCCAACAAACAAGAGTCACATAAGATGTGATTAGCAAGCGTTGCTTACCTACGTCACTAGGTTTCTAGCGATGATGCCAAAGCTCACTAGAACTTAGATGAACATGGATCTTGACCACTATATGTCGTTAGAGGAAAGACGATTACAAAACATATAGTGGGAGTGTCTTTTGTTAAATTGTTTAATGGAAGATCAAACATGAACATAGTGCTGAACTTTGCTTGTTTATTTTTTGTTGTAGATCATGGCTGCTTCTAGTAACAATTTCGGTTTTAACTTGCGATCTGTTCTTGAGAAAGAAAAACTTAATGGAACGAATTTTATTGATTGGTACCGCAACCTGAGAATTGTTCTCAGACAAGACAAAAGGGAATACGTTCTTGAGCAACCCTACCCCGATGAACTCCCTGAGGGTGCAAATGTTGCCACCCGCAAAGATTATGAGAAGCACTGCAATGATTCACTCAACATTAGCTGTCTCATGCTTGCTACCATGTCCTCTGAGCTTCAGAAGCATTATGAGAATGCAGATGCTCACACTATGATTGAAGGACTGCGTGACATGTTTGAGAACCAAGCTAGGACCGAGAGGTTTAACATTTCAAAGTCCTTGTTTGCGTGCAAGCTAGCGGAAGGTAGTCCAGTCAGTCCTCATGTGATCAAGATGATTGGTTACATTTAGAGCTTAGAGAAGCTTGGTTCTCCCCTTAATCCTGATCTGGCTACAGATGTTGTTCTCCAATCTCTCCCTCCGAGCTATGAGCAGTTCATTATGAACTTTCATATGAATAGCATGGAGAAATCATTGACTGAATTGAATGGGATGCTTAAGATAGCAGAGGAAAGCATTAAGAAAAACACCAATCATGTGATGATGGTTCAGAAGGAGAATAAAAAGAGGAAGCGTTGGACGCCCAAAGGCAAAGGAAAGGTTCCTAATGAGCACCCTAGCTCTAAGCCAAAGCCAAATGGGAAGGTCAAATCTGGCCCTTCTCCTGATGATAAATGCTACCACTGCCGTGTCAAGGGCATTGGTCTAGGAATTGTAAGAAATACTTGGAGGATCTGAAAAAGAAGAAGGGAAGCGAGACTTCTGCTTCAGGGTCTAAGAAGGACTAGAAGTTTTGCGAGAGACGAGTTGGACGTGCGTGTCGGCAATGGAGCAAAGGTTGTTGTACTAGCTGTCAGCACTTATCACTTGTCATTACCTTCAGGATTAATTTTGGAATTAAATAATTGTTATTACATTTCAGCATTGAGTAAGAACATCATCTCTTCTTCATGTTTGGAGGAAGATGGTGGTTATCAGTTCGTAATAAAGAACAAACGTTGTTCTATTTATTTGAATGATATACTCTATGCACATTGTCCATTGATGAATGGGTTATATGTTCTTGATCTTGAGGATAAACTTATCTATAATATTAATGCAAAGAGGCTGCGGCCTAATGATTTGAATCCCGCTTTTATTTGGCATTGTCGCTTGGGTCATATAAATGAGAAACGCATAGAGAAGCTCCATAAAGATGGTCTACTCAACTCATTTGATTTTGAATTATTTGAGACATGCGAGTCTTGTTTATTTGGCAAGATGACAAAGGCGCCTTTCACCGGTCATAGTGAGAGGGCAAGTGACTTGTTGGGACTTGTACATACCGATGTATGTGGACCAATGAGCTCAGTAGCCAGAGGTGGTTTTTAGTATTTCATTACTTTTACCGATGACTTTAGTAGATATGGATACATCTACTTAATGAGGCACAAGTCTGAATCGTTTGAAAAGTTCAAAGAATTTCAGAATGAAGTACATAATCAGCTTGGCAAGACAATTAAAATTCTGCGATCTGATCGTGGAGGTGAATATTTGAGCTATGAATTTGGTGAACATCTAAAACAGTGTGGACTTGTTCCACAGCTGACTCCGCCTAGCACGCCTCAATGGAACGGGGTATCTGAACGGAGGAGCCGGACCTTGTTAGACATGGTTCGGTCTATGATGAGCCAATCTGATCTTCCATTGTCCTTCTGGGGATATGCTCTAGAGACTGATGCGTTTACACTAAATAGAGTCCCATCTAAATCAGTGGAAAAGACACCATACGAGAAATGGACCGGGAAACGTCCTGGATTGTCTTTCCTTAAGATATGGGGTTGTGAGACTTATGTGAAACGTTTGACGTCTGATAAGCTCCATCCTAAATCTTATAAATGCTTCTTTGTTGGGTATCCTAGGGAAACCAAAGGATATTATTTTTACAATCGGGAAGAAGGCAAAGTGTTTGTCACTCGGAACGGTGTCTTTTTGGAAAAAGAGTTTCTTTCAAAGGGTGTTAGTGGGAGCAAGGTGCAGCTTGAAGAAATTTGGGAAACACCTGAAAATGTTTCAGCTCCTATTGAACCTCAACAGGATGTACAAGATGTTGTACAACCGGTTATGGAGGCACCGCCCCCACGTAGGTCTACAAGGGCACGTCATGCAACTGAAAAGTTCACGCTCCTAACCACGGGACAACGCGACATATTGTTGTTGGACAATGATGAGCCCAAGAGCTACACGGAAGCAATGATGGGACCAGACTCTGAAAAATGGCTTGGAGCCATGAGGTCCGAAATAGAATCCATGCATGATAATCAAGTTTGGAACTTGGTGGATCCACCTGATGGTGTAAAAACTATTGAGTGTAAATGTGTTTTTAAGAAAAAGGTAGACATGGATGGAAATGTTCACATCTATAAGGCACAATTGGTGGCGAAAGGTTTCAAGCAAATTCAAGGTGTTGATTATGATGAAACATTTTCGCCCGTCACTATGCTAAAGTCTATTCGGATCCTCCTAGCGATTGCTGCCTATTTCGACTACGAGATTTGGCAGATGGACGTCAAAACGGCTTTCCTAAATGGAAACCTAAGCGAGGATGTGTACATGACACAGCTTGAGGGTTTTGTTGATCTGAAAAATGCTGGGAGAATATGCAAGCTTCAGAAGTCCATTTATGGATTGAAGCAAACATCTCAGAGTTGGAATCTTCGTTTTGATGAAGTAGTCAAAGGTTTTGGCTTCATCAAGAATGAAGAAGAGCCTTGTGTTTACAAGAAGGCTAGTGGGAGCGCACTTGTTTTTCTGGTCTTGTATGTAGATGACATATTATTGATCGAAAATGATATTCCAATGCTAGAAGCTGTGAAGTCTTCTTTCAGAAAAAGTTTCTCAATGAAAGATCTCGGAGAGGCAGCTTATATTTTGGGCATAAAGATCTATAGAGATAGATCGAAGAGGCTAATTGGATTAAGCCAAAGTACATACATTGACAAGGTATTGAAACGGTTCAATATGCAAGATTCCAAGAAAGGTTTCTTGCCTATGTCACATGGCATTAGTCTTAGCAAGACTCAGTGTGCTTCAACACTTGATGAGCAAAAGAAGATGAGTGCGATTCCGTATGCCTCAGCTATCGGATCCATCATGTATGCTATGCTTTGTACGCGCCCAGATGTTTCATATGCTCTAAGTGTTACGAGCAGGTATCAATCTAGCCACAGTCTAGCTCCCTGGGTGGCTGTAAAGAATATTTTGAAGTACTTTAGAAGGACTAAGGATATGTTCCTTATTTTTTGAGGTGAAGAAGAGCTCGTTGTAAAAGGTTACACCGATGCTAGTTTCCAAACTGATAAAGATGATAGCAGATCGCAATCTGGTTTTGTGTTCTGCCTCAATGGAGGGGCAGTGAGCTGGAAAAGTTCCAAGCAAGAGACGGTAGCTGATTCGACAACTGAGGCCGAGTATATTGCAGCTTCTGAAGCTACAAAGAAAGCTGTTTGGATCAAAAAATTTGTTTTTGAGCTGGGTGTGATCCCTAGTGTGTCAAGTCCAGTGGATCTCTATTGTGATAATAGTGGAGCCATTGCGCAAGCAAAGGAGCCTAGGTCACACCAAAAGTCCAAACATATACTTCGGCGCTATCACCTTATCCGTGAGATCATTGATAGAGGTGAAGTGAAGATTTGCAAGGTGCACACGGATTTGAATGTTGTTGATTCGTTGACGAAGCCTCTCCCACAACCAAAGCATAAGGCACACACAAGTGCAATGGATATTAGATACTTTCATGATTGACTCTAGTGTGAGTGGGAGATAATTGCATCAAGTCTATGTTTATGAAATTTTGAATAAGGTGTTATTTGGTTCCTTGAATAATGATTGTATGCATTAATTGGCAAGTATGTGACTTGTTCGTGAAACTCTTTGTTTTATTTAATGTTATTCTAAAGATCCCTAGTCTTATGTCATTACGTGGGACAACAATGATTTATGGACTAGCACATGTATTGATTGATGATCATGTTTCACGGATCATGGATATAGGGATATCAAATCAATAATGTGGACACATGTTAGAGAACATGGTGTTGGATTGACCCACTCTGAGACGTTGCTGGGATTGTTATGTTAATATGTGCCATCAAGCGATCTCGAGTGGTATACCTACTGGATCCTTCGACCTGAAATCGCCATTGTTTCTCACTATGTGTAGTGGTGCGCTTTGGGGCTGCCAAACACTACTCCATAACTGGGTAGCTATAAAAGTGGTCTTCAGGTGTATCATGAAACATGGAATGGGATGTGAGTGGATTAAGATGGAATTTGCCCCTCCTACATAACAGGAGAGATATCTCTAGGCCCCTCGATGTGGTTGGATTAGGGAAATGCATGGCCATGCCAAGGTGATTAAAGAGTTAATCACAATGTGACTAAAGGGTTAGTTATGAGTTGTAATCCACCACAAGATCGAGTGAATGGTTGAGCTATCACAAGAGTGGCACGAATCTCGCCTTAAGTTCGACTGGTATCGTGTGGCAAAGGGATCCAAATGTGTGTATATCAAGGTTTAGCCGATATGATATTTATGTGTATTCGGGAGTCAATATGCCCTGCTAGGTGCCACTATTGACTTCTGGCTTGAAAAGGGTTTTCGGGTCATGGCTGTCTACACATGAACCTAACGGGTCACACACTTAAGGGGTTGGAATTGGAAAGCTTGCCTATATGATTGTCTCTAGTGCAAGTGGGAGATTATTAGTGATGTGCCCAAGAGGCAATCATAAACAATTCGGTTTTATAGGCAAAAAGGGATATTGATCCATATGGGATTAGGGTTCTAATGGGCCTACAACGTGGAAGCCCATTAGCATGCTCTATAAATATGTGGAGGCGGGGCTGCAGGTAATATAGACTACCGTGCTGAAGACCCTAGCCGCCACCTCCCCTCGGCCGTATCCCGAAACCCTAGCTGGGCGCGCGCTGCTAGCACACCAGCGCACGGCGTTCCATCCCGAACGTGTGGACTCCGTGGAGGCGCCGCTGCTGTGCTGATCGGCGAGAAGCGCAAGGCTATTGCTAGGACACAAGGAGGAGACATTTAGTTCGTGAAACGATCGACTGCTTCTTCTTCATCAATGCGCATCTATGTTAGACCGGGCTGCTCCAACTCTTCTTCCGTTGCGCAGCGCATCTAGTGGTAACTATCCATGACTCCCTTACACGCATGTTTTCTGGTTGAACGCGGTAAAACATCAAATGTTGTAGCTAGCGTAGCCTACCCGTTCTCCTTCAGCGCTTTGGCTCAATGATGGAGAGGGCGCAAGAGGTGCTCGGCCACAAGCTGAGGACGCCCTCGGTGGGGCAGTCTCACAGAAGCAGCCCTGCGCAACTACCTGGCCATCTTCGACGGTCCGCTTACACACCAAGTGATCGACGCCCTCTCCAACCTATTTAAGCTAGACTGCAAGCTGATGGCTGCGGTGGACGATGTTCTCATCGATCATGGCGGACAGGGCGCCCTCGACATGGTACAGGGAAGTGTCGTGCTGCCGATAGCGGCGCCGCCGATCGCGGCGGCCTAGGCGCCACAACATCAGAACATACAAGTTGTCGAAGGCTAGAAATTCCCATGAAAACCTACAACGGCATCCTCTATGCTATTCAATTGTTGGCCACTTTTGTTTTCAGTCATCTAATTATCTACTTCTGTATCCGCTACTTTGTAACATTCCATTTTTTGGGGAAGCTTTATGCTAATGCAAAATCTTCAAAATCTAATTTCAATTTCAAAGAATTTAAATCTAATTATCTGAATGCCACTCAAAATTTGTTGAGAATTCAAAATTTTGCAAAACTTATCACCATCTCCAACCCACCTATCTTCACAACCGTTTTCTCCACCAATCTCCTCCTCCCTCTTCTTCCCCCCCCCCCCCCGCCATCCTGCTGTCTCGTTGACCCAGAGAAGGACGGTGACTACTGTCTCGTCTTCAGCGGTGGCTGCCACGTCTTTAGTGCGCTACCGCGTCCAGTAGTGTCCAGGCTCATCTTCAGTTCTGTTGGACCGAAATGGCGACAGAGGGGGGGTGAATGGCGCTCTCAAAAATAAAATTCGCCCCTCCAGAATCCACACTTAAGAGTCTTCTCCAATAGCTATGGAAGCTATGAAGAAAGAAGAAAGGCACTACTGGAAGACATAGCAACAAGGCTAAACTAGATCCAGAAAGAAACAGTCAGGAAAAATAATTTCTGAGCAAGTTAGACTGCAAACGGTAGTACCGCTGGGACGAGCGGTAGTACCGCTGAGCCGAGCGGTAGTACCGCTGAGCCGAGCGGTAGTACCTCTCGAGGAGCGGTAGTACCGCACGAAAAATTTCAGCAAACAGGATTTTTCAGAAATCTGAGAAATTCGCAAGGATTCTTGGATTCTTGGCTTGGAAAACTTTGAGGACAGCTAGGAAACACTCCCAGAAGAATAAGCCAAGAGCCAATATCGAGAAACCACTCCAAGAAACAAGAATTTCAGATTTGGGTAAAAATCTGAAATTTTGCAAGAACCGAGCCAAAAACCAAATTACTCCTTAACCTTTGATCCATTGGCCATGAAATTTTGAGGATAGCTAATTAATATCCTCTGGACTCTCCATGCCAAATTTCAAGCCACCTCGCAAAGGGAAACAAGAACAGCACCAAAACCCTAGAAAGGCAAAACATGAACAGGGGAGGCTCGAAAACGAAATCTGAAATTAGAGATGGGTTTTTGGGATTTTAACTGATCAAATGATCTTGAGGCACTATCCCAACATAGAGCAACTCATTTTGGCACTCCCGAGCAACAACCAACAAGAAACACAAAAGATCAAGAATCACCTAAAAAGAAGAACGAAGGAAGAACAGAGAGCACGGGAGAAAACTTCAGATTTCCATTCATTGAACCAAAAGGAATACAGAGGAGTTCCGATACGCATGGACATTAGAACATGGATGATTACATGGATTCACCACTCAATCCTCTCCTTTCCCCATCTCAAGAACACACCTCTCTACATGCTTGCTAGGGAGGAACACACACAGAGAAGGGAGATGATCGTGGGAGACAAGGTGCTGCTGCCCTCAACCACTAAAGAGCAAAGCAAAACCAACTCTCAAAGCCTCTTTTGACCCACTAAAACCCTAACTCTCTCCTAAAGCCATGGGGAGGCATGCAGCCCCCTCCACCTATTTATAGCGCTTGGTTAACGGGTCTCTACCCCGTTACGCCCGCTAAATCCAACGGAGCCCGCTCCCGCTTGTGCAGCCTTGCGAATTTACCGATTCGCCCCTTGTGCACCTTCTGGCAAGCTTCCGCGCTCCTTGTCGTCCACGACTCGCAACCACATCGAATCTCCGCCGTCTTCGACACATCCGACCGTTCTGACCTCAACACCTCCCTGTGTCTAGTCCGGTCACCTCGTGTCTCACCACGACTCCGCCTCGACGTCCTGAGTCACACAGACAAGAAACACGTCACATAGCACCGCTCGATACATGAAAGCGTAAATAGCATAAGCACATCATACTTATTCATGACGAAGTACAAACCTGTCGAATCATCGGAATATGCAACCTAATCCCATACGACCAAGTTTGACCAAATCCGACCGAGCCTGTTGCACCGCGCAACGACATGGTCCGACCACACAATCTAAACTTGACTATCCTAAACCTTTGTCAATTACTCATCATTCACATGGAGTCACGACCACATGGTCTCTCAATCGAGTAGACAACCCTCATCTCCATCGTCCTCATCATCCACAAAGATGGGCTCGGACTGCTCTAAAGAACCTGAGATATATGGCCTAGTCCCCGGACTGGCCTCGTCAAATGTCACCTCACAGGTCTCTACCATTTTACTAGAGTCGTAGTTCCAAACCCGATAAGCCCGCGAAGAAGTCGAGTAACCTAAAAAGATACCATCACAAGAATGTGACTCGAACTTGTCTAGGTTCCCGGACTTCAGAATAAAACACTTGCAACCAAACACACGAAAATGAGATACACTGGGCTTTCGCCCATACCTCAACTCATAAGAAGTGCGGTGCAAGTGTGCCCTAAGAAAAACTCGATTTGAGACATGGCATGCGGTAGCTATAGCCTCAGCCCAAAACTTCCGCGGTGTAGAGTACTCATCGAGCATCATCCTGGCCATCTCGACCAAAGTACGGTTCTTCCTCTCCACAACGCCATTCTGCTGTGGGACATGCGGAGAAGAGAACTGGTGCTCTACACCTGTCTCATCACAGAACCTCTCAAAGTAGAAATTCTTGAACTCTGTGCCATTATCACTACGGATCGCTCGTAAGGCACCCGGGAGCTCAACAGAAAGCCTACTGAAAAGACCTCGAAAATATGTGAACGTCTCATCCTTCGAGGCTAAGAAAAACACCCAAGAGTACCTCGAGAAGTCATCGACCACGACAAGAATATACCACTTCCCTCCTGCTGACTGCACTCAAGCTGGTCCAACTGTGTCCATGTGGAGCAGTTGTCCCGGTGCATCGGTCATAGTAACTGTGACCGGAGGGTGAGAAGCGGCAACCATCTTGCAGTGCCGGCAAGGAGCACAAACTAGATCTTTGACCATCTTGAGCTTTGGCAGACCACGAATGAGGTCGTGGCCGCTAACTCGGGTCAAATGGTCAAATCCAATATGACCAAGTCTCCTATGCCAGAAAGAAAGGTCGCGGGACTCAGAAGCAACTAAACACCTGAGAGGATCACCAGAAAACTCAGAAAAATCAGCACGAAAGATCCTCCCAAAATGAGAAATCCCGCAAACTAGACTACCCGAAGAATCAAGAATTTTGCAAGCGTTTTTCTTAAAGCTCACCTCGTAACCGTCATCGGTAAGCTGAGAGACTGAAAGCAAATTATACTGCAGCTTACTAACCAAGGCAACATCTCTCAAGATAAAAGAGTCATTTACGCGCACTGTACATTTGGCGATGACGCGCCAAGATGAAGCATCTCCGAAGGTGATCGTCTCATCACCTGGAGCACGGGCAAGGGAAGAAAACCAACGGGAGTCTCCGGTCATGTGACGTGAACACCCGGAGTCTACAAGCCAAACCTTTCCCTTCCCTGCCCGGCGAACCTGAGTCAAACAGAGAGTAAAGTCTCAGTACTGGGGTAAATCAAGAGTGATTTTGGCACCCAATACTGAGTAACACGTCGAGCAGATGAAGTAGTCAAACACGACTGACCTCGGTGGACATCGAGACCTCCTGAGCTTCTCTCTGAGTTCGCCATCACTCATTCTCCCTCCTTCCTCGTATAATCGTTTTGTCCCAGTACCACACCTTGCTCCAGTACCACACCGCCTCGTCACTCCGCCACTTCTCCAACTAATTGTTCGCTCGAGGAGCTCCTCTAGGACATCCCAAAGCTAACTCTAGCCATGCTGGCCTTCTTCTTCCCCACCAGTGTGCCGCCCACACGAGTCACCTCGCCACCAAGGCCATCGACATTTCCAACTCAGCGCCGACTACCCCTGCGCTCGGTCGTCACTTCTGGTGAGCTTCCATTAGACCCTAGTAGCTTCCCCCTGAGGAATCAGCTTTTTACCAAGGTTAGCACTGCCGCATCTCCTCCCTTGTTCCGGCCACCACTGTGCCTCACCGCCAGCAACCGTTGGGCAAAAGCAGGCCATGCCGCTTTTCCCAGGGATGCGCGCAGGGCCATGGGACCCATTTTGCAAATGCTACTAAGTCACCGTGGCCACCCTCGCCGCCGGTAGGCTTCACCGCCCTCTCGGCTGGGAAGAGCACTGTAGCAGCATAATTAAATCGCTGTGCTTAGTTAATTAGACTAATGATTGTTCTAATGGGCTATATTTTTGGCACTGACAATGAGCCCCACGACTATTATCTCAGCTATAAACTGGTTTAAGAAAAATGTCAAGTTGACATGCGGCCCCACTCTTTTTAATTCTGTAAATTCTTTTATTTTAGCCATGGGCCCACATGTCATTTGTAGAGACTAGAAATAATTCAAATTTTTTTTGTTTATACCGGGCCCCACCTGTCAGAGAGATATCCCTCTCTCCTCTTTTGTTGTTGGGGATTTTTTCTGAGATTAAACCTTTGAGGAACTCGTCCTCCCTCATCATAGCTCCGAATTTAACAAAACTTGTTTCTAAATTTTTCCAAAATCGAGATCTACCTATTGGTACTGGTTTTGTTCAATTTGGAGTTCAGTTGAATTTTATTTGGCATTTATTTGCTTTTGCTCATCTGCGTTTATTTTCCTGTGCGTTCTCCGAGTAGAGCTCGAAGGTCCATTGAGCCCCCAATTGAAGTAGTGCAAGACCCACAAGCTTTTGATCTAGGTGAGTCAATACTTTGGTCATTTTGAGCCTATAGTTCATGTGAAATTATGTTCATTTAAATTATCGAAACTACATGCTTTACTTTATATGCAAACATATGTTACGCATAAGGTAGTTAAACACCCCGCTTGTCGATCTAGCAATATAATACCCCATTCCTTGACACTTGAATATCCATGAACCTTATCACCCTAGGTAATATTATTAATATCGATAGCTATAAGTCAAATTAAATGACGTGTAAAGTCTTGTCTAGAGTCTAGGGTACTAGCTTGCCCTGATCATCAATCTCCACACATGAAAACTGGTTTTGGGACAGTCACGGGATGTAAGTGACTGGTAATTTGCGATAACTTAATTTATGCTTCTCGAAACCCTAAAAACTTGCTATATCTATTTGGGCGGATAGTAAGAGAGGTTGGTGTGGATGTAACATAAGGATCTATGGTTTGTGGTATGAACCACCCAGATAAATTAAGGACTTAATCCTGTGATGACCTCCCCGTGTAAAATATTACTACCATAAGCTGGCAAAGTGTAGGCTTGGCTGAATAATTTACTATGTCTCAGGGTCATTTCGCAGGTGGGGGAGTGAAGTTGTGCATGTGCAGACTGAAAAATCTAGTATGAATGGGACACCATGTGAAGGTGATGTGTAACTGTTTCTCTAGCGGTGGGAAAAGCTATGGTCCCACTCTGCTATGATGTTAGGGTATGACTTCCCGCACTAACTTGTGGGAGCTACCTCTGGTGGTTCTCTATAAGGGTGAAATGGTATTGAGGTGAGGTATTGTCAAGGCCTCGTGATGATCTCTCGATCTGCGTGACTGAGGAATTGTGTAGGCTCGTCGAGTTGATTGTCTCTTATGGGTAAAGATTTAGATGGTGTCATGCCCACGGTTAAGGGCGGACATGGGATCTTACTCAAGTTAGTTCTATTTCAAAACCTTTGTGGGTGGGAAGAAAACTATCAGGCGGATGTAAACCTAGCTTTGGAAATTTTCCTGGAGAGACGTACTTCAACGTTGTTGATAAGGTAGAAGTAACCTAATGATCAAAATCTAGCATATGTGGATGGAACCATGTAATTGGTGGATGGAACCTACACTGCTATAAATACTGCACAATTTCAATCCCTTTAAAGCTTGTTTGTAAAACACTAAGTCATAGAAATTTTAATTATGGTTATTGCAAATGTCACTTTGAGCAAATAAAAGAACCCAAGCCATCCTTGTTTAGCCTTGCATCTATAATTATGTGCATTCTATGTGTTGGCTCGCGGAGCACAGTTGGTTGTGCTCACCTTTGCTCTTAACCCCCCTTCAGAGTCCGTGAACCAAGGCCACTATGTCCACTATGAGGACCAGGGCGATGAAGGCGATGAAGATGGTGGAAACTAGAGTAGCCTTTAATAGCCTTGCCTCTCACCTTAGTCTAGCCGACCAGGCTAACTTGTTGGTGGTTCCAATATTAGTCAAGTCTCTGGCTAATATTGGTAGCACCTAAGTTGTCTTAGTTGCTTGCCTGTGGTGGGTTGTACCCTACCACATTTGTCTATGCTTTTGCTTCCGCACTTTATGTAATGTAAACATTTGGCCTGATAGCCCTATTGTCAACTTGACCCGACGCAGTCTATTTGAACTCTAGTATTGTAATAGTATGCTATTTGTCATGTATGAAATGATCTAGCAATGTACCTGTGAGCACTATCCACTGATCCAGGGAATAGTAAGGTGAAATCATAGAGGATTTCGGAGTGGTAAAACCCAGGGTCCGACAGGGCTGGTATCAGAGCATACGGCTGTAGAAACCTTAGTTAAACTGGTCACATTCTAAGGCCTAAGTCCTATTTTCAAGAACTAAGAAAAACTTTGGCAAAATATAGTGTACTACTTACTTTACTTAACCCTCTTAGTTTCTTACTCTTCTATACTCTCTTTTGTATTTTAACCTATTCTAACCTCTTAGTGTTCAAAATTTTAGATGGCCAGAGCTTCGTTAGTCGGTCCATGGGATCACTTCTCCCATGGAGAGGACGACGGGGAGTTTATTGAACTCCTGCGACAGCTTTTGCAGTACCTAGGGAACAACCGCCAGCCCATCTTCAGGGGCAGGAGGACCCGGGTCTAGAACCGAGAGTTGTGGACCATGTAAGTTTTCCTCTATGCGTGGGATAGGGAGCTCAACTCCCACACCATCCCAGCCAAGCCCCCATGGATGCACCTGTCGGACTACATCTAGGACGTGACGCGTCTAGCAGCAGCCCACCTGATGAGGACATCACTTCTTCGGTTACACACAACACTCCTCCACTTGACATTCAAGGACCAATCACTAGAGCTCGCGGCCGACAATTGAATTTACAGGTGAGCTCGTTCCTAAGTACTTCTTTTTGTTCATTTGAGAATAGATTGCTACCTAATGATTTAATTATGATTAGGAACCATGGAGAGGACCTGGAAGTACTTGGAGAAGGGCTACGGGGCGCACAAGTCCAGCAAGGACGGTCGAATCATGTTGGAGGCCCAACTCAAACCGACTTCGAATCCAATTCGGAGTCCAGGACCAGTCCGCACTAAAACGGACGCCCAGATCGCATCCGGACTCCGTTTTGGACGTTCTACATATGTATGGAAAGCTGAGAAGACCACCTTTCCAATGGCTTTGGTCCCATGTCAAAATTCCTTCTGAGTCAACAGGAATCGTCAAAACAAGTGGGCGTTCAGAATCTGTCAGGGTGCTGCGCCACCGTCTTTTGGGCCGATCGGCTTTGTATCGTGTTGGAGCCCATTAGGGGCGCGTCCAGGGGTTTTGCACGCCCCTAACTCCTTTATATCCAGCCGCCACCCCCACCATTAGGGTTTGGGGTTTTGCTTAGATTGATTTGTCTTTGAACACATTCGCCGTTCATCGGTTTGTGAGACCCCAACTTTCGAGTGCTAAATCTATCCATCTGCAATTCAGTTGTGTTCTTCCTTGTTCTTGCTTGTGTTCTTCGATTCGCAGGCGAGGATTAGCCTTCTTGGCGAGGTCAACCGGGCTGCGCACGGTTGATAACCTGAGGAGACGTGGTGCTGCGATTGCGGGGTTCGGAACGTGTCGTTCGGAAGCCGGATCGATTTGTGTCGCGCCTCCACCAAATCGAACTTACCCAGAACCTGTTGGAAGATCGGGACCCCGTTCCCATCAAGTGGTAATCAGAGCTTCGGGTGTTCCTTCAGGTTCGCGTTACCCTCCTTTGTTGTTTTCGGTTTCATCCTAGAGTCCATGAAAAAGCCCTACAAAAAAATTGTAGTCATAGGTTGTTTCCTGTCCTAGACCTCGTTTAGCCTTTGCACAATTTGATTCCAGAGTCCGTAGTGTTGAGTTTGTGTCCTTAGTCGAGTTGTGTTGCTGGTTTAGATCGTGTTTTGTTTCGGGTTATCTTGCTTCCGCTACCTCTCATACAAACCCTAGCCGTCATCCATCGCGTATTCCACCCTCTGTTTTTTGTTTTCCCACCCATATCCCGCCCTCTGTTTGAATCTTCCTTCGCATCTCGTGATCACACAGCACCATCCCCCACTTTTCCCCGAGCTTCCGCCCCCAAATTCCACCGATTTCCTCCACTCAATTTCGTTTTCGGCCTCCACAGAAACCATAACTCGGAGGCTCAACTTCAAACGGCCGTAACTTTTGCATACAGACTCGAAATCAGGAGATTTTTTTTTTGAAATTGGGTGAAATTAAATTTTGCATCCGAAACCGACCTGACAACGTCGGGTTTCGGCGAATTTATTTTGCCCAAATTCGGCCTGGAAAGTGCAGTACTCGAGCTCCGAATTTGATTCACCGAATTTCCAGCACATTCATTATTTTCTGTAGGCCACACCTTACATTAGATTGAGGTGAAACTTTGTGTGGTTCCTATTTCTGTGCTCTGCTTTGTGAAAAAAATAACAGAAAAAAGAAACAAAAAAGAAAAATTTCGGCACCTGGTTTTGCCTGAGAGCAAAGGCACCTGAGTTCCGTGCCTAAAAGAAAAAAGAAAAAAAAAAGAAAAAAAAGAGAAAAAAAGAAAGAGCACAGTTTTAGGTGACAGAAATTCTTTTGTTTTGTGCTTATGCTGCATTAAGTCTCTCAGTGCCTGGCCATCTTTGTTGCTGTCTTTGCCTTACTATTCTGATCTTGACTCCTTGTTCATCATATCCTAACACTGATATAGGACACATTTAGGCCAGCAACTAGGACCAGTGCTTTGGACATTTATTCAGCATTACTATCTGTTATTGATTTGTGTTCCACTGACATATTTGGCCTTCCAAGCTCCATATATCTACTTCTGGATAGCACAGTTTTGACCCTTGCAATCGTACCCACGCTCGTCATGGTTTCACGAACCAGCCACCGGTTGTACCACCTGCTGCTTTGGTAAGAACACTTGTAAGAGCTTGGTAAGACACTTCCTTTGCGAGATCCCACTGCCCTTCATTTGTAGTTGATAGGGATAATCCTTTTGTTTTCCCTGTGTTTCCACTAACCATGGCAGGAGACGAAGGGGGCGAGACACCGGTCGATTTCAACGAGTGTGTTAGTCGCGGCCAGCTACAAGCTGCGCTCGACAAACAAAATGCTTCACTCGGCGCGAGAATGGACACCATCGTCGCCGCCATTGCCAAGTTGAACACCACGGAAGGCATTGAGCGGGTGGAGCGGCGGTTGGCTGACCTCACTGGTCGGTTGGACACATTGGAGGCACGCCTGCCACCTGTCAATGACGGCCATCGTCGTGATGATGACACAGTGTATGATGCGGATGGCAACATTGATCAGCGGGCGACACAAGATGCACGATTACGTCGGCGTCTTCAGCAAAACCGACATGGTATGGGAGGTAATAACCAGAACCGTCATGGTAACGATGACCCTTTTGCTAAAGTCAAGTTTACCATTCCATCTTTTGCTGGTCTTTATGATGCTGATATATATCTTGATTGGGAGATGACGGTAGAGCAGAAATTTAATTCTCACTTAGTTCCTGAACAACATAGAGTTAGACAAGCTACTAGTGAGTTTAAGGACTTTGCTATTATCTGGTGGAATGAACTAAGTAACATGCGCTTACAACCTAATACATGGGAACGGTTAAAAGAAGATATGCGTAATCGTTTTGTTCCTCCCACATATAAACTTGATTTGAGAAAAAAATTGCAGCGCTTAGAACAAGGTGATCGTTCTGTTCAGGACTATTATGCTGAGCTTCAAAAGGGTATGATGCGTTGTGGGGTTGTTGAGGACACAGATGATAAGATTTGTCGTTTCTACGGGGGGTTACGGCGTGAAATTCAGGACATTGTTGATTATAAAGAATTTACTACTGTCAACCAGTTGTTCCAGCTTGCTATGCTTGCAGAAAAAGAATTGCAGGGACGCAAGGAATCAGCGAAGGCACGCACTGAACGACCCTTCTACACGCCGCGAACGACTACATCGGCGGGACTGCCCAAGTCTTCTTCGAGTTTTCGTTCTCCTCCACCACCTGTGACCAAGATTGCAGCAGCGCCACCGAAGCCACCTTCCACGTCACGCTTTGCAGATGCTTCAAAAAATTCCTTGCAGGTTCCAGCCAAGAGTTCTTCTTCCGTGGCTTCAACGGGCCGCTCCTCCGACATTCAGTGCCACCACTGCCATGGGCTTGGTCATGTGCAGAAGAATTGCCCTAGCCAACGGGCATACATCGCCACAGAAGATGGAGGCTACATCAGCACTTCGGATGTTGAGGAGGATGATGATGTTGATGCTGCCTCGGACGAAACTGGCGGTGGTGATGACGACTTGGTCCTTGGTGGGGCGTCCACAGCGACGCTACGGAGCATCATTGTGCAGCGAGTCCTCAGCACACAGGTACAACAACCCGATAAGCTTCAACGCCATAATTTGTTTCAGACTTTCTTCGCAATCAAGAATCGGCGTGCACGTGTCATCATTGATGGAGGAAGCTGCAACAACTTGGTGAGTTCTGATTTGGTCAAGAAGCTTGGCTTGACCACGCGACCACATCCCCATCCATATCATATTCAGTGGTTAAATGATTCTGGAAAAGCTAAGGTAACACAAACATGCCGAGTCCATTTTTCCATTGGTGGGTATGTTGATCATGTTGATTGTGATGTGGTTCCCATGCAAGCATGCTCTCTTTTATTGGGTCGACCTTGGGAATTTGATAATGATGCTTTACACCATGGTAGTAGTAACAAATACACTTTTATGCATAAGGGAAAGAAAGTTACTTTACTGCCTTTGACCCCAGTTGAGATTATAGAGGCCAATAGGGAGAGAGTTGCTGCTTCTAATGATACAAAGGAACATGATAAATCTGAAAAACAGCAAGTAATCCATTTGAAAAATTCTGTTATGCTTGCCTCAAAATCAGACCTTGCTGAAATTGATGATGTTCATGATACATGCTATGCTTTTGTGTGCAAAGATGCCTTATTTTCTCTTGATAATATGCCTTGCACTTTGCCTGCTCCTGTCACTAACCTTTTGCAGGAGTTTAGAGATGTTTTCCCTGATGAGATACCTCCAGGACTTCCACCCATTCGAGGGATTGAGCACCAGATTGATTTGATCCCTGGAGCGAGTTTGCCAAACCGTGCGCCGTACAGGACCAATCCTGAAGAGACTAAGGAGATTCAGCGACAAGTCCAAGACCTTTTGGACCGTGGGTACGTACGTGAGAGCCTTAGTCCTTGTGCTGTTCCTGTTCTTTTGGTTCCCAAAAAAGATGGTTCTTGGCGTATGTGTGTAGATTGTAGAGCCATTAACAACATTACTATAAGGTATCGTCATCCTATTCCTAGGCTAGACGACATGCTTGATGAGTTGTGTGGTGCTATAATTTTCACAAAGATTGACTTGCGTAGTGGATACCACCAAATAAGAATGAAACTTGGCGATGAATGGAAAACTGCTTTTAAAACTAAGTTCGGCTTGTATGAGTGGTTAGTCATGCCTTTTGGGTTAACTAATGCACCTAGCACTTTCATGAGATTAATGAACGAGGTTTTACGTCCTTTCATTGGCAAATTTGTGGTCGTTTACTTTGATGATATCTTGATTTATAGCAAGTCCATGGATGAACATTTGAATCACTTACGTGCTGTTTTTAATGCTTTGAGAGATGCACGTTTGTTTGGTAACCTTGACAAGTGCACCTTTTGCACGGATCGAGTCTCTTTTCTTGGCTATGTTGTGACTCCACAGGGCATTGAGGTTGATAGAGCCAAGGTGGAGGCGATATGGAGTTGGCCCACGCCCACGACGGTCTCCCAAGTGCGGAGTTTTCTTGGCCTTGCAGGATTTTATCGCCGCTTTGTCAAAGAATTCAGCACCATTGCGACACCATTGATTGAGTTGACAAAGAAGGGCGTCGTGTTCCATTGGGGGCCATCACAAGAGGAGTCCTTTCATCTTTTGAAGGACAAGCTTACACATGCACCATTGCTCCAACTTCCGGATTTTGGTAAGACTTTTGAGCTCGAATGTGATGCTAGCGGAATTGGTATTGGTGGTGTTTTGATGCAAGAAGGCAAACCTGTTGCCTACTTTAGTGAAAAATTGAATGGTCCTGCTCTTAATTATTCCACGTATGATAAAGAATTGTATGCTCTTGTTCGTTCTTTAGAGACGTGGCAACACTATTTATGGCCTAAAGAATTTGTCATTCATTCCGATCATGAATCACTTAAGCATATTCGTAGTCAAACCAATTTGAATCGTAGACATGCTAAGTGGGTTGAATTTATTGAATCTTTTCCTTATGTCATTAAACACAAGAAAGGGAAGGATAATGTGATTGCTGATGCTTTGTCTCGACGCTATACCATGTTGTCTCAACTTGATTGTCGCATTTTTGGTCTTGAAACTATTAAAGGACAATATGCTTTTGATGCTGATTTTAAGGATGTGTTGTTGCATTGTAAAGAGGGACAAGCATGGAATAAATTCATGATCAATGATGGGTATTTGTTTAGAGCTAACCGCCTATGCATTCCAGTTGGATCCGTTCGTCTTTTGTTGTTGCAGGAGGCGCATGGAGGCGGTTTGATGGGACATTTTGGTGCTAAGAAGACAGAGGATGTTCTGGCCACACACTTCTTTTGGCCAAAGATGAGGCGAGATGTTGAGCGGTTTGTTGCTCGCTGCACTACATGTCAAAAAGCTAAGTCTCGCTTGAATCCACATGGTTTATATATGCCTCTTCCTGTTCCTTCTATTCCGTGGGCAGATATTTCTATGGACTTTGTTTTAGGATTGCCCAGGACTAAGAGGGGGAGGGATAGCATTTTTGTTGTTGTGGATCGCTTTTCTAAGATGGCTCACTTTATACCATGTCATAAAACCGATGATGCCGTTCATATTGCTGACCTCTTTTTCAAAGAGATAGTTCGTTTGCATGGTATGCCTTCTACTATTGTTTCAGATCGTGATGTCAAGTTCTTGAGTCACTTTTGGCGTACTCTATGGAACAAGTTGGGTACAAAGTTGTTGTTCTCTACAACATGTCACCCACAAACTGATGGCCAAACTGAGGTGGTGAACCGCACATTGTCTACCATGTTGAGAGCTATTTTGAAGAACAATTTGAAGCTGTGGGAAGAGTGTTTGCCGCATGTTGAGTTCGCATATAATCGAGCGGAACACTCCACCACCAAGGTAAGTCCTTTTCAGGTAGTGTATGGATTCAATCCCCGTGCCCCTATTGATATTTTACCTTTGCCTACTAGTGAGAGAGTTCATAATGATGCTAAGGCGCGTGCTGATTTTATTGTCAAAATGCATGAGACTACTAAGGCCAACATTGAAAAAATGAATGACAAATATAGGATTGCTGGTAGTAAAGGTAGAAAGGAAGTTAAACTTGAACCGGGTGATTTTGTTTGGTTGCACTTGAGAAAGGATAGATTTCCTGAGTTAAGAAAATCAAAATTGATGCCTAGAGCTGCTGGTCCTTTTAAGATAGTTGAGAAGATAAATGATAATGCATATACACTTGAGTTGCCTCCCGAGTTTGGGGTTAGTCCCACCTTTAACATTTCAGATTTGAAACCATACTTGGGAGATGAAGATGAGGCTGAGTTGAGGACAACTCCGCTTCAAGAGGGGGAGGATGATGAGGACATCACTTCTTCGGTTACACACAACACTCCTCCACTTGACATTCAAGGACCAATCACTAGAGCTCGCGGCCGACAATTGAATTTACAGGTGAGCTCGTTCCTAAGTACTTCTTTTTGTTCATTTGAGAATAGATTGCTACCTAATGATTTAATTATGATTAGGAACCATGGAGAGGACCTGGAAGTACTTGGAGAAGGGCTACGGGGCGCACAAGTCCAGCAAGGACGGTCGAATCATGTTGGAGGCCCAACTCAAACCGACTTCGAATCCAATTCGGAGTCC
Organism: Dendrocalamus latiflorus; assembly: GCA_017311315.1. Lineage (NCBI taxonomy): Eukaryota > Viridiplantae > Streptophyta > Magnoliopsida > Poales > Poaceae > Dendrocalamus > Dendrocalamus latiflorus. The sequence goes on along the minus strand of CM029652.1, from coordinate 35,982,784 downwards.
AGGACCAGTCCGCACTAAAACGGACGCCCAGATCGCATCCGGACTCCGTTTTGGACGTTCTACATATGTATGGAAAGCTGAGAAGACCACCTTTCCAATGGCTTTGGTCCCATGTCAAAATTCCTTCTGAGTCAACAGGAATCGTCAAAACAAGTGGGCGTTCAGAATCTGTCAGGGTGCTGCGCCACCGTCTTTTGGGCCGATCGGCTTTGTATCGTGTTGGAGCCCATTAGGGGCGCGTCCAGGGGTTTTGCACGCCCCTAACTCCTTTATATCCAGCCGCCACCCCCACCATTAGGGTTTGGGGTTTTGCTTAGATTGATTTGTCTTTGAACACATTCGCCGTTCATCGGTTTGTGAGACCCCAACTTTCGAGTGCTAAATCTATCCATCTGCAATTCAGTTGTGTTCTTCCTTGTTCTTGCTTGTGTTCTTCGATTCGCAGGCGAGGATTAGCCTTCTTGGCGAGGTCAACCGGGCTGCGCACGGTTGATAACCTGAGGAGACGTGGTGCTGCGATTGCGGGGTTCGGAACGTGTCGTTCGGAAGCCGGATCGATTTGTGTCGCGCCTCCACCAAATCGAACTTACCCAGAACCTGTTGGAAGATCGGGACCCCGTTCCCATCACCACCTATTGAAAGAATCTAGGCCCCTAAAATGGTTTTGGTAAGTAATGAATTTATGTGAATATGGGACTAACGTGTTTAATGAGTGTTTAAAGATTAAGTTCATATGTGGTTGATAAGATGCAAGCCAAAGGATAAATGTGAAGACCTGAGAGACCATGTGGAGGTCATCCCGTGTGAATGATGAGTAATTGACATCGGTTTAGGAAAGTCGAGTTTGGTTTGGGTGGTTCGGACCATGTCGTTGCGTGATGCAATGGACTCGGTCGGACTTGGTCAAACTTAGTCGTATGGGTTTAGGATGCATATTCCTTTGATTCGACAGGTTTGGACTTCATCATGGGTAAGCATGATGTGTTTATGATATTTACACTTTCATGTATCGAGCGGTGCTATTTGATGTGTTTCTTGTCTGTGTGACTGCAGGACGTCGAGACGGAGTCGTGGTGAGACACAGAGGACTGGACTAGGCGCAGGTGGCGCTGAGGTCAAAACAGTCAGGAGGTGTCGAAGACGACGTGGACTCGAGGTGGTTGCGAGGCGTGCAAGGCAAGGAACGCGGAAGCTTCCCGAAAGGTGCAGGAGGGGCGAATCGGGAATTTCGCGAGGCTGCACAAGTGGGAGACGGTTCCGTTCGGGTATAGCAGGCGTAACGGGTTGGAGACCCGTTAGCCAAGGCTATAAATAGGTGGAGGGGCTGCATGCCCTCAACATGGAATTTGGAGGGAATTAGGGTTAGCTCTAGTCAAAAAAGGCTTTGGGAGGTTGGTTTTTCCTTTGCTCTTTAGTGGGTGAGAGTTGGTAGGAGAGGCAGAGTTCTGTTGAGGCTTGTCTCCCTTCGTAGCTTCCTCTCTCTATGAGCATGTGAGTTCTTGGGTGTTCTTGAGTCTTGGAGAGGGAGATGGAGAGGGAGAGGATGGATTGAGGAGTATGTAATCAATCATCCCTATTCTAATGTCCATGCGTATGGGGACGTATCTGTAATCGTTTGACTGATTGGAATGGAAATTTGAAATTTCTCCCTGCTCCTGTTTCCTTTCGATGCCTCTGTGCTTGATTTCTTGATTTTGTGTTTTCTAGTTGTTTCTTGTTGGGAAGCCCCAAAATGGGTTGCTCTAGGTTGGGATGTTACTCCAAGATCATTTGATCGAATTCCCATGAGCTAACTCCATTTTAATCTCAGATTTTCTCTCTTGCCCTCCTCTCTTCTTCTTTTGTGATTTCTAGGGTTTGAGATAGTTTTGGATTCCTTTTGAGAGAAGGCCTGATTTTTGGTCTGAGAAATCCTCTTGCTATTGCTAACATATTTGCAAAATCTTATTAGCAAAGGATTTGAGACCATGGAGTAATTTGAGTTTTTGGCTCTCTCTCTCTGAAATTTGCAGTCATTTCTAGGGTTTTGGGTTAGATTTTGATTCCCTTTATGTGATGGCATGATTTTCGGTCTGGAGTGGCCCATGGGTATTCCTAACATATTTGCAAAGTATCATGGCCATGGGATCAAAGACTGTGGGAATCTAAGTTTTTGTTTATGCCTCTGTAAGTTTTCAGTTTTTGTCCAAATCTGAAATTTGTGGTCTTGTGTTGGATTTCCTTGATCTTCTAGACTCCTTGGGCTATTATAGTCATTACCTTACTATTCTGGGCCAAGGGGATCAAGGAGTAACCCCTATTTGAACTGGTATTCAAAGTCTGAAAAAAGAAAACTGCATTCCTGTTGCCTAATTTTCAGTACTCCTCTCGGCCAGCTCCTGTTTAGTTTCAGCACTCTGCCGTGGCAACAGTTTTTCGCTGTTTCTTCTACCGTGGCAACATTTTCTCCCGATTTTCATTGTCGTGGTAGCTCTTCATTGCCGTGGTAGCTCTTCATTGCCGTGACAGATTTTCTTGCCGTGGCAGCACCTTCCTCCAGTTTCCTTGCCGTGGCAATGAACTTCTTCAGTTTTTGTGCCGGGTCCAGTTTCAGCAGCAACAGCTAGTCCTCTCAGGTTTTTTTTCCTGCCGTGGCAGCATTTCTTGCTATTGTCTTTGCCGTGGCAGCTAATTTCCTTGCCGTGGTAACAAATCTTGCTGATCCTCTGCCGTGACAACTTTTATTGCTGTTTCTTTGCCATGGCAATGAATGTCTTCAGTTTCCTTGCCGTGACAAATTCATTTCTTTGTTGAGTTGAGATTCTCGTGAATACTTTGGGGGTGGAATTTTTTTTAAAGACGACATTCACCCCCCCCCCCCTCTGTCACTGTTTTCGATCCAACAAGACCAAAAATGGCTCAAGGCAAAGGTATACTTAGAATAGGATACCTTTTATTTTTACCGGTCTTAGGAGAAAAGGTGCAAGACCGGATTATAGGGTAAATAATTGTACCACAAAGAGGGATCATGACAAGTAGCTATAGCAAAATTTATGTGCCATTTGGATCGAACTAGGAGCATGCATTCCTTAAAAATCTGTTTTAAAAGCAAATCTGTGCTCTGTCTAGAAGAGCGGTAGTACCGCAGATTTCAACGTCGGAACTACCGCTAAGCGGAAGTTCCGCAGGCAAAATCGGTACTACCAACGATCGGAAGCTCTGAAATCTGAGCGGAGCCTTTTCCAGAGAGCACCCTCCGGATTCATTTGAGATTTCGCGAGATCAGAAGTACCGGCGATTTCAACGCCAGAACTACCGCTGGGTGCGGTAGTTCCGCTGTCTGGAGCGGTACTTCCGGAGCCTGGAAGCTCCGGAGGATGAGCGGAGCCTTTTTTTCCAAAGAGCACCAAGTTTGGGGAGTTTTGGGGTTCGGCCCAAGCGGTAGTACCGCACTGACTTTGTGGAACTACCGCAGAGTGGTAGTACCGGATTTTACAACGGCAGTAGTACCACGCCGACTTTCCAACGGTCACTGCAGCGCCTCTGACATAGCCGTTCTACCGCGCCAGAAAGGGGAGCGGAACTACCGGCCATAGGCCGGCGGTAGTTCCGCTCGCCCTAAATTTTCTGGAATTTGTTCCAAACGGCTAGTTTTGGTTGGTGAGGGGTATAAATACCCGTACCACTGCTCAAGGACTGCAAGAAGAGACTCATTGAACATTTCTTGAGCATAGAGCATTCATTTCACCCCTTGTTTTCACTTTGTACATTAAATTTGAGGTGGTTGAGCAAATAGTGCATTGCATTCATTAGTTGATCCTTTAGCACTCATTTGCAATCAAGTGAAGCCCTCGTTTATTACTCTTGGTGCTTGCCGGCACCTGGACGATTGGGTGGAGGACTGATCGGTGATCTTCTCAAAGAAGATTGTGAGAAGACCCAACGTTCATGTAAAAGTTGGGGCTCACCTACCTGGAGCGGGGAAGAGCTACCTCTAGTGATCGAGGTGTTTCGGCTTAATTCGTGGAGTCGGTCCAATTTGTTCGGGCTAACCTCAACGTGGACTAGGGAAACCGGCAAGTTTCCAATCACCACAGTAAAAATATTGATTGTGTACATCTCTCGCTTGTTTTCTTCTAGCTCTTATTTGTTAGTATTATTGTGATCATTTGCTTGATATAGAGCTAGTATTGTTGCTTACTTGACTAGAATTTATAGACTTAATTGCTTTACATTCTTGCTAGATAAAGTTTCTAGAAAATTGTCTAGGAGAAGAAAAAATTTAAAAACCTCCTATTCACCCCCACTCTAGTCGGTATCCTTGATCCTACACCTATGCCAAGTGCATGAGAAGAGGCTGTAACAGCTCCCTTTCTCCCACTTCCCTCGCATATGCTTGGGGGAGTATCTTCTAGAGTGCCTAGATGCCTGGTGTAAGATCAAGGATAACCGACTAGAGGGGGTGAATGGGAGGTTTTAAAATTCTCTTCTCTTTTAATTAATTCTTTACAATTTTAATATAGCAAGAGTATAGAGCACTTAAAGCCTACACAATTCTAGTCAAGTTGAGAATCAACAATAGTACTAACTAAAATAAATGATCACCGAGAGATTAATAAACAAGAGCTAAAAGAAACAAGAGAGAAACAAGTACACTCGATGTTTTACCGTGGTGTTCGGAAACTTGCCGGTTTCCCCAAATCCACGTTGAGGTTAGCCCAAACGACTTGGACCGGCTCCACGAATTAAGCCGAAGCACCTCGAATGCACTAGTGGTAGCTCTTTCCCGCTCCGGGTAGGTGAGCTCCAACCTTCACACGCACACCGGGCCTTCTCACAAGCTTCTTTGAGAAGATCACCAATCAATCTCCACCGAGTCGTCCAAGTGCCAGCAAACACCAAGAGTAACAAATCACCAGCTTCTTGGGTGATTTCTTCTTGTTATCCTTCTTTGTAGGACATTGAGAGACGATGTGCCCCTTCTCATCACACTAATAGCAACGAATGTTGCTATAGCGCTTGTTGGATGTGTAAGAGTGTCCCTCCTTTGATTTTTCATGACTACTGCTTCGGTTTGAGCGCCTTCTCATAAAGTTGTTCATTCTTCTTACTAGAAGAGCCAACTCTTCCTCGGAATCCTCCTCATCATCTTCGGACTCCTTGCTTACTACCGCCTTAGCCTTGAAAGCGGTAATCTTCTTGCCGTTGGAGGAGGATTGCTCCAAGAGCTCCACCTTATCTTTCTTGTACAACTCATTTGTGATGAGGTTGCCCAAGAGTTGTGCCGGTATCATTCTTGTCAACTCGGGTGAGTTGAGGAAGAGAGTCACCAATGTTTCATACTTTTCCAGCAATGCCCTAAACATTTTCCTTACAACATCAACATCGGAAAGGTTAGTACCGAGGCCCTTGAGCTAATTCACAATGTTGTTGAGTCGTGAGTACATCTCATTTATGTCCTCATGAGGCAACATTGTGAGTATCTCATATTTGATCTGAAGTCTATGCAATTTGGCTTCTTTAACCGTGGACGTCCCTTCATGAATTTCGGAAAGGGTTGTCCAAATAGCATGAGCAGTTTCCAAATTTCTCACCCTATTGAACTCGTCTGCGTTTAAACCTCAAAATAGTGCATTCATGGCTTGGGCATCTAAATGAGCGTTACGCCCATCTTGTTCCGTAGGGTGCAATGGATCAAGAGGCATGACATAGCCCTCATTTACGATTTTTCAAATATTCGGACTCATGGCCTTAAGATATATTGACATTCTATTTTTCCAATAAGCATAATTTGATCCATCAAAAAAAAGGTGCCTTTCCTATAGCAAACCCCTCGCTAGCCATCCTTTCTCTCTGGACGCTTAAGTCTAATAGTAAGAGACCAAACTCTGATACCACTTGTAGGATCAAAGATAACCGACTAGAGGGGGTGAATAGGAGGTTTTAAAATTCTCTTCTCTTTTAATTAATTCTTTACTATTTTAATATAGCAAGAGTATAGAGCACTTAAAGCCTACACAATTCTAGTCAAGTTGAGAATCAACAATAGTACTAACTCAAATAAATGATCACTGAGAGATTAATAAACAAGAGCTAAAAGAAACAAGAGAGAAACAAGTACACTCGATGTTTTACCGTGGTGTTCAAAAACTTGCCGGTTCCCCTAATCCATGTTGAGGTTAGCCCAAACGAATTAGACCGTCTCCACGAATTAAGCCGAAGCACCTCGAATCCGCTAGTGGTAGCTCTTTCCCGCTCCGGGTAGGTGAGCTCCAACCTTCACACGCACACCGGACCTTCTCACAAGTTTCTTTGAGAAGATCACTGGTCAATCTCCACCAAGTCGTCCAGGTGCTGGCAAACACCAAGAGTAACAAATCACCAGCTTCACTTAATCGCAATCAAGTGCCAAAGGATCAAACTATTGAATGCAATGCACTTTTTGGCTCAACCACCTCAATTGAATGCACAAGGAGTAAATGAGGTGTGGAGTGAATGCTCAATGCTCAAAGATGTTCAATGGGGTCTCTTACTTCTGTCCTTGAGCAGTGGTACGAGTATTTATACCCTTACCAACCAAATCTAGCCGTTAGGAACAATTTTCAGAAAAAATCAGGGTGAGCGGAAGTACCGTAGGCCAAGGGCCAATACTTCCGCTCTGGCTCTGGTGCAATAGAATGGCTATGTCAGAGCCTCTGAACTAGTCGTTTGAAAGTCGGTGCGGAACTACCGCCATTATAAATCCGATACTTCTGCTTTGCGGTAGTTCTGGGCAGTTGGCGCGGTAGTACCGCTTGGGCCGAAACCAAAAGTTGGCGCTCTCTGGAAAAAAGGTTCCGCCCTTGCCTCCGGAGCTTCCGTGCTCCGAAAGTACCATTTTGGACAATGGAACTATTGCTCGAACGGTAGTTTCGGCATTAAAACTCCGGTACTTCTGGATTTCGCAAACTTTAAAATCACCTGGAGGGTGCTCTCTGGAAAAAAGGTTCCACTCGGATTTTCGAAGCTTCCGGGCGCCGGAAGTACTGCTCAGGAATGCAGAACTTCCGCTCTGCGGTAGTTCCGTCATTAAAATTCCAGTACTTCTGTTTTTCTAGACAGAGCACAGATTTAACTTTTAAACTTGATTTTCAAAGAATGCATGATCCTAATTTGATCCAAATGGCACAAGAATTATGCTATCAAGCTACTTGCCATGATCCCTCTTTATGGTACGACATTTAGCCTATAATCCGGTCTTCCACCCTTTCTCCTAAGACCGGTAAAAATAAAAGAGGGTCCTAGTCTAAGTATACCTTCACCTTGAACCACTTTCGATCTTCATATTGATCCTTGGAATGCATCTTGTCATCCACTTAAGGACTTAACCTTTTAAACACTCATCAAACACATTAGTCCCATATTCACATAAATTCATTAATTACCAAAACCATTTTTAGGAGCCTAGATGCTTTCACCTAGGTGGATGACCCCCGGTTGTCGCACCAGATCCACCTGACACAGTCAATGGTAGTCACCTACACCCACGCTCTACAGGAGATTGGGCAGCTGCGGACACTCCTGACATCCAGCTACAAGCACTCAAACATTCTCCGTGCCCAGCTCACCAGCTGCTAGGCCATCCTCTAGGTGGCAGATCGTGAGAGGATTGCCACCGAGGTTGGGCTGGAGTGCCTTCGGTCTATGGCTACATACCCCTACCTTTGCCACCATCAGTACAAGCACCAGCGCCAACGCCAGCACCAATACAAGCTCTGACTCAACGCCAGGGACCCCACACCTTGCTCACAGCGTGTAAGAGCATGCGCCCACCACCGAAGAATGACCTTGGAGGACCCAGCAGGGAGTGTCGTCTCTCCTGTTCCTATTCTCACCCCTAGTCTCCTAGTGGCAGCTCAAGCCCCTCCCATTCCTATTCTCGCTTCTAGTCTCCCAGCATCAGTCGGAGCCGTTCCTGTTCCCGCTCCCAAGGGGACTGCAGCTTCTATGGCCAGAGCCACTCCCTGGAGGAGTAGTCTGTTGTAGATTAGGCAGCAACACTTGCTAGGTAGTCTTTTGGATTGCATGCACTTCTTTCTCTCCAATTGTACCCCCTTATGTACCCAGCTTAGTAAACGTTGTGTATCCAGTGTCATGACTTGACATAGCCTATATGCCATGTCTAGTAGTCATGTAACACTTAGCTCCCTACTGTAATGAACTATCTTAGACCTTATGCTTTTCATTGCATTGCTTGTCTTATTTAAATTGGTTTTTTCTACTGTGCTAGTAGAGGGGGATAGTGAACCCTCATATATATTTTCTCCCTCTTTTCTGGCCATAAAAAGGCTTAGTTGTTTCCAAATGGTGCCCAGCAAAGCTGCTGCCCGTGGTAGGGGTCAAGCTTTAGTAACCCCAGCCCATGGAGGAGGTCGAACTCTAGAAACCCCAGCTCATGGAAGAGGATGTGGCCGTGGTCAGAACCTGCCACCACCACCACCAGGACCCCTGACCATGGCACAAGTGATGGCGCAACAAACATAAATCCTCCACGCAATGTTTACCAGTCAATAAGCAGGGGCAGCCAGCCGCAACTCAAAGCTAGCTGATTTCTTGAGGATCAGACCATTAACCTTCTCCTCAGCCAATGAGCCTCTAGAAGCAGAAGATTGGCTGTGTGATACCAAGAAGAAGCTTAGATTGCCCGTTGCACCAAAGAAGATAAGGTGGACTTCGCCACCCACCAACTCAAGGGTGCTGCAGCAGCATGGTGGGAAAACTATCTTGCCTGCCGTGGGAAAGAGAGTCCCCTAGGAGATGATTCAGAAGAAGAAGAGGAAGTAGAGGCAGGAGATGAGACCCCAGCAGCTGGCGCTTAGCAAGGAGGTCAGCAAGAGGAGCAGGCGACTGAAGAGGATAACGCTGAGGAAGAAGAGGAGACGCCACCAGTCAAGTCTATCATCACCTGGGTTGAATTAAGGTTGCCTTCTGACAAAACTTTGTGCCAACAGGCATCATGAGAATGAAGAAGAGTGAGTTTCGAAACTTGAAGCAGGGAACTATGTCCGTTAGTGTTGGAATAGTCCCACATTGGTTATGGAAGGGTAAAGGACCTAACTTAAAAGTGGGGGGAGTTCCTCACCTCATTGGCTAGTTTTTGAGGTGATAAGGCCCTTACGATCCAACAAGTGGTATCACAGCCCGGTTCTAATATCTCTGGCCCAATGGACACTAGTGTGTGAACGCCTGATGGACTGTGACTCTGAGGGACCGTCAGTGTGTACGGTGAAGGGACCCTAAGGGACGGTCGGTGTACGGTGAAAGGGCGGTGAAAGGCTGAGGGACACCAATGTGTGAAGGGGGAGATTGTTGGAATAGTCCCACATTGGTTGTGGAAGGGCAAAGGACCTAACTTAAAAGTGGGGGGAGTTACTCACCTCATTGGCTAGCTTTTGGGGTGAGAAGGCCCTTACGATCCAACAAGAATTGTTGGAATAGTCTCACATTGGTTGTGGAAGGGCAAAGGACCTAACTTAAAAGTGGGGGAGTTTCTCACCTCATTGGCTAGCTTTTGGGGTGAGAAGACCCTTACGATCCAACAAGTGATATCAGAAGGCTCTGCAAAGTACTCAAAGCAGCCAGCAACATCATCCATGTCCCATGCCGATTCATCAAAAGGCTCTACAAAGTACTCAAATTTAGCAACAGCTTTAGCTAAATCATCATAAGAAGGTTCTACCTCATTGTAGTTCTCGCTGTCAAGATCATCATTGTCGGTGGAGCTTTTGCTACTTGCCAATAGACACAACCCAATTAAATCTTTCTTGCCTTTGGGAGTATCATCCTCGCTGTCCATGTCCACATCACTCAAATTAATTTGCTCAAGAGCCGAAAGAACACGATGCACCACCTTGCGATTCATATAGCCCTTCTTTTTATTCTTCCTTTTTTCATCCTCTTCCCTTGCGAAGTGAGTTGGGGGTATGTCATCCAATAGGATTATTCTGAGGGGGAGCTTGCTGTTTAAAAATTTCAGAAGCTTTGTTTATTATCCTTATCAAATAACTCATCAAATCCAAGTCATTGAAACAAATTGAGTAGTAGAGCTCTTTTTATCATATTTATCCATATGCTGTGTAGCTTTGATCGCGACTTGTTATAATTAAATTGCTACATTTGAATTAAAATTATGACATGGCGGAATACTTTGATTAGATTAATTATATTTATTACTTTGCGATGTCCATCGAAAAGGATTAGCTCGATTGTGAGTCTTATTTTAACTCTTGGCTATGAGGCTCGCATGTTTCATGTTCCAACTTTTATGATCACTCAATTTGGCATGTTATTAAAAAAAGAGTATATAAAGAAAAAATTAAAAAGATGTATGCTTCAAGCATGCCATGGTGAACCAAAAGAAAAAACACAAAAGTGCGCAAAATGAAAAAGAAGTATGCTTCAAGCATGCCACCATCAAAAAAAAGGAAGAAGAAAAGTATGTCATTATGAAAAGAAGTATGCTACAAGCATGCCACATGCCTAAGAATTGAGTATGGAGCGATAAGTTGTTACATGAGACTATTAGCTCGCTTAGAGTTAAGATTTGCTTCACTTTTAGGCTTTGACTTTTCATTGTGATATTTCATTGTGCTCGTTATAATTAATCTGGTCATTGTTGTGATGCCTGTCATGGATATAAAATCGCTTAATCATAATGACAGACTTGTTTTGACTTTGCTATATGATATATGGCTTTATATGATCTAGATAGCTCTACTCAAAAATATGACTTGGTTGCTTTATTAAACCAATGCAACGTGACTTGGATAATCTATAAAGCTTCTAGATTTTTATTGTCATTGCTCTTTCTTAGATTTATTCTTATTCACTGAAATTTCTTGATGATTACATTGCCAAAGGGGGACAGATATTTGAGAGATTGGAGAGTTTTTGGAGAAATTAAAATTACTTCTCTTGTGTTGAGGGGGAGAGTTTGAAAGTTTGGCTTCGGTTCTTCACTTAGATTTGTTGGAAGTCATGTTAATTTAATATGTTGTCAATATATTGATCAAGGGAGAGATTGTTAGACCATGTGGCCAGGTTTAGGTTATTTTAGATGATGAATAATTGACAACGTTGGTTATGGTATTACTTATGGTATGTTGCTTCTTTATATGCTTGTGATAGCATGGTGATATGATAATGTTGCATGATACGCTCATGTGAGGTATTGTGCGGATTGACTTGAGTCAAGTCGTGGACTTGTGCTCGTACGCGGTTGCATGTTTATTCATGTGCAGGTGTTGCTTGAGGCGGATCATGGTCGATGACGGGACTGAAACTAGGTTCGGGTGGAACTGAGGTTTCGGGACTAAGTTCAGGGAGGAACTGAGGTCCTATCGGTCAAGGATGGCATGCGGGATGTTCAGGCTAGAGAACAATGCATATGGAGATGATGCGTGGAGAAGATACAGGAGGTGCGGTTCTGGAGGCTTCGACACGTGGAAGGCTGAAAAAAATCAGAAGCGTAAAAAGAATTAAAAAACCCATGTTATGAAGGGTTTTGGGTCCCTTAAAAAGTAGTGGGCCAAAAAGCCTAGTTGAGGTAAAAAGGCCCAGGTCTAGTTGGATGAGATGGATTAGAATTCTAAGTAGAGTTTGAATAGGATTCTGAGTTAGATTAGGATTCTAAGTTGAGATTGAATAGGATTCGTAGAAGGCTAGCTTTTGGGGTGAGAAGGCCCTTACGATCCAACAGTTAGTGAGTACCTCACATGATTCAATCAACTAGCTCGTTATGCCCCAAAGGATGTGGCTGATCAAGAAGAGAAGATTGATCATTTCTTAGAATGGATGCATGAAGAGATGAGAGCGCAACTGATTATGCACAATCATCCTAGCTTCCACCACTTGGTTAATAAGGCCCTCGTCCTAGAAAATGAGAGGAGAATCCTAGAAGCCATCCGTAAAAGGAAGTGGACAGCTCAAAGACCCCAGGGCAGTTTGCCATCCAAGCCAGTGTTGATGAGGCAAGGGGGTCCCGATCTTCCGCTAGGATGATAACATCAAATTGGAGGAAAACGACTTTGACGATGCAGGCTTCTAACTGGCCATGACCAGAATATCAAGTAATCGCTAAACCACACTCCAAATCGTTATCAACCATGTCAAGAATACGGTTGACCTGACCATGAAGGTCTATTCCTACATGCAACTAGATAAAATGATTTCTTTCACTTCACAATCCTAAATAATTCGATTAGGAGTTAGTACATAAAGATTGAATTTCATTTCTTCAATTTGTTCTCCTCTTCTAAGTTTATAGCTTTCATGCTAGCTTCATCGATGTTACCCACCAAATAAAAAGCTTGTTCAGGCAGGCCGTCTAATTCTCCGGGATTATGGCAAGAGATGAGATCACACCACTTACCGAAACCCTAGCCACCCCAAAAGCCCTACTGTGCACACTAGTGCTAGCACATCAGTGCATGGCGTTCCATCCCTAAATATGCGGACTTTGGTAGAGGCACTGTTACGACTGCAGCACCGATCGAGACGATCAGAGGAGATGATACGGGGAGGGGTCCCGATCTTCTCAGTAAGGAACCGTGGATAGTTGATGTGAAGTAGACGATGTCGCTAGTTGAACACTCGTGCCAATGCACGAACCTTCAACTCTTCGGAATACGCCCAAAACACACCGGGTAATTGTTTGTCGCGAGACCACAAACGACGAACGCCAAGTTCTCAATTCCCAATGGAACGACGGCTTGACCTTGAATTTCAGAACGAACAATGGATCGCCTAGTTCTCTCTCAAAGTCCTCGTATGAACTCTGGTGTTGAAAGAACAAGCAATAGCTATGTTTCAATTTTATGCATAAAATTGGTATCCCCAAAAGGCTGCCAATACAAGGCTTATATAGCCCCTTGGGACGTCCATATGGTCCCCAAACCAAGTACAACTCAACCCTATATGGTTTTGGATACGAACTCTCACAAAAAGGAAACTATATTTTTCACCCATCATATTGTTTCGGTCATAACTTTTTATCCGTGATGAATTTGAAGGTGGGACCAGATCCATTGCGTAGCCCTTAAATTATCTTTCCAACGAGTACAAGAACACCTAAATCGGACTCCGTTTGTGAAAGTTATGGCCTTTTTAGTAACTGCCTGTCAGGCTGTCCCGAACCGAATCCGAATTGAATCCTGAGTTGAATCCGAGTTTGAATTGGGTTGAGCACGTGGGAAGTCCGAATTTGGCTTGAAAGTCTTATCCAAAACTTGTAGTTTAAGTCCTTGGTTTTAAGTCCTTGGGCTCCTCCCTTTTGTTCTCCCAAGTCTTCATATGAGTCATACCTAAGAATACATAAAGTACTAGCATGAGGTAGTATTCTAAGTTCATCATCAATTAAAGGAAACTCTTTAAGAAACAAAAGCACATGTTTATTTAAACACTTGGCTCTTGCCCTCGTCATTGGGCCCTCTGGTTCTTGGTTATTCTCATGCATGCTTGGAGTGAAAGATGTATATGTAATAGGGATGTCCTCATCAGTATGTGCATGACCACCAATAGGAGAAGATGTATAAGTATTAGGGATGTCCTCATCATCCTCTTCTAAGTTTATAGCTTTCGTGCTAGCTTCATCGATGTTACCCACCAAATAAAAAGCATGTTCAGGCAGGCCGTCTAATTCTCTGGGATTATGGGAAGAGATGAGATCACACCACTTACCGAAACCCTAGCCACCCCAAAAGCCCTACTGTGCGCACTAGTGCTAGCACATCAGTGCATGGTGTTCCATCCATAAATATGTGGACTTTGGTAGAGGCACTATTACGACTGCAGCACCGATCGAGACGATCAGAGGAGAAGACAATTGGTTCATAGAGATCGACTATCATTAGAGAACGATCGGCTTCTGAAGATTACTTTCTAAAGACGTTGGACGATCGACTACTTCCACTACACCGACGCAAGCTACGTTGAACCGGGCTACTTCAACTCTTCTTCCACTATACTGCGCGTCTAGTGGTAACGATCTATGATCTCTTACTTATATAGCTTTCTAGTTTATGTGATAGAAATTTTAATTTGAGTTAGTATAGCCCAACCATAATCCTTCAGATCATTAGCCTTTCATCTGATCATTTCGCACTGAACCCCTGGCAGTCAGTAGCAAAAGTAAGTTCAGCTATTCAGGTGTTATGAACCTTAGTTCATAACGGGTAAACACCACCAAGAAGATGGCCGGATGGCGTCGGCGTAGGGAGAGAGGAGAGACTATAGACTAGGAAGACTTTGCTATTATTCTCCTTCATGACAATAGCATGCGGTAGCCCCTTTATATAGATGACTCCTCCTAACAGATCGAATCTAATTCCAATCCTATCTCTAATAATATGGAAACACATATCATATCTCTAATTATATCTCTAACAATGGAAACTAATCTCTAACTCAAATAGAAACCAATCTCTAATTCCTAATAATAACCCTGCTGGGTCCAAGGCCCACGCCTATAACACTACACCCCTCCCGGACATGCAGCTCGTCCTCGAGCTGCTAGGCGGCGGTCATGACGCCAATGGAAGACCTCCGATGCCGGTGTAGAAGACGACGATGGCGGGGTCCCGTAGCGGATGGAAACAACCGGCCAGATCCAAGCGGAATAAGGCTAAACGAAGTGTAGCGCCTTTGGGTACATAATGCCTGCAAAAATAAGCTTTTTTCTTTTTTTAATTTTTTTATTTTTTAAAATATTTTTTATTTTTATTTTTTTATTTTTATTTTATTTTATTTTGCTTGCCCTAACTAACCGGTCGGTTTAAAACCGACCGAGACCCATCGAACGCATCCGGTCAAAAAGGGCGACCGAAAGAGCGGCGGCGCACGGCGCGGATCGGCGGCGACGGCGGCTCCGGCGAAGCAGCGGCCTGGCGATCGACGGCGCAAAGCGGCCGGCAGAGCGGCTGCGACGGTGGCCCAGGCGGAGGTGGCCCGGGCTGCGGCGGCGGCTCAGGCGGAGGCGGACCGACCGGCGGCGGTTGCGCGGGCGGAGACGACCCGGGCGGAGGCGGAGCGAGCGGCGGCGGCTGCACAGGCGCAGGCGGACAGGCCGGCTGTTGTTCACCGGCAACCGAGGACAGCGAGGGTCTTCGATCCGGCGGCTATGAGCTGGCCCCTTCCTGCCGGGCCGGAGGCGGCGCGAAGAAGCCGGGGACGTCCGGATCTGGAGCGGAGGTGGCCGGATCCGGACGCGTCGTGGCTGATGACAGCCCGATCGCACGTAGAGGTCGTCGGTAGAGCGACGGCGGCTCCGGGCGGAACAGCGGCCTGGCGGCGGCCGACGCAGAGAGCGAGGCGACGCGGAGAGCAGACGGCCGCTGGCGAACGGAAGTTTACCGGCGGCGACCGAAGGCATCTCAGTGGCGTCGACCGCCGCCGTTCGACGGCGGGTGAGGCGCTGAACGGGGACGCCGGAACAAGAGCTGCGGCGACCGCGACAATGGTTGAGGCTCTGGAAGGAGACGCTGCAGCGATGCAATCCCCTTGGCTTGGAGCTGATGCAGCCGGTGGGGCATAGCCGGCGGCTAAACTCCCCCTGGATTCAAGTGCTGTAATCCTGGCGTTGGTTGCGATGCTCTGCAGCGTCAAATCTGCAATCTGGGACTTCATCTCGGCCTACTGCTGCATGATCTCAGCCATCTGCTTCTGGATTGCTTTAAACACTGCTCTCACGAAATTGGCCTCCTCGCCGGAAACCATGGTAGCAGAAGTCGTGGGAAGGGATCGACTGCTCTGATACCAAGTTGTTATGAACCTTAGTTCATAACGGGTAAACACCACCAAGAAGATGGCCGGATGGCGCCGGCGTAGGGAGAGAGGAGAGACTATAGACTAGGAAGACTTTGTTATTATTCTCCTTCATGACAATAGCATGCGGTAGCCCCTTTATATAGATGGCTCCTCCTAACAGATCGAATCTAATTCCAATCCTATCTCTAATAATATGGAAACCCATATCATATCTCTAATTATATCTCTAACAATGGAAACTAATCTCTAACTCAAATAGAAACCAATCTCTAATTCCTAATAATAACCCGGCTGGGCCCAAGGCCCACGTCTATAACATCAGGCGTCAACAGTGGGGCAGGGACCTGCTTCTTCCGCCCTTTGTTCATCCTGCAAGAAAGCAATGGGTATAAATGGTAACCACACGGAAAACATAAACTCAGACAAGCAAATTGTGATGGCCATTGGTACGACATCCAGTGAATCAGCTAATGCTTATCTCATCTTCATTCATATCTTGTCATCTACTTAAAACAATTTTTTAAACCAGGATGACAACACCACTTCAACAATTGCCTCAAAGAGAAACTGAACTTGAAGCTTTACGTGAAGAACAGGCAGCTAAGATCAAGGAGGTGAGCATGTTGGTAAGTAGTGTGATGAATTAAATACTATACATGCTTCAAACAATTATTTCTGTTTCCTTGACATTTTCCTCTGTTAAACTGCAGATTGACCAATATAGGAAGGGCTCAGAAGATTGTCAAGATTCAGATGTTGTTACACCTACAAAGGAACTAACCAACGAACGCAAGATCGGTGAACAATGAGAGGGAAGAACTTCTTAGGTGGTGTTTGGTTCAACTCTGTTAACGTCAATGGAATGGGAATGGGTTTACAGGATAATTGGTGGGTGTCATGAGTTCTTTCTTAATTTGTTTCGTTGTGGTGGGGAATGGTTTTAAATCCCTTTACACTGTTTGGTTGAGACAGTGGTATCAGGATGAATGTTTTTATCTACCCTACTCTATAATTCACCAAAATTTGCTTTACTAAATCCACCCTCTCAACCACCCCCACAGTCATGCCTAATCTAAGTCCACCCAGATTTGTGTACCAAAGGGTTCCAACTTTATACAAATGAATGGCCTGGATCTCTCCTCAAGCCTTTTTCTCTTACTCATTGAAGATCCTAAGGTCAAAATTATTTGGATCATGCACATCATTCAGAACCCCACCCCGCGATACCGTCTCCACCCCCGAAACCCGTGCGTCCGTTCTCCGCCCATTCATTCGGTCATTCGCATATCCGGCTCTCCGCCCCCCTCTCGCACGGTCCACGGCCCGCCTGCAGATCCGCCGCCTCCTCCGCCCCCCGCCCGGCCGCCGGCCTTCTCCTCCGCCCCGCTCGCCCGCCGCCCTGTGCCCCGCTCGCCTCAGCCCTCCGCGGCTCCGCCTCGCCCAGATCCGCCGTCGCACCCGCCGCTGGCCGCCTCCTCCGCGCCCCCCCCCCACCCGGCCGCCGGCTTTCTCCTCCGCCCTGCTCGCCCAGATCTAATCCGCTCGCCCGCCGCGTTCTGCTCCACGGCCTCGTTGGCCGACCTCGCCTCCCGCATCGCCTCCCACCTCTCCCTTCCCCCCCCCCTCCCATCCTTCGACTACGCCGCCGCGCTCGACCGCGCCGTGCGTTTCAGGTATGGGGTTCCGTGCGGAGGATGGTGAGAAGGGTGGCGTGTTCGAGGAGATCTACAAGGAGGAGGCGGCGTCCTCCCCCGCGCCGGGAAAGGCGGCACTGGCCGGCAACGACGAGCTGTGGACGCTGCGTGTGGAGGAGGAGAAGGATGATCCTTTCGCCGCGGTCGTGCTTCAGGAGGGGATTGAGGGGATCGGAGGTGAGGATGGTGGGCTCGTTGAGATCGATGCGGGGGGAGATGAAGATGCGGAGCGGCAGCGGCTGGAGAACAAGGCGAGAGAGCAAGAGCTGATGGAGACTCTCACAGATGATGGAGATGAAGATGCCTTGCTTTCTTGTCAATTTGTGGTTCTTCGGTTTTCTTCTTGCAATTTAGTATGGTGCTTGCTTCAAAAAAAAGTTGATATGTCCTCAACATAGCAATTGTCATTTGTCCTTTGCTCCTAGCAAGCACAAAGTTCTATTTTACCTACTATGTTCATTTTATTTGTTTTAATGCTTTTCCTCTTTGATCAGTGCTGCTTTCTTTTATCTTTTTAGGACCAATAATCGTTCCATCACCAACAGGTCTGTCTCTCTAATTAATTTTCTTCTTTTGTCAGATTCCATTGATTATTGATTTGGAGCATCATGTTAGTACAGATTATGAGGGAAGAACTAGACAAAATATACGGTGTATATAATGGGTGAAAAAATGTATTCATTTTTCCTTTTACTTATCTTTTGGGTCGATAGCTTGATGCTACACATTTCATGATTATCTGATTCTGAAAGTTAATAAGCTTAATGCAGTCATTCCATTTCTCTTCTTTCTTCTAATTAAACTGTTATCATTACAATCTTTGTTCTTTTCCATCCCGAACCCTCCCTCCCCTTCGCTGTCGCGGCCTCGGTAGAGAGAGAGAGCGCGCAGCGAGAGAGAGCTCCAGGAGAGGGCAGCGAGATGGTGCAATGGCTGACCTACCGGAAGCGGCATAGCTACGCCACCAAGTCCAGTGGCTCCTGCGATTGCTCGTTCTTTTGGCTAATCTTTTCGGAGTGGGTTTTTGCAGTTCATATTAACAGTTGGATTGCACAAATGTTCTCTTTTGGGAGGTTAGCACGGATTTCTCAGTTTTAACTTTTGAGGATAATACTGCAGAATTTCTGAAGGTTGATTCGGAATGTCAAACTTCAAACTTGCTTTATTGTCTTAGTAAAGAAAATTTGTTCAAAAACTCATGAAACTTCTTAGGAAATTACTGTTGTGGATTGTTTGGTTGGTCAATGGGTGAATGAGAAATCATATTAACTCGCTTGCCCTTACTTAACCTCACATGTTGCTTTGAGCTGGTGGTCAAGTGGTTATAATTCATAACTGTTGTTGGATTGTGCCAGCATAAACTCTAAATTCCATGTGTGACTAAATATTAGAGTGATTCGCCACTATTAGAAACTGAAAGTATTGTAGTATGATAAAAAAAATGCATGTTTTCTCATTAACGTTTAAGCTTTATTGCCTGATTGATTGTTCACAGGAACCGCATTAGCCACAACCATAGCTGCAATCCAAATGTGTTTCTCCAGTTTGTTATTCGTAGCAATGAGGATGAATCATATCCTCACTTGATGGTGTTTGCCATGGAGACCATCCCACCTATGCAGGAGCTGAACATCGATTATGGCATGGATTAGGATTCATTAGAGGGATTAATGAGAAGTTGACTGGATGCCGAAGCGACATTCTGAATCAGATGCACTGTCCTTTCTGGATAGTGTAGGTGAGGAAGTTTCTTTTTTGGGTTGCCATATATTGCTTTCATTTTGCTGTAGGTTGCACCCTTCAGATTGTTATAGTCTGAAACAGGGGGGAAACCCTAGCTGTTCACATTTCTCTTGGTAGTTTTTTTGGTTGCTAGTAATCTTTTTGTTGGTGGTGTAGCAGATTCTAGGGCTTACTAGCAGAAAATATGCTTAATCTTTAACTGGTGTTGTAGAGTTGTACTGATATGGTTGGCACAAACAGCTTTATATTTATGAACTGTGTTCTGCACAATAATCTTTCTGGACCATAGTTTTTTTCCTGCTGAATCGTATATCTCTTCCACCTTATTTTTGGCTTTATTACGATGTACAAAACATTCAAATCATAGCCCGGAAACATACACAAACCAGGAACCTGATTGTTGAGTTGGTCCTAAAACCTACTTCATGAGTAAAGGTGGTATGGATTTATGTACGAAAGCTAGGGCTTAATTTTATCTTGTTTTATATTATATTTCGTGGGGATTGTATGGATTTATGAACGAGAGCTGTGGCGAGAGATGAAAACACGGTGAATTGGTCGGTTTTAGTTTTTGCTTGTGCTGTACTTGTAACCTGAGTTTTGCAAATAAATACGAGTTGCTAAATTGTCCCCAAGCCATCTTGAGATCCAGGAGGACGCAGCTGTTCAACTATTCAAATTAATGTTGTAGTTTGATTATTCAAATTCAGTTTTATTTTCTGTCAAATTGCATTGCAAATGAATTTTGGACAAGCGGTGGTCGGGTCGCGAATTTGCCAATTTGCCCATAAGGAGTTGAGTTTATTTTGATTGGGAGGCTTTGTCAGTTTGCAGACTGCATGTTGCTACTATATCAGCAGTCTTAGTGGAAGCATTTTCTTTCCTTCGATTAAAAACATTTTGATGTTCACTTATTGTTCTATTGCATTTCAACTTCTATGTTGACCATGCTTTTCTCTGCTATTGTATTTTCTGCTACAGCCCGCCCCAACAACATTTGCCGAGGTTTTCCAGTGCATGTTTGATTACATAGATAGGCTCTTTGTCATGGTTCGCCCTCGGAAGCTTTTGTACATGGCCATTGGTACGTATTCCATCTATCTGTTATGGAGGGAATTCTGTTGCTACTCTTTTCTGTCTGTCTGTTCTAATGTTGTAGGAACTGATGGAGTTCATATATTCATATATACTTGATTACTGGTAGAAATTAGGAATGCTATGTATAGTTACTCTTTTACTAGGTGGGTGTCATTATGCAGAACACTGAATACCTTGTCATAATGTAACCTATGTAAGGTTTTATGCCTTCGTTGAACTTTGTTCTGATATATATACTCATATGACAGTCATGCTCGTCATTTGGAATAGACATCCTCTTCTCTGAATCTGTGGCAACATAATTCCTATACTTGTTAAGCTTTCCTTTGACTAGGGTATTGTCTCTGATGACATATTATTGTTAAGTTTGATTGTTTCTTGTTCATATTTTGTATTGTCATACAACGGTTTTACAGATGGTGTGGCTCCTCGTGCTAAGATGAACCAGCAGCGCTCTAGACGATTCAGAGCTGCAAAAGATGCAGCTGATGCGGTAGTATTCTACTGGAATTATCTTTCTTTATTCAGTATATGATTATTGTTACTATATATGGACAGTTGCAACCATTTATATTTGTACTCACTGCTCATTATTGTTCTATCGCCAGGCTGCTGAAGAAGAAAGGCTGCGTGAAGAGTTTGAGAAGGAAGGCAGAAAGCTTCCTCCAAAACAGCAATCACAAACCTGTGATTCTAATGTTATTACTCCAGGGACAGAGTTTATGGCTGTTCTATCAGTTGCTTTGCAGTACTACATCCATCTCAGGTTGAATTACGATCCTGGATGGAAACAGATTAAAGTAAGCATGACTTAGCACCAATTTTGAGTTTTTGTTTTGGGCGTTGATTTTTGTTAGCATGTTCCATCATATGCCCTTCTGGTTGGGAAAGGCTACATATTGGTGTTGGAAAGACTAAGTATGAAGAATTCATGTGTGCTCTGATTAAATTATTTTGAAGGTTATTCTTTCTGATGCCAATGTTCCTGGTGAAGGGGAACATAAAATTATGTCCTATATTCGTGGCCAACGGAATCTCTCTGGATTTAACCCAAATACCCGTCATTGCCTGTATGGCCTGGTATGTTCTGTGTACTTAATGTTTTATCTTTTATTGGACAATATTTCGTCTGTTGGCTCTGCTGATGCATAACTTTATATACTCATAAATGCAGGATGCAGATCTGATCATGTTAGCTTTAGCAACACACGAAGTACACTTCTCCATACTGAGAGAGGTTAGCTCTCCTCAAAATGTGGAATTTACGTGTTTCACTACAAATAAATGTTACTGCCTTATGCTAAGATAAACAAATTGGTTTCGTATGTTTTCCTGTTGTCCATGTTACTTTTTTAAAAAAACTTTCTCAAAATTTATAAGTTTTATCTTTCTTTGAAAGCTGGGTTCTTCCTTATCCATATTTCTTTAAAGTTAGGCCTTGAAGGCTTATTTGCGTACACTATTTTTTGCAGGTGGTTTTTACACCTGGACAGCAGGACAAATGCTTCTTGTGTGGTCAGGTGGGACATCTAGCAGCAAATTGTGAAGGAAAGGCAAAAAGAAAAGGTGGGGAGTTTGATGAGAAGGGTGAAGCTATTGTTCCAAAAAAAACCTTACCAGGTAATAACGATCTATTTCTTTTCTTGAACTTGTGGTATAATGAGTATATTCCATTGATATACTGACGGACTTATTTTCATTTTGTATTGCTCCACTCTTGTGCCTAAACAGTTCTTGAATATATGGACCCTCCGGGAGTACTTAGAATATGAGTTCAGAATGCCAAATCCACCTTTCCAGATTGATTTTGAACGCATTGTTGATGATTTCATCTTCATGTGCTTTTTTGTTGGCAATGATTTTCTTCCACATATGCCGACACTAGAGATTCGTGAGGTTTGTTTCCTGTTTTCTAATTTAATGTTTTACTGAATATCTAATTTCAGTCATAGGCCCTTCCAATTCTTGAATATGATGAGTTTGAAGGCTATGGCTCTTTTGATTGACTATAGGTGAGATATCTGTTAATGGTCCGTCGATGACTCAATACCAATTGTGATATCCATGATTTTTGTTAGTAAGCTACTAATGAAATAATGTGAGTTTAGAATTTATGGTAACGTTTAAATAAAATCCGTTGCAAAGCACGGGCACCTTACTATAATTATATTATCTCCCGCTCCGCTCCGCTCCCCTCCCCCACACCTTGCACGGCAGCTCCCACCCCCCGCCGGCGCGTCGCACGGCACCCACCCGCGCTGCCCCCATGGCAGCCGCCTCGCTCCTCGAAGCCACCCGCTTCCTCTCCCTGCCCCTCCCGCTCCCGCCACACCGGGGCCTCCTCCTCAAGCCCCCTCCCCGCCTGCGCGCCGCCCCTCCACGCCCACGGCGACCGCCCCACCCTCACCTCTCTCGCGCCGCAACGCCCTGCGCCAAGGCGCCCTAGCGGTGCCCTCATGGAGGCCCTCAAGAAGTCCCTACTCGACTCACTCGCCGCGCTCGCCACGCTCAAGAAGCCCGCGCTGGCGCACCTACTCGCCGGCGCGCTGCTCGCAGCCACCGGGCCCCACCACACACCTATTTTCTTACTGTGTTTCATATTTCTTTATGTGACAAAAATATTTGTTTTCTTTGTAGCCTCAAGTTTAAACAATGTGGAGATGGAGAAAGTCGTCGGTGGGTGAGTCCAATGATGTTGTCGCCTCCTCAAAGGATCAGTCGTTATGTGACATTCATTATGTGACAAAAATGTTTGGTTATACAATATATGAGACGTGAATCTTAATGAATCTGATTGTTCATTTTATTTTTTACAAATTTATCTTGTTTTGTATTTTATCGTAGCGTTAGCACGGGCACACTACTAGTGTAGATAAGGATCCAGCACTTCGTGTACACATTTGCTAGATGAAGCTAACCAACCTTTCATGTGCGTTTGAAACAATCCGCAGTGTACATCCCTATGCAGTGCTAATTAACAATCTTTTTCTAAATATCATGCAGGTTTAAAACTCACAGAAGTCAAAACTGCAAAGAAATGTTTAGAACTTCAAGTGCAAATTATACTGATCAGTCGTCATAAATCACAGTCGTGCATGCTATGTTATAATCAATGTAGCACGGACACTTAGCAAAACAGCCGTATCCGTGTCCGACACCGTGTCGGACACGGATACGACACGGACACGTATTCGACACGTGTCAGAGACGTATCGGCCGATTTTAGAATTAATTTTAATTAGTAAAATTCTCGACACGTGTCGGGCACATTAAATACATGAATCGGACTCGGCCTGGACACAGCCGGCCCGCCTAGGACACGGCCGGCCCAGGCCCATAACGCACGCCGTGCGTGCCCTAACCCTACGCACGCATCACACGCACAAGCGGCCAAGTGCGTTATTCCCCATCGGCCTCGCGCTGCGCCGCTTGTCCTCATCGTCCACATCGGCCGCCGCCGCCCGCTCTCGCTCCCGCACCTCGCCGCCGCCAGTCGGCTTCCTCCCCAAGTGTCGTCGGCTTCTTCCCCAAGCGCCACCCACCGGCTTCTTCCCCAAGCGCCACCCGCCGGCTTCTTCCCCACACGCCGCCGGATTCGTCCCCGCGCGCCGCTAGATTTCTCACCAAGCGCCGTCGGCTTCTTCCCCAAGCGCCGCCCGTCGGCTTCCTCCCCAAGCGCCGTCGGCTTCTTCCCCACTCGCCGCCGGATTCGTCCACGCGCGCCCCCGAGGTATCATCTGCCCCTTCTCTGTTCAGTACTTCAGCATTTAGCCCCTCTGCTTCTTGGCACATCAGAAGCATGTAGCCAAGGAATTTTGTTATTATGGGTGAAGCAGAAATCCTAAGGAATTCTGCCCTAAGTGTAGTGCTTGGAATAGTCCTAGTAATCATCTGATCCATACTCAAGCATTGTTCCTTGAATGCTAGTAATCCAATTTTTCTTGTTCTTCATTGCTGATTTCAGTTTATCAATAGTCTCTTGTCTCTCAATCTCTGCCCATATTTCAAGCCAGTCTGGCTGATCACAGAAGACAGAGAACACTGAGATCCTCTGCCAATTGTCATCATCCTTCACTGAAAGTAGCAGTCCTGTACTTGAGATCAAATCTTGAGTTTGCTTATCAAAAGATATCATCTGGTCAACGTGGTTAAGCCAGTTCAGCATTTCCTCCCCCTTCTCTATTCAGTACTTCAGCATTTAGGCATTTAGCAAACTTGTGCTTGATAAGTTTACAATTTACATTATTGCAGTTTAATAAGCATGTGGAAACATAAAAAATAATATATATATATATATATATATATATATATATATATATATATATATATAGGGAACGTATCTAGTGCTAATGCACTATTCGGTGCTAACATGTGAACTCCGCGTGTGGACCATCGGATGCACCTCAAACGGCCTAGATCCTTGAAGGTGGAAGCACCCAATCCACTTAAACGTTTTTGCAAACAACACCCTACCGGTTCGCACTGTTTTTTCCTCCCCGCCTCCCCGTTCCCCTCAGCGCGACGCCTGACATCCTCGTCGCCTGATCTGCCGCTCACGCCCTCCTCGCGCGACGGTGCCTGTCTCCCTCGCGACCCGACGTTCCGCGCCGTTTGGAATCACCCCGTGCCATCCCGCGCCGTTTGGAATCACCCCACGCCGTCCCGCGCGAGCTACCTAATTGTGCCATCCCGCGTCCCGTTTGCAATCAGATCTAGCGATCTGTCTGTGTGGAGATACATCCGATTCAGGTACAGCACTATTTTTTTTGCATGCATGTCCCGCGCGAGCATCCAGATTGGGTACAACACTTTTGTTTTTTGCTCCGTTTTTTGCTGATCTTCAACTCATTCCGATTTAGACCTCAATTCAATTTTTCTTGTTCGGGTAAAGCTAAAAAGTCCACTGACAAAGGTAACTTCGCTAAAAAGCTTGCCGGATGCAGACTATATTCATATATTGTCATCAAGGTTGGCCAGACCAATGAATCAGATGTTAGTTTTTGTGACAGTAGAATAAATTGCAGAACAGTAGATGATCTGATAGACAAACAATTAAATTACAAGATGAACCTCAGACAATTAGTGATCACAAATTTTGAAAAGATCCAACCAGATCATAACAAACGAGAGGTTGGCAGAATCTGATCTAGACTTTCAGATGGGATGCAGTCAATTATCTGCATCAATTATCTGTGTCATATTATGTTTGGAAATGTATGTTTAGCAAATATTACATACATACAAAAAGGAACTTCTTGTAAGTTGCTGCCATTGTTACCCCATGACCATTGCCCAGTCAAAACAACATGCCATAATTTGGTCCCATGACCATTGCCCACTCCAGGACCATGCCAGAAAATTTCTCCCTGTTGCACACACACTGATTTCAACTCGGTTATTAAGCAAGCATATAGTCATGCTTCTTGTTTCTAGCACACCCGAATCCCCTGCCTGCTGCATACAACAAATTGCTTCAAGCTTACATTTTTCAGAAAAAAAAGTTCAAGACATACACCGCGTTGCTAAGGCCTGAACGCATACAACTGTAAATGGTGAGCTCGACTTAATTATATAAGACTATTTGCACTTACAAGTTTACATCTGGCATGTATCTCTAACAAACATTTTCACGCTCGTTAAGAAGAACTAATATTGGTAAAGCTTCAGATCCAATTTATGTGGCACAAACCAGTAACCTCAACATTACACAGTAACCTCAACAAGATTCAGATCCTATGAGTCATGCATCGATGACTGATGAATGAACATGAGTAAAGAGAGGATACAACGGCTGCCTGGGGGTCCTTGATTGACTTCACAATATCAACGGCTTCCTGGTTCTTCATTACCTTCATTCAGCAAAGGTGTAGGTTTAGGAACTGATTTGCAAACATATTTTTAAGAACTGTATTCTCAAATACAGGTGAATCACCCTGGAAACAGAATCATACGATAAACAAACAAGAAACTAGAAGATGTACAACTCTAACTAACTGCTGGAAACAGAATCATACGATAAACAAACAAACAAGAAGCAGCAAACATATTTTTGGGATCTTGTTTAACCTTTTTGGGGTGGGAGCAGCAGAGGAGGGCATTGCCGACGACACTGCTGGGAAGGTGCGGAGGGAGGCGGCGGGGAGGCTGGTGAGTTCGGATCCGGTGGCATCGTCCACCAGCAGAGTTAGATCCAGCAGTATGGAGGCTGGGGAGGTCGGATCTGGGCGCCGTTCTCGTCTCCGGTGACAGGATCCGGTCATCTTCCTCGACAGGCACCAAGAGGGAGCGCGGAGGAGGGCAGCGGCGGAGGGGCTCGGCGCGGAGGGGCAGCGACGCTGGGAGATTGCAGACGGCGTGGAACGGCGCGGGGAGATTGCAGACGGCGCGGATCCTGGTCTTCGCGCGAGGGATTACAGGCGCCGTCGCGCGAGGAGGGCGTGAGCGGCAGATCAGGCGACGAGGATGTCAGGCGTCGCGCTGAGGGGAACGGGGAGGAAAAAACAGTGCGAACCGGTAGGGTGTTGTTTGCAAAAACGTTTAAGTGGATTGGGTGCTTCCACCTTCAAGGATCTAAGCCGTTTGAGGTGCATCCGATGGTCCACACGTGAAGTTCACATGTTAGCACCGAATAGTGCATTAGCACTAGATACGTTCTCATATATATATATATATAATTTATTATTTAAATATATATAGCCGTGCCGCTGTATCGGTCTTTTTGGGAAAATGGCGAATTCCCGTGTCGGTGTCGTATTGACGTATCCGAGTCCGTGCTACATAGGTTATAATGGGGAGTTATAAACTCTCAGCAACTGAAACTCCAAAGAACTGGCTACCACTTGGGGTCAAAAGTCGCCATTTTGTTCCAAAACAACCACTAGTCACCAATGTGATAACTTTGGAAGTTGATCTGAGTTTACAATTAATAGAAATAGCTCCTCATCTTCTGTTTGCTTCATCTAGCAAAAGCATAAAAGAAGTTTAGACGTGAGTAAAAGTCTGACGAGTACTAATATTAACAAAAAAAACATTTCAAATGAACATCTAGCAAAGCATAAAAACAATTTCTTTTTTGCTGGCTGCTAGTACTACTAACAGAGTCTGGTAGTAACTATCATACTCGATTTTTGCTACCTTCGCTCATCGTAAACCTAAAAATAAAGGGTTATTGCAAAGAGCCCCCTTTAAGTGAACACTCCATATCAGAGAATGGTGACTGCGCTACACCACCATAGTTCTATTTGTACTGCTCTTGATAGAAAAAGAGCATCACAATTAAAAAAAGGATGATGGGAGCAATGTCACAACATGGTCCAGTTTGTGTCATGAAAATATAATTTAATGGTAAAAACACATTCTTCCTAAATCAGCAAATAGGCAATGGCTCAGGTTATCAATTTTTCCTATTTGGAAAGGAAAAACAGTAAATTTAACTTACCACTAAGCATCTTCAGCACATACTCTCTCTTTAAAGTTTCTGGAAGTGCAAGAAGCATATGCATCTAGTCCGATGATCTCGCAACTATGCTGGCAACATTGACAATTTCTGTTCCAATGAAGCCAAGCTTAAGCAATTCAGCTATTACCTTTTCTTTCAATTTCTGTTGAGGCTCCTCTTGCATTGCTTTGTCTTGCATCACAACTTCACGCTCCATTGCTGCTGCCATTGAGCCAACATGATGAGCAAAACTCTTGTTGACCATGCACATCGTGAAATATAGCTAGAAAGGGTCACTTATTCAGACTCCTTCCTTTTTGCATTGTCTTTATTCCGTCTCTTCGAGCTTGATGTTGTATCGACAGGGTGGTTGTCCACAGATCGTGTAGGCGTTTCTTTGAACATCCTGTCTTCTTCATCCCCTTTCTCATTACCAATCTCAGCAAAAATTTCATTCTCCAAGTTACCCTTCTGCACCTTCTCTGGTGGCAATGTCCTTCCTATAAATGAGGAAATTGATAATATACCCTTCAACTACATGGAAATCTAGCATATACCCTCCTCTAGTTTGTAATTGAGAAAATACCCTCTCTTAGTCTAGCTTCTTGACCAAACACCCTTTTTCTACTCTTTTGTATAGCTGAACAATATTGCTTCGTATTGTAGCATATGTACCAATACTACCGCGTCGCCCGGTGCCAGGCTGTTCATTGCCAGCCTCGACCGCCATGTCGCCTAAGGTCCGGCCGCGTACTGCCTGCCCTTGGCCTCCTCACCGTGGCGCCCCGCCTAGCCCGCGGCCGCCGCGTCACTCTTCACTGGCCCGCGGCCACCGCGTCGTCGTCGCCTGCCCAGGAGCTTCCCAAAAATATCTCAGCGCAAACTCACAAAGGGAAAAGGGGATCGGAGTGACAACACCCAACCCCACTCCTGTCCACTTTCTCACCCAACCGCAAGACCGAAAGCGACGGGAGCGAATCAAGGCGGCGAAGACAGGGGGCCGACCAGGAGCGGAAGGGACGACCAGGGGCGGCGACAGCAACCGCAGCGGCAAGGAGCAGAACCGCAAGCCGTGAGCCATCCCCGGGACCGTCCAGTAGCATTCGAGCACAAGCCATCCACAACCGCCAGCCATTCCAGCCCAGTTCACCCGAACAATACCCGACACCGGTAGAGGTAAATCACAACCAGCAAGTACATTCTCAACACACATGCACAACTTGAACATCAAACCATCAAGCACAATGAAGTGCTAGGGAACCACACCATACATATCAACGCTAGAGAAGTAGAGTAAAGGGGGAAGGAGTGAGCTCACCGTAGATGGAAGCGGCGGCGGCGTGCTACCACCGGCACAGTCACAGCCGGCGGCCACGGCGCACTCCCCCGGCTAAGTGCGGAGTGGGGGAAAGACGCTGCGGGGAGGCGGCGCAGAGGGGAGGCGCGTCGGTGGGGGCGACGCGGAAGGAGGCGGCATAGAGGGAGGCGCCGACGGCGGCAAAGTCGGACGGCGACTCGAGGGCTAGGCGGGGCGCCACGGTGAGGAGGCCATGGGCAGGCAGTACGCGGCCGGACCTTAGGCGACATGGCGGTCGAGGCTGGCGATGAACAGCCGGGCACCGGGCGACGCGGTAGTATTGGTACATATGCTACAATACGAAGCAATATTGTCCAGCTATACAAAAGAGTAGAAAAAGGGTGTTTGGTCAAGAAGCTAGACTAAGAGAGGGTATTTTCTCAATTACAAACTAGAGGAGGGTATATGCTAGATTTCCATGTAGTTGAAGGGTATATTATCAATTTCCTCCCTATAAATAGTAGCCAGTGTTTCAAAGTAAGAGAATGGAACACCATATAGACCCTTGGCCTCATTGTGATCATACATAAAACAAATAAGTTGAATAGGAATGATATAGCAAAGAGAGCAACCACTAGTAAAGTTGAAGCGATTTACCTTACAATGAGCATCATATTGATGTTGCTCACATCGAAGCATTTTCTTGTCCGTTGAGGCGAGGAAGCAACAATAACAGGATCGCTTACACCTCGATTTGGATTGGAATCAGATGTGAATTGGGCCGTGATCCGATTACATGGTATCGGAATACAGCCCACACGAACTAAACAGGATTTAAGGGAGTCAGTTCCCATTGAAATCGGATTGCAGCCAAAATCTACCAACCAAACACAATCTTAGCGAGATTCAGAGGCTGAAGGATCAACTAAAACGCCACTCAGATGGATCGACAAATGATAGCCTTCTAGACCAGATAAGGA
Organism: Dendrocalamus latiflorus; assembly: GCA_017311315.1. Classification (NCBI taxonomy): domain Eukaryota; kingdom Viridiplantae; phylum Streptophyta; class Magnoliopsida; order Poales; family Poaceae; genus Dendrocalamus; species Dendrocalamus latiflorus. The sequence goes on along the minus strand of CM029652.1, from coordinate 35,952,754 downwards.
ATTGCAGCACAGATCAGGAGTACGAGCTAGATAAGGAAAGGCAGAAATGGATGGAGTCCGAGAGCAAACGGATATCCCTCACTGAAGAACTAAGGGTTGACCTAGAATCAAACAGGATGCTTGCAGAGAAGATGGAGATGGAACTCTGCAATGAGAAGAAGTGCACAGCAGAGCTGGATGATGCCCTCCAACGAGCCATCCATGGCCATGCCAGGATAATTGTACACTAAGCCGAGCTTCAGGAGATGTACAACGATCTTCTTGAAAGGCACAGACGAGTGATGGAAGGGATCTCTGAGGTAAAGAGGGCAGCTTCCAAAGCAGGCAGAAAGGGCTGAGGGACGGCTTTCGCCACTGCCCTTGCTGCAGAGCTTTCCCCTGTGAGGATTGACGGAGAAAGGAGATGGCGCAGCTGAAAGAACAGAACAGAAGGAGGCATCCACAGAAGAAAAGGTTAGTTCAAAAGCAGTGAGTTGAACAAAGTGTTGTGCAGTGCTACTACTACGATTATAGGAATAACAAGTCGACTTGGTTTGCAGGAGAGGAGTGCGACTATGCTGCAAGAGAATGAGAAGATCAAGAAACAGTTGAAGAAGATGAAGCAGCAGCACGAAATAGAGATGGAGACGATGAAGCACTACCTTGCGGAGAGCCGGCTGCTGGAGTCGGCATTGGGGGGATTCTACCGCCACAAGAGCGAGGACGCGCCGGACTACTCCCTTGTTCCGTCCACATGCGAGGATGATCAATCTTTGCGGATTGAGGATTGTACAATAGAAGAAAGTGCTGTCCAGAATTAGTTCATTTGCCTGTCTTTGTTTAAAGAAACTAAGGAGACATACATAAACATATACACACAGCTGCGCTATTCTACGCCTATGCGCACTGTACGCTTCAAAAAGTTACTATCGTGTGCGTGCGAAGTTACTGTCAATTGTAACACGACTGGTAGTTACTCTATATATATTTGACAGGAATTTTCCGGTGCATATTTTATACCTGCACGCAGAATAGTAATATATATATATATATATATATATATATATATATATATATATATATATATATATATATATATATATATATATATATATATATATATATATATATATATAAGACGCTGAAATGGGGCACCAAATCTCCCTGCCTTTGGATTGCTTTTAAATACGTGCAAGTGCAATGATATATAATATATCAGGATGGAAAGTCTTAATCATGAATGAAACGTCTTAATCGTGGATGAAAAGTCTCAATCACACTAACACGCATCTAAAAGCAATCCAAAGGCATGGAGACTTGGTGCCCAGACACCATGATGCCCCTGTTATTTATACTCTATATATATATATATATATATATATATATATATATATATATATATATATATATATATATATATATATATATATATATATATATATATATATTTGAGATACCAGTGGAACCTGCAGTATCAATCATGCTAAAATTCAACTGTAAAACCATATGTGTCCGACGATATAAATGTTATTTGTTTCATAAAAATATTGCTTCCATTGCATAATAGAATGCCTTCACAGTAAGTCCACACCCAAAATTGGGTCTCGTGAATCAGGAGCGATGATGACGTTTCTACGAAAAGTGAAAGACGCAAGAGAAACAAGAGAGAGTTCTTGAAAAGAGCTTATGAAGTTTTCTGCTGCTTCAACTGTGGTGATAAGCGATAATTTCTTTCCCCAGCAGGTACATTGTAGAACTGCGCCAGGTACTCCAGAGCTTCATGATTCCCATTGCAAACCTTCCACAGGGATGCCACTTCGGCAGGAGCAACCGTGCCCCACTCCTTGCAGTCATTCAGAAAGTCCAGCAGCTTGGAGTAGTAAGAATCATAGTTGATAAGCAAGAAAGGGACTGGGAGCGCGGACCCAATCCTCTCTAGTTGCACTAGCGCCATAATCTCAAAAATCTCGTCCAGCGTCCCAATCCCGCCGGGTAATGCAACGACAGCGGTTTTATCAGTAGGGCTGTTGCGCACTGCAGCATCCACCAACCCGTGCTTCCTTGCCGAGAAGAACCTGAAATTCAGTTAAACCAAGGTGATTTCCAAGCGCGTAAGCCATGCGTCGATTGATCCAGAGCCCCTTTGGAACGCCGGAATCGAAAAAGGTAGGAATAGGAAAACACAGGAATAGAATGTCACATACAATAGAATCCCACATGAATTCAAAGCACAGGAATAGGAGAGCAAATATGTTTGGATGGTTCATAGGAAAAAAACACAGGAGTTCTGAAGGAAAACATTTCTTGAAGAGAGGGGGTAGAGAGAGAAAGGAAGCGGATGTATTGGACTTCTCAAAAGGAATTATCCTAAGAGGTCTAACCTCTTGCTAGTTTTCCTATGGAACTGAGGCATAGGAACGCATTCAATAGGAATTTAGCAACCTCGTTCCTATGTTCCAAAGAGCAACATATGAAAAAAAAATATCCCAAGGAATTGAAACCCTCCTAAATCCCTATGAAAATCCTACAATCCAAAGAGGCCCTGTCAGTCTTATTTTGCACCATCAAGATTCAGGTACCTGCAGGTGAGGTACGACTCTGGGGGCAGGTAAGGGTGGAAGTTTGAGGTTGTCCATTCTCCTGCCTCCTTGGCAATCTTGAAGCCACCGACCGGTCTGCCTGACTCAAGAGCGCCTTGGATGGCAGCATCCATGAGACCGGGACCGGCTCCAGTCCAAGTGGTGCCGTCCAGCAGCCTAGCAATCTGTTAGGGTGTAGCAAAGATAGGTTCAGCGTCAGTTGCGCCACACATTTTTACAGACAAATGCACAAGGTTGTCGCAATTGGGCGTGATCTGCAGCTAGTTCTTCTAGTCGCGTTTGATGTTGCTTCTCGCTTCTAGACAGATCTACAGTCTACAGAGTGTGCTTTCCGCAGGATAGCTCAGTAATTCACTGGCCCTAATTTGTCCAATTCAAGACTGGGCTAGCACTTGCCTCTCTTGCGAGCTCGGCGGCGTGGAGGTAGTGCGGATGGGTGGGCGGCACCCTGGAGGAGCCGAGGTAGACGGCGCCCCTGCCGAGACGGCGGACGAGCTCGTAGCACCGCGCGATCTCCTCCTTCACCTGCACCAGTCAATCAATCAACCCACGCATCAAACCAAACTAAGCACGCCGCCGTCACGGAAGGAACACGTTACAGGGATGGGATTGCCTAAGAAAGAAATGGGCGGAGAGGTGACGACCTCTTGGGGGCTGCTCCTCTGGGGCGCCATGGCCAAGCCCAAGCCCAAGCCCTCCTCATGCTGGTGAGGATATGAAGCAGAAGCACAAGCTGCGACGGTGCGCCAGGCCGGGGCTCCCCTGTTGCAGACGAGGCGCGAGGACGGCCGTGGAGGAGGAACAGGAGAGCGGCGGCATCTGGCGGAGGAGCGCACAAACCCTAGCCCTGGCCCAAATCCTACCGAGCTCGCCGCCGCCGCCACTTCCATGGATTGCCGATGTCCTGAGTCCTCAACGGCACAGGACGACTCAATCAAGAAACCGAGCGGCTTGATCGCTTGGCATCTGATTCCCCCCACCCCACCCCCACCCCACCGGTCGCGGGTTGATTCCCTTTCTTGGGTGCCAGTTGCCACCTGTAGCGACTGGCGACTGTGCACCGGTTTGATCAGAAGAAGCGTCCAACGTCATCAACACTGCAGCATCTTTTCAAAAAAAAAAACACAGCAGCAGCATGAGACAAACTCTGCTCAATTTTTTTTAAGCTATGGCTTCTTTTCAGTTTCTAAAAGCTACTTTTCGGCTTTTCTACAGTAACTAACTTTTAAACGGAGTATTTTTTTCAAGATAGGGTCTACTAGTTAATTGTAGTACATACTTTACTAACTTCATTTATATCGGTAAAAACCGCACGTGAGTTTTTGTCACTCTATAATCTCTCGTACAAACAGCTCAAAAGCCAAAAGCCGCAAGCCGCAGCCAAAAAGAACAGGCCCATAGCTTCTTGTTAATAAATAAAACATCTTATTCGGATAATTTTTTTCAAAAATAACTTATCATTTTATTGACATTTGATTCTTCGTATAAATACTTATATTATAACTAAAAATTATCCGCCGCTGTCTAAAAAGTATAGGACCATTGATTCTCTCTTCTAGTTCTACCACACCAACCATTTATTGAGGAACCGTCGCTGGCGACCAGTCCGATCAATTCCTCTGCTAATGCAAAACTAGATCAATCACATAACACAGAATTAGTATATTGAAAACAAGAGAGATAAGGAGAACTCCTAGTCTTTCTTTATTACTTTCTTTTTGGATTCCGTATACAAAACAGCTAACAGTACTCCCTATTTATAGCCTAATGGTGAGGTGCTCACCATAGGCCAAGGCTTCAAACTCAGGCACAAGTTTCTTAACACTCCCCATTGGATACTCATCCGACATGTTCATGTCCAGTGGGAAAATTTGGAGAAATAGTACATGATACATGTTATAATGCGTTGCACGAATTGTCTCATTGAAAACCTTGGCAGATGACAGAGATCAGACTTGTTGCCAACCAACATAACAGGGGTATTTTAGACTTTATAGTAATAAGCTACACCATCCAACCTATCAAAAAGTCAGAATGCCTGGTTGCTTAAGCCAAAACAAAGCTGGCTTTAAGCTATACGTCAAAAAGCCTAAGCTCAAACAAACAAGGCATATCACTAGAGAATAGATATAGAGAATACATTCTCACCAGAGAAACAAAAATAGAAAATCATACATAGCAGTAGATTGGGCTTCCCATCTACTACTCCAGGCTGGTCCTATCATTTGATAGACATTGAGGCAAATTAGAACACTCATTTATATATACTAAACAACCTAATCTTTTATTATGAACATATTGTTTGGACCATCTAATGTTATACATCATTTAATTTTTTAAAAAATATATTGCTACATTTATTTTTTAACTTTTTTATATTTAACCCTTCACATAATTTAAAGTATGGAGATACACAATTACATCCATATATAAAATACTATCATAGTATTACAATTTTATGATTTTCTAGGAATATACCGTTATATTAAAAGGTATTATGTAAAAAAATTATAGTGTCGCATAACACAACAAATAAAGGGAAAGTTTATTAATTTTTTATTCATGCATAATTCCCACTTTCTCTACTCCATTTATAACATGAGTAGTGAATAATAGAAAAATATAACTAAAGTGCACAAAATACAAACAAATGTGCCATAGATATTTCTTTGCATTAGAGAAAGTAGATATTTTCACCATCAATGGTATCAGTACAACAAACACCATAAGCATCCTCTGGTGATGGGTGTAGATGGAAGAAATCACAACCCTAGTTTCTTGTAGGGGCATTCATAGGATATATTCGATAAATACGATTCATCAACTTTTAAGTGATATAAGAAGTTAAAAACTAATGGAGTAATTGAATACACATGAGCTTGTAATGAAGAACAACCCCATAAACTTCTATCCGAAATTTAGCAATTTGTATGTATTTCAACTTTCATATGGCACGACCAAGTTGAGCTGGACAATAGTTAACTCAGTGGTATACTTGTTCTTATTACTGAACAATGCCAACTGGCAACATGTAATAAGCAGTATACAATGCCTTTCAAATTTTGACGGGCAATGTGCATGGACTGAGAAAAAGGCCAGAACTATCTCCACCATTTGATGGGCTGTGTAGGGAAGGGTCTTTAAATTTTAGATTTTGGATTTATCCCACGTAAACACCAAATATACTGAATACCAAAACTAAGAAAAATGTTTCTATCATACTAAATATTGGTCAATAGTTTTGACCCGTTCATTCGGTAGGGAAATAAACAATCCTAGTTTCTTGTCTGCTTCATTGATGTTTGTGTCATGCATTTTTTTTTTGAACTCGTTTGTGTCATGCATTGGGAAGGAATAAAGCAACACTGCCTTGATGGCTCGAAACTAGAGAAAGCAATTATGGCATCTTTTTCTCAATTGCTCGTTAGTTGTAATGTTACTCATAGAATTAATATCTAATACTACTAAATAGTTGGAGCATATCATACGTACCTTTCGGTATATATAGGTGGAGCCTTTATTTGTGCTAGGCCTTGGGCGGGTGCCCTTGTTGCCCTGGCCCTAGACCGGCCCTGAGTTTCCATTGATATGCTAATAACTAGATGCCATCGCATGGTGCCCTACCACTAAAATAAGAAATTTTTTTTACGAATAATCCATTTTTATTCGAAATTATAGAAATATACCCACGGAATTTTTTTACAAAAATAGGCTCAAATCGCCCAATGGAAGGGCGACTGGAGCCTATCGCCCAACCAGACGCCGACAGCGTCCCTGTCGCTCTACCCTTGGGCGACTGCACTCAGGCCCCCGTGAATGTTTTAAATTTTAATAATTTTGTAGTTTTAAACTGGTAAAAAATCTGCTGGAGTTGTAATAAAAGTTTATGTTCATTGTCAGTAGGTGTGTAGAAAATTTTGGGAAATTTTTTAGGAACGATTAACCGTAGAACGATCGGTACATACGATGATAAGTGATATATTGATGTTAATGAGAATTTTGATGTTTAGAAAAAAAACAGAGAAAAAAGAGAGGAAAGAGTCCATCTTTGCCGAAATTTGGCAAATGCATCAAACATTCACCAAAAATAGTGAAAATTGGTGGAGTTGTTCTTCATACATCCAAAAGCCTCCAGAAAACAAATTGAGCAATTTCGGCCACGGGATCAAAAGTTATAGCAGTTTCAATTGAGGCCGAAATGAATTCGAATCCGTTTCTAACACACCTTCAGTAAAACGGGCATAACTTTTGTATACGGTGTCCGTTTTCAACGTTCTTGTACTTGTTGGAAAGCTAACGACGAGCTCGATCCAAAAAAACAACTAGCTTAAGCTAGTCACCCTGCAAGACCCCACAAATCGGCCATCTTTGGACATAAACTTGTGTCGCAAGTTTTTGGTTTCTGTTTTTGCCTTTTCTCTTGGTCTTCCCTTTGGAATTTGGATTTTGCTTCAGCTGAAAAGTTGTAGATCTCATCGAAATCTTTCAAATGAGTATATATAAGCTATATAAAACTTTGCTATTTTATTTTTTGAGACTAGTTATTTATCCCTGCCAAATGAAGGTAGCACTCATCAAAGATTTCTTGCATCAGTGATTTCAGCCCATTGCTGAGATCACTATAGATGTCGTCCTCATAAGATTAGATTTGTACAGTGGTTTCGGTTGTTTTAGTATTAGTGTTGTAATGGTGTTGGTTCGAGTATATATATATATTACTGTATATATCTGTGACTATCTACCACTCCTGCTGCCTGTATATTTGTTATTTGGCCATAGCAGATTTATTGCCGGGTGCAGTCTGCGTACCAATACATGTGGTAAGTGGTATTTATATGTTATGATGGTGTTTGGAACGAGATATTAAGTGGTTGAAGAAATAATCCTATGGGTCTCAGACTGAAATGGTCTCATTTGAAGTAACGCACTTTTTTTTCAACAACTTTCACGCCATCTTCAATTGAATGGTTCAGGAACATTTCAGTTTCTTCGGGTGACAATGAAACTGCATGTTACATGTATGGTGAATTGGAATCTCATTGGTTTATTCAGTAGGGTTAAGGTTTCAGGTTGCTGTTTCTTAAATGTATCTTGACAATACATGAATTGGAATCTCATTGGTTTCTGTACTTCAAGCTTTCAAAGTAGTGTATCTTGACAATACATGAATTGAATACTTTTAAATAGTTAGCGCTCAGTTTGTTGCTGCTGCTAGCCATTTTTTGCATCAGGTAGCTGAGCAAATTGCGATATGGTCTGTGTTGAGCTCTTGAATATTGCATATCCTGAATATGAGTATATCCTGAATATTGCATTCATAATTCCCATGATATATATAGCCACTTTCATGGTCAGCTCATTTGTGTGGTAAATTTATTCATATCATTTTAGGTGGGTAATCGCTTTGACAAGGCAAATTGGTCTGCTGAAAATACTTTTATTTCTGCGACATTTGTCTTGAGGAAAAGAGGGCAGGCAGTCATAGCAATGGATTCATTACTAACAGGGGTTATGTGAATATAGCTGAGAAGTACTACATTAGTACCCACCTAAAACACAGTAGGAAACAACTGAGAAACAGATGGGATCAATTGAAGGGGCTCTATCAGTTTTGGCTGTACCTCAACGGACACACTGGTTTGGGACGCAATGCTAATGGCTCAGTGATGGCTGATGATGATTTCTGGGATAGACACACAAAGGTAATAATAACACCGTTTTTATGTCAATTAAATGGATGATCCATTTGACCGCAAAGTAATGTTGACACTGGTTTACTTTATTTCAGAACAAACCCGACTGGCGGAGGCTGAGAACTGGACCTCCAGACAATCTTGCACACCTGGGGAAATATTTGAATATGTCGCTGTTGATGGGTCTTCAGCATGTATGCCTGGTGAAATAATTGGAGATGGAAATGATGAGAGTGAGGAAGACCAAGAGGAAGATGGGATGGAAGACAGCCCAATGAGTGTTAGTACCAGGAAGAGATGCAGCAGCACTACTACCACTGCCATGAGTCCTAAAAAAACAAAGAGTCCTATGGTGAAGGTGCTGAAAGGAATACTTGACAACTTCAAGGAAGAAAGTTCAGGCGAGAAAATGGCCAAATCAATGAAGAAAGCTCTCCAATTGGCAGTGGAAAGTGGGGCAGCAGAAGATAGTATTGAGTATTTCATGGCTACCACTTTGTTTGTGAAAGCTGAAAACCGCGAGGCATTCTTCAACTTCACCACAAAAGAAGCTAGGCTTATATGGTTGAAGAGGTGGTGCACCATGAAGAAGTTGTACTAGATGAACTAGGCTTATATGGACAACAGTAGTTCCTATCTTTATTTGCATGAACTTACTTTGCACGAACTTCTATAATCATGTTTGCTTATTATTAATGTTTGCTTGAACTCTGTTTATTGACAGCAGTAGTGCCTCTCTTTATTACTGAAATCATGATCTAACATGTGGGGGGTGCCCTATTTGTAGACGAATTTTTCATCAAGTGATGATGAAGACAATGCACTTGAGGCGGCACAGGAACATCGTAGGAGGAAACAACAATTTGCTGCCATTGCTTGCATTATTGGTACGTACTATTTTGAAACTTACATGAACAAATCCAAGCAGAGGACTGTGGTTGAATCAGGCATTGATTGGGTTATGACGACATTGAACAATTCTAGATCTTGTTACGACATGTTTAGGATGAGTAGGGAAATGTTTTACAGACTGTATGATTTGCTAGTTACATCATACGGCTTGAAGTCATCATGTAAGATGACGTCAATAGAAGGTTTGGCCATGTTTTTATGGATGGTTGGTGCCTCTCAATCGGTTAGACAAGCAAACAATCGTTTTGCGAGGTCAATCGAGACGGTCAGTAGGAAATTCGATGAAGTATTGCAGTGTATTTACATGCTCTCAGCAGATGTTGTCAAACCAAATGATCCAGAATTTAGAATAGTTCACCCTAGGTTGGAAGGACCTCGATTTCATCCTTTTTTTGATAACTGTATTGGAGCCATAGATGGGACACATATACCAGTTGTTGTGCCAGTGTCAAAGGTCGTTCAGCATACGGGTCGACATGGTTACACGCCCCAAAATGTGTTAGCCATTTGTGACTTCGATATGAGGTTCACCTTTGTTCTCGCGGGATGGCCGGGGTCAGTCCATGATATGAGAGTGTTCAATGATGCTACAAATAAATATGGTCACAAATTCCCACATCCTCCACTAGGTACAATCAATTATTCATATGGAATGTCATTTGGTATCTCATCTAATATTTATAGTTTTAAAATATTTGTGCTTGATTCTTTTAGGTAAATTTTACCTCGTTGACTCGGGCTACCCTAACCGACCGGGTTATCTTGCACCATACAAGGGAGTAAAATACCATCTGCTGGAGTTTAGAAAAGGACCAAGACCTAGTGGACGAAATGAGGTATTCAATTTTCATCACTCATCTCTTTGCAATGTCATAGAGCGTTCTTTCGGCGTTTTGAAGATGAAATGGAGGATCTTGTTGGGCTTACCGTCATATCCGATGCCAAAGCAAAGCCAAATAATACTGTCATGCATGGCTCTCCATAATTATATTCGTGAAAGTGCAATAGCAGACGCGGACTTTGATAGATGTGATCGAGATGAAAACTATATGCCAATGCCTGAGGAACCTTCATCTGCGCCAAGTGGTGGCAATCGACATGGCGGTGGCGAGGATCATAACATGAATACCTTCCGTGATAACATCGCTAACGCGTTGTTTGCTAGGCGAGAGTGATGTACATAATGTTGTTATGCGCTGTTATTTTCTAAGAATGTACGTGAAAATTGCTGGCATGTGACGTTTATTAAAAAAATCATCTGCTTCAATTGTTGTAACATTGTATTTGCTTTGACGTGAGGTATTGACGTTCATCTCCACTAGGATTTGAACTCCAGAGCATTTGCTTTGCTTCAATTGTTGTAACATCGTATTTCCTTTGACGTGAGGTATTTACATGAGGTATTGACGTACGTGAGGTATTGATGTACAGAGCCATCGTATTGTATGGATCGTCCGAAGACGTAGCTGATGCACGGGACAGGGTAATGGGCGCCTCGAGCCATCGACAGTTACTTCAACGGCTCAAAAATAAGTGCCCCAGTACAACCAAACATTTTTAGATTTACGTAACTATATCAAAAATATACCTATTATGTCATTAAGAAAACCTAAATGAAGCTTTCACGTGTGTTCGCTCTATGATCCTAGAAATTCATACGTTAATCAAAGAAAAGCGAATAGCCTTAATTTTCTTTTTCAGCTAGAGCACACATGATAATTAGTAACGGATTAGTTCAACTGCTCAAAATTCCAGGGGTACAAAAGTCCATTTATTGAATCAGAACTAAACTTTAGTCTATGATCCAAACAGTCCTGTGGTCTAAAGTTTAGTGGCTAAAGTTTAGTTGTCTAAAGTTTAATCCTAAACTTTAGCCAACTAAACTTTAGAGCAAGTTTAATAGTATAGATAGCTGCTACCTCCAATACATTTCCATGTCATCAAAAGATAATGATGCAGTCAACTTATACAATAAGCTGGCTATAAGTTGTCTTCACAAGAGCTCTCAATCATTTAATAGTGTGATCATTTAAGACATGCATAGGTATAGGTATAACAGTTAGTCCTATTGGTACATGCATGGATAACGCCTCTTTTCCTGTGCTATAGCCTGACTCTTGCATGGGAGTCGGCTTGGCTCTCTCTCTCCTTTTCTCTTCCCTCCACATAGGATTATGCTGATATGGATTCCCTTATAGCTAGCACAATCAGCCTTATTAAACTTGCTCTTAGACGTGAGAATCCAAATAGGGCCTACGTCTCACCCGAATGTCGTCCCCGACACGTCCACGCGTTTGCAAGTTTCGTGGGATCAGTCATCAGTCCACGTGGATTGTCACGGCCCATTCGGCAGCTTGCGTGGCCCATGTTGGACTCCCCGGAGAGAGATAAAGAGGGCTTCTCCTCTACGCCGCAGCGGCGCACGAATAACCCTAACTAAACCCCCTAGGCTACGTCAAATTGCGCCGCCTCTTCCCGAGCCCCGTCTCCTCCGATATAGCATCTCTCTCTTCCTTCTCGATTCTTCCGTTCTGCGTCCCTCGAAACCCTAGAATCCGGGTGCGGCATGGCGGACGGCGAGGGCTCATTGTCGGGCGCGGGCGGCCTGGCGGAGAAGCTCGCGGGGCTCTCCGCGGACGGCGGCTATTACCCGCAGCAGCCGGCTGGTGCCGGCGAAGAGCAGCAGCAGCAGGGCGGCGGTGGCGAGGAACCGCAGCTTTCTAAGAAGTGCTCCGCCTCGCCTTCCCGCTCTATGTTCTTCGTTCGTTTGCCTCGTCGGTTTGTCTTAGGGTTGTTTGTTCCCGTCTGATTCATTTTGGTTGTCGCGCGTTCGTTCGCTGGGTGCAGCGCCAGGAAGCGGGAGGAGAAGAGGAAGAAGCTGGAGGAGGAGCGCCGGCTCAAGGAGGAAGAGAAGAAGAACAAGGTCGAACACTCGAAATATATAGTCCTTCTCTTTGTGATATTGCTACGTGTTCTTACTAATTACTACTAATAGAGCGAGCTGTGGATGGGTTTAGTTGATACATGTCCGTATTTTATAACTTACAAGAAGCCATCTTTTGCTACAGTGGCTGTAGATATGGTTGTAATGCAGCAGCTGGGATTTGAGAGCTCAGTTTCCTCTATCTTGGTGCCAATATATATGTGTACCTTTTTGTTGTAGGTGGCGGCTGCTGTGACCAGTGGAAAGCCCCAGAAGGTGTCTGCAGTCGACGATGAGGACATGGATCCCACTGTATGTGATATTGGCACCTCTTTGCTGCTGCTGTAGTCATTAAATGAATTGCATTATTTGTTTGGGAAAATTAAGATCAATGTGTTTCTTGCTGCAGCAATTTTATGAGAATAGGCTCAAGATGCTTGACTCACTCAAGGCCGCGGATGTTAACCCCTATCCACATAAGTTTCCGGTTAACATCTCTGTAGCAGAATACATTGGGAAATACAAGAGCTTGAGTGAGGGGGAGAAGCTTGTTGATGTTACAGAGTGTCTAGCGGGTACTTCTTTTCTTTTCTCTCTTTTGCGTAGGATATAGTGTTCTTAGAGTAAGAGATGCATATGGGTCTCATTTGTGGCTTTATTTCTCAAAGGGAGGATCATGAACAAGAGAACATCATCTTCTAAGCTCTTCTTTTACGATGTTTATGGTGGTGGCGTGAAGGTTCAAGTGATGGCTGATGCCAGGTAAAACTTTCAAAGTTTCAGGTTTGATTGATGTCTATTTAGTTTGTTTCTTCGCTGGGCAGTTCGACTTTTATGCCATGAGCCACTTTGTTATCAAATCTCAACCACACTAGATGTCTTATCTATATCAAAATTTCACTAAAATTTTCCACATGCTGCACTAAGGATGTTTGTTTAGTTCACTGCAATATCAAAGAACTCTAATTTGCAAAGTTGGTGAATGTCATGAAGTCCACTTGTATTCCTCTCATGGTGAATAGTTTCCTTGTTGTGTAATGTTTGCTGGAGCTTCGCAACCGTATGCTAGGTCAAGGATTAGAAGTTTAGAACGAATCAGAATTATAAATCAATATCGCTCGAGATGCGTATGTGCCTTCATAAGCATCAGCGTATGTCTACCACTACGCCTGCTTGCCCACTTATGTATAGTTCACATAGGGAATATTCCCTGATTAATAATCATCACATGCTGATGATGCATAGCTGGTTTTTTGTTATTAGGTGCGTACACAGGTAGTATTTTAGTGTTTAGAATGTTCTTTTTTGTTGTTTCATATGTCGCCTATATTTATCATATGTCCCACAACATTATAATTATATACTCCCTCTGGTCACAAATACATGTGGCTTTGGGATGTGTGACATCTTTTCAAATGTTTAGATTAGATACATAAAAATCATATGTATAGATTTGTCTTCAAAAGTAATTTCATAATATTATAATTTTATTGGGTTTTGTAAATATATTACAATATAAATTAGTGGTTAAAGTTGTGTTTTGGAGATCGTATCGATGTTCAAAATGGCATGTATTTGTGACCGGAGAGAGTACATAAATATGCCTGTTTTGAATTATAGTTAAAAACCATATATGAGGCTGCATACAAGCCGCATATCACGTACGTACTGAATATTGCAATTTACCGCTAATTAAAACATTCGAACAAATAAAAGGTGCATTTTTTGGTTATTCCACTAAACTGTTTAGTGGCAAGCTTTGGTTATTTTTGGTTATTTATTGGGCAGTGCATAGTTACTAATTTTGCTTGCATATGACTGATCGCCCAATTCTAGATTTCTCATCATAAAATAAGCCTGAGCTTTTTGGGACGTTTTACCTAATAAAAGGTGCATTTTTGGTTATTCCACTAAACTGTTTAGTGGCAAGCTTTGGTTATTTATTGGGCAGTGCATACTTACTAATTTTGCTTGCAGATGACTGATCGCCCAATTCTAGATTTCTCATCATAGAATAAGCCTGAGCTTTTTGGGACATTTTACCTATTGTTGTCAATTTCATACAATAAACTGGATGTTTTGACTTTTTACCCGTTATAGGATCTCGGAGTTGGAGGAAACTGAATTCTCTAGGTATCACTCTGGTGTGAAGCGAGGTGATATTGTCGGCATATGTGGTTATCCAGGTTTGTAAGCTTGTGTCACTTAATTTTGAAATTATCAATTTATCATATCCAAATTCAAATCTGAAACAGATATTTCAGTTCTAGTCTTATGGATGTTAATTGATATTGTTATTGGTGCATACTGCATAACCATATAAAAATGTAAATAAGTATATATATTTATATATGATCGATTTTTATCTTTTTGAATCTGGTATGGTTAGGTTATTTATGGATTGTATGTTGCTTATATCTATAGCTGGTTGCATAATTCTAAAATGATTATCACAAGAGTGTACATTGTCGATTGTTCGTCAATTGCTGAACGATAAGATGATTGTTCCTTGTACTGTTTTACTGTGTTTGATAACTCCGAATTGTCAATTTGCTAAACATCAGGAAAAAGCAATAGAGGGGAGCTTAGTGTATTCCCACGGAAATTTGTTCTGCTCTCTCCATGTCTTCATATGATGCCCCGACAGGTGATAATCAGAATCTAGTTGAAAGAATTGTTTCCCCTTGCATGCATTGCTTAATGTCTGAGAGTAGCAATTAGAAGTCTATCTGTACGCAGTTTAACATATTATAAAGGCCCATGCTTTGGCCTATATCTGCCTTGAGTTTCTTAAGAAGGCCCATTATATTAGGTGGAATGTTAACAATGAATGACTGCTTACATATGTGGCATACACCTTTACAGAAGAGTGAAGGAAGTGCAGTACCTACTCCATGGGCTCCAGGAATGGGTAGGAATATTGAAAAGTATGTTTTGAAGGACCAGGTTTGTTCTCATTATGATCTGTTACTTTCTCGCTCGAAATGCCTGTCATAATGTACTATTTGTCAAACAAGTACTAATATGGCCCCTTTTGTGCATTTTAGCAACTTTTTCCCACTTCATTTTTGCATGAAGCATGCTTCTGAAGTATAAAAATGCTTACCATTGAGACCCTAAATATATAACAAACAACTAGATAGACAGGCTTTAATGTTCTCAATGGGCACCTGTAAACAACCAGCATTTGTGTGCATAACCAAATGGGTTATCTGGGTTTGGGTGTTGTACCTTGTTTGCCAGCAACCATACAATATAGTTGACTTATTTGGGCTGTTTTTGGAAGTTACTTAACTGATTCGGGTGGGTGAACCTGCCATGTCATCAGATTAAGGCTGAATAAGTGGATAGGTGGGGCATGTTAGCCCACTTGAAGAATTAGCAAGCTTCTTAAAATCATATATTTACTGTGGACAAAGACAATATCTGGCATGCTGCATACCTTTGTTACATCCTATCCCTTCATTCATAGTATTGTGGCCGTGCATGAATAGTATGATACCTGCAGTTTCTTTACCAAGTAAATTTGGTCATGTGCTCATGGTATTTCTAACGGAGTAATGGCTTTTCATTCCCTGACCGAATCATAAAGTTGATGCAGGGTGCCTTTCAAATAGCCCTCATGTCTCAAATGTGCTGTCAATTCTGAATAACCCTCCTTGCCAAATGTTGATAATTGCTACTAGTGGTGCTTTGATTATTGAAGTGTTTGTCTTGTGATATCAGGAAACTCGATATCGTCAACGATACCTTGATCTTATGGTAAACCATGAAGTGAGGCATATCTTCAAGACACGATCTAAAGTTGTCTCTTTTATTCGGACGTTTCTTGATGAGCGTGAATTTTTGGAGGTAGGCCTCTTGCAATTTATTTTGTTGTACTTCTGTTGATCCTGTGATGTTTGAACTTTGAACCTTTTATATGTTTTTAGGTGGAGACTCCAATGATGAACATGATTGCTGGTGGAGCAGCTGCAAGGCCATTTGTCACACACCACAATGAACTAAACATGAAGCTTTATATGCGTATTGCACCTGAGCTTTATCTGAAGGAATTGGTTGTTGGGGGATTGGACCGCGTTTATGAAATTGGGAAGCAATTCAGGAATGAAGGGATTGATTTAACACACAATCCTGAATTCACAACATGTGAATTTTATATGGCTTATGCAGATTACACGGACTTGATGGAGCTTACAGAAGCCATGTTATCTGGTAAGAATCACTTTTCATCTTAATCTAAGTTAAGCATCTCTTATGTTGTTTCGAGAATACGCGGGAGGAACTACGTAACTCTTCTGTATAACACAGTTTCTAGTTTATGATCCTTTGTGCATTATTCAGCATTCATTCAGGCTATCCTTTCTGTATAAGTTATAACACAATTTGTTTACCTTTCTGAACAAATGCTTCACATTGTACTGTTGCTTTGCATGACATATTGCCGTTATATCCTGCAATTTGTTGATCATGTTATTCTTTTTTATGGGAATAAACATGAATATATATCCTGTTCTTTTTACCCAATGATTTCATTTCATTATTGACAGGTATGGTTAAGGAGCTGACAGGTGGCTACAAGATAAAATATCATGCAAATGGAGTTGAGAATCCACCAATAGAGATTGATTTCACACCTCCCTTCAGGTAATTGACATTATTGGAAAGTATTTGGGTAACATTTACATGCTCTGACAATCCAATATGTTCAGTTGCTACAAGGGATTACTACTTTTTTTGTTACCTTCCTGCAGAAGGATAGACATGATTCAAAAATTGGAGGCTATGGCCAAACTCAAGATACCAGAAGATCTATCAAGTGATGAAGCAAACAAGTACTTGATAGATGCTTGTGCCAAGTATGATGTTAAATGTCCACCACCCCAGACGACATCACGGTTGCTTGACAAGGTTTTGCTTTTAACCCCTTGGAGACTGCATTTTGGTGCTGTATCTACATGATTTTGTTGGGTGGTTTTGTAGTGTTGAACATAGGGATGGCAATCGGGCATGGCGGGTACGGGTAATGCTCGCCCATACCTGTACCCGCGGCCCCGATTTACGCCCACGGGTATACCCGCGAAAGACGACGGGCGAAAAACCTCGCCCATACCTGTCGCCCGTGGGCATACCCGTTTACTCGCGAACTGAGTCACTATATGAGAGTTAAACTAATGACAAATGCATTCAGAACATAGTTGTCACGGCGTTGCCTAGGCAACACCAAGTTGTTCTGGCGCCGGGGAGGATCGCCTCGCCTTGGCTTGAACCCTAGCTTCACCGCTAGCCCAGGTACGCCGTCCGCCCCTCTCCTCTCTGGCCGCGCTCCGGCCGCGCCGCCTCCCTCCACCCGCGCTGCCTTCCTCCCGCCGCGCTGCCTTCCTCCCGCTGCGCCGCCTTCCTCCCTCCCGCCGCCGTCTCTCTCCCGTGCTCTGGCTACCTCCCTCCAGCGTGCTCCCGCCGCGTTGGGGAGGGGAGGCGGCGGCAGGGGGAGGCGTCGGGGAGGGGAGGCACCGGGGGGGAGGAGGTGGCGCGCGGGGGAGGAAGCCCTGGGGAAGGGAGATTGGCACCGGGAGTGGGAGTCGGCCGTCTGGGAGACGGGAGACGCTATGCGAGGGAGAGGGAGTCGGGAGACGTGATATGAGAGAGAGGCGGAAGAGACTGAGACCGAGACGCGAGAGAGAGTCGGCATCGGCAGTATATACACGAGAGAGAGTCAGCATCTGTCGCCTAGGCGTCGCCGGGCCCTCGCCTAGGCGTTCAGGCGCCCCTCACTCGCCGTGGTCGCCGATTCCGCCGTGACAACCATGATTCAGAATGCTGAATTGGACAGGAATGCTGCATAAAAAGGCAATGGTCAACATTCTAGCAATATATTAACTATAGTATTGATAACACTATCTAAATGATGAACTGCCCATCATCAGGGGTTTAAGTCTGAGCTCTCTCCTATGCTTCTTAAGAACAATGCATTTTCTAACTCTGTCGCAGATGGTTCATCATCAGGGGTTTAAGTCTGAGCTCTCTCCTATGCTTCTTAAGAACAATGCATTTTCTAACTCTGTCACAGATGGTGACCCACGATATTGAAGAAATTGGCATAAGAGAGGAATAATGGAGAGGGGGGTGGAGGTTAGAGCACGAACCTGCAAGAAATGTGGATTCATTGAAATGGGGTCATGGCATTCTACAGAGCACAAAGCAATCAAAATTAGACTCCGCAAACTTAGAACAGGTATAACAGATCCAATGCGTGCAGAGCAAAATCGCTAAAGAACGCCGCCCTGCGCTGTGGCGGCGCGGCACGGCCGCCCTCGAGCGAAGGTCGCGCGGCGCCACCGCGCCCGTCTTGCTCGTCGCTAGCGGTCCTCGCATCGCGGCTCGCCTGCGCACTGCGACCACACTGATTTCGTGAGCTCGCGTGGGAGCCGCCATGAACGGAGGCGAGTGAACGTGTGCGGCTTTCTTGCTTGATTCCAGCCGGATCTGGAGCGCTCGAGGCAGGTGACTGACGTAACTGGCAGCGCCGATTGGGGGTGTGGGAGGATGCCGCAAGAGGGATCCTCGAGAAGATGAGGACGGGTGGGGGAGGCCGAGGAGATGAGGAATGTGGGTGGCGGCTGGGGAGTTGTGGAGTCGGGAGTTGAGTGGATCGGAGGTGTGGACGGCTGGAGTGCTGGACGCGTGGTATGGAGAGTTAGGGTTAGGTTTTTGTTAGATGGCGGGTAAACGGGTGAGACGGGTACGGGTAGAGTTTACCCATAACCGTGCCCGTTTACCCGACGGCCAGAGAGTTTCCCCCGTTTTCATACCCGTGGGCAGAAAATACATCCCATACCCGGCTCCATTAGGGTATTTACCCACGGGTAAACGGGTATAATTGCCATCCCTAGTTGAACATATGTCTTGACTGTTAAATATCATGTTTTAGGACAAGTATGTTGTGAAGAAAAATACACTGTCCAGCTAGCTTGCTGAATCCTTTGTGTTATTGTAAAAGTCCTGATTCAGTAAGATCCTTACCAACTTGCATTTTCTAATATCATACTGGCTTGGAAACAAAACCTAAAATCTAAGGGTTGGCCCAATCTGAAGATATATGTGCGGATGTCAAGATATCAAATTGTTCCCTTTGCCCCCCCCCCCCCTCTTTGTGGCAGTTACTTGATAATTTTATTGGCTAGATTAATAAACTGTTCTCTCAACAGCTAGTTGGCCATTTCTTGGAGGAGACTTGTGTGAATCCAACATTCATTATCAATCATCCAGAGATAATGAGTCCATTGGCAAAGTGGCATAGGTCCCGACCTGGATTGACTGAGAGGTTTGAGCTCTTTGTTAACAAACATGAGGTATACACCATCCTTCATTGGTCCTTTGATACTTGGCCTCCTTTATGTTGTCTTACAGTATCACCTGCAAATGTCTTTTAGGTGTGCAATGCATACACAGAGTTAAATGATCCTGTTGTGCAGAGGCAACGCTTTGAGGAACAACTAAAGGTACATGATTGAATTATTTACTTTGCAAATTGTACATTCTTGCTGGAAACCAGCCTACTCCCTAAATGACCTTGCATATTACATATTTTTATGATGGAAGCTAGCCTATTAAATGCTAGGTACGCCCATGCATGTGTGCACTTATAAGAACAGTGAAGCAGAGAAGAGATGTACATTGGAAGGATGGGATAAGAAGACATATACTCACTGTTCTAAAAGGCAGAACCCTAGCCCACCTAGGTGGTTCGTAGGCGCCATCCTTCCGTCTCACCCATCTAGGCTGCCTAGGCAGCTACCTCGTTGCGACTAGGCACTAGGTGTCACCCTACCACCCACCTAGTACCTAGTGCTTTGTAGAACACTGCATAAACTAGAGCCTGCATTTCCCTAATTTTCTCGTGTAGCTTGTTGAATAGTTGTATAATTGGCTAATCTTTATTTTCCAGGATCGTCAATCTGGTGATGATGAGGCTATGGCTTTGGATGAAACATTCTGCACTGCCCTTGAATATGGCCTGCCGCCAACCGGTGGTTGGGGTTTGGGAATTGATCGCCTTACAATGTTGCTGACAGATTCCCAGAACATCAAGGTTTTATTCTTTCCATCATTTGTGTGTTTACATATAAATGGCCAACACTTTTGACTTTCTTGGCTTATATTGAAATATTATTCATCAAGATATGAAAATTCCTCTTTTCATCCAAATTGCAGGAAGTCCTCCTATTCCCGGCCATGAAGCCTCAAGATTAGCTGTCTGCAAAGCCGAAACCCATTAAAGGATAGTGATCGGACTTCTACATCTATTAACTCTGGCTTTGTTTAGGACTGCAATTAACAGTACTATCGTATGCCTTGGTCTTTAAGAATAGCAATTTTGTGTTTTATACATTTTCTTGATGTTTAAAGATACAACGTCTAGTATTAAAAAAATTATGCAATTTTTTAACAGTAGTTTAGCGTCATTCATGGTTTAGAGTTTTGGCAAGCATGGATGTACGTGTGGGTTTTTAGGCAAAGATACCTTTGTCTTTCACTTCTTGAACTTTTCATTGCATTACGGCTCTGCTCCAACTGGCTTGTTTAAGCTTCTATTTGTGGCTTTTTTTAGAAACAAATAAGGAAAAATAGAAAAAAAATGAAAAAAACTGTTATATTGTTACGGACATTGTAAAAAAATAAGAGAAAAAAAGCAAAAAAAAAAATCAAAATAGATTGAAATTAGAAGTCGATATGTTCTAGGTCACTGCTGGTTTAAATAAGTCGAAAATCAAAATAAATCAGAAACTTGGACCAGTGGTTTATCCTTCAACATCATGTGAACATTTGAGCAATTTCTTCTGTGACCATCTACATTCTTTGCTGAACTCAACATTTGCTGGATCATTAGTGTTGTTGGGGGCGAAACTATACTTGCTTACCATTTTAGCTGATATAGATGTTGGGTTTTTGATATATACTATAATTAACTTGTATATTTCGTTTTAATAAAATATTTTATTTAAAAATTAAATACTGTAGTAAAAATCAAAAAATCAAAAGTTGTTTTTAGAAGTCCTAAAGAGCATGCCCGATCCAGGATGAGAGCGCATCCGTTTTGGTTTGGGTTGACAGTATGGTTTGATGCGCTATGGGTGTAGGCAAGTTACATGAATATTCCGTTGAGGTGTGTAGTAATATTCAGTGTAGTAATATTCAAGTTTGCGTAGGGCGTGTTTAGAAGGGCTTGGGCCAGGCTTGGTCACGTGGGTGCAAAAAGGAGCCCGGGGCTTGGCCCAGAAAAAACGAAATCGAGAAGTTCGGAAAAGTTTTAGAAAGGTTATGCGGGCTTCAGCAAAGTTTTAAATTTTGAACGAGTTTCACCTTAAAAAAAATATCAACTCTGAAAACATATTTATAGCCTTGCTTGGCCAGATGCCTGCTCGCCCGTATCTCACAACCCACAGCTGCGCTCGGATGCACCGGACGATAATGATGAACGAGATAGCTACACGACTAGGACGCGCGAGATAAAACCGGATTTAATATTGTTGCATATGATATTTATAAAACTAACCATATACATATCGTATTTATAAAAATAGCACTTCTACCATTTGGTGAGCGAGCGGCAGCGCCGTGAGGCAACACGTGGCGAGGCCGCCGACGGCAGTCAGTCTGCCGCCCGGTGGGGGGGGGGCGACAGGTGATTAAGCCAGCTTAATTACCTACCCTAATTTTTTTGTTTAATGTTTATTTGAATTTTTAAATATACCAAATGATTTATGTACAGCCTTCAGACACAACGTACCTCACAATGTAATTTTTGAGTAATTTTATCCATTGTGAATGTTGCTCAAAAATTCATACAATTTCGATATTATGCAATTTTTTATATATAGCAAACGAGCCCCAAAAATTATGAAATTTTGTGTGAAGCCTCCCAACATAGTCATAGTTATTGTGTAATTTTTTGGAAATTTTATGTGGTTTGAATTTGCTACGTTTATTCAGGTTAATTTAATCATGAATTTACAAATATTTCACGATTTTTTTACAATTTTATACATTAGGAATACTTATACAAGTACAAGTAATTGTAGTAGTAAAAAAATGCATCACACTGGATGTGATATGGCTCGCCCATATGAGCCACTGCTACTTTCTCGTCGCGTCTGCCTCCCCGTACGTGGGTTTGTCTTCCATTGCGTACGAGCATATCCCGTGGGGTACGTCAGTCCGCCCGGAAGTTGAGTCTCGGGTCGGAGGAGGTATGGAGACCGTTCTGTTTGCTCCGTGGCCGGCGGTGGTCCAGTAGGCTCAGGTACAGTAGGCTGGGTTCGGTAAGGGTTGATATCCTCTATCTAAGACATGTCGAACTACAAGCCGCCCATAATAATATCGTGAACAAAGGACTCTAGAAACCCCCCTCGTGGTGCGAAGGAGCTCTCGCCTGGACCGTACAACATGGCAGTGAAGCTGGAGAAGCTCTGCCACCAAAGTGTCCAAACTCTGGGTATGCTGTGAACACTGAGCTCTACCCCTGCGTATGCTGCAAACTTTGGCGCCGTGTAGTGCTCTCTGGAAGCATCTGGGAGGTCGTATCGTCATCGATGGACTCGTCGTCATTCCCACGTTGAATTAGAGGCTGCAAGATGAAACGATATTAGTCACAATAAATATTTCGGATGTATAATGTGAATCTCATACCTCTCGAATGTGCAATGAAGATGAACAACAGGAAGTGGTAGTTTGTGCAGGTGGTGCGGAAGTCAAAAGTGATGCATCTCGACGAACCTACGGCGGGAGAACGCTATGATGTTAGTGGAACGCAAGACCTAATAGAAAAACAAAATGTAGGTTTGTACATAAATTACCTCCTCGTCGGTACAGTGCACGGATGATCGACGGCTAATACTACGACGCTAGGCAGACTCAGTAGATTACGATGGCCGACAGGACTCGCTAGGTCGCGATGACCTGGCTGGTGAGCATGGTGCCCCCACTGGGTGGCTTATGTGCACAGTGTGATCCATGGAACGGCCGTAGTTTAGGTTGTGCACTATTTATTTGGCCTGCTTTAGGATAAACTTCATAGTCTTCTACAGGACCAGTGGTATCTCCGGGCTGCTGATGGTGGCCTCCGACGCGCTTGCGATGCGCTGTGCCCGCTCCAACTGAAGTGACATACGAAACAGGTTCAATAACGATAAGTATAAATTTCTTAAATAAAATATAAGATATTTGAACTGTCTTACGCTATCATGCCGCCGCGAAGCGCTGTGGGGACGATCGAGCATTGCAAATTTTCCTCGTGTGTGATCTGCTCAGGGTGATCTGGTGGAGGAATGGTGAGTCTGCTGCGTGACTGGTGTACGTCCCACTCCAGGTACTCGTCGTACGTCTAGACGTTGTACGGACGGTGCTCCATGATGACATCGAGGTTCGTCCTGTCCGTCCATGCCGTCATCCACTGTTGCTGCAGTGCCCACTAGTCCGTACCATACCGACCAGCCCTTGATTATCTACATTTTTAGAATCATCGACGTTACATAGCAATACATACAAAATGTACACATTAGTCGGATGGAGTTTGACTCACCGGTGTACGCCTTGCGGTAGGATTCTGTCGTCCAAAGGGGGCATAGTTTGGTGCAAACCGAACTGTCGCATCACACATTGTGGCATGTAAGCCTCCACCATGTATGAAAGCACTAGATGGTGTGTCATCGCCCATAGCTTCACGTCCTCTAGGCATTGTAGGGACAGCCCGTCCGGCTTCGCTGCCACATCGTACGGTCCAGGCAAGAGCTCCTTTGCACCATCGGGTAGCAGACTGCCTGCCATCTGCTGGCGGGGCGATAGGCGCCTGCCGCCGCCGGCCTCACCACGTGTCACCTCGCCGGCGCTACCACCCACACACCAAATGACAGAAGTGTTATTTTTACAAATACGGTACGCATACGGCTAGTTTTATAAATAACATGCACAACAGTGCTAAATCTGGCTTTGTCTCTGCCCGCGCAGCCACGCCCTCGTGTGGCCACCATGCCCATCTGCCTTGGTGCACCCAACGTAGCCATTTGCGGCCACCCTGGCACCGCAACGCGCCTTTGTGTCACGTGGCCACCACACCACCCTGCCCCGCGCTGTCGACTGTCAAGATGCCTTCGTGCGGCCTCAACGTCTCGCTGTGTCGCGCCCCGGCCACTGCCCGGATGCTTTGGAAGAGAAGGATGAGATGGAGAGATGACATGGCAAGCCACCGAGAGTAAATTGTGGGGTTAGTGTAAGTGGTGAAAGACGGCTGTGGGGGTCCGAGTCATGGTCGTGCAATGCTTTCCATCCGACAGCCGAACTATATCCCGTTGAAAAGGGAAGCCACCGTATGCAGGTTTCAAGCAAGTCTCTTATATGTAGATCAATAGCTATTCTAGCAAACAGGTACGCTCTCTCCCAAAATGTTTGGTTCATTTTGACCATCGGATTTCCCCGAGAATCCTTTACCCCTCCCTCTTCTCCACCCTCCCCCTCCTACGTAGGGGTGCAAAGGGTCAAGGTTTTTCCCAATTGATCCGGCACCAAATTCGGCTGGTACCGAATTCAGTAAGCCTGTTTAGTATCCGGTCAGATTCAGCATGGTAGCCGGATATTTAGAGAAGGATTCGATAGCGAATTTGGTATTCATGATACCCAACCAAATTATGTCGGTAGTCGGTAAATTCGGTAATTTCTGCTTGGATATCCGAAAGAAGCACTCACCCAAGATGCGTCGCCTAATCACTACGTCCAAACGAAATCCCATGCCTCTCCTCTCCCCCACACCGCACCATATCCTCTCACCACTCCCCCTCCAGCCTCCGACCACCATGCCGACAAACTCGACATGGCGCTCTACTCCACACCGCGCACCACCCTATGGCCGTGACACTCGTGAACTCGCCCCTTGTCCACCTCACCGCCTCCTGCCTCTGTCTCCCCAGGCCCACGGCCTCCGCACCCGCCTCGACCAGCTCACGGTGGGGTTGTTTGAGGGGCGTGTGCTTGGACTGGAGGCCAAAGGTGGTGCTGAGGGCCCTGAGGCGGTGTGATCGACTGCGGTGCTTCTCCATCAATGGCGGTAGTGGCGACGGCGGTGGTGGGGAGGATGGGGAGAAGCGGAGCGTGGAGGAGGCGGCGACAGTGGCAGCGCTAGTGGCAGAGGCGAAGGTTGGGGGCGCAAAGGAGCTGGGATCCGAGTGGAGCCAGTTGGGGAGCTTCTCCTTGTCCTCGTTGTCCAGGGTAAGGTTTATAGTGGATTGCTTAATTGTTTGTTGATTCGTTAGTCTGAGTAACTGAGCCATTGAGCATTTCGATGGAGGACTGGAGTAGTTGTGCTTCTGGTTAGGTAGGGAGCGTGTGCCTTGTGTTGGGTGCGAAATTTCTTGTTGCATTGTGTTGAACATAGTAGGACTGGGTTGAAAGGCAGAACTGTGAACAATTAGAGTATCTTTAGTGTATTAAATCGATGTTGATTTAAAATCATACCACATAAGTATTCTAGGAACTTAAACTTGTTTTTCTCCAATATATTGAACCGTTTTCTATTAATAACTGGACCCATGTTACATTAAAAAATCACAAAATAATAATATCCTTTCTTAACCACACTCTCTTCTTTGTAGTTATTTAATGCTCATATAAATTGTTTAATGCTTTAAATCGACTGAGTCCGATTCTATATATTTTTTGTTGGAATCAACCACTCCAATATACTAGTAGTGTGCCCGTGCTAACGCTACGGTAAAATATAAAACAAAATAAAATTTATAAAAAATAAAACGAACAATCAGATTCATTAAGATTCATATATCATATATTGTATAAGCTCAAAGCGGACTTGTGAGTTGTGACAGACAGTTCGGAGGACAGATAGCAGCACCAACCACCGAGGAGGCAATCCTTTTCTAAAGTAACATTGCCTCGTAATCATGTACCACAAACCCATAGCAGGCTTGGAGGATACTAACAGCATCCCGGGCAGCATATTCATGGCCTAAATACTCAAATATGGGCTACCACAGCCCAGAAGAACTTAATCTCCATATGCGCTGGAAAGCCCTTGGAAGGCACCTCAAGCTCTATGCCAGCAAGCATTGCGCCGTCATCAGCAACCTCCCAAAGTTAAGACACAGGGCAACCTACAGCGGCTAACAACTGCATTCAGCAACAACACGTACCGACGTACAACAGGCCTACAGCAAACATCTTTTAATAATACCCTTTCTCATATAATATAGATACCGTATTTGAATTTTTTTAAAAGATGTATTGAATAAATAATTTCAATTAACAAGCAGACATCCTAAAGTTGAAAGTTACTACAAACAAGATCTTTTTTGTCCGTATTGTTAGTCATGTAACAATGCTACCCGCCATCAAGGCCACAATCAAAACATCTACATGACTCGCATCTCCTGCCCATTAAGAAATCACATGAAAATCGGGAGATGAGCAGACATAAGCCCAAAAATCCCAAAAGTTCTTACACAAATAACTGAAAGGAAGAAAGGGTGACGAAATTCAAACAAGACTATATGGATAATTCCCACAAAGTGCTTCGAAGCCAGGTCGTGCCAAAAAACATAATGCGAGAAAAAAAAATGGTTTTGGCAATGATTGAGCTCATTCTTCCTGCACGCCGCTGTAACCGAATAAAAATCCTACAATTGATAGGTGTGTCCGTTGGTGTAATTTTTTAGTGTTATCGTATATTTTTTTCTAAGTAAAATTTGTAAAGCTATAACTTTAATATCAAAACTATCAAAAAAACTACACATCTTAGCTCGAATTTCGGAGATCCACAAATGTAAGCACGAAAATTTTCACAAAGCTACAACTCCATTACACTGCTACCTTCCCTGAGTCATAGATATATGAATATTCTTCCATTGGCGAGCCCAAATAGACCCATTAATGGCATTTTCATGACAGGTGATTTACCTTATCAACAGCTCCTTCCAAGCTATTGTACAATGATCTAATCATAAGGCTGAGAATATGGTAGATTCTACATACTGATCAAAACATGGTCCAATCGAAACTTCTGTAATTTTAGCATGTCATGCAAATTTTAGATGCACGATTTAATCACTTCTCAAGTTCAAACACAGTAGTGGTAATTATCTTCCTCACATATCCTTCGCTTCTGATAATACCAACGATGCCATCTTTTTACCCAGAATTATAAATCCTGGATTTCCATCTAAAGCTAAGTGCATGCTGCTATGATTGGACATGGTTAGCGTTGTTTGTGGTTAGCTCGCCGTGAAATCAAGCAACTTTCTGCATAGCACTCTGAAAGCAGGACAAGAGCAGCAACCCAAAAAAAATCCAAATTTCAATGAATTTGACTGAAGGACACACCAGCAGAAAAGTTTCAGGAATCAATCCATTATTTATTGATATTGAACCAAAGGAGAAAAAAAGGCGGCTACACACATGATAGGCAAAATAGCCTCCAGACGTCGGTTCTGTGGCGGCTCAAAATGTTTAATTATGGACATCAAGGAAGTATCAGCGATTGTGTCAAGCTCGTGCCCCGGAATGGCAATCCAACAACTCATCCTGAGCGATTTCAGCTTGACATCCTCTGCTGAAAAATTTTCATAACCCAAGTACTTCAAAAGATTAGTTAACCCATGAGCATCTTTCACCTATTCTCGTAACTACTGAATTTTATGTAAGCATTATCCCTCCCTCTATGCCTTTAGCACTTTCAGTCTAGCCATTCATTTAGTGACACCATACAGCTTCATTGCAGATCAGAAATCCTTGAACCGTCAAGGCATTAACCAATGGAGCACGTAACCAATCTAACTAATCAAGTTGAAAATATCTCACAATAAGATGCAGCAGGTATGAAGTAGCCAGGCACTGGTTATACCTTGTGCCCTCGCTGCTTTCTCTTGAGCAAACAATGAACAAAACATTTCCTCACCCATTTTGCACAAGACGTTGAAATTCATCTAAGGCACCATATTTTAGTTTGATTACTACTATACCATCTTTATCTCTGATCTATGCTGCTTAGCCCTTAACCCTTACAAGGTCCTGCGAATAAGTTTAAATTTTTTTATATGATTTAGTTACGAATTTACTTCTTAAATTTCTGAAAATAATATTTTGGTGCAATGTATGACACAAGGGTCATAGCAGCTTTACGTAGAACCTCTCATACCTGCTGCTTGCTCTTGCCTTGTTAGGTTGAACCTTGCTTCAGAAACCTATGACCTGAAAATTTCACAATTTTACATTTGAATGTTTAGATCTAAATTCTTCGAATTTTTTTAATGAGTGCAATATGAAAATGTCCAACCTAGTCAAACAATAACCGAAGGATCATGTTCATAAAACAACATCATTGTATAAAAAAATAGAGTAGAAATCAATTAGCAATTCTTGCAGTGCTGGTCCTCAATCTTACGAAAGGAAACCAATACCTATCAGTACATAGGAAATTTACCCTCAGATTCAAGGATTGATGAGAAAAACTACCACCAAACATACATTCTGTTTTAATTTCAGGATGGCGTGAGGTATTATACATTCAATTATAGTGGCTTGTCTCTGAAATAGATGTAGTAGTAAGATAAGAATTTGTGGCCAATATTTAACCTGGACCAATTGACTAAATACTGATAGGTGGATGGTCTCGACACAGGGAAGGCTTAATGAATTCCGCACTATCACATGGATCACAAAACAAACAGCTGCACACACCAGCATTTTAACAAGCATTACGGAGCATCGATCGCATGTATCTAATGCTCACTTTAATGATCCCGAATTGTGCCAATTTGTGACAATGGACATATGTAAATGTTACGTCATGTGAAATAGAAGCAACAATTTTCAATTAAACCAAACAAAAGTAACAAACTCTGGACTTGTAGGGAGGTAGGCGGTACTGGGGTGTCCTGATAACAAAATTAACAAATTGCTCGATCATGGTACTGGCGGCGCGAAGCTTCTACGCGAGGTCTCTCGGTGCTCATGCACTACAAAGGGAGGATGGATACACATCCAGCTTTGCTGCGTGCATTGCTGTTGCAGCCTTGCCACACAGCCGCTGCCCCATAGGGCCCAAAGCCCATAACAACACCCTTCTCTGTATAATTTGCATTTAGGTTCAGAAAATAGTATGTTAAAGATGTATGCCCTTGGATGTGGTTGGGTAACTAAAGGGCACCGTAATAGCAACTTTACGATGCTGTTCTGTTTAATGGCAGAAATGGGTGCGAAGTTTAAGAGATATACCTGACCAAGGAGGAGATCACACACATAAACACCCATAGTAGTCACTTTACCATTGGATCCAGGGGAAAACTCCTGAAAGAGAAGACATATTATGTAGAGTGAGTTATGTTACACTGCAAAGGGATTAACCATTTAATCATAAAGAAGCATAAATGTCTTACAACTATGAATACAGCAAAATTAACATGTTATGAAAATGCGTGAAAAACCATTTGCACAGATAGATCCACATGGCTAAGCATTGGGTTCATACATGTGATGTGCACGTCGTTATGTTTCAAAAGAGCAAGTGCTAGTGGTCTAGTACAGGAATGGTGGATTCCAGAGAAGTATCAATTTGGCCTTTCTGATCACACTTCCATCAGCTCACTATCTAGGCGTCATTTATATTTTTAGTAATTATTTGTGGTTGCACAATCATTGTCCTTAGCAAATAGCAGGTACACAATAAGAACAGAAGATCTTTGTTTATCTTATACAAGTTTAACATGCCACTTTATTGGAAGCAACACAGAGGTTTGCTAAATACTTCAGCGCATAACATAGAACACATGGGGGAAAGCTAGCAATTGTCCTCTTGCTGCTTAAATTTATTGTCAAACAAATGCAAAAGAAGCAGAGAACTAACAGAAAAGAGACAATACCTCATCATCTTTAATGTAGGGTTCATACCAAGTCCATAATGTCTTTGGTTCCGCAACATATCGCAAGTAGAGAAATCCAATCTGAAATATAAATGATTATTATAGTCTGAGAGCTCTGATGTAAGGAGAATCACGGTGCTTCAGCAGCCCGTGCATCTGCTTCACGGTGAGCTTCATGGTAAAGAACTTGTACAGGAGGCAGAAAGCGGAGGAGGGGCCGCGGCAGTTGCCGGTCATCCATGGCTCAACGTGGTCAACCTGATTGTAGATCTCATCGATAACCTCGTGGTATGTCTTGAGCCTGTAGAGCTCCTTGAAGTAGTCCGA
Organism: Dendrocalamus latiflorus; assembly: GCA_017311315.1. Taxonomy (NCBI): domain Eukaryota; kingdom Viridiplantae; phylum Streptophyta; class Magnoliopsida; order Poales; family Poaceae; genus Dendrocalamus; species Dendrocalamus latiflorus. Next base: position 35,922,399 of record CM029652.1, on the reverse strand, counting down.
GGAGATGATGTTCACGGACAGCACCTTCTCCATCAGCACATCGATGGGCCTACCAGATGACTGTATCTCCATTTCCCCTCTGAAATTAACATCACACAGAATCAATCCGAACCATATTCGAGATCTCCTAAATCTTTGATAATCTATATGTATTACTATTCGATACCAAGACAAGGGGTCAAGGGCAGTAAAATTATACGGTATCTCTAAGAAAGAATTTGTCAGTGTCTCGACAAAAGATCAAAAATTTCTAATCCGAACCAAATTTGTCACAGGCTAGCAATAGGGGAGAGCAAAGCACAAAAAGATTCCATCTTTTTCGCATCAAGATCCAAACTTTCAGACTGGAATCTCTCAATGATATCTGCAAATTTTAATACTAAAACAATTGAGCAGCGGTTTCATATCAACAATTATCAAGAATTAAGCATTGTAAAAAGAGTAACTGGGGCATGTTAGATGTATTGTGCAATGCTAATTGAACACTACAACATAAATACAGAGTAGTTATTTTGCCATCAATGAATTGCTTGGAACCAATCAACCAAGGCTCATAGTTTCTTGCCAGAACAACATGAATGGGTCATTGAACCTTGCACTTCTAAAATGGCCCACAAGTTGTTTCTAGAATACGAATAAATATCCAACATGTCCGCGGGGTGCCGGGTCGTGAACACGGCGGCGGAGGCTGGCGGCGAGGAGGTAGGGTTAGAGGCATCGGAGGTGGTAGGATTGGGCCCGTCGGAGGAGGTGACGAGGGAGCGGTTGAGGTGGGCGAACACGAAGCGGCGGGAGGGGCGGGGGTAGGGCGGGATGACCTTGCAGATGCCGTAGGCCGCCGCCTCCCGCTCCACGCGGGAGAGGAACGCGATGGGGTCGGCGAACTCCGACTCCGTGCGGCGGTACTCTGGGGCGCGCGGGAGGCCGCGGAGCCACGTCGGCACGGGGGATCTGGCGTACTGGCCACCGGCGGCTGCGGCTGCGGAGGCGACATTGGGGGCGGCGAGGGGCTAGGGTTTTGGGAGGCGGAGATGGGTAGCGGAGGGGAGCATTGCGGGGTTTGAGGCGGAGGGGAATGGTGGGGGTGGGGTGGAGCTTGCGGAGACGATGTGTGGGGGAGGCGATGGCGGCGCAGATCTAGCGGCTAAAGGGAGGCAGTGGGGGCAAGTGAGGAGGAGTAGGCGGCGGCGCGAGGTGGGGAGGAGGCGGTGTGGATCTAGCTGCTAAAGGAGGCAGTGGGGGCAGGTGAGGAGGAGGCGGCGGCGGCGCGAGGTGGGGAGGAGGTGGCGGCGGCGCGAGGTGGGGAGGAGGTGGCGGCGGTGGAGCAGATGAGCGGGGGAGGAGCAGGCAGCGGCAGCGCGGGGTGGGGAGGTGGCGGCGGCAGCGCGAAGAGGCGGCGGCAGCGCGGACGAGCGAGGAGGCGGCGGTGGAACGGAGGAGCGGGGGAGGAGGACTCGGTGGGGAGGATAGCTGCGCGGAGAACGGAGGAGAGGATTTGGTGAGGGAGGATGCAGCGCGGAGAACGTGGGAGGGGTTTCGGTGGGGAGGAGAGAAGGCAGGGGATTCGGTGGGGAGAGGGTGCGGGAGGGGGTGGGGAGCGGAAGTGGCTTTCTAGTTTAGGTTCAATGATGTGCATGATCCAAATGATTTTGGCCTTAGGATCTTCAATGAGTAAGAGAAGAAGGCTTGAGGAGAGATCCAGACCATTCATTTGTATGAAGTTAGATTACTTTGGTACACAAATCTGGGTGGACTTAGATTAGGCATGACTGTAGGGGTGATTGATGGGGTGGATTTAGTAAAGAAAATTTTGGTGTATTATAGAGTAGGGTAGATTGAATCGATTCAATGTCTTCTCTCTCCTTATTTGAATCGGCTAAAACATAATATTGGAGATGGTCTTAGTCACTCATTGTCAATTTAAATAGGGAATTAAATTGCCGGATGGATCCTTATGATTAGTGATTACAATTTGTGTTAGTATGACTATGCTAGTGAAGTACAGAAGTAGCATTTTAATGTAGATACGGCAGGCAAGACATTCAATCGCGGGAAATGGGGGGGGGGGGGGGGGGGCAGTGCTAATGTATCTAGTGAAAACTAGCCTTCATTCGATATTCTTATACTGCGTATTGAGTTGTTAGATGAAATTCTACCTAAATGATGAATTTCACTGTGTCTGTGCTATATTTAACAGCAACTGTATCATATGAGTATGGCTATTAGTTTTTATCCTTTGTTGGCTACAAGGTCCAATGAATAACTAATACGACATACGTCCACATTCCTTTTAATTTGTAAAGGATATTTTTTTAAACTTTTAATACTGTGAGCATGAATGATTCTTTTCTCAAACATATTTTGTAACATCTCCCATTGCACAGACTCCTGGTGTTTCGAGCAGACTCCCCTTTGCACAGCAGGAGCTCGAGTTGCTGATGTGTGTGTGATAGACTGATAGCCGGTGAGGCTGGAAAGAGGAGTTTGAGATATTTTTAGAGTAAAATCTCTTGTTTCTGTACGAGAGAAACACGTCCGAATTATGATGCCTACTTAAACATATTCCATAGCTGGTGTGAGAATTGAGATCAGCATGACATGAATTTTAGACTTTTGAGTTACTAAGAAGACTTCAATATCTAACCTGTCTAAACGATCAAGATTTAGGAAGGAGAAGTACTAATTGTGAGGATAAAGAAAAAGTCAGTGGTCATGTGCCAGATTCTGACCCCTGAATGCCTAATACAAATGTGGTGAGTTATTTGTATCGTTTTATATGCGTGTGCTATCCATCTATATTATCTATTATCCGATTCGAATCTATTAAGCATCCACTTGATGTTACTGTTTTCGAAAATTCGTATATTTTGAATTCATATTTATATCCGAACTAACCGTATTCGATACCGAATTAGGAGAAAAAAATATAAGTTACTAGTGTAGAGAATATTCGTTGAATCCGAACCCATACTCCAACGTACCATTTGCCTTCGTCACCTCACCCACGATGCCTAGTGGAGTGTGTCCCCCTGCCCTTGCTACTAATGCTGCCTCCTCTGTTACCCCTTCACTCATACTTGTCCGTACCATTTCCGTGATCATTTCGGTTGTCTTTTAAAATAGAATGTTTCTTATAGGACTATTCTGGTATACCGTTTCAATATAGATTATTTAAATTTTAAAATATATATTATCACTATACATTTTACAAATATTGTAATGCGTATGAAAAAAGTCTAGCCATTGCCAAGTGTTGGTGCAAATTTATGCATACATTAAATACACCAACATTATTATATTATATGCAGGGGCGGAGCCAGGTAGGAGCAACGCCTCGAACTGAACAGTGCATCATGAGTGGCATTCACTACATATAAGATATTTTTTAAAATTTTATAATGGACTTTTGGTCTTAGGCTCAGGGCTGAAGCCCAGACAACCCTGGACCTAGAACCACCACTGATTAGGGCAGTCCCAGTGCAGAAGCCACTTAAGTAGTTCCTATCTATGCCATGTCATATAGACATTACTTTAGACACTATTGTCTCCAATGCACCATGTCTATTTATAAACCCAAGCAATTAATTAAGCATCAAAATATCACTCTCCTCTTCACCAATCATAATTTTTCTCTATCTATCATGAAGATACCAGCATCTCTCCAATGCAAAATTTGGTAGTGTCTATTGTATTGGTTTTCTCATAGAAACTAGGTCTTGCATGAGACCCAGTTTCTTCCTCTTTTTATTCTCTCTCTTATTTAATATAGCGCCACATCATCTAAAACTCTTTGTCGGACCTCGGGTTAGCAAACCCTGATCCTCTGTGATTCCACCGCACTATTCCCTGGATCAGTAGATAGTGCTCACAGATACATTACTGTATATCAAAAACATATTATGCGGAAGCGTATATAATACAGTAATACTTACTCATGGGCCGATTGGGCCGAAAACAATAAAATGCAGCAGCGGAAACTTCACACAGGTGGGACCCGCGGGACTTGCCCACAGGCAGCCAACTGGGGTTCGCGACCTAGTCCATGACCTCATCGTCTTCCAGCTCTGTCGACCCTTTTTAGGCATCGCAGGGCTTGACTTTATTTCCTTTCTGACTGAATGATAGCAGTTAAGCAAGAATGAGTACGATGATACTCAGCAAGCCACCACACAGGATGCAATAATAATAGATGCAAGGTTGTCAAAGGAGGCTTGAGGTTCTTTTATTTGCTTAGTGCGACATTTGCAATACTCATAATTAAGATTCCTATGACTTGACATTTTATAAACATGCTTTAAAGAGTTTGAAATTGTGCAATAATTATAGCGGTGTCGGTTCCATCCACCGATTACATGGTTCCATCCACCTATGCTAGCTTTTGATCATTATGCCACTTTCATATTATCAATTACGCTGGAGTACGTCCCTCCAGGAAAAATTCGAAATCAGAGTACATCCCTCTGATAGGTTTTTGTCCCACCCACAAAGGTTTTTGAAATAGAACTAACTCGAGGAGAATCCCATGTCCGCCCTTGACCGTGGGCACGGCTATTCGAATAGTTTTGACTCTGCAGAGTTTTTACACTTTCACCACAAGAGACGATCCGCTCGTTGCGCCACACGATTCCTTAGTCATGCGGTTGAGTAGATCATCACAATAACTGTTCAAAATATCGAGCCCCTTTTGTCATCCCACTTTATGGGCTTCTCCCACTTGCGGTGGGTCCCATACTTTGCACGGGATGTAACCACGGAAACTAGCGCATTCGGACTGCAACTCTCCACAACGCTAGCACGGCTGGAAACTTCACCCTGCACTCGGTGTCCCTTTAGGCCTTCTATTGCCCTTGTAGCATCCTCCTTTCCCCTACCAGTGAGATGAGTTCCGGGGGTTCGATAGATTTACTTAGCCAAGTTGTAATTTGCAGACTTGTGGTTGTACTGTTTTACACGGAGAAGTCATAGCAGGATTAAGTCCTTAATGCGTCCGGGCGGTTCAGTCCACAAACCACATATTCTCGTGCTACTTCTGCACCAACCACTCTTACCACCCGCCCAGACAGATATAGCAGGTTTTGAGGGTTTGGAGAAGCATAAAATAAGTAGTCACAAAGTATTCAGCCACGTACATCCCGTGACTATCCCAAAATAAGTTCTTATGTTTTTGAAGATTGATGATCAGGGCAATTAGCGCCCTGGACTTGACAAGACTAGCATGGCATTTTAATATGACTTATAGCTAGTAAAGTTATCATTAATATCTATGGTGACAAGGATAAGGTGATTCAAGTATCAAAGGATGGCATAATAAATTTAATACAACATCAAGTGGACATGTAGCTACCTTAAGCTTTGACATATATTTGCATAACAAATTAGGCATGCAAGTTGATAGTTTAAAAGAATATAGTTTTGCATAAAATGTAGGATCAATATGATCAAAGTGATGACTTGCCTTGCTTGGAGTATCATGGACTTGATTGACCTAGGTCAAAGCCTGCTCAGTCAGCGATCTTAACTTCCTAGTCGTCGCTTTTACCCGGGTCTTGATCTTGTTCGAATCTGTCGCTTCGTTGAGTCTTCAGATTCTAATACGCGGCAAAGAAAAGAAAGATCAAATAAATCCAAACACTTTAAATGCCCAATTAAATTTAAATTATACATTTGTTACGAAGTGAGAATAGAAGGATGATTCGGATTAGTGTGCCGTGAACACGGCGGTAGATGAATTGGGCGAAGGAGTGAGGTGGCAGAATAGCTTTACCGTGAGGGAAAATTAGGATAAAGAGGGATCGGAGGTAAAGAAATATCTACAATAACTACCCATTTTGGGAGAAGAAGGTGACCGAACATAGCCGATTGGGAAAGGGCGAGGCTCGATCTTTTATTTGGTGACTTTTTCGTTATTAATTTATATTTATCAAGGAAGTCCCGTGAGTTAGGCGAGACTTACAAACAGATAAAAGGGATTAGCGAAGATAGTAAAGAGGAATAGAACTTCGTGATTTTAGGATGCGGAAGCTCTACATGAGATTTTTAAGTACTCAGTGTAACTTTGATGTGGCACTACTTATCTGAGGTTGCGATAGCCATTATTTTAACTTCTTAATTAATGGAGGGGGTTGGCCATTTTAGTCCAGTCATTAATATGAGCAAAGTTAATTACTCGGCTTGCTTTACAAAATTATTAGAAATGGTCAATGGTTGCGATTTACTGAAAAGGGATACTATGAATTAATAGGAATCTTCTTAACGAAGCTATCTCTTTCATCGATAATTATTTTCAACCATTAAATTTAAATCCTGAGGTAATGATTGAAGGTTTGGGTGTGAGACAAGGATTAATGGTTACTTTTTCTTGATTAAGATTTCTCAATCATGAGCATATGTTATTTTATACCTTAGCATTTTAAGATAAATGTGGAGGTCTTTATTACGATTAGTTTAGGCATTTTCAAAAAGGTAGTTTTCATAATTTTAGAGATTGAGCAATGTATAGTTAATATTTTATGTGACTTGGACTTGCTAAATTAATTCACTTAGTTTGTATTAATAGCTTTAGGTCGAGATATGCAAGATATCTTCTAGACCACTCGAGCTTTTAAGTATTATTCGAGTTTCCAGAGTAAAGTCTGAAATTATTGGAATTATCTTTATAAGGCTTCAAACATGTATCTTTAATCATTTTGGATTAACTTCTAGTAACTTTCATTTGTAAGAGAGAAACTTTTAACTAGTTTTACACATTTGATTTTTAACATCCATATCCATTGAATTCAAGCCCATTATTCGTTGTCTGGAAATAGATCATGCATAAACTTGCCTTAGCTTTTATATGAGGGTCAACATATTAATCCCAATTGGCATATAGTTAACTCATGTTAAGTTTTTAATTTAATTGTGTGAATCTTTTCTTTATAAACTCATCAATAATTTCTTTTTCTCATTATTAGCCATAATTTATTTTATTTAAGTGCATGCACGAATATTTCTCACACATAAATTCAATTCATTTATTTGACTAGGCCCACAGGTCATACCAGAGAGAGAGAGACAGAACGGAGAGCACTGCCTTCGGCTGGGAACAGAGAAGCAGAGGGTGCCTTAGACCGAACAGGGGAGGAAGACACCGGGGATGGGCGGCGGCGTCGCCGACGGGGAGCGGCCGGGAAGGTGGTGGCGACCAGCAAAACGGAATCTCCAAGCGACGAGGAGACTCAAGGGGGCGGTGGCTTCGGCAGGGAGACGCCAAGGCGAGCGGGCGGTGGAGCTAGGCGGTCGGCGATGAGGGGAGACGGGGGCGCCGGCGGCCGGGAAGGGATAGGGGCAAGATGAGGCGCGCATGAGCAGTAGCGAAGTACGTGGAGCTTACCTGAGTGGTTGGTTTGACCGGAGAGAGGCCGGAGCGGGCTGGCGGCGAGCACGGGCGGCGGCGCGGGGAGACCACCGTGGAGGGAGGAGCTCAGGCGATGGGGAGCTTGGCCGACGGTTGGGGAAGCTTCATGGCCTCGTGGAGATGCTCTCCAAGTGGGGAATCGAAGGGAGCTCGACCGAGGAGGGGGCGGCGTGAGCGGCGGCGGTTTCGGCCGGAGATGGGGAAGATGGCCGTCCCGGCGAGCTCGGTGCACGAAAATGCAATTAACTCGGAGGGGGAGTAGCTGGGGAGCGGAGGCACGCCATGGCGCATTCAATTTGGAGAAAGAGCCGTCGTGGTGGTCGGAACGTTGTGAAGGCGCCGTCGGCCATCACTGGTGCTCGACTAAACACTAGAAAAGAGAAGAGGGGAAGGCTTTGGGGAAGCAGGGCAAGACCGGGGGCTATTTATAGCTGGCGGTGGTCACTGTGGAGAAGCTGTAACCGACGACCCAGGCACATGGTGCGGCATGGGCGACGGCGTACTTCGGCATGGCGCGGCTCGTCCGGCGGCCTGAGTAGCGGCATGGCGTAGGGGAGTGGCGCGGGGCTAAGCTGGTGGTAGGGGCGTGAAGGCGCGTACGGAGGCGAGGTGACCGGCGGCTGTAGCTGGTGGGCTGACCAGCGAGAAGAGCGGTGGCGCGAGGTGGTGGGCCGGCCTAGCGCCACGGAAGGAGAGGGAGGAGGATGGGGGGAGAAGAAGGAAGAAGGAGGAGGCTGCGGTCGGGCCAGAGGAAAGAAGGAGCAGCCGAACAGGCTGAAAGAAGAAAGAGGGGAAAAAAAGAGGACGGGCCGGGAAAAGAAAATGGGCCGGGCCTAGGAGAAAATTTTAGGAGTTTTAATATTTTCAGAATTTAGATTTCGTTTCGTGAGTAAATTTTGAATTTGAAATCTTTGTTCAAAATTTTGGATCCATCAATATAATTTTAGGATTGTCAAGTTTTGGGGAAATAAATCTTAATTTTCCAAATTTGAATTTCTGGATATATAAATTGGATGGGAGGGATTTTATATTGGTTTAAATTTATATCCTTGGTTTTAGATCTCCAGATTTTGATTCAAACTTGAAATTAAGTCTTCCAAGAATATTTGTTTTTTCTCCGTTAGATTTTCAAACTTGGTTCTTGATCCCAAGATTTTGAATTTTATTAATTGGGCTTTTGGCAAGAAAATCCAATTTGAGAGATTCGAGTACCGACAAAGATTTTTTTGAAATACCCAAGAAAACGATTAAAAGATTTTACACTTTTCGCAATTACAGTAATTCCCTATTTGGGATGTTACACTCTTACATGACAATTTAATTAATGTCATAGACACTATCCTACGTGGAGCACTGAGACTGCCCTTATATGTGAAAAGCGTGGATAATTGTCATGGTGGATTTAGGTAGGTGCATGGTGCAGTTGCACACCCATATTTTTGGGAAAAAATAGCAGGCATATACTAGGTATACTATGTATACGTATGCGTACATGGCCACATACATCATATTTGCTGCCTAATTAATATTTCAGCCCGTATTTTGTAATTTGAGTTATGTCACTTTGGTTAGTGACTTAGCGTCTACTTTAAATTGTTTTATCACAAAATATTTCCTTAAATCCGCACCCTCGTTCCGAAAATCCTGGCTCCGCTGTTGCGATGGTATCCTAGATTCCTGACAATTAATGTGTGTATCAATATGCAGATCACGGTTAATACAGATGAAGGCGGAGGAACGTGGATTATGCATAACAAACACTCCCTATTTCGGTAGGCGATCCGGGAGGCGACTCCAACAACATCGAGAGCCCACCCACTGGCCGCCGCCGACGGCGGTCGCCGCCCCTCCCTCCTCCCTTTTTTTTCAGATCTAGCTGCAAGTGGAGGCTAACCACAAGAGAACAGATCGGAGATTGAGGCTGTGGAGTCGAGGCGGCGAGATGTTCTACCGGAGCTGTCGCCGCTGCTGCCATCGACGGCGGACATCTGGGGCAGAGATGCCACCGCGGGGCTCGTCGGTGTTTCCCCTCGGTGGCAAGACCTAGATCTGGCTATTATCCCGCACTCGGTCGCTGCCGAGCTCTTCCTTCGCACCGTGGCCACCTTCCACCGCCACGGCTTCCCCTGTGCAGGCGTTCCGCCACTCCATCCTCGTGTAACCCCGCGGTGTCCACCTTTCACTGCTGGATCTACCCCACGCTGTCGCTAGTCGGCCGATGCGGCCATGGCTCCTGCGGACCCAGAGTTGCCACCACCGCAGGAGCCTGCGGGCGGAGAAATTTTAGCATGTAACGGGGGCACAGCTGGATGTGTATAACCAACGAATAGAACGGTGACATGTGGTTTTTAGAATGTAGCGTACACTAGCACGTGTCCTGTTACCGTAACAAACACTGTAGCACAAAATTTTTACTGTAGTATACATATTTATTAGTTTTATTTTTCTGACTTTTTATTTTTTGGCTTTTTAGTTCTACAGTAAAAAAATCTGTGCTACAGTGTATGCTACATTGCTGAATGCCATGTGTCACCTTTCTATTCGTTGGTTATACACATCCGGCTGTGCCCCCGTTACATACTAAAATTTCTCGGGTGGGCGGGGCTCGTGGACCCGCCAAGCGCTGGTTGACGCACTTAGGTGCTTGTCGATAGGCATGCCGCACGAATCCCTATGGTGTTCATGGTCTCTAGCTTGTGAGGTCACTGGCGTCTACATTTGCCGCCGCCTTGGAGCCTCCATCGCCACGGGTTTCGGAGCCTCCCCACCGCCCTCTTCACGTCTAGACCCGCAGCAGTCTCGCCATAGTCCAAGAGTCCTTCTCGCAACCAGACCCGGAGTCCCTACCTTTTCCTCGCCGGATCCGGCGTGATGTCGTCGTTATCCATCGCTAATGTATGATGCATTGATTTTTTAAATAATCTATTTTTATTTGGAATTACACTAATATATCCGTATTTTTTATTTTATAGAAATAGCTATCTGCCGCCATACGGTTATGTGATATGGGCAAGTCGACCAACCGTTGGGTAACATGTGGCCGTGCCCAACCGTTTGGCGACTTGCTTATGTCGTCCAACCGTGCGGTAACTAGTGCCTCTAGTCGCCCAATCATCGGGAGACATGGGTAAGTCACCTAACGGTGGAGTAATTACTTGCTATTAGCTCGTCTTTTTCTCTTTGATCCGACCTTCTCACGTGCTCCCTCATCATTTCTCTTGTAAGAATAATGAGAGGAGCTTGAGAGAAGAGAAAAAAAGAGGGAGAGGAGAGGGGGAGAAGATTGTGAGAGAAGAGAGGGAGAGAAGGAGATAGGGAGAAGTAGATGAGCTTGAGAGAGGGAGTATAGGAGAGGAGAGGAGCTCGGGAGAAGGAGAGAAGAAGAGGAGAGGAGCTCATGAGGTTAGAGAGGAAGACGAAGGAAATTCGTTGATAAGAAGAATATGTTTTCGCGTGAAGGTAATAGCCTCACCCGTTCTTGTTCTCATCTGGATGTAGGCAACGTATAGCTGCGTATTTGTTTAGCACATATTTAGTTAATGCATGTTGACAAATGGTAATAATTGCAGTGAGAAATCAGTCATGTCCGAACCCACAACACTGAAAGTGCATCACGGTGTTGGTACCATTCGTGAAGGTCCATAAGGTGTTGACCTTAGCAGTTTCCCGCAAGCCAATATGGTACTTCTAAACACAAAGAATGCTCGAATCGAAGATATCCTTAACTGGCTCCTCTAGAGGATCATCACCACTTGAAATGTTTTAAGTTCTATGGCACACCACACCACATCACAATCTGTGATACCCGGTTAGCACACTACATGCACACACTTGTCTCATTACGATCCTTGTGTTTCTCTCATGCTTCTTCACTTAAGATGATATTTCTACCCGGACTTACACGACACGCCATATCCTTAGAAAACCTTTCCTAGCTTTAGTTTTGCTGTTGACTACAACAATCAATAAGCGTGTGGACTTATGCTATGACTCACACTCCGAAAACAACTTAACCAACTCTACAAAGACCGATCAGACCATCAATCAATGGCCGTTCATACCGTATTAAACCGACTTAAACTCGTCGAAGTACCAGGAGACTGATCTCACTGTAGCACACATTATTTTGAAACGAGATGTATCTGGAAAGCGGACATTGCACGTTAACACTTACTAGTTTACATAATGCCCACCATGTGGTCCTCAAGCTGCTCTAATTAAACTTGATTTGATCAGATTGAACACGCATAATCCACGTGTTTCGTAGGAATGTTGACAAATTATTTTTATTGGCGTGAAAAATACAAAGTGTGGGTTTTAAAAAATGGATCTTGTGTAAATTGTTGATCTAGCATCTGCAAATTGTTGATCCATTTACACAAGATCTGGGTATATGAGTATGTGACAAGAGGTTACCAATTTAATTGTTGAAAAATATGGGTATATGATCAATTTTTTCTATATGAACAATAAATGGGTATATGAGTCTGCAAATTGTTGAAAAATATGGGTATATGATCAATTTTTTCTATGCAAGTACCTCCCATTTTTCTGGTCGCTGCACCTAGCCCCTACTTCCAGAAACCCAACGTCCAGTTTTACATTCAGAAAACAATATGAGTATGTGACAAGAGGTTACCGATTTAAAACTAATCGTAGATCAACAATTTATCATCCCCATGAAACTCTCTACTCCTATGAAACTTTTATCATCTCTCTCTTCATCAATACAGTGCTATGTCAGCGTATTTAATGCCCATGAAACTCCATAAAACCCCACTGAGATTGGCCTTATCTTCTCTTCCGTAAAGAGTTCTCAGGGTACTGTACACCACATAATCAATCAGTATGTCATCCATTAACGAGAAGGGCTTGATGGAAAAGTGGGTCGTCCCCACCCGAAAAGGGCAATGAAGAAAACGTGAGCAAGGAGTGAGGGGACAAAAAGGGCCCTAACGCCCCTCCCGTAGCCTGACGCGATGGATCGGATCAGATCAGTTCCGCTCCGCTCGCGCGGACGCAGTGTGGGCCCGCCAGACATGTCAGTATGGAGAAAGCAACCCCCCACCAACTCGCTCGCCCGCACATGTCCCACGTATCATTCCCGATTCCATCGCAGTACTAAATAAAACTCAACCGGTTATTTTTTTAGAGCATATTGTTTTTAACTGCAGTTTATAATTTTTAGTTATAATTTATTAAAATAATAAATAGTGATTGTTAAAAGAAATAAAAAGCCAAAAACCATTAAAAATCTAAAAGAACAAGATCTTACAAAAAAAAGACACGATACCAGTTCGTACATTGGTTGGATAGTGTCAGGTAAAAAAAAACAATTAAAACACATTTTCGCCCAAGCAAATTGACATGCTACTGTCATAACTGGGAACGTGAATTCCAGATGGTCCATCAAGTTGGACTGATGCGGCATTAGGCACCATCTCGGCATCGTGTCGCGAGGTCGTACTAGAGAGCCGTTTGCCCGCCGTGCGCCGCGAGGTCTGGAGCAACGCTTGGTCTCTCTTCTGTCATGCCACAACGTTGCCATCAAGCTCGTACTGAAGAAGCTCTGGCCAAATCTTAAAGCATCTTGTTGCCAGATGGATCGTCGTCATGGAAATTTGCCGTGATTCTTTCTCATCTCTTTGTAACATGTCAGATGGAACGGCAAACCCCTAGTACAATGAACATATGGAGAAGAAAATAAGGGCGAACTAAAAGGGGGAAGCGAGAAGACGTGAAATGCAATCGGGAATGAGAGGGTGGGTTAATGGAATTCCTAGGTTAATGGAGAAGTTAGTGGGATGATGCTTAAAGACTTGTGCTGCTGCATGTCTTTGTTTAAAGAGGGTCTATCAAGGATGATGCTTAAAGACTTGTGCTGCTATATGTCTTTGTTTAAAGAGGGTCCAACCTGATAGAGAACATAGACATGATCTTATAGAATTTTTCCCCCGAGATTCACGTCATCTCGTGTAATTCCGCCACCCATCACATTCCATTACCAATCTAATCTAATATTACCACAACCCTTTCGGTTTCACACCCCCAGTTCCTAATTGGCCATCGAATAGAAGTAAGAGCAACTCCAAGAGTAGAGCTAAATCATTTTCTAAAGGTAAATTTGGCTATTATTGGAGAAAAAACATCTCCAATAGACTTTGTAAATGACTCTCCAAATTTAGTAGCTCTCCATCCCTCCTCCTTCGCTTTCTATTTTTAGATAGCCTATCTCGCTCGCCATCCACCCTCTTGGCGTGGTCGGCGTTTCCTTTCCACACGCTGCGCCCCATTCCTGCGCGTACGTGACCCACCGCGCGCCCTCTAGTTTAGATAGCCTGTTGGAGTAGTCTAGTTTTTTTGGGTGAGATCCATTTTAGAGAATAGCTAAATCACTAAATTTAGATACTTTTTTTAGCTAATCTTTTGGAGTTGCTCTAAGCAATTAACAACAACTTCATTAGTTAACTAACCTAAAGCAATGCACCGAATCAAAATCGCAAACTAGGAGCTTGCTCAACAGTTTTTAATGGGACCCGTGTAATATCCCGGAAGAGTTTCGACCGTTAATCGTTTAATCGGAGTAAAGGACCTTAAAGGGAAGAATAAAATATCAAGTTTAGAGGGGGTTTTTCTGATTTTCCCTGGCAACCTGGGCCAAGGCCTTGGCCCAAGTGGGGATTTCGGCCAGCAAAGGGGGGCGCCACCTCCCCCCTCCAACCCTAGCCGCCCCTCCCCCTCTCCCCCCTTGCGCCGCCCCTGCTGCTCCCTTGCGCCGCCCCTCTGCCCTCTTGCGCTTCCCCTGTGCGCAGCTCCTCCTCCCCTGTTGAAGCCCTCCCGCTGCCGGTGAAGAAGCCCCTGTGGCTGCTATCCAAGAGAAGGACCGCTCGCGTGGTGGCCGGCCATAGGAGGAAGAAGAAGAGGAGGGGAGGAGACCATCTTCGTGGGGGGAAATTCATCGGCTTCCGGCGTTCTTCAAGGGTAACGAAGAGTCTCTATCGCCGTATGTTTTGTATTAGATGCGTTTATGAATTCGTTTAGTAGATCGATTGTCATTAGCTGCTAGATCGCGTTTCTGTCCAGATTATTGAACGGCGGTTTTCATGACTTTAGAAGCAGAATCTGGGGATCACTTCTCTTAGATAAAGTTGGGTTGTGTCGTTAGCTTTCCGTGGCCGCCAAGAACGCCCAGATCCGATCAACGGTTAGAAAGTTATGAATTGTTTAGTGCCGCTGTCCTGTTAATCTGTCATCATCCTGACAGTCTGTAGAAATCTGAGTTAATCTATTAGGTAAAGACGAAATCAGAGGGTCTCGTTATAATGCAAACGATGGGTAATTTCCTCACCTTTCCAGAAAGCTAAAGAACACATGAATTGCACTTTCGTACCAAAAGTTATGATAATTTTAGTGTACTGTCTAGAGAACCCGACGTAATAATTGATGTTCTGTAGATTGGCTTGGTAGGGGCAGTATATGGAAGAATCAGAAGGGCTCCCCAACTAAGTTTGTTTAGACAATTTAATTATCTTTCCAGAAAATCTGAGAACGCCCTATTCGGACTTCTGTACCATTATATAAGGATTTTTGAAGTTGACTGTCTGTAGAGGGGGACAGGGTGTCCGAAAAGATTTGGGGTTTTAAGTCAAGTTAAACATGTTGGATTAGTTTGGGGGTGTTTTTGTTTAATATAAAGACTCGTTACTGTTGCCTTAGCAATTATTATAATTATTGTTCAGGAGGAGGACGGATTCCAGGAGCCGCACCTTCTGCTCATTCCCCGTTTTCTCGTGGTTAAGGCAAGTATATTTATGGATATAATAGATATTATCGAATGTTATAATTTGATAAATTCTATGAGAATTTGAGTTGTTCATGATTGTTATGGTGATATGATTGGTAATGTTCATGGTTGCTAATGCTATGAGTTATGTGTTAATCACGGATGTTTGAAAGTTATGAAGTCTATGAATATGAGCTTTTGTAGTATGAATATGTTATTCATATGCAATGTTGATGCGGATGCATGTTGTATTAATTTGAGATTTCATACATATGCATCATGTTGGCTTATTGAAGTCTTGGTCCCGTGACGACCAAGCAATTCTTGAGATCCCCGTCATGTTTATGACGGGCTAAATGTCCCCATGCTTGAAGAGCATGGGCTTAGGTCCCCATACTTGCAGCATATGGGCAATGGTCCCTGTGCCAGATGGCATAGGCATGGGTGTGCATCGACGGATGCGCACTTTGCATTACCGGTAAAATGCAAAAAGACAAAGATAAAGACAAAGAGCACCTTGAGCATATTGAGCATGTTGCATATCATGTGTATGAAATGTATTTGGTGAATGGATTTGTGAAGTGCAATTGATGGGTTTCATACTTATATGCTGTTGTTACCATTTATTATACTTGCTGAGTCTTTGGACTCACCCTTGTTGTTGGATGTTTTTTAGGTACCTTCATGAGACCGGCATGCATGGGGATAAAGATGGATTAGCTTTGTTGTACTTGCACGGTCCATTCACCTTGGAAGAAATAAAGAACCTTAAACATTATTTGTTGAATAGCTTAAGTGGTAACTGATTAAAGACCACCATGTTTAGAATGTAATAAAGGTTTAGAACTTTTACATTGCTTACGTTCTTTATTTAAGTATTGTGGTTACGATTGTGATGGCAAACATAATTCAGTTGTTTAGAATTGGATATTTATTGTTTACTATTATTCAGATCATTTGTCTATGCATGTTGAAACCTTTGATTTACTCATTAAACAAAGGAGGTTCTGCCGAAATTTTGTAAGGTGAATATAGGTTCTTCCTTAATATGTTGTTAGTTTAGTAGCATTCCAGGTCATTGTTTGGCTGGGGTGTTACAACCCGCCCATGTCAATTGCCAGGACAGGTTCATGCATGTCTTTTGTGCCGTAATTTATAACTTTTAGCTATAGCTTATTAAGCTAATCTAAAAAATAATAGTTATCAAAAGAAACTATTGGCTTTTAGTTACGACTGATGAATATTAGTAGTTGATGAGTAGTAGTGGTCGATAGAAATGGTTGATAGAGACGGCTAATGAATAGTAGTGGCCGATGAATAGCAGCGTATTATGTAAGAAATACTATGCAACGAAAGTCACTATAATATTTAGATCGCCATGCGACTTATGAAATTGTGATATAATAAATATAAACTACGTTACAATATATAAAAGTGAAAAATAGTGACTGATAAAAACGATTTATAAAATTGGAACGTTTATACTAATTTCTACATCTAGAAATAAATATCAGAAACAAAAATTAATATGAACAGACCGGAACCAAAAACTGAGCCGAAACGCGGGCAGACGAAAAAAAAAAAAACCAGCAACGGCACGCGTATTGCGTGCGCACGCAAACGCAATCAGTAGTGGAGTACTCCATCACATGGCAGAGATATATAATAATGGCGATTTTGATTCCAGAAAGGCAGGATGGCTATAGTTAAGGCAGGCCTCCCCCCGACACCTCCCTCCGACCCTCCCTCCTTGCGCTTCCCCCTCCTCCGCCTGCCATCGCTTGCCCTCCTCTCTCTTCCCGTCCTTTTGTTCCCTCCCTCCTCCTCTCGCCCCGCGTTATCCCTTCCTCCTCCTCTTCCTCTCCGTCTCACCCCGTCTCCGCATCTCGTCTTGGAGCCGGGGTTGGGGGGTGGCGTTGCGCGCGCCGCGCCTTGCCGGTGCCTGGGAAGTTGGTGGTGCGCTGAGTCGAGGAGCGGGTTGGCGGGGATGGAGGTGGGCGAGATGGAGGACGTGCAGGCGGCGGCCGCGGCGGCCGCTGAGCAGGTCATCAGCAGCAGGGGCGGCTCCGTGCTCGGCAAGAAGACCATCCTCAAGAGCGACCACTTCCCCGGCTGCCAGAACAAGCGCCTCTCCCCGCACATCGACGGAGCGCCCAATTACCGTCAGGTTACTTATATACGCTTGCGTCCTCTCCTCTTGTTCCCCCTAATCCCGCGTTAGCCTCCTCTGCGCGCCGCGAATTCTCCAATTCCCTGCGCTCGCGGCGAAATCTGTAGCGATTTGTGGTTAACTGGGCGGTCATTCTCTCGTTTTTCTCTTTTTGCCACCCCAAAAAGAGGAATTGGTTTGGTTGTCTGTATCTCGCACTGGTTTCGTGCGCGCGTCAGTTGCTTATTTATTTTTGATAGCGTCCGCAATGCTGTCCTACCTGCTTCATTCTCACGCTCGTCTCCTATGGTAATCTAGGCGTTGGACCTGAAACTATGTTCAGAATGTTATGTGTAACCTGCATTTGTGGCCTTGATGGTTTTTCTGATTATCAGAATATATCACCAATGTATGGGACAGTCACATTGCATCCCTTTCTTCTCAGTAAAATCTCACTCACCAATGTATATCCATTGTTCTTCCTAGTAAGACATAACAGTCTTACAGAGAAATAGAGAAAATTTGGAAAGACAATGTGTTGCACACATGGGACACATGTTGACACTGAACAATTCGTGTGTCAATGCATGCTGTCAAAGTGTTGGTTTAAAAGGCCTGAATGCATGAAGTTTAAATAAATATGCCTCTCAATTTTGTGCTAGTCTAATTTCCTTTTCAATGGGACCCTGTAAATTCAATATGCCGTCTAGTCAGGTTCTTTAATGTTCCTAAAATGTGTTCCATACATCGTGTCTTGATGCTTGACAAAAGGTGTCCTGTCATCCACTCACTATACCCATCTGTTTTTCAGGCGGGGTCCTTGCGTGTTCATGGTGTTGCAATGCCGACGATGAAAGGAATTGCGAATGTGCTAAATCATATTGGAGCACAAAAGAAAGGAAAGCAAACCCGAGTTCTATGGCATAGTCTTCGCGAGGAACCAGTAAGAAACTTAATTACTAAATTAGAGTATTTAGTGCAAAACATGCAAAATACAAAGTTTACCATATCGAACAGGGTATATCCTGTCTCTTTTGACCTTTTGTTTTTCATGATATGGCATTTAATAACGTGTTTTTTCCACCAATGTTAAACAGGTTATCTATATCAACGGTCGCCCCTTTGTTTTGCGAGATGTGGAAAGGCCCTTCTCGAACCTTGAATATACAGTTTGTCTAGATACCTGACTTAGTGATTTCGCTTGCATTGTTCGGATCATGTCTAGTGTGCTTATGCATATATGTTTTTATTGATTATGTTAGAATTCCATCAAGGTAGTAAACCGCAAACAATTGTCCCAGGCTAATATAGTGCTTAAACCAAATCATGATGCTTTAATCCAATGGCAGATGTGGAATGTTTTTCCTGAGAACTCTCCTGTTAATTTGGTATTTTTGTTTAGTACATGTTTGTTAGGTTATAGAAAAATGAACCGTCCTGTAGAAGATTAAGACATACAGTCTTATACAAGATTAAGACATGAAGTTCATTATAGTTCTCATTTCATTATATTTTCCTTTTTAACTACTATTGATCCTTAATCTCTGCTAATATAGGGAATCAACCGGGAGAGAGTGGAGCAGATGGAGTTTCGCCTGAAAGAAGATATTCTTCAGGAAGCTTCGAGGTACATCAGTAGCAAAACAAACTATTTTCTGTCCAACTTACAATTAGAGGTGTTTGTTATGGAATATTTGATGGAGCAGGTATGGGAATAAGATCCTAGTCACTGATGAGCTGCCAAATGGTCAGATGGTGGACCAGTGGGAGTCAGTAATGTCTGATACAGTTAAGACTCCACTTGAGGTAACAACATGATTTATGATTTAGATTGTATCTTTTACTTCTCCTTTATCCTTTTGAGAAAACTTAATTCTTTCGTAGGTCTATGAGGAGTTACAACATCAAGGATACCTTGTTGATTACGAGCGTGTTCCAATTACTGATGAAAAAGCTCCGAAGGAAGGAGATTTTGACAACCTGGTTAGCTTTATATGTTGGTGTTAAGTTTGCCACCTAACTGCTCATGCCAATATCTACCTTGAGATCTGTGTGCAAGTCATGCTTTTTCTCTATGTCTTAATTATCCTTTTTAGTTGAGAAGGGTTTGAACTGTTTTTCCACAGTTCATAGGAAGCACATTTAGTAGGGTTTGAATCATCTGCAGACAGTTAGCTGTGTAGTTAATAATATACTGAAATTTGATAGCATGAAAGTTACCATATTGCAACTAAGTCAATCATCATATAACATTAAATTCCTTGTGTCTAACAGGTACGTCGAATCTCTCAAATTGATATAGAAACTGAAATTGTGTTTAATTGTCAAATGGGGAGGGGGCGGACAACTACTGGTATGGTTATAGCTACATTGGTTTACCTAAATCGGATAGGAGCTTCAGGTGAGCACATATTGTAATTTGGTTGCATACATGGTTACTTCTGTTAGCTATGCAGAATTGATTAAGAAATGGTTGAATGCTCCACAAGCACAGCTACATGGTTGTTATGTACTTATGTATTGTGAACTGTCATGTGGTTATGTAGTATTTACAGACTGATGGCAACTGAAAGTCTACTTAATGTATACCATATCTTGCTATATGCTCGTTGAATTATATGCTTGTAGTTTGTACCTGTACTTGGATTATCCTATATTTGAAGTGTGTGGTGCTGTTGCTGCAGGTATCCCAAGGACAAGTTCGATTGGAAAGGTCTTCTATGCTGGAAAGGATGTAGATGACTACATGCCTAGCTCAGAAGAAGCAGTACTCAGAGGAGAATATGCTGTCATTAGGAGCTTAGTCCGAGTTCTGGAGGTAATAGCCTGAATGTGTTAATTTGTTTTCCTTTTTCCTGAACTTCTCTTAGTAGTCACTTTGTGATTGACATTTATGCAGGGTGGTGTTGAATGCAAAAGACAAGTTGACAAAGTTATTGATAAATGTGACTCTATGCAGGTATACCATTTTATGTTCTGAAATGTTACTAATTTATTTCAAGCAACTCTATCAGATTATTTCCTGTTAGCGCTTGCTGTCATTGTGAACAGAACCTAAGAGAAGCTATTGCGACCTACCGCAATAGCATTCTTCGGCAACCTGATGAGATGAAACGGGAGGCGTCACTTTCCTTCTTTGTGGAGTACTTGGAACGTTACTACTTCCTCATATGCTTTGCTGTCTATGTACATTCAGTGAGCTCTGCTCACCAATCAGCTTTTTTGGAAGAAGTTAGTTTTTCTGATTGGATGAGAGCAAGGCCTGAACTGTACAGCATTCTTCGAAGGTGAGCAATGGTACCTTACCATACAAATGCTGTCAATATACAGTCTGTAAGAGTGTATGCAGCCTAAAACTTGTTTCCTTACAGACATGAGATGAGTTCTTTAAAATAAACCTTTTTTCGTTGGTTTCATTTTATTAACAAATAGTGGGTTGAATGCTGATATTCAGAGTACTGCTATGTGCTTACTTTCCCTTCTAGTCATCGAGAAATTTCATTTTAATTGTTTTCTTCTATAGTTTATTTGGAATGCTTGCTAGGTTGCACTAGCACTTAGGCAGTCTCTGTGTCTGAGAGATATTATACATTGACACTTCTTGAAGCATGTATTTGGAGCTGTGCCGGTCCTATCAAATTGTTAATGCCATATCAATGTGGTGTCAGTGCCAAGTATAAAATACCGGATTCCGAAAATTTCTCAGAGCTAGGATGGGGGCTGAGAACCAGATGGTTTCCTCTCTGACTCCGGTCTATTTTGGATTGCTATTTTCTTTTTTGTTTATATATATGTTTTCCTTAAAAGTATTGTGTTTCTTTGGTCTTCTAGAAGCATTAACATCAACGGTTCATTATAACTAATACAAAAATCACCACTTATGGTGTTACTTGCACATATGCTATATCTGTACTTGTATATATATTGGTCCATTGGTCTCATGATGAAGACAAGCACTATTTAGTATCTATGTAGCACGGACACGGATACGTCGACACGACACGACACCGACACGGGAATTTGCCGTTTTCCCAAAAAGACCGATACGGCGACACGGCTATATATATTTAAATAATAAATAAATAAATTATATATATATATATATATATATATATATATATATATATGTATGTATTATTTTCTAGTTTCATTAAGAGTGGCAGTATGTGATGGCAGAGGAGATCGCTGCCCTTGAGTGTACTGGCATGTGGGATTTTGTCCCTCTTCCTGCACGTGTTACTCCTATCATGTGCAAGTGTGTCTATAAGGTTAAGACCGCTCTGATGGTTCTCTTGAGTACTACAAGACTCGTCTTATGGCATGGGACTTTTGCTCATGTAGCTCACATGACTACTGTTTGCACTCTTCTAGCTGTGGCGTCTGTTCGGGCATGGTCCATCTCTCAGCTTGATGTGAAGAATGGCTTTCCCAATGGTAAGTTGCGTGAGGAGGTTTATGTGCAGCCACCACTGGGGTATTCTGTTCCTGAGGGTATGGTTTATCGCCTTCGCCGACCTGTCTGTGGTCTCAAGCACGCTCCTTATGACTGGTTTGATAATTTCTCTTCTGTTGTCGCTGAGCTAGTTTCTCTGCCAGTACTCATGATCTTGCTCTTTTTATTCACACTTCGCCTCGTGGTCAGACGCTTATTCTTTTGTATGTTGATGATATGATCATTACTGGAGATGATTCTCAGTACATCACTTTTGTCAAGTAGCGTCTTAATGAGCAGTTTCTCATGTCCGATTTGGATTCTCTTCGCTACTTTATTAGGATTGAGGTTATTTCTACTCTTAAGGGCTTCTATCTATCCTAAGAAAAGTATGTCCAGAATTTTCTTGATCGTGCCTC
This sequence comes from Dendrocalamus latiflorus, assembly GCA_017311315.1. Lineage (NCBI taxonomy): Eukaryota > Viridiplantae > Streptophyta > Magnoliopsida > Poales > Poaceae > Dendrocalamus > Dendrocalamus latiflorus. The sequence continues at coordinate 35,900,220 of CM029652.1, read as the reverse complement.
TCTTACTAATCAGCGCACAACTGAGACTCCAATGCAGCTTAGTGTTCATGTTTGGCCCACTGATAGTGAGCTTTTTATTGATCCTACTCGCTATCGTCACCTTATTGAGTCTTGTTTACCTTGGTGTCACTCGGCCCGATATTTTGTATCTTGTGCATATCCTGAGTCACTTTGTTTCTGCTCCTACTCAGCACTACTATAGTCATCTTTTTCCTGTTCTACGATATCTTTGTGGAACCATCTCTCGTCGCCTCTTTTTCCCTCGCTCTAGCTCTTTATAGCTCTAGATGCCACTTGGGCTAGTGATCACTCTGATCATCGGACTCTCTCTTCCTACTATGTTTTTTTTGGTGGTTTTCTCATCGCTTGGAAGACTAAAAAGCAGACAACAGTTTCTCGTTTGAGTACTAAGCCTGAGTTGTGAGCTATGGCTTTGTTGACCGCGGAGGTTACATGGCTATGGTGGTTACTTGAGAATTTTGATGTTTTTATTTCTGTACCGACTCCTCTTTTGTCTGACAGTACATGTGCTATTAGCATTGCTAATGATCTGGTGAAGCATGAGCTTATAAAATATATTGGTATTGATGCTTTCTACATGCGGACACAAGAACAGGACCAACTTATTGCTCTTCAGCGTGTGCCTTTAGAGGTTCAGTTAACAGACTTCACAAAAGCACAGACCAGAGCCCAGCACAGCTTCTATTTCTTCAAACTTCATATTGTTGATCCACTATAAATTTGAGGGGGTGTTAGATGTATTATTACTTGTATATTTACCCTATTGTATAAGAGGTTATCTGTATATATACCATAGCTGTACTTGTATATATATTGGCCCATTGGCCTCATAATGAAGACAAGCGCTATTCATAACAGTCCCCACCTTTTTTGTATTCCTTGGTCAACGCTCATGTTGGACGAAGCAGTTTTTACTAAACACAGCGCTGACAATTTGATATATTATTATTAATTCTATGCAGCATTGGCATTTTGAATAAATGTATCTAACCAGGAAACTCATTTTTTTTCTACATTTCAATATATTCAGGCTGTTGAGGAGAGATCCAATGGGTGCTCTTGGTTATTCAAGTTCAAAGCCCTCTCTTACAAAAATTGTTGAATCTGCTGATGGACGTCCACATGAGATGGATGTTGTTGCTGCCATGAGGAATGGAGAAGTTCTTGGACGTCAAACTGTTTTAAAAAGTGACCACTGCCCAAGCTGTCACAACATTAATTTACCTGAAAGGGTGGAGGGTGCACCTAATTTTCGGGAAATTCCAGGGTTTCCGGTCTATGGTGTTGCAAATCCTACTGTTGATGGCATTCGTGCTGTTATTCAGTGCATTAGTACAAGCAAGGGAGGCCGACCGATACTATGGCATAATATGAGAGAAGAACCAGTTATCTATATAAATGGAAAGCCATTTGTGCTACGTGAAGTGGAAAGACCATACAAGAATATGCTGGAGTACACGGTATGTGCTATCTCAAGTTGCATCAATGTATTTGTCACATAGAGTAGGGCGCTCATAATTTTTAGTGCTAATAAGACTGGATTTTTAAAAGTTTATATGATAAACCCTATGTCAAATCTGCACATATTGCTTCTCCAACATGGACATATTTATATTGTTCTCTTCTTTGATGTAGGAGCATGCACCAATTACAAAACTATTATAAATTACTGTAATAATTTGCATCCACAACTCAGCTAATTATCTTCATTTTCTGCTAATTTGTTCAGGCGCTGCCCAAAGGACTTGTGCTGATTCTAGTTCTACAAAAATAATTCTACTCATTTATTTATATTAGGATTTGTACTTGTCAATTATTATCTCTAAACATGTCGAATAAACTATTATTGGAAGCAATATATCTCTGACACTTTCTTGGTGAGAAATGGTTTAGTGATCTAAATGATATGAAATGCATTGATATCAGGGAATCGATTGTGATAGGGTGGAGCGCATGGAAGCTCGGTTGAAGGAGGATATTTTACGGGAAGCAGAACGGTATGGTGGGGCCATAATGGTTATTCATGAAACCGACAATGGTGAGATATTTGATGCATGGGAAAATGTAAATAGTGAAGCTGTTCTGACTCCGTTGGAGGTCTACAAACATTTGGAGTCTGAAGGCCTTCCAATCAAATACGCAAGAGTGCCCATTACTGATGGCAAAGCCCCCAAAAGTTCAGATTTTGACACAATAGCCTTAAATGTTGCTGCTGCTTGCAAGGATGGTGCTTTTGTGTTCAATTGCCAGGTACTGCAACTCATTTCTTTACTGGGCTAGAATTTTATATCAATCAAAGCATTGACTCTTGAGTTATTTGGATGGATTCAAAAACTTAGATTTTGACTTTGTGGTCTTTACAGATGGGCAGGGGCAGAACAACTACAGGTACTGTGATTGCTTGCCTGGTGAGACTCCGAATTGATCATGGCCGACCTATTAGAATGCCAGCTTGTCAAAATAATTATGACGAAACAACTGATGCTGGTTACTCAAGTGGAGAAGAAACAACAGACCACAATGGTCTCTTGAATTCAGAATCATGGAAACCTCATACTTTGACAGAGCTACATCCTAGATTTGGAATTAATGACATCCTTCTGTTGCGAAAGATTACACGATTATTTGACAATGGAACTGAGTGTAGGCAGATTCTGGATACTGTTGTCAACAGATGTTCAGCTTTGCAGAATATTCGCGAAGCTGTTTTACAGTATATGAAAGTGATTAATCAACAGCATGTGGAGCCAAGAGTTAGGAGAGTTGCATTAAATCGTGGTGCTGAATATTTGGAGAGGTACCTGAAATTAATTGCGTTCTCGGCATACCTTGGGAGTGAAGCATTTGATGGTTTCTGTGGGCAAGCAGAAACAAAAATCTCATTTAAAACATGGCTGGAACAGCGGCCGGAGATCCAAACCATGAAATGGAGCGTAAGACTACGACCTGGGCGTTTTTTCACTGCACCTGTAAATGTCTTCCTCTGTTCTCACCAAAGCTTCATTTTGGCACCTTTGAGGAAATGATGCTACTAAAAATTCATTTGCCATTTGCAGGATGAACCCAAAGCAACATATCGGCCTCTGCAAGGTGATGTGACTATGGAAGCCATTGTCAAAGCTCGTAATGGTTCTGTTCTGGGAAAGGGATCAATACTCAAAATGTATTTCTTTCCTGGGAAGAAAAGGTCAAGCAGCACGAACTTCCATGGCGCACCACATGTTTATAAGGTATTTTATCGTGTAACTAAACAAATTTGCACTCCACTCATTGGATGCATGTACATTTATTTTATCTTGTTATTCATGTCCCTGTTCAGTTCTGTCAATTGAACTTCTGTGGTGATTCAAACTTTCTGACCCATCAGAGTGGGTAAACTTTTGGTATGAGATTTCTACTGTACAAATATTTATAACTAGTTCACACCATATGCAGTGTTGTATTAGGAAGGAAAGTTTTTTCTATTACAAAATGATATTGTTTCATCAATCTTTTAGGCTTAATTATGGCAACTAATATCTGCAATAAAATTAGGCTGGTTTGTAACTGGATTTTTTGAATTGAGAGCCCTGAATCTTGATGTTGGGTTTCATACTGAAGTAATTTGTTGCGTGTTTCAATAATATTTAGTAATGGCAAATAATTTTTTTTAGTATGTTTTGATAGTGCATCAGCTTAAGAAGAAACATTCTTTTGCATTGAATATTTGTTAATTTGGTGTTCTTTTAGGACCATCTAAGATATAATTATTTGATTATTTAGTTATATGACAGGTAGGTTATGTCTGTATTGCAAACACATAATTTCATTCATGTTGAAGACATAGTAAAGGAAAAAAAGTTCTATAGCACACTTAAAATGTGCCACTTTAGTAATAAAAGTTTCCTATTTAGTAAAATACTGCTACAGTTGCAACTGGCAACCGTTATGTCTTTTGCCATCATGGACCAACAGGGTTAGTCTGGACAATTTTGCCCATCCTGCGTCTAGTGTTTGAAAGCGTAAATTGATGGGCACAATCACTCTTCCTGCTGCTTTTCTCCCTTACCCTTCCTCTCCTAATCCTGCAACTGTAAGGTACACAATTTGGCTGACCAACCACCATGGGAGATGGATGAGCTCAAGATTTGGATGTTTTAAGAGCCAAGTTCTAAGCTTCCTTTTTGTAAAAAGAAAGGAGAAAAACAATTTGGCCTTAGCAGTGACACCACAACATTATAATTTAAAGCCATGGTAATTCATGTGTCCTGAGCTGCAATGCCTTTGTGATGAATAAGTCCCTGTACTGTGGTCTTTGTGGGGCTGTGGTAGTTTTTGTTTTTTGACTGCTTTAGGACAGCATCTGCTTTTAGGACAGCATCTGCTTTTAGGACAGCATCTGCTTTTAGGACTGCTTTAGGACAGCATCTGCTTTTAGGACAGCATCTGCTTTTGCTTTAGGACAGCATCTGCTTTTAGGACAGCATCTGCTTTAGGACAGCATATTGACCGCTTTAGGACAGCATCTAGGATAGCATCTTAGCATATGCTTAGCTGGTTCTCAGCCTATAATTTGTATCCCCAACCCCTCAGGTTGGCATGGCATTGTGTGAGCAATAAACAAGAAAACTTGCCCCATCTCCTAGTGTCATCCTCTCCATGAGAGTAAGCATCTTGCTATCACCAAGAGCAAGAGTCCAGCGACTAACAAGTGGTATCAGAGCCTTAGTATCCTGTAGCCTGAGCATCTCCTGCTCATCTCCTTCTCCGGCCTCGCAGCAGCCCCAGCCAGTAGCAGCAGCAGCTCCGGCTGTCCCCGCTCACTCCTCTCCGGAGACGGGCAGCAGCTCGTCAGAAGCAGCCCTCTCTCCACGCAACAGCCCCCCAGTAGCGCGCCATGTCCGCAGGGCAGTCTCAGCGCTCGGTCGCCTCGAGCATGCGGCGTCAGCAGACGGCCGAGCTCGTCGCGGCAGAGCAGCGCGAGCGAGCGGCGGCAGAGACCGCTGCGGCGGCGGAAAGGGCGTCAAGGCTGGCAGCGGCGGAGCTGGCAGCAGCCAGGGCGGAGGTGGAAGCAGCGGCGGCGGCAGATGCAGCGCGTGCGGCAGCAGCAGAGGTCAAGGCTCTGCGCGGCAGCAATAGCAGCTCCGGCTCTGTTGATGACAGCGCCGACGCGGACCCTCAGCTGCTGGAGAGGGAGGCAGCGCAAGGGCGAACGGCGCAATGGGCAGTCGCGCACGCCCACGAGCGCGGCGGCAGCCCAGACAGGCGCGGACGCGCCGGCGGCGCTCCTGAAGGAGGCGCACACGGCGGTGGCGCTCCTGGAGGAGGCACGCACGGCGGCGGCGTACGGGTCGACGGAGAGCGCGGCCCTCACAGGCAACGCGGCTCTCTCTCCCCGGTTCGGTACCGTGGTCACCACGAGTACCAGGCTGTCGTCAGGGACGTCGGCCCCGGCGGCGGGTGGCCTACCCTCACCAAGACCAACTACGTCGAGTGGGCTGCGGTGATGAGGGTGAAGCTCCAGGTGCGGCATATGTGGGATGCAGTCCGGTACGGCGACGTCGACTACGACCAGGATCGACGGGCGCTGGATGCTCTCATCGCCGCAGTCCCGCCCGAGATGCAGTTCTCGCTTACCAACAAGCGGACTGCCAAAGAGGCTTGGGACGCCATCGCTGCAGCACGCATCGGCAGCGACCGCGCCCGCAAGTCTACACTGCAGGCACTATGCACGGAGTGGGAGCACCTGGCCTTCAAGCCAGGTGAGGACGTTGATGACTTTGCTCTCCGTCTCAACACTCTGTTGCACAAGTTGGTGCAGTTCGGCGACGACACCTACGGCGAAGAGAGAGCTGTGGAGAAGCTCTTCCGCTGCGTCCCCGAGAAGTACAAGCAGATGGCTCGCTCGATCGGGTCTCTGCTGGACCTCTCCACGATGACCATCGAGGAGGCGTTGGGTCGCCTCAAGGTCGTCGACATCGATGAGCCACAGCGCCCCTCGGGACCCGTCACCATTGGCGGGAAGCTCCTCCTCACTCGGGAGCAGTGGGATGCCGGCCAAGGTGACAAGAAGAAGGGGGAGCCTTCTTCCACGACAGGCGGCCGCAAGAGTGGCAAGCGCGGCAAGCCGCGCAAAGGCGCCCAGGGCGGCGATGCTGGCAAGCAAAAGCCGGCACGAGACGACTCTTGCCACAACTGCGGCAAGCTTGGTCATTGGGCCAAGGAGTGTCGACAGCCACGACGCGGCCAGGCCCACGTCGCGCAAGCGGAGGAGGAGGAGCAGCCGGTCCTGTTCATTGCTCATGCGAGCATCGAACTACCTCCAGCGGCACCGGCCGCAGTGGCTCTCCTCCACCTTGACGAGCCAAAAGCACACGCCCTCCTCGGCGACAGTTCCGGCAATGACAAGACCGACGGGTGGTGCCTCGACACCGGCGCCACCCACCACATGACCGGGCGGCGGGAGTTCTTCTCCGAGCTCGACTCAGGCGTTCGAGGCACCGTCAAGTTCGGCGACGCCTCCGCCGTGGAGATCAAGGGTGTCGGCTCTGTCGTCTTCGTCGCCAGGACTGGCGAGCACCGGCTGCTCACCGGCGTCTACTACATCCCCGATCTGCGGAACTCCATCATCAACTTGGGACAGCTGGATGAGAACGGCTCGCGTGTCGAGATCGAGCACGGGGTGCTGCGGATTTGGGATCTTCGACGCCGCCTCCTTGCCAAGGTAACCAGAGGCGCAAATCGACTCTACACTCTTCACGTGCAGGTGGCACAACCCCTCTGTCTCGCAGCTCGTCGGGACGACGAGGCGTGGCAGTGGCACGAGCGCTTTGGGCACCTTCACTTCGAGGCCCTGAAGCGGCTCAGCGCCACGGAAATGGTGCGAGGCCTGCCGTGCCTTGACCATGTGGAGCAGCTCTGCGACGTCTGCGTGTTGACGAAGCAGAGGCGACTCCCCTTTCCCCAGCAGGCGAGTTTCCGAGCCAAGGAGAGGCTCGAGCTCGTGCACGGGGACTTGTGTGGCCCGGTGACACCGGCCACACCGGGAGGACGATGCTACTTCCTGCTGCTCGTCGACGACCTCTCCCGCTACATGTGGGTGATGGTCCTCGGCAGCAAGGGAGAGGCTGCGGACGCCATCAGGCGCACGCAGGCTGCTGCGGAGGCGGAGTGCGGCCGCAAGCTGCGCGTGCTGCGCACAGACAACGGCGGCGAATTCACGGCGGCTGAATTCGCGTCGTACTGCGCTGATGAGGGCATTCAGCGCCACTACTCCGCGCCGTACAGCCCGCAGCAGAACGGCGTCGTCGAGCGGCGCAACCAGACGGTTGTGGGGATGGCTCGGGCCCTCCTCAAGCAGAGGGGGATGCCGGCTGTCTTCTGGGGAGAGGCGGTGGTGACGGCCGTCTACATCCTCAACCGCTCGCCTACCAAGGCGCTCGACGGCAGGACGCCGTACGAGGCTTGGCATGAGCGCAAGCCGGCGGTCTCCCACTTGCGGGTCTTCGGCTCCCTCGCGTTCGCCAAGGAGCTTGGCCACATCGGCAAGCTCGACGACAGGAGCACTCCGGGTGTGTTCATCGGCTACGCGGAGGGCTCGAAGGCCTACCGCATCCTTGACCCTGACACACAGCGCGTCCGCATCTCGCGTGACGTTGTGTTCGACGAAGGGCGAGGCTGGACGTGGGACAAGGCGGTGGACGACGGTTCGACTTCGACTCTCAGGGACTTTGTTGTCGACTACGTCCACTTCGAGAGAGCCGGGGGAGCTAGCAGCTCGTCTTCACTGAGCTCGTCCACCTCGACACCTTGCTCGCCACCAGCTCCGGCGAGTGCTCCACCACCGACCACTCCACGCTCTCCCGCACCAGCTCACCACTCTCCTGCACCGGCGGCCACACCACCGGGACCGGCCCCAACAGCTTCGGTCCACGACGAGCAGCGCATGGCGGAGTTCGCTACTCCGCTGTCTCACGACGAGGACCGCGTCGACGCCTACCACGACGACGAGCCTCTGCGCTATCGTACCATGGACAACATCCTCGGCGAGGTGCCCGTCCCTGGACTGGCGCAGCACGACTTCGAGGCGGAGCTGCACTTGGCGTGCGACGACGGCGAGCCCCGCTCCTTCGCTGAGGCGGAGGGAGACGCGGCGTGGCGTGTCGCGATGAAGCAGGAGATGGACGCCGTCGAGCGGAACCGGACGTGGGAGCTGGCGGATCTTCCTGCCGGTCACCGCGCGATCACCCTTAAGTGGGTGTTCAAGCTGAAGTGGGATGAAGCCGGCGCCATCGTCAAGCACAAGGCTCGCTTGGTGGCACGAGGCTTCGTGCAGCAGGAGGGGGTCGACTTCGATGACGCCTTCGCACCCGTCGCACGGATGGAGTCCGTGCGACTCCTTGCGCTAGCTGCCCAGGAAGGCTGGCGTGTTCATCACATGGATGTCAAGTCGGCATTTCTTAACGGCGACTTGAAGGAGGAGGTCTACGTGCATCAGCCGCCGGGATTTGCGATCTCCGGCAAGGAGGGCAAGGTGCTCCGCCTGCGCAAGGCCCTCTATGGCTTGCGACAGGCACCGAGGGCGTGGAACGCCAAGTTGGACTCCACGCTGAAAGGGATGGGCTTCGAGCAAAGTCCGCACGAGGCGGCCATCTACCGGCGGGGCAGTGGAGAAAATGCCCTGCTGGTGGGTGTCTACGTCGACGACCTGGTGATCACTGGCACCAAGGATGCGGAGGTGGCGGCATTCAAGGAAGAGATGAAGGCCACCTTCCAGATGAGTGACCTGGGGCCTCTCTCCTTCTACTTAGGGATCGAGGTGCACCAGGATGATTCCGGGATCACGCTTCGACAGACCGCCTACGCCAAGCGCGTCGTTGAGCTAGCTGGGCTCACCGACTGCAACCCAGCTCTCACTCCAATGGAGGAGAGGCTGAAGCTGCGCCGCGACAGCACGACGGAGGAGGTGGACGCTACGCAGTACCGGCGTCTTGTGGGGAGCCTTCGCTACCTCGCCCACACACGACCGGACTTGGCATTCTCCGTCGGCTACGTTAGTCGGTTCATGCAACGACCGACGACGGAGCATCAGCAGGCTGTGAAGAGGATCATCCGCTACGTTGCGGGGACTCTTGACCACGGCCTCCATTACCCGAGGTGTCCCGGCGCGGCACACTTCGTCGGGTACAGCGACAGCGACCACGCGGGCGACATCGACACCAGCAAGAGCACAAGCGGGATTCTCTTCTTCCTCGGCAAGTGTCTCGTTCACTGGCAGTCGGTCAAGCAGCAGGTGGTGGCCCTGTCCAGCTGTGAGGCCGAGTACATAGCGGCTTCCACCGCTTCGACTCAGGCACTCTGGCTCGCTCGACTGCTTGGTGATCTCCTCGGCAGGGACACTGAAGCAGTGGAGCTCAGGGTGGACAGCAAGTCCGCTCTAGCCCTGGCAAAGAACCCCGTTTTTCATGAACGGAGCAAGCACATCCGGGTGAAGTACTATTTCATCCGAGGCTGCTTGGATGAAGGAAGCATCAAGGCAAGCTACATCAACACCACGGATCAGCTTGCGGATCTGCTCACCAAGCCTCTTGGAAGGATCAAGTTCCTTGAGCTCTGCTCCAAGATCAGGATGGTTCAACCCTCCCACAAGACGACGCACAAGACTTAGGGGGAGAATGATGAATAAGTCCCTGTACTGTGGTCTTTGTGGGGCTGTGGTAGTTTTTGTTTTTTGACTGCTTTAGGACAGCATCTGCTTTTAGGACAGCATCTGCTTTTAGGACTGCTTTAGGACAGCATCTGCTTTTAGGACAGCATCTGCTTTTAGGACAGCATCTGCTTTTGCTTTAGGACAGCATCTGCTTTTAGGACAGCATCTGCTTTAGGACAGCATATTGACCGCTTTAGGACAGCATCTAGGATAGCATCTTAGCATATGCTTGGCTGGTTCTCAGCCTATAAATTTGTATCCCCAACCCCTCAGGTTGGCATGGCATTGTGTGAGCAATAAACAAGAAAACTTGCCCCATCTCCTAGTGTCATCCTCTCCATGAGAGTAAGCATCTTGCTATCACCAAGAGCAAGAGTCCAGCAACTAACACTTTGCACCATCCCAACCTGCACCTAGCACCGGTGGCTGTGGCCATGTCATGTGCCATGCCATTTCCATGTACTGCTCTACGTCCACGCCTAACATGGGCCATGGACTACTGTACTGCATGACCATGCCTCCAAGCTGGCCTCAGTGCTCATGATATGCTCATGCCAGAGTGCTGAGGCTGTGTCGGAGGTGGCAACAGGACTACATCAAGGAATCCAGTGTCTTCTCCTATCGCAGTGTGTCTTATCATCCTTCCTTTCTTCCGCTAGTTCTTTTGCTAACGACCATTGTATTTTATTAAGAGCAAATTTATTCCGTACCATCACGAAGGTCACACGCTGCAAAATACCATCGTGAAGGCCTAAAAATATGCAAAATACCATTGCCATGACGTTTTCCGTCCACTTGTTGTGTTACCCTCCTTTTAGGTGAGAGAAGCATTCATAAATGACTGTTTTGCCCTTATGGCCTCTTCTTCTCTGCTCAGCTAAGAGAACCGACAAGTGGGGCCAAGGATCGGAGAGACAGAGAGAACAGAGAGGGGGAAACAGAGGAGCGGGCGGCTCAGGCTTTGGCCGGCGGCGACTGGCGAACGGTGGGGCGGAGGTCAAGGGAGACAACAATAGGCTCAGACAGGGGAGCTCGGCAGCGGCACTGGCGGTGTTTGAGCGATGGCACAGTGCGAGCGGATGGTGACGGCGGTGCTCCGGCAACGATCGTCGAGAATCGGTGTGAGCATGAGCACGGCGACGGTGAATAAAGTTTTCTGGTGTGAGCGGTGTAGTCGGATTTGGCTAGAGATAGCGGGGCGGCGGCGGCCGTCGCTAGGGAAGAAGGTGGTCGCAGTCCCCCAACTTCCCCTAGTAGCGTCGCATCTCCTCGTCGCCGCCTCCCCAACGCATTTGCCCGCCGCTGCCTCTCGACCTCCACCTCCCGCAACGGCCACCTCCTTCTGCCCTGAACCCTTGTGTCGCGCCTCCTCCTCGACGCCGCTGCCAATTCCTTCCCCACGCGGCAGCGTCTGATCGTAGTCTCCAACTTTCCCTAGGGTGTTGCCACCAATTCCATCTCCCATCGCCCCTCCCAACCAGCAGCACGACGCTCGGCAACAACGGCCGGTGGATCGGAGAGAATGGCGCTCGGCAACAACGACCAATGGATCAGAGAGAAGGGCACTCGGCGATGGCGGCGGCTTCCTCTTACTAGCCCACCCACGTGGCTCTCCCCCGCCGCTGCCGCCCGCCGCCGTCGCCCAGCGGTCGCTCGCCCGGTGAGCTTCTCTACCTCCTCTTGCTCTTTGCTCGGAGCCCGTCGCGCTGTCTGGCGATTTTGGTCTCCCAAGCTGGTCGTCGAAGTCGGTGCCGTGGTCGAATGGGGGCCGTGGTCGAGGGACCATGGCCGAAGTCGAGGGACCGTGGTAGAAGTCGAAGCCGTAGTTGAAGGGGGCTATGGCTGAAGTCAAAGATCCGTGGTCGAAGTCGAAGTCGTGGTCGAAGGGGCGGTGTTCGAAGTCGAAGGGCCATGGTCGAAATCAGGCCGTGCTCGAAGTCGAAGGGCTGTGGTCGAAGTCCAAGCCATGGTCGAAGGGGATAGTGTTCGAAGGGGGCAGTGGTCGAAGTCGAAGGACCGTGGACGAAGTCGATCCGTGGTTGAAGTCGAAGGGCTGTGGTTGAAGTCAAGCCGTGGTCGAAGTCGAAGGGTCATGGTCGAAGTCCAAACCGTGGTCTAAGGGGCAGTAGTCGAAGTCAAAGGGTCGTGGATGAAGTCGGTCCACGGTCGAAGTCGAAGGGCCGTAGTCGAAGTCGAAGGGTCGTGGTCGAAGTCCAAGTCGTGGTCGAAGGGGATAGTGATCAAAGGGGCAGTGGTCGAAATCGAAGGCCCATGGACGAAGTTGGTCCGCGGTCGAAGTCGAAGGGCCATGGTCGACGTCGGGGTCATGGTCGAAGAGGGTCGTGGTCAACGTCGGAGCTATGGTCGAAAGGGGCCGTGGTTGAGGGGTCATGGCCGAAGTTGAAGATCCATGGTCGAAGTCGATGCCGTGGTTGAAGGGGCGGTGGTTAAAGGGGGAAGTGGTCGACGTCAAAGTGACAGTGGTTGAAGTCAAAGCCGTGGTCGAAGGGGACAGTGGTTGAGGGGGGCAGTGGTCGAAGTCGAAGATCCATGGTCGAAGTCGAAGCTGTAGTCAAAAGGGGTCGTGGTCGACGTCGAAGGGCCATGGTCGAAGGGGGCAGTGGTCGAAGGGGGCGGTGATCGAAGGGGGAAGTGGTTAACGTCGAAGGGCCGTGGTCGAAGGGGATAGTGGTTAAAGGGAGAAGTGGTCGAAGTTGCAGATCCGTGGTTGAAGTCGAAGATATGTGGTCGAAGGGGAAGTGATCAACATCGAAGGGTCGTGGTTGAAGGGAAAAGCGGTTGAAGGTGGCAGTGGTCAAAGTCAAAGAGGATAGTGCTTGAAGTCGAAGGAGGCAGTGCTTGAAGTCGAAGGGGGCAGTCCTCGAAGTTGCGGTCATGGTCGTAGTCGTAGCGCCCGTGGATGTGGTCGTAGCACCAACCCGGAGGGCACTTGCTGGTTCGTCCACAACCTTCACCGCTACGAGTTCCCCCTCCAGTTGGACATCCTCATCGCCTATCCCCAGGTCACCCTGAGATCGAGCTCCCCACGCTTGATGGCAAGACCCACAAGGTGGTCGAAGTCGAAGCCATAGTTGAAGGGGGCCGTGGTCGAAGGGGGAAGTGGTCGACGTCGAAGGGTCGTGGTCGAAGGGGACAATAGTTGAAGAGGGTAGTGGTCAAAGTCGAAGGGGGCAGTGGTCGAAGTCGGGACCGTGGTCGAAGTCGCGGCCATGGTTGAAGTCGGGGCCGAGCAGGCTGGCGTCGGCAGTTAGGCAACAGGGCACAAGCGCATCGGAGGCCTACCAATGTATGACCACCAGCGATGGTTGATCGCTCCTGACCTACAATTACGCGCGATGGTTGATGGCTTCTAACATACGACCACGAGGTGTGATCAACGACTTCTAATTTACGACCATGAGCATTGGTCGATGTGTTTCGACTTATGACCACGAGGTGTGGTCGATGTCTTCCGACTTACGACTACGAGTGCTGGTTGATGTGTTCTGACTTACGACCACGAGGTATCCTCGATGGCTTCCGACTTACAACCACGAACGATGGTCATCGGCTTCCGATGTTCGACCATGAGCCATTGTCAAAGGCTCCCGATTTAGGACCACGATTAATCGTTGACCGCTGCCAACTTATGACCACCAGCGATGGTCAATCGCTCCCGACCTATGATCACGCGTGATGGTCGACGGCTTCAGATTTACGACGACGAGGTGTGCTCGAGAGCTCCCGACCTACGATCACGAGGTGTGGTCGATATCTTCCGACTTATGACCACGAGGTGTGATCGACGGCTTTCGACTTACTTGACGGATTTAATAACTTTTAGAACATATTTGTATGCATATTTTAAAAAAAATTTACCACCCGTGAGTTTTAAACCATATAGGATGATAAATTTTAAAAATCCGTAACAACACATGGGCATTCGACTAGTAATGCATAAGTCACAGTCCAAAAGAACAACCCCTAAATTGAGGTGTTCAAGACATACTTGACTAGAGGCAACAGATAATTTCTAATAAGAATTCCCTAAAGTCAAAATAACTCTGTTCATTTTCCTATCATAGGTCCAGCTTGCAAAATAAGCACAATCCAACAACATAAGATTAACTTCTATAACTGTAATGGATTCCTTGAGATGATGCTTTTGTTGTACCACCATATTTCTTAAAATGAGAATCAGTGGCACCACTTCCAGCCTAATTTTACTATAAGATTTGTTTTTGTACTTTAATTCCAAAGAAGCACTTAAGTTGATGGCTATTACATCGGACCAGTTCCTTTTGGCTGTGGCTTATGTCTTTTAGACTGTTCGTGAGAGAGAGTACGAAGTAACAGAAACTCACATGTGTTTTTGACCGATATAAATGAAGTCACTATAGTGTGTACTGCAATTAATTTGTAGACCTCGCTTTGAAAATACATTCTATTTGAAAGCTAGTTACTGTAGAAAAACCGAAAAGCAGCTTTTAGAAGTAGAAAAGAAGAGGCCTGATCATCTCAGTCTTTTATTTCTTTTTTTTCTCGAACACGCAGGAGAGCTGCACATCTTTTATATTAGAGAGAAAAGAAGGGGAAAGAAACCCCACACAAAAAAAAAAGCTCAGTCAAGAGAGATGATTTTGGCCAAAACAGAGGGTGGTGTTTGCATTTCAAGCTGATTGATGTCAGAACTGCATCATGAATATTTGGACCAAGCATTCATCTTGTTTAGGGAGGGTGCACGATCATGACATGTGAAAACTTCATCTTTTATTCCATTGTCATACGCCACTTCTACTAGTTTTTTTCTTGGGAGAAAACTTGTACTGGTCCATTTCTTTTGACAACCAAACTAGTGGATCAACTTACAGAAATTGCCATTTGTTGACCTCATTTTAGAAATAAAGGGATATTTAATAGAATAAATAATTACTATTATCAGCTTGTCTACTTCAGGTGGATGGATACCCTGTGTATAGCATGGCAACACCAACTGTTGATGGAGCACGAGAAGTCCTGTCGTATTTGGGCTCTAAAGATACAACTGGAAGATGCATCCCTCAAAAGGTGGTGGTGATGGATCTTAGGGAGGAAGTGGTTGTTTACATCAAGGGAACACCATTTGTTTTCAGAGAACTAGATCAGCCTGTTGATACGCTGAAGCATGTTGGCATAAGCGGCCCAATGGTGATGCGTCCCTCCAATATCTTCTATGCAGTTAGAGACAGAAGAGGCAAGGCCTATTCTTTTTATGGCAATCCTTAAATTATCTTCTATGCAGGTAGAGAACATAGAGGCAAGGCTGAAGGAGGATATACTCTCTGAAGTTAAACAGCTTGGTGAACAGCTTGGTGGTCAGCTACTTCTGCATAAAGAAGAATTTAATGCAGCCACAAATCAATATAGTGTGGTAGGTTATTGGGAACACATAGATCTGGAGGATGTGTTGACACCGGCCGAAGTGTACAGAACATTGAAAGATCAGGGGTATTGTATTGATTACAAAAGAATACCTCTCACCAGGGAAAGAGAAGCATTAGCTGCTGATGTAGATGCAATACAATCATCAATCGATGAGTATGCACCCTAATCCACAAATTTATATAACTTGCTGAATTACATTGCTCAATTACAGGATATAAGAATTATTGTTACTTCTCTACAGATCTGCTAGGTACTATCTCTTTATTTCACACAAGGGATATGGTGGTGTTGCTTATGCAATGGCCATTACATGCCTGGGACTGGGTGCAGATGCAAAGTTTGTCATGGAACAAACGGCAGAAACACACTTTGTATCAACTTCTCTTTCAAAAAGTGTATCCATCAAAACCTCCACTGACATAGCACTCAAGCAGGGTGACTACCGTGACATACTAAACCTTACTAGAGTACTGGTACATGGCCCTAAGAGCAAAGAAGAGGTTGACACAGTTATTGACAGGTATTGCGGTGTGATTTGTTACTTTTGCTTGAGCTATGCATTGATATGAAATATTTAAATACAGTTGTGGACTAACTGGAAACTTAAAATAAGTTGACATGTTGATGTGATCCGTCTTATGACTGTTCTGCATTTTTTTTCTAACTAGCAGAGTGTCCGTGCGTTGCAACGGATTTCAAATAATTGATACTACAAATTTTAACTCTAAAACAAAATAATCTGAGTTTCACTATAAAATAATCATACCACGAGTTAGATGCATACACATGCGTAGATGATCCTATACTTCGTAGAATATCCTTCAAGACACATTCATATGTACACATAGATCCATGTGCATGAGATCTTCAGAGGTGGGTGGTGAAGCCACCATCACCACCAAGTGGAGCTTTCTTTGTTCTAATAACCAATTTCTCCTGTGAAGGTGTGTCGGTGCTGGGCATTTGCGGGAGGATATTCTGCGATACAGGAAGGCACTGCAAGATTGTTCACATGATGACGACGACGAGGAGGCACGGTCATATCTCATGGATATGGGTACTAAAGCTTTGAGGTATGTTTGATTTGTTTTAACTGAAGGGTTCTCTACTGCACCACACTCTTTTTTATTCATCTTGTATTTTATTTGTTCACACTTGATAAAAAATAGTCAAGATGAAGTGCCTGCATTTGTATCATCTGATTAAAAATATTTAAAATAACTTATCTTACATGACCTTAAATTTATAGAAAATATGGTCCAAAAATACAAAAATAGTATTATTCAAAAAGTATATCTATTGGTATAGCGTTGATCTGCATGTATCAACAGAACACTTTGGTGTACATGTGTTCCATTTTGCTCTTGGTCAATACCTTAAGTATTTTTTTGAAATGCCATTATCGCTGTGAGTAACCTTCCAGTCACACTGTGCAAGGACGTGCACTTAACCATGCCATGCTTGTGCACATCTGTGGCCATGCTGTGCTCACATGTGCCAAGAGGATTGCCATGAGCTAGCCACATTAACCATGTGCACTGAGTGGGCTGCCGGCAGCAACCTGAGATGACCATCCAATATCCATGGCTGGGGTCTCTCGCTGGTGGTCACGATTAGCATTAGAAAAACTTTTTGTGGCGCTAATAATTTTTTTTAAAAAGTAAAGTGATCATTTCCACAGTTTTCAAGTGGTAAGCTGCCCTTTCAGTGGCATTTCTCAGATTCCCACTTTTACCCCTCGCATATATTGTTTTCTCCCGTGTAAAATTAGTCAGTGTTGGGGATATTGTTCTGTTGTTGCTAGTGCACTGGAAACAAAATGGGGAATGAATTCAAAAGATGGATATGTGGATCAGAATATGCTTTATGAAGTGTAAGGGCCTGTTCTTTTTTAGCTTTTGGTTTTAGCTTTTAGCTTTTCTACAGTAACTATTTTTTAAATGGAGTGTCTTTTTAAGATGAGGTCTATTGGTTAATTGTAATACATACTATACCAACTTTATTTATATCTGCAAAAACTGCACGTGAATTTCAATTACTTTGTAATCTCTCACACGAACAACCCAAAAGCCATAAACCTCAGCAAAAAAAAAGGCCCTAAAATTGATCTTCTGTTGATGCAGATTTTTCGTTCTAGAATACATGTCATTCTCTAAAGAATGGTTTGTAGTTCAACTCCTGTTGCAGTAAATAATTTCCTTTCCTCTTATTTATCTCAAATCATTGACCATAATAATTTGTTAATATAGGAAAGGTTTTTTTTGGGTGCTTATCCAATTCAAAACAGCCCATTTCAGGGTACTGCTTCATCAAAATCTTCTATGCATGCTGTAAAGTGCTTACTTTTTTGTGATTTGTGGCATACGTTGTTGCGGGAGCTTGGTATCACAAACTGCAGAAAACATAAAAGTTATATGAAATAAACCATGGAGAAGAAATCAGTCATTCAGTTCCATATGCAGTTTGCTTACGACAGGGAATCACATATTAGATGTAGTTATGTCTGTACATCTACTGCCCCTCCATACGGAGCGTATTTTAGACAATAATGCTAATTTTAGGACATCCAAGCATGAGGTCACTTTTGGATGCTGATCTAGCGATCTGTTTAGTTAAATAGTGTTGCATGGTTAAAAAGATCATTACACAAAGTATTAAAAAACTTGCGGTAGCAGCAGATGTGACAAAATTCCTAATTGAAATTGGTTTTTCTTGCTGAAGTATACGAGCTATTTTTGTATGCATTGTGGCGTTGTGTTTGACTGTAACAGCATCCTGGGCATTCGCCATTTTAATTTTTTAGCTAAATGTTTCCAAATACTCAAATATTGGCCTCAATGTATATCTTGTTTTTCACCTTGCATTGATTGTATGTCTTACTAACTCTGCAATTGCAGGCGTTACTTCTTTCTGATCACATTTAGGTCCTACCTCTATTGTACATCTTTGCGTGAAGCAACATTTGCGTCATGGATGGAGGCTAGGCCTGAACTCGACCACCTTTGCGATAACTTAAAACTGGATAAGTAGGAGGTGATCTTGTCAGGGCCATAATTTTGGAGCTCCGGCTCTTTCTTGGACAAGCTGACCCAGCGTTTGTGGACCTGAGAACAACATCGGACTAGAAGAAATGACTAGCGAGGAAACATAAGAATTGGGGAAGGAGAGTTTGTATGGGCTGAAAGTGGGGCATTGTATTAAACCTGTTGCTGTCAATTGACAGCAGCAATCTTGTATATATTGTCAAGCTTAAATTTTAGGACAACAAAACAGACCTTTCCAGTCTAGCTGTTTTCCTTCTTTTTTTTTTTTTTTCAATCATAGTGTCTAAGTCATTTAGCTTCCTCAACGACTCTGGATTTTATGAGCTCCTTGGGTGTCAATAGTTATAGGGGCTGGCCCTCGTGTGAATTAGTTAAAGTTGCTTGGTTTTTTAGATTTTGGGTGTGTTCTTTTTTGTTACGGCTTATGGTTACAGATGATAATTTTTGGCCATAGCATGAACATTTGTGCGAACAAACCAAACATCGATAAGCTGTTTTTTTTAAAAAAATCTATCTTGATAAGTTGTTTCAAAACGATGACAGAGTATCGTCCCGTTTGTTTATTTGAGAGAAGCTGTAAGTTGAAAAAAACAGCGCATTTCTTGGGTGTTTGCCCTTTTGTGCTGTTATACATTCCTAACCCATGTCTTACTGATTGATACGTCTTCATGGGATTTGCCAATAAACCACTCGAGAATGTTTGTGTAATTTGTATCAGGAATTAGTGCTGTAGCCTCCCTGTACAGACACCGTTAGGGTTCACTTGTTTCGGGTTCGGGTTCACTGGTGCAGTATATTTTGTTAAAAGTGTCAAGTTTGCAGTATTTTGGTTAAAAGTGTCAAGTATTTAGAAGCGGAGGTAGTATATTTTTTTTACGAGGAGCTCGATTTGATTAGCTTAAAGCATGATTCCAAAGAACACCTTGCAGAAAATTAGACGCTTCTAGTAGCCATGTGCACTCCTGCAAGTTACAAGACAGTGCAAGTTACAAGACGCTTGCTTCGCGCATACATGTTGTAACAGCTCAATTTTGATTTCCAAATAAATATAAATTTCTATGAATTTCAAAATTTTGATACATTTTTAAAAATTTTCAAGAAGCTTGGTTGAGTTTTGAGATTTTTAAAATAAAATCCTTGACACAAAAAAAAGTGAAATCAAAATTTCTAAAATTAAATTGAATACTGAGGAATTTTTCCAAAAAATTTTGTGTGCAAATTCCTTCGGGAATTCAAACATGAATTCAAACCAGAGTTAAAGTTTAAATTCTATTTAAATTCCCTCCAAGGCCATTGGGCTGAATCTAGCCAGTCAACTCGACCCACTTCCACTTTTCCTCCCCCACGACGTGGTACTCCGTGATAGAGCCGGATTTGGGACAGCTCGTCCCTTGTTACCTACAAGGTATGCCTTGGAGATCATGCAAATGAATCTAGCTGCACGTGCAACAAGCTGAAGCTATTATACAAGCCATGCTCTCATGTCCTCACTACATGCGGAACCATGGGCATGGATCCTTCGAACTTCATGTCAGAGTACTTCTTTAAGGAGAGGGTACTGCAGGCTTGGTGTGGGGAGCTCCGGAGGTTCAGGGTGGTCGAAAACTTCACCACCTTGGACATTGCAGCGAGGACCTGGATTCCAGATGTTAACATGTTGAAGGGTGGGAAGGGTTGGCGATAGAACTGGCGTATTAGAAATGATATAGATGAATCGCAAGCCGGAGCATCTGGTGCACATTACGGGCAATGCGGTCAGGAGGGGCACACAGCTAAACGATGCAATGCATGTGCTGATCAGTAGGCAGAGTGGTATGGTGTGTACTACTAGTTGTTGGAGACTACAACTAAATTTACATTGTAAACTGTGTTTGTTTAGTACACAGTTATGACGTGCGAAATGTCGTACTAAATGTATACTATATTTCATGTACCATTTGTACAACTGGTATGTGACATCCCCTTTTCTGAAATGTAGATGGTGTTGTGCTGGTAGCTTAGTATTGCTCTGGTTACTTACTTACTAGTTCTATTTACTGTTAGTTTACATGCGATGTTTTTTGGTTCCTTATAAGTGCTAACTTGAACTCTTTTTGCAGGTATGGTTCGTGATGGTCGTGACTCGGACTGGCGGTACCCCCTGTTAGACAAGCACGTGGACCGTATGCATTGCGCTTCCCATCGTGTGCCGCCACCGGGGAGTGCGGACGAGCTAGCTGAGCTGGGAGTGGTCCGAACACGCACACCTCGCGTGGCCTGGAGACTCGACCCCCGTTGGACATTCAGGTTTGTGCTCCGCTAGTGTTTTAGTGCTGCTGTAAGAACGTTTTCCACTGACCTGAAGTTTGCAGGCTGCAAGATGCCGGGCTACTCCCTCTTGCCTAAATGGTGCAGGCCATGGACGAGGATGGATCCGCCGTGGCCGCAGGCGGGGATGACATCGTGGAGCGATCACGACGCTTCTTGTTCGACCGTTCCCTGCTGACGGCTTTGGTGGACAATTGGCGGTCCGAGACACACACTTTCCACCTCCCATTGGGGGAGATGACGCCGACCCTGCAGGATGTGTCCCTGATGCTTGGCCTTTCGATTGCGGGAGACGCTGCGTTCCTACCGGAGGCCTCAGTCGACTGGCGCATTGACCTGCTCGGCAGATTCGAGAGGGTCCTTCCACCGGGAGCCGCGGATGACAACTACATCTTCCCAGCGAGTCAGACACACGGGTCGTCGCTGAGGTGGCTCGCACAGTTTCGGGTACCGTGGTCTTTACAATCGATCATGTCGTAGAAGCTCTTATTTGCACCATTACGTACTAATAACATCTTGTTTGCATTCAAGTGGAGCGAACGGATCCAAAGGCAGACGATCACCAGGTCTCGCGCCACTCGGAGGTGTACTTGTTGTGGCTGTTTGGTTGTGTGCTCTTCACCAGCAGCCACGGCAACACTGTGGACGTGCGCCTCATCTCTCATGCTAGGGCGATCGCGGACGGCGAGGCTCCCCAGGTCAGCTAGGGATCGGCCGCACTTGCCGCGATGTACCGCGGCATGTGCGATGCGTGCTCGAGGACCAGGGCAAACTTGGTCCTTGCGGGCTGCCCCCTGCTGCTGCTGCAGCTATGATCGTTCGCGTGCTTTAGCCTCGGACGACCTTTGCTAGACGACATGGGTCCGTACGGGTCGAAGATGTATCCTGGAGGAGACATCGACCGGCCGACGATGGGTTCTCTGTGGTGTCGTCGACGGGTAAGTAATATGTCAATTAGTTATTTCCTTTGTACTAACGACGGTCATATGTAACTACTATTCATCCTTGCATGACGACGACCCTTCTCCAGGCGTGATGGCGCCAACTAAGGGTACGTATCGTACGATCTCGATTTTATCGCAATGCTTTACATCAGAAACAAACGATATTACTTTTGCAGGTCTTTTCCCGCCCCAACAGGGGTTGAGCCCCTCCACGAGCCCGGACGACACGGACAGTACTTCTTGGAGTGGGCCGGGCAGGCGTCTGGGTCTGCACCTCACGACACACCACCAGAGGTTCTCTCCGGGAGTGCCCTCCCCGGTGCACCGGAGGGCACACAGGTAGCGGTGTAGCTGACTCCACCATCTTAGGGGCGGGTGCGACACGCTCCTGATCATCTTACGTTGTCAAGGCGTCGTCACCCGTTGCAGCGGAGGACGGCCCAGCGAGGCTGTACGGGAGGACACGGGCGTGGAGACGGGGCAGGCCAGGGTGGCAACTGAGGGTAGTCCTGACTGCACACCATTTGTTCATGTACTGTTTACGTTTGTTATTTACGATGTGAACTTTTTAGTACTGTGCCGTGCTTACTTATACTCCTTATTACCTACTCGATGCGCTCTCTAAATGAATAGTGAACTTCAATGATGGCAACCGCACGAAGATAACAACCAATGCATTACATGCTTAACAACATTGCACATTTATTCGAACAACACTCCTACATACTACGGTACAACCATATACCTCGTTGCCTATATGTCAAACGAGCCTCGTGGCACCCACATGGAATATTACTGAGGGGGCCACCTCGGATGGGGCTGACCGTCGTTGTAGTGGCACACACATATGCAGCTAGAGTTTGCACAGCAACATGTCGGATCGTAGGAGCTTCCTATGTTGATAACCTCCTCGTTGCCCCTCTCGCGTTGCATCCGTTGGTGGATGTCGTTGTTCTCCTCATTGGGAGTGTCGAGTCGCTTCTCCAACTCAAAGATTCGATCACATAATGTATCCACGTACCTGACAATATACAGTTCATGAGGAGGGTTGATCCAGCGGGCGAAGTCGCATTTTGCCATCTGCGGGAAAGGACGGTAAACAAAGAGGCTCTATAAGCAGTAATGAAAAATGTACTATTAGCAATTTGTACCCCAGAGTGTGGGCATCGGAAGAAACGTCACCCGCCATCGAAATGGCCTTCGACGACCTGCACGACCGCATCCTCATTGTGTCTGCATTTTGGCCACACTAGTTGAGCACGCCTCCTGGGTATCAAGCGGTAGTTAGGACCGAAATCCTCCCTCCTTTCCATAGAAAGGTCTTCCTTTGGTGACCCCGCTCCGACCGGCCTCTCAGCCTCCGCCATGGTATGTATCTGCACAACGGAGAAGGTCCTTCTTCGTTCGATTTACAGGGTTCTCTACTTCTACTTTCATGGAACCCCAACCGTGTTTTTTATATAGAACGAGAGAACTTAGTGCAACGACCACATAACAAAATCAGGTAGTTTTGTCCAGGGACATGTCAAAAGAGGGTAGCTTTGTCTAGAGATATGACAAAAGAGGCCAGCTTTGCGCAGAGACATGACATAAGAGACCAGCTTTGCGCAGTGACATAATAAAAGGGGGCAGCTTTGCTTAGTGACATGACAAAAGGGGGCAGCTTTGCGCAGTGACATGACAAAAAAGGTCAACTTTGCACAGAGACATGACATAAGAGGGCAGTTTTGCGCAATGACATGACAAAAGGGGCAGCTTTACGCAGTGACATGACAAAAGGGGGCAGTTTTGAGTAGTGACATGACAAAAGGGGGCAGCTTTGCACAGTGACATGACAAAAGGGGTAGCTTTACGCAGTGACATGACAAAATGAGGCAGCTTTGCACAGTAACATGACAAAAGAGGGCAGCTTTACACAGTCACATGGCATGGCGACGCAGCTTTTCGCAGTGACATAACATCACAGCCCAGCTTTACTCAGTGTCAGGACCACGTGCAGCAGTTTTAAACGTACAAGTAGAGGAAAAACGGACCCTATAAATTGGGGTGCGTTCCATTTCGCAGGGAACACTACACGACCAAATCCCACACTACACCGGGCTTCTTTTACCGCACCGGGATGGACAAAAGGCAAAAGAAGCAATGGGACAAGATGGTGAAGAAATGGAAGGATACCCACGACCTAACACGGTCAACTGCTGCCCGTGATGAGAAAATAAGAGCTATTGCGGCCCAGGCAGAATAAGCCCAGCATGCTACGAGGTCAGCTCCCCGCAATGAGGGGCCCCGTAGCAACAACCCCATCCCGAACGTTCCCACCGAGCGTTCGCCACAACTCCCACCCGAGGGGGAGACAACCCCTTGTTGGTGCGGGGACACTTGCAAGTTCTTCAAGTCTAAGCACCACATCAGCCTAGGTATGCGTTACTGGGGTTACGCAAACTACTCCAGTGACTACCCCGATTGCCGTCTAGACACCGCAACCTACCGGTAGCCGCTAAGGATCAGGTGCACCATTTTTCCCTACCTTTTCTCCATCACAGCGCGCACTAACAATATCTCCTCTGTATTTACAGTCCTCGGAACCCCTATGTGCCTACTTCAAATGGATCGATCTTGAGATCCACCCTGAGAACCAATGGGTCCTCGACTTCGAGGAGTGGAATGTCGCAAAGTTATCAGAGATGTAGGAGGAGGAGCGCCGCAAGAATGAACAAACCATGCATATACAACGCGAGACGAAAGCTCATCTCGAAGCGTGCACGTGTAAGGAGCGGGAGGCTCGCAAGAGGGAGCGCGAGAGAAAGGGGGAAATGGCGGCTAAGGCAAAAGAGGCCGCTGACGAGTTCAACGCCGAACGGGCAAGGAAGGAAAAATGGCCCCGGTCCACACAATAGGTAGTACGGGCAGTTGGGTGAGTTAGTCGCACATGATGCTATATGTTATGCATGTAATGAAAAAGTACGCGGCATGTTACTCCCAACTGTATTATGAAGTTTATTTAAATTCAAACAAGCCTATTATCTCATCTTTTCGCATTCAATCATTCACATATCAAGTCATCTAACAATATTAACGTACCGGTTTTCTTTGCACACGAATTCGCAGTAACATCAAAATATCACTTACCATCGTATGTACCGATCATTCTACAGTCAATCGCCCAATGGGGGGTGACTGCACTGCAAGTCGCCCAATGGGGGGCAACTGGGACTCTGTCGGCCCACAGTTGGACGATTGGCTCCAATCGCCCCCATTGGCGACTGGAACCTATTTTTGTAAAAAAATTTTCCGCGGGTATATTTCTGTAATTTCGGATAAAACAATAGATTATTCGTACAAAAAAATCAACTAGATTCTACAATCTTCCCTTTTTAGTAATTCATTACTATCTCAATACATAATGAGATAAAGATTGTATTGTGAGTATACAATATATACACAACACTTGTATACTCTAAGATAAGATTTCAAAACAGTGCTTACTTATCCGATTGTCATTAATCATCCAACTATTAACACATAATAGAGAAGTTAGATGACAACCCGATTACAAATGATTATATATGAACTACACAAGCTATATATACTTGAAGGAAATGTTTTAAATTAAAAATCCTAAATACGTGTATTAAAGAAAACATGGATCAATACTTGTGAAACCTCAAAACATAGAGCGAACTCTCCCTAAATGTGTGTATACAAATATGTATAATGAAGACATATGCACATATTCATTTTGGACTATTTGTTGAGTTCAATCTATATTTTGAATCCAAGGAATGCACTAATATATAAGAATGCGATTTTAAATGCATACCTCTTTGATTTCATCTTTTCATCTAAATAAGACTAAGTAATATCACAATCAATAAACTAGCTTAGTATCACAAATGCATTTGTCCTTATCACTAAAACCTCATAATTGTATTTATCAATATCACAAAAACCAACTTAAATAGAGATTGATCTTTCAATCTCCCCCCTTTTGATGATTCATGATAAATTCGTTAATAATAATAGCATTTGGATAAAAATGAACATATGAAAAGAAATTAAATTATTCATGCATGTCACAAAGCAAATGCATGAGAGAAGGTGAAAGCATTATTTAAGTTTAACTTCCCTTTTTGGTATTATTCAAATTTTAACTTTAAATTTTCCATTATGAGCTAAGCTATTATCACTAATTTCCTCCCATTATCCAAAACTATTATCACTAATTTCTCCCCCATTTGGCATTAAGCAACAAAAAGGTATTGATCACCAAATAGCATTGATTACCATAAAACAAGGAAAGAAGAAAAGCTAAGTCAAAAATAGAGATTTTTCATTATTTAGAGCTTGATACCAATTAATTTTACTTAATATGGTCATGAAGAGTATAAAGACAGATACAAATGACCAATATGATACCAAATGAATTAATAGAAGATATTTGAAACACATTCAAATAATCTTACTCTTGAGAGATCCTTGAAGGCTTTTGAAGTTTCATATTGAAGTTGCAGTTTGAAGTTCTCCCTCATTTGGCATTTGAACCACACTCTAATTGAAGTTTCAGAATTTCAGACCTTGACATTTTAATGAAGCTTCAAGAGCTAGCTGAAAAATTGAGTTTGATATATCTAATAAATCTGAGAGTATATATCAATATAGATTAGCAATAGAGAATCAAGAGTCATTACTATGCCTTCCTTAGATTATGAGCCCACTTGAAGATACAAAAAATCACAAATCGGCTCAAAACCATTAAAAACTCTAAATTTCAGCATTTTGACAGTGAGAAAAGTACACAACTTTCTCGAAATAATTCAAAATGCTTCGAAAATTTGCAGAAATAACTTTGGAATCCTGAGAAACTTTTTCAATAAGAATTTTCCAAAAAGAAGTCTCCTTTCAAAAGTTATAGCAAAAAGCACTTTAAAGCAAGAGGGAAGATTGATTTTTCACAAAAAGCTTAAAATCCAAATGAATTGGATTTCCATAGAGTCTTTTACATTCTTAGCTTCATATGGGTTATAAATACTATTTCAAGCCATGATCACAAAGAAATTCGACTCAAATAGCCAAACTCATGATATGCAAGAATGGGTCATTTGAGGTCAATACTAGTTTTTGGGTGAGTTTTAAATGAGTATAACTTTTCAAAGATTGGTCTTTTGAAAAAAAGTTTGAACTAGAGAAATGTCTTAAATAACCAACCCTTTGAGTTTTGTATTGACCACTTTTCAAAACTCAATGGATTTTGATTTAAGAAAATATGTCATTTAATCCAGGGGGCCAAATTTTTTCTTTTGATTTCTAAAATAGAAGTTTTTACTCAAAAAGTTTTGAAAACAGTTAAAATACATATTTGAATACTTTTATATATTTGTTCATAACCTTTAGCCATTTAAACAAGATTTTTGATTTTGACCAAATAGGCTCTTTTGAAAAGGTCTTGCATATCATTAGATTTTTCACTCCATTAAAACCAAAAGAAGCAAATGAGAATAAAACACATTCATTCATAAGATCTATAAAATATTTTATGCAAATTAGGTAAAATATTTTTCCAATAATAATACCTTACCCCTTTTAAGATTAACACATAATGGAGAAGTTAGATGACAAACTGATTGCAAATGAGTATATATGAACTACACAAGTTATATATACTCAAAGGATGTGTTTCAAAGTAAGGATCCTAAATATGTGTATTAAAGAAGAACATAGATCAATACTTATGAAATCTCAAAACATAAAGTGAAATTACCCTAAATGCGTGCATACAAGTATGTGTAATGAATGCACATATTTATTTTGAACTATTTGTGGAGTTGTAAGATCGAGGTGGCCGACTAGAGGGGGGTGAATAGGCGGTCTAAAAATTCTCTACAAATTAATATAGCAATTAAAGAGCTTTTCTATTTGCCTAAACCAAGTATACAATGCGGAAGCTAAATACAAGATGGTTTAGTACAAATAGCGCCTAAAACTAATGAGTTCGCCTAAGTGCGCCAACAATTCTATCCTAGGTCAAGGTTTGCTATCCTAGGTTGACAAGCAATCAAATATGTTCTAAGTATGTAAATTGCTTGAAAGTAAATAGAGCACAAGAAAGCAAACCACAATTGACACGTTCTCTATTTACCGTGGTGTTCGGAGACTTGCCGGTCTCCCCTAGTCCACGTTGAGGTTAGCCCGAACAAATCGGACCGGCTCCACGAATTAAGCCGAAGCACCTCCAATCCACTAGTGGTAGCTCTTTCCCGCTCCGGGTAGGTGAGCTCCGACCTTCACAAATTCGCCGGGTCTTCTCACAACCTTCTTGAGAAGATCACCGCGCACGACGCCTCCAACGCCGTCTAGGAGTCGGCAAACTCCAAGAGTAACAAGCCAAGTCTCTCACTTGACTCTCACTACGTGCAACGAATGCACAGGCTCAACTTGGACACAAAGTCCTCCTCTAGATGCAACACATGCACTCTAGAACACCTCTCCTCTCTCACAAAGTGCAACACATGCACAATTGAGTGGCGAGCCTCACTCTAGCTCAAGACAACAGAAATGGATCAAGCAACAACACCTCTCCAACCGGCTACAAACGGGGTATTTATACCCCACACAAGAAAACTAGCCGTTGAAGCCAAATCCCTGAAAAAATCAGGAAAAACGGAACTACCGCAGTACAAATTGCGGAACTACCGTTTTTCTCGCCAACGGTCAGAAAACTAGCCGTTTCTCAGCAAAATCGGAACTACCGCAGTACAAATTGCGGAACTACCGTTTTTCCCGAGGCTAAGCCATTCAAAAAGTCGCTCTCTGGAAAAAATGTTTCGCTCAGAAATCGGAACTACCGGAAAAATCCGCAGTATAAATTGCGGTACTTCCGCAAAAATCGGAACTACCGCAGTACAAATTGCGGTACTTCCGTTTTCCAGTTTTTCAGCACAGGCGACACTCGGAAAAACGGTCATAACTTTTGACTCCGATGTCGGAATTGAGTGATCTTGGACTCTATGGAAAGTTTATTCAGAGGGCTATACAACCCATCTATTTGCATGACCTCAAACACATTAGATCAATGCAGAAATCACAAGACATCCAAAGAGTCACTACTATGGTCTAATGTCAAAGGAAATAGCAACAAATAATTTTAGACCATGCCAAGGGATAATGCATGATCTCCAACTTTTGCAAAACATATTTGCAAACTTAGATCATGCTACAAGGATTAGGTACATGGACTTCCCATGTTTGCAAAACACATTCGCAAACCTAAATCACATGCCGCAAGGATTAGATACATGAGCCTCAACTATTTGCAAAACACATTCGCAAATAATGACATCATGTCAAGATGAGCTAGAGCAAGTGAGGTTTGAGCTATCAACACATGATGAGACTCAAACTACAAGACATGACCCCTCTTAATAGTACGACAACCTATACTAGCAATCCGGTCTTCCAACCAAACACCAAGACCGGTAAAATACTAGGAACACATCCTTAGCCCTAGCTAGTCATACGTTTGCCTTGGGTCATCGTCTCGATATGCATCAACTCATGATGCATCCTTTTCATCAACACCATCAACTCATGATGGTCTTCGCTTGATCAACACATGATCAATCTTTGACATGCTTCAACACATGAAGCATTCTCTTCATCAACTTTGACTTGATGACCTTCAACTCATGAAGTCATCCCAAGTCATCTTCATTTGTGGAACCTAACCTATTCATCCAACTCATGGAAATCGTAAGTCCACAAATCAATTGCCATCAATTACCAAACTTCACCATTAACACATAATGGAGGGACAGGATTCAACAATCTTCCCTTTTTGGTAATTCATGACAATCTCAACAAATCATGAGATATAAGATTGATTTGCGAGTATACACATTGTACACAACAAATGTATACTCTATGATAAGCTTTAATCAAAGCTTACTTATCCGGTTGTCATTAATCATCTAACCATTAACACATAATGGAGAAGTTAGATGACAACCCGATTGCACATGAGTATATATATACTGCACAAGCTATATATATACTCAAGTATGTATTTCAAAGTAAAGATCCCAAATATGCATATTGAAAGAAGCATTGATCAATACTTATAAAACTCCAAAATATATAGAGAGCTCCCCCTAAATGTGTGCATACAAGTATATATAGTGAAGACATATGCACATATTCATTTTAGATTAATTGAGGATTTCAATCTATATTTTGGATCTAAGGAATGCATTTGTAAATGAGAAATCGATTTCGAATGCATACCTCTTTGATTTCACCTTTTCATCCAAATGAGACTAACCAAAGATAAACTCAAATAGACATGTTAGTCTCATAAATTCATTTATCATTTTCACCAAAACATTATAAAGTATATGTCATTAATATCATAATGTCTTATTGGCATTTGTCATTAACACCAAAACCAACTTAAATGGAGCTTGATCTTTCAGGAGTCCAATCTATATTTGGATCCAAGGAATGCACTAATATATAAGAATATGATTTCGAATGTATACCTCTTTGATTTCACGTTTTCATCCAAATAAGATTATGCAATATCATAATCAATAAATTGGGTTATTCTCATAAATGTGTTTGCCATTATCACCAAAATCTCATAATAGTATTTGTCATTATTACTAAAACCAACTTAAATAAAGCTTGATCTTTCAGAAGCCCCTACTGCATGTTAAGAAGAAAACAAGGAAATATCATAACATAAGTAAACATTAGCACCAATATCAACCCACCAATCAGTGGATTGACATGCTGAAAGGACAACATGTAAATCATCATACCCTCTTAAAGTCAAGGTCTCACCTATGATCACGTTGATAGCCTTCTTCTTTGGTTGTTTACCATCACTGCTTTTGCAGAAGCGACGGTCCTTCGTCATATGACCATCTTTTCAGCACACAAAGCAGGTAATGTCCTTCAAATCCTTTTTCTTGGTTTTCTTTTTCTTAAAGCTAATTGTCTTATTCGGTTTGTTGAATTTGTACATATTTTCAGTTGTCTTTTTCTCTACGATATTGGCATTATTCTGACCAGAAGTGGTGGGTGTATCTTTTGTTCTACCCTTTTCTTTCACATTGAGGGTGGCAATGAGATCCTCAATAAAAATCTCTTCCCTCTTGTGCTTCAAGCCAATGGCAAAATCCAACCAACTAGCAAAAGTTTGGCAACAATACCCGTAGCCACAATCTTAGAAGGCAACAAACAGCCTAGGTACGCAATCTCACCAACCAATAGTTGGAGGTCATAAGCTTGTCCAACTATAGATTTAGCCTCATCCATGCAAAAGTTAAAAAATTATTCACACATGTAGAGCGAGTGACATGCCTCTGCCTCTACATATTTGTGCTCTAGTGCATCCCATAACTCTGTGGTGGAGTTGTAGTCCATACACATATTGTAGAGCTGATTTGTCAGAATAGTCAAAATGCAGCAAAGAGCAGTGTTGTTCATATTTTTGAACTGCATGAATTGCCCAATTGTAAATGGATACTATGAGTGGATAACACACCACAACCCCAAAGACGTGAGCCAAAACTTGGCTCTAGTATGCAATCTATGAAAGTTCTGGCTAGAAAACCTCACAACTTTCATAGCATTAGTTGTTGTATTCAAAGTTTACAATAAGGTTTGTGGAATGTTAAAAATGTGGGCAATATTTTAATTTCAGATTTTACTAGGATGCAAATATCGTAAATAACTAATGATGCATAAATCTGTACTAACAGCAGGCAACTCATTGTACTTTAGAATATATGCAGAAATAGAATTTAAACAAGTCGATCGTTCACACAAACGACTGACAGTTGGGTCTGATGAAGAACAGAAAGTAGCACAGACTAGATGCAGTGCAAAACATAGATAAAGCAGCAAAGTGAGCGGTCGTGCGGATGTGCGCTGCCTAGAAATCGTATTGCCCCTGGACCTGTACACGTCTTCACAGCAGCAACAGCTCGGAGATACCGCTCCCCTTCTTCACCATGCACACCAGGAAGAAGAGTCAACGAGATTTAGACGGCGCAACACTACATCACAGGTTTATAGGAGGAAGAAAAAGAAATAGAGGAGATAGTGATGATTGGCTCTATGCTCTCTCTCTCTCTCTGTGTATATATATATATATATATATATATATATATATATATATATATATATATATATATATATATATATATATATATATATATATATATATATATATATATATATATATATATATATGACCTGATTAATTAGTCATTTACTCACTAGTAACTGACATATTTAACGTGCTATTGACCCACTCCAATAAAGCCTCAAATTCAATTAGAGAAAGAGATGCATGATTCAACAAAAATAAGGTGGACTTGATCTACCAAGTGGCACGCCATATCACGGCATGGTCGCACGTCGCAAGTTACAAGTCACGCAATTTTTCAAGCGAAAATACGCGAATAAGCCCGCGAATGTATGCGCACATGTGTGTTTAGCCAAAGCCCTCCTCATGTCATTCCCATCCATATGTCATATATTTTAAAGAGTAATAAGGATTCTACCTTATAAATTGATCTTCTCTACCTTATCTTAGCAATATGATACTAAAACGTACATGCTCTGAAATTATAGAAAATAAGTCTCACTTGTATGGGCTTATTTCAACAGTCTTTGCTTCGGGTGCTCATACCTCGAACCACTTTGGAGCAGTTTATTCTCCAAGGGTACATGGGCATCAGATTCCCAAGTTGGATCTGCTCTGCTACATATCTTGCAAATGTTTCCCGAATAGAACTGCATAACTTGACGAGATGCACCCAGCTACCATCACTTTGGTCAATTACCTAATCTGCACGAATTGTCCCTGCACGCATTGCCAAACATCAAGAGACTGGATAAGGATTTCTTCGGTGGCAATCAAGCATTCATAAAGTTGTCAAAACTTATTTTGCAGGACATGAAGAATCTGGAAGTCTGGACCACGACAGTATCAATCAATAGCTGATGATGGTAAAAAGGAAGAATTCCTATTCCCCAACCTTCACAAGTTGCCGATACATGGATGAAACAAGTTGAGCATTTCTTCCAATTCAATAACTTGTTTGGAAATATCAGATTGTCACGTCAGTCCTGATGGTTGGAGGTTGCTCTATCATCTCGCTGGCCTTCGCAAGTTAAAAGATCCGCATGTGCAATGAGTTGAGCAGCTTACCACGAAGCATTAAAGCCCTCACCTTCCTTAAATCATTACTTGTATTTGCATGCCATGGTTTGACAGGACTGCCTGAATGGATGGGCAACCTCGCCTCACTCCAAGAATCGGAAATCAATTACTGCCCTAAGCTCAAGTCCTTGCAGGCGAGCGTACGGCGCCTTACCTCCCTCAGATTGCTACACATGGGTTATTGCGACAGCATCTCAGCACTGCCCAAATTTTTTGTACGGATAATCCATTTTTTATTCGAAATTACATAAATATACCCGTGGAAATTTTTTTTGCAAAAATAGGCTCCAGTCGCCTAATGGTTGAGCGACTGGAGCCTTTCGCCCAACCAGACCGCGACAGCTGGAGAGTCTACCAACCATTGAGCGATTAATTGCAGTCGCCTAACCGTTGGGCGACTTTCATGCAGTCGCCGAACGGTTCGGCGACTGAGATTCAGTCGCCCAACGGTTCGGCGACTGAAGGTGGGATATAAGGCCGCGCTCGGCGACGACGAAGCGCCGCACTGTTTCTTCTTCCGTTCGGCCAGCGCAGAGAAGAGAGGGGAAAGAAGGAGAGGGAGAGGAGGAGAAGAGAAGGGGGAGGAGGAGAAGGAGTGCGCGTTTTTCAGGTAAGTTTTTGATGTTATATTTTTTGTTAGTGTAGAAGATTAGTTTAGAAAATGTAGTGTAGAAAATTAGTTTAGAAATATAGTTTAGAAAATGTAGTCTAGAAAATTAGTTTAGAAAATTAGTTTAGAAAATGTAGTGTAGAAAATTAGTTTAGAAATATAGTTTAGAAAATTAGTTTAGAAAATGTAGTCTAGAAAATTAGTTTAGAAATATAGTTTAGAAAATTAGTTTAGAAAATGTAGTGTAGAAACTTAGTTTAGAAAATTAGTTTAGAAAATGTAGTTTAGAAATTTAGTTTACAAATTTAATTTTCAAATTTTGTTTAGTAAATATAGTTTAGAAATTTAGTTTACAAAATTTATAAACTAAATTTTGTATAACATTTATAATGCATTATTGTACAAAATATAGTATTTAAATGTACATGTACAAAATTTAATGTTGTAATTATTGTACAAATTTAGATGTAGAAAATTTAGTGTTGAAATTTACATGTAGAAAATGTAATGTTGAAATTATTGTACAAATTTAGATGTAGAAAATTTAGTGTTGAAATTTAGATGTAGAAAATTTAATGTTGAAATTATTGTACAAATTTAGATGTAAAAAATTTAATGTTGAAATTATTGTACAAATTTTCCAGGTATGACTCGTGCTGGACGTGACTCGGAGTGGCGGTTCGCGTTGTTGGACAAGCACGTGGACCGCTCTCATCGCGCCTCCCGTCTAGTCCCGCCACCGGGGAGCACGGACGACCCGCCTCAGCTGGGAGTGGTCCGGACACGCACACCTCGCGTGGCCTGGGGACTCGACCCTCGTTGGACCGCCCACTGGCGCGCTGACCTGCTCGCCAGATTCCAGGGTGTCGTTCCACCGGCCGATGACCACCACGTGTTCGGAGAGGAGCAGACCCATGGGCCGACACTGAGGTGGCTCAGACAGTACCGGGTACGTGGTATATAAAATCGATCGTGTCTTCGAAGCTCTTATTTGTGGTATTACGTACTAATAACAACTTTTTTGCATTCAGGTGGAGCGCATGGTTCCGCAGGCAGACGATCACCAGGTCTCGCGGCACCTGGAGGCGTACGTGCTGTGGCTGTTTGGTTGGGTGCTTTTCACCACCAGCCACGGCAACTCGGTGGATGCGCGCCTCATCGCTTATGCGAGGGCGATCGCTGACGGCGAGCCCCACCAGGTCAGCTGGGGATCGGCTGTACTTGCCGCGACGTACCGCGCGTTGTGCGATGCGTGCACGAGGATCAAGGCAAACTCGATCCTCACGGGTTGTCCCCTTCTACTGCAGTTGTGGTCGTTCGATCGCTTAAGCGTCGGACGACCTGTGCTGGACGACATGGGTCCGTACGGGCCCGAGATGTATCCAGGGGGAGGGGGAGACGTCGACCGGCCGACGATGGGTTCTATCTGGTGCCGTCGTCGAGTAAGTGTTATCACAGTCTACTATTTCTTTCTTACTGACGATCGTCAATCTAAACAACTTATCTTTCTTGCAGGTACAGTTCGCGCACATGCAGGTCACGCGGGCGTACCGGGTCTTTGTGGAGCAGCTCGACCGCATCACATCCGACGACGTGCGCTGGGAGCCGTACGCTGATACGGCAGTGCAGGCCCGTGCTCCTGGCGGTCTGTCCTCACTTTGCTGGCGTGACAGGGCTTTCTGGCTCACCCGCCGGAAGCTCGTGTACCTCATCTACGTGGAGGACTACGCACCCCAGCGGGTGATGCGGCAGTTCGGGCTACGGCAGCCGGTTCCTGTACCAGTCGGACCATCGCTTCCGCGGCACGTGCACGGGAGGTTCTCTCTGGCAGTGCCCTCCTCGGTGCACCGGA
The DNA here is from genome assembly GCA_017311315.1 of Dendrocalamus latiflorus. Classification (NCBI taxonomy): domain Eukaryota; kingdom Viridiplantae; phylum Streptophyta; class Magnoliopsida; order Poales; family Poaceae; genus Dendrocalamus; species Dendrocalamus latiflorus. Next base: position 35,865,103 of record CM029652.1, on the reverse strand, counting down.
GGGCACACAGCCAGAGGTGCAACTGACTCCACCAGCGCAGGGGCGGGATAGACACCCTCCTGCTCGTTTTACTTTTTCGGATCGTCCTAACCCGTTGCACCGGAGGAGGGCCAAGCGAGACCGTATGGGAGGACGCGGGCGCGGTGACGGGGCACACCAGGGTGGCCAGTGAGGCGTGTTGCAGATGCTATATATGTTATGCATGTAATGAAAAAACATGTGGCATGTTACTCTCAGTTATATTATGAAGTTTATTTAAATTTACATAGTCTATCATCCCTCTCCGCACATAAACTATATCACTTAACAGTGTATGTATCGATCGTTCTCTACTCAATCTTTCATAAAAAAAATTTAAAAACTTTTTACACATCTATAATATACAATGAACATAAACTTTTATTACAACTTCACCGTATTTTTTACCGGTTCAACGTTACAAAATTCACAAAATTTTAAACAATCACGGGGGCTACATGAAGTCGCCTAACGGGATGGCGACTGCATGCTAGTCACCTAACGGGATGGCGACTACCCTTAAGTCGCCGAACGGAAGAGCGACTTAATGCAGTCGCTCTACTGTGCAGCGAGATATATTGTGTCGCGGTCTGGTTGGGCGAAAGGCTCCAGTCGCCCAACCATTAGGCGACTGGAGCCTATTTTTGCAAAAAAAATTTCCGCGGGTATATTTATGTAATTTCGAATAAAAAATGGATTATCCGTACAAAAAATTCCAGCACTGCCAGAGTGGTTGAGCAATCTCACAACTCTCTCCAAAGACTTATCTGGGGATGCCAGAGAATCAAGTCTTTACCGCAGTGCATGCAGCGCCTGACCATACTGAAGGAGCTACAAATCAGGCACGACCCTGAACTAAAGCAGTGGTGTGAATTTTTTTAGACGAAAAGGAGAAGGTGTGAATCAGATGAGAACAAAACAAGTCTTTCGTACATCAAAGAATAAGTATGTGCACACAACTAGTTATCTAACCAAATTGTTTCCTTGTTTAGCTGTACATACATGCCTCTTACATTTGGTTACCGGTTGCCTTCACCTAATATTGGGCCCGTTTAGAACACAGAAATTTTGTAAGAACAATTCAATTCTTATAGGAACTAGTATAGTGCCCGTGCTAACGCCACGGCGGCATTTCAAGGATGCACATGAAAACAACCAAATGACGATATTTTTTTCATAGTTTAAGTTTCACGCAATTGTATATCACCATGTATATAATTTGAAAAACACTCATGTATATCACCAGCAAGTTCAGGTCATGAAATTACAAGCCTAGGCCAATTATAATGCATAACAAGGCAATAATAAGTCATGTCTCGCCTGAACCATCTAATTTCTGATTTGCTTAAGTAGGTCTTGGAGTTCTCCAGGGATAATGTCTTTACATTCATTTTCACTGCTCTTCAAAATGTCCACCAAGAAATTCGTCCTCAGTGAATGTGATCGCTGTGCATGGCAGATAATAAGTTAACTTATTAATTTGCTATGTAGTCTACAAAATATATATAGAGAATATTATATGCTCACAGTGTTGATAACTGGTAATCTTACGCCATTCCACGACCACATGAAACTGTATACAAGGAAGCCTGACAGGTTGCTGGAGAAGAGCACATGTTTAATTGTTATAGATAAATCAAATGATATTTGATAATAAAGATGAAACATATTATAAGTTATTACCAGTCCGTAGTTTTTGGAACCCATGTTGGGAATTTACGACGCCAGTAAAAAATATCGTCTTTCCACACAGGATGTGCCAATTCCATGGCGAGTTTGAAATTATTGGCAATGTTATGTAATTTGTGTATATATGGCATGCATGGATCAGAACCCTTAAACATTCCATTTTTAGGATGAGGATCCATAATGGACACAGTTCTGGTACCCATGTCTAGTATGTATAATGTGTAGTGCTTCATTTGACGGTATGGCAGTAGAACCTATAAACAAACACCGAGTCTATAAGTGACAAATGATAAAACACAAGTTTTTAAAGGAGTATATAGAACATATCTTACACCGCTGCAATGTGAAATATCGTACTCCATGTCAGGCCAGCATTCAAGCAATTTTGCGAGTTTTTTGCAGTCTAGCTTGTCACACCGTCGCGGATCTCGTCCAAACTGAGATATGGACTGTTCATTTTGCAAAATTTAGAATTATTTGTTTATATTTATACACACACACACACCAAGGGAACAATTATATCAACTTACACAGAACTGGAGGTCCATGTAGTGGAATTTGTCATCTAACCACAACAAGGCTTCGTTGCACGCAACCGTCCGAACACCCATGTTGAAGCAATCACAATCAATGGGTTTATTTGCATCTAAAAATATATCTAAGTGTTCTGAGACTTAAAGAAATTGGATATGGTCTGGTGTTTCGAACCCATTCTTTGCTACAAAAAAAAACAAGGACCAGGAACGAATTAGTTGATTACATCTTAGTATATTAGTATATGCAATTAATTAGCAAAAAATACTTACTCTAAACACTCTTCATCGTCTATCGACCAGATGTATGTGCTCAACCAATACAATAGTTCCTTTCTGTTTAAAATGCCATGTTTATTTGTGCTCTCGGTAATTCATGGGTGTTGACAATGCCATGTTTAAATTCTAATTGGAGTGGCCATGTTTATTTGTGCTCTCGGTAATTCAAAACAAAGATGCCATGCATTTGGAGTGGCATCGTTTCACTCCTCTGATACATGGGTGTTGACATCTTACAAAAAAAAAGTGCCATGTCTAACTCCTTGATCACCAACCATAAATTAAATTGTGTAATAGGAGCATCTCCTTGAGCACTCTTGGAGATCACCACGACACAATCCCATGAAAAAATTTCTGCGCTCAAACGTAATTGCAAAGTTTATTGATCTGAATTTTGCCTTACCGAACTAGGCGTCCTCGGCGACGAGCGGCGACTTCTCGTTTAGCTCGCGGAATCCGTCTTCGCAGGTCTCAGGCGCGTCCCGCGCGGCGCTGAGATTCGTCAACGCGTCGTGCAATCCCCCGGCGCTGCCCGAGGCAATGCCTTTCGCTACCTCTTCAAGCTGGCCCATGGCATCCGAGTACACCATGCAGAATACGTGAAGGAGAGAGAGAGAGATGCGCTCGATGCTGTATTATTGGCATTCAGAGATTTGAGAGGTAGAGAGGAGAGAGAGAAGAGATTGATAAGTTTTTTCCATGCAGAATACGTTAAGGAGAGAGAGATAGAGAGATATACGGGTTACCAAATGGATGCTGCAGAATACGTTAATTTTTTTTGGAAAGTTTTTCCTTCCTATTTTACCACAACGGAAGGGCCTCCTGGCTAATTATGCACTACCTGTTGGCGGAATTCCCTGTTGGCCCAGGAGTGATGCTGAGCAGAGCAGGCGCAATTGCACACCGTCGCTATGATCAATCTATCCATATAGCTGCTGCTGCTGCTGCTTTCTTGGCTGCCGTGTTTGCTCCAATTGTAGCACGCCATTTGTTCCCTTTGCAAGGCACTCTAGCCAGCACCCATCTCTTCCTTTAATGGCTTCTAGTCTGCATTGCAAGAGGACCACAGAGAGGAGAGGAATGATAGAGAAGTAAACATAGGGACTGTGGCGCCACAATCTTAACACCACGCATGCATCTCTCATATGCCTTCCTTTTCGTTTTTTTGGGTGCCTCTCCTTGTTTCCATGCCTTACCTCTTCATGTATCAAAAACAAATGGAACATGACTTGTGTACAATTTGCAATCTTTCATACACCAAAATCCCATCCAAGAAGGAAGAAATCATCAACCCAAAAGACAGAAAAATTGGGGGACACATCTCAAGTCCTCTAAACTGCTACTTCTCTACTAATCTAAGCTGCTGGGATATATGTCAGTACAATACCGGGGGGTGGTTCTTGCAGTCACTCTCTGGAGGTAGCTTGCCCCCACAGCCGCGCGTCGTGGTGCACGGCCATGATCGGGATGAGCAGCTCCGTGTCGCGCGGGATTAGGTACCCGCCGAACTCCACGTCGGACTTCGCCCGGCGCACCGTTGCCACCGCCGGCAGGTACAGCCGCAGCGTCTCGTTCAGGATCATCCCGAGCTGCCAGTGGAATCAGAATGCGTCAGCTCACCGTACATTAATCCGAAATGGTCGGAGAACTGTGTCTGGGGGATGAGCTTACGGTCTTTAGCTTGGCGAGCTGCTCGCGGGAGGGGACGTCGTGCGCTCCGCAGACGTCGAGGACCTCCTACCGGGCGCGCTCCTACCACTCCGGGTGCATGGCGAGCACGACGGTGGTCCAAGTCAGGAGGTTCGACGTTGTCTGCTTGCCGGCGAAGAAGAACGTCTTGCACTCCTCCACGATGTCGTTCACGGTAATGGGGATTATTGAAAACGGTAGAATAAAATGATACGAAGCACAAATTATTGAAAAGCTGGTCCCTCTGTTACCTCTAAGTGAAACTTGTACTTGATACCAAAAGGTCTGGATGTAGGGAATTTCTACGCCATTGTGAAAACAAAGAAAAGGACCAGTTAGTAATGAAAAATAGCAGAAAAGTGTTATTATAAATATTTGAACAGAATTACCTTTTCAGTGTACTCTCCAGGACGAAGCAATGCAGATACATTAGCCAGCGCTTGTCTTGCACGTGCTTCAGTTGACCATGAGTAATGTAATGCAAACTGAAATACAGAAAGAGACCTTCAAAATAGGAAGTGTAATCAACACTCAAACAATCAGCAGGAGGGAATCCCTTGTTCATAACAACTTGTTATAATCATACTCATTTAGCATTTGGACATTCTAGGACTTTGGATGGTACATTACCTATTAACAGTAGATTAAAGATCATCATAGTTCCATTTTATTTGCTGGGCATGACAATGATACTTAAGTTTCAACATCTTTTTAGGGGAACATGTGGGACCCAAAGTGGAGAAAACATGAACCAAGCACAAAACAACTATACCAAAAAAGACTCTTAAAAAAGTTAAGAAAGTTTACATGTTGCAGATCTCTTGACAGGATGCACTGATGGAGAGCTGACTCCTATTTAGTGGGCAAGCCATTTTAACAAACACTTGGTGGGCATTGTGTTAGGTGGAAAGGCAAGAGAAAAACACAGGTCGCTTTGTTTTCCTATGTAGAGCGAGCATCGCTGAATAATAAAATCACAGACATCTGTATTGTCTTTTTGTCTACGATTGATTTGTCCAAGAGAAAATTTTATCAAAATAATTAACATAGATTTGAGTAATGTACCTCAGCAGACACAAGGAGTGCTTCAATAAAAGAATATATGCACAGGAACAAATCCCTCTTCCACATCACTCAAATCCTAGTCGAATTCACCAAGTGCAAAACAGCTGAACATGGACTAAAAAGAGTACTTGTGCTGAGGAAGAGAGGTGGAACTTTATAGCTCGACGACCCAGTGAGGATCATTGATAAGATATGGCTATGCGCTGCGACCGCCTCAGTGGCCGCCGTTGGCCTGATCATGTAGGCAGCCGTTGCCGTTGTCAAAATAGAGAAATACTGCAAGTGACATTGTCAAAATGTTGATTATTCCATATGTTCGGACCAAGAAAAAGGTCAATAACACCAGCCATAAAGAGAACAATTGGCTTAATTGAAAAAAGTCAATCATCATGACTACATGAGACTCATAAACTGAAGAACATCTGTAATAGAATATGTGGGCATACCAAGAATAAGCTCAACATCGTCAACAAAGCCCATATTAAGCATCTCATCTGCTTCATCAAGGACACGGAATTTCAAAGACTTCAAATTGAGAGTTCCCTTTACAATAAAATCCTGGGCAAGAAAGTCATGCAGCAAACATTAGAATAAAATTATGAGATTTTGGGCCGAATCAACCAGAAATATCAACAAATGAAAATAATTACCTTGACACGGCCAGGAGTCCCAACTATAATGTCAACCCCCCTTCTGATTGATACTTCTTGATGGCGATAATCAGAACCCCCATATACACAACATGAAGAAAGCCCAAATGTTGCACCATAAAACTCAAATTCAGTGTGCACCTGATATTCATTTTGGCAAGATCAAAACAAATATAAAGGGTTTTCTTTCTTGATAATCAGAAAGTAGCACAATCTTACCTGCTTAGCTAGCTCTATGGTTGGTAGTAAAACCAAAACACTTGGAGGTCTGCCATGATCAGTCCTTCTGGATGTTTTGTGTGTCCCATTAACTAATGACTCCAATATGGGCAGAACATAAGCCAATGTTTTTCCCTAAAATAAGAAACAACATATTTAATTAGGCCATACCTAGTTTCCAGAGACAAACGCGATAAAAATAAATAATTATATTCCTCATAGCCAGTCCTCCATAGTCGAAAATAAGGAATTCAGGGTCACCACACCAAAATCCATCACTATGAAGACGTTTAAATTCTGCAAGCAGCGCATGAATGTACAGAAACAGAAAATCTCTTTTAAACCCACGTATGTGCGGTGATGATCATACTCAAATTGTGCAAGCAGCGTAATTAGTACACAATGTTGCAATCCGTATCTCGAATTGGGTCAAGTGCTATAGATTAGACGGAATTCCTGTCAAACCAGTAGCCGTGTCGTGCAGCAAGCTTGCTATTAACAGCAAACGTGCAGGATAGTAAGTCGAACAAGTACAGTTCCTACTCTTCAATTTTCTATCAAACGAGCCACACAAGTCGAAAGGAACTCTCACCTGGCCAGTGCGTGCGCGGCCGACCAAGTCGTTGCCGTCGAGCACGAGGTCGAAGGTGGTGGCCTGGATGGGGAACAGCGCCTTGATCCCCTTGGACTTGAGGCTCTGCCTAAGCGCCTCCGAAATCCGGAAGTTGCAGAGAGCATCCGGGTCGGCGGGATCCTCGTCGCCGCTGGCCGTGAGCTCGCCATCGTCGTCCTCCTCATCAGACACAGCCTTCCCCTTCCTCTTATCACTCTCCTTCTTTGCCTTCTTCGCGGCGGGCGCCGATGCGGCCGGCTCCTCGGAGCTCGTGCTGCTCCTGTCCTCGTCTGAGGAGGACACCGCAGGAGGGGACGGCTCCCTCGCCTTGCGCTTCTTCTCCTTCTTTTCCTTCCTGCTGGAGGCGACCTTGAGATTGCGCTTGGCCTTCTTGGAGGCGGAGTCGTCGACGGCCATGGGCTCGGCGGAGGAGGCGGCGGCGAGGAGGGAAGGCATCAGGAGGAGGAGGGGTAAGTGGCGGCGGCGCGCATCACGGACATGTCGCGGAAGAAGGTGAGGAGCTCGGCGGGGGTGGTGGTGACATCGCGGGACGGCGGGTCGACGATGTGGGAGGTGAAGGGCACGGAGGTCTCGATGGTGAGCGCGGCCGTGGAGTCGGAGATCGGGCGCGCGGCGATGAGCGCCGTGGCCGGGGCGCGCGCGGCGGGGAGGCGGCGGAGGAGGGCGGCGGAGGAGGAGGAGGAGGCGGCGGCGGCGCGGGGTGGGGAGGAGGAGGAGGCGGCGGCGGCGGAGCGGAGGGGTGGGGGGAGGAGGAGGCAGCGGCGGAGCGGAGGGGTGGGGGAGGAGGAGGAGGCGGCGACGGCGGAGGAGCGGGGGAGGAGGCAGCGGAGAAATCAGAGGGGAGGAGGCGCACGGGTTCGGTGGGGGAGGCCGGCGGTGGCGGAGGAGGAGGGAGGGGAGGAGGCAGAGGAGGGGTGGGGGGAGGAGGAGGCGACGGGGGAGGGGGCGGCGGAGGAGGCGACGAGGGAGGAGGCAGAGGGGAGGAGGCGGCGGTAGGGGGAGGTAGGCGGCGGCGAAATCCAAGGGAGAGGAGCGCACGGGTTCAGGAGAAGGGTGGGGAGGGCGGTTCGGGAGGAGGGAGGGGGTACTGCAGATCCATTGAAGGATGACCGTCGGATATTGGTTGAGTAAGGAGAGAGAATGAAGGAGAGTTAATCTGGTGCGGACGTTTTTAAGATGGTGTAATTATGGGTGCATATTGTGGTGTGAACGTAGTTAAGGTCATGACTGTGGAGCAGGTAATTATTGGGTGGATGTAGGATAATTTTAACTGGTGGTTTATAGGGGTAGAGATTGGGAAGCATTCTTGCGTTTCAATTTGTTGCATAGAGGACTGGATTCAAAGGTACATACCTAGTTTAATTTTATTAATTCTAACATGCCAGTTATGTAAGATATTAGATAACAATAAGAGCAATTTATCTGAGTATTCAAAGTACGTAAACATTATTTCTGCAGTCCTACAAATTAAAATTGGATTTGAATAGTGCCAAAGGTACTGCAGAGTACACTCCCCTAGTAAAAAATGCCCTAGAATGCATGTAGTCAAAGTATATTAATTTTGACCAAAGATATTATCTAGAATACCTAGTTTAGATATATGAAAATGATACAAGTAAATGGCATGTGTTGATTATACAGTAGCACTTGTACTACAAACTTGTGATAGCCATTGATTTATCCATTTGCTTTACAATTGGACGGTCCAAAATCACCCAAGGTAAAGTATTATGCTTCTCTGCCTTTGCTGAAGCTCCTGAAGTAAACACTGGAGGCCCTACTCTAACTAGCTTTTGGTTTAAATTTTTAGCTGTGACTTTTGACTTTTAACTAAAATTGCACTATAGTGGCTAATAGCTTTTTCTGAGAAAAAATTAAAAAATTTGAAAACCCCCATTGTATCATCACTCACAATGCAAAAGAATAAGTGAAAAAAAAGAAAATACAAAAAAGGCTATAAAGCTAAAATAAGTTGAAATTAGAAACTAACATGTTTTAAATGGCTTCTATTTTAAATAAGCCAAAAGCCAAAAAAAGTTATAAGTTGAAACCGTTTGGAGGAGAGCTTAGTCGTTGGTTCAGGTACAGGAAAGTGCACAGGGCTCACCATATTAGCACAAGTGACTACAAAATTTTCAACTGTGTTCCACCATACCCTATAGTACTAACCATTGTGCATAAAGTTGCAACTTATTCCATACTGTTGATGGTACATATGATTGTGGTTCCGACCAACTCCATGGTTGTGCAGATACTATTCTGATTCAGGTTTAACTGAGTAGTGTGTCTAATAGCTTGAGTGAACACTGGATTTAAACTAGCTGTCACTAGTTCAGTTTCAATAACGAATTGCATAGGGCTCACCATCCATATTGGCAGGTTACTCCAAACTTTTCTACCTGTGCCACCATACCAGATCTGATTAGCGTTTTATCTGAGCAAGGCTGTAGTAGTAGTAATATTGTTGGTGACCAACACATCTCTGGTGCTTGCAAGTAATTCACCGGTACATTTTTTTGTTGGAGGATAAATACCCCTGATTTATTAACGGTAGTGCTATACAACATTCAACTATTTTTTTGGAGGGAGGGAAATTAGTCGAATTTCATACCGCTCGATTTGCGCAAAGATTCGTTCTCTTGTCCACCTCCATCTCCGGTCAAGATATGGCAAGGCTCCCTATTGTCTTTTTCTTCGGCCGCCGCCGCCAGTGCCTTCAACGGAGGCGCCGAGTTACGCTACCAGAAATGGGGAAGAAGGGCGGTGACGGTGGTGGCGGGATGTTGAGATGCGGCAAAAGAGGAGAGGAGGCGGGGGTGTGTTAGGATACGGGTATATTATACTAGCGCAAATTAAAACTTTCTACCACGTAAACCAGGAAACCATGTGAGTAAAAGATCATGAACCATTACCACTAGATGCGCAGTGCAGCGTAAGTAGAGTTGAAGCAGCCGATTCAACAAAGAGTGTGTCGGTGTAGTAGTAATAGTCGGTCGTCCTCCGGCCAACCGTCTCCTCCTCATGATCATCCCAATCAGTGCCGCAGTAGTAGCAACGTCTCTACCAATGTCCACACATCTAGGGATGGAACACCGTGCGTCGATGTGCTAGCACTAGTGCACACGGCAGGGGTTATGAGAGGTGGTAGTTAGGGTTTCAGCGGATATATTTTGGGATACCTCCCTCAGCCCCACACCTCTCTTTATATAGGCTACAATCGGATCCTTATCCGATACGAGTGATTGATGTCCATCACGCCAGATCCAATGAATAAAATGGGCGTACATCTGTAGTGCTCGGATATGTTCGGGCGCTAGTCCGCCTTGAAAGAAAAGCATGATGGGATCTCCGATTACTACATGTTGTGTCTCTTCAAGATCACCCAAGAATTGAGGACCGAGCCTTGCTTAGATGGTGAGGTTGCTGGTGTGTGGCTCGCCCGCCTGATCTCGACCGGGGTCACCTCATTTTCTAGGGGGTATTGTTTATTTGAACAGTACTCTCCAGGTAATTTTCATATGAACAGTGTCTCTTAGAGTACACATGCACATGGGTGCTTTCAGTAGTCAAGGTGCGTGTCCGCACTCCATGAGGCTTTAGGGTCTCCGGTTTGTCTTAGCGTGTGCATTGGATGCACCCACGTGGATGTGTGAGTACATGTGTGGGGGGTTGTGTGTGTGAGTGCGAGGGGGCTTATTAGCGCCTAGGCGTATGATGGAAAGTTTCCCATCATACGCGTTGGCACAACATGTCTTGGCAACACATGCAATAAAAAAATTTCAACATATACAACATAATTACTTTGATCTCAAAAAATAGGGAGAGGTGATCCAATTTGTTGTCAAAATTAACTTGAAAATTATAGATCTCATTTGTATACATAGATATATTTAAAAACTAGCACGAAAGTTTGAAAAAATATTAATTAATGATGCTATAACCTTTGTAACATTTTGAAAGCACATATGTAATAACTTGGGAGGACATTTGCAACAAAAATAACTCAGAGAACACATATTACATCTAACAAATGCAACAAAAATCATATATTTATAGGTTAAAAATCTCGATGTTGCAATTGTTATGCTGATTGTTGCATACGTAAAATCAACATGTTGCAACTAAAAATACAACAATCAAGAAACAAATCCACAACAAATCGGAACATATCCTGCAACAGACGAAAGAAAGGGGCTACAACATGGTTGATAAAAAATCTCAATGCTGTACTGGTTATTGTTGATTGTTGCACACATGAAATCAAAATATTGCAACCAAAAATACAACATCGTGAAACAAATCCTGTAACAAAATGACCAGATCCGATCGCTTTAGCTATGGTGGCGGTAGATCTAGTTAGCTCCAGCCATGTTGACGACGTGGCCGATGAGCGCAGATGACAAGGATACTAGTAGCCCATAATGCTCACCTCATGGTGGAGCTAACGATGTCGAGCTCAAGATTGTGGTGGCCGGCCTAGATCCGGCAAAACCAAAGGTCGGCTAGGTGCCTTATCGCTGGACATGCTACTTCATCTTTTGTTGTTCTGCTATTTGGGCCTTGCTATTGCAAGGAGAGACAAGTTCTAGTGGTGAAGATCAAATGGTGTGAAGACCAGAGAGCGAGCGAAGCTATCTAGCTGCCACCAGATAGGTGAAGTAGTGCAGCTGGTTAAGCAGGGGAGTGAGATTAGTGAGAAGAGGTTGTTGCTGGGGACGGATGGGTGTGTGAGGTTGGGAAGGGCCATCGATCAGCTGAGGGGGCTGTGAAAAAAATGGTGGGCATCAGATCCTATTCACCTGCATCAGACGTCTGACTGGTACTCTGGTAGCAACCAAAAAAAGATCACCCAAGCGTTTTCTTCATGCTGAGGAACCATCGCTGGCGAATCCAGTTCGATCGATTCCTCTCCTATGCAAAGAGATGGATCAATCACAGAGTAATTCAAATAGTAGATTGAAACACAGAGATAGAGGGGAAGAACTCCTGTTCTTTTCTTTATTGCTTTCTCTTTTCATGTGTACAAAATAGCCAATAGGACTCTCTATATATGTCTAGTGGTGGGGTGCCTACCATGGGGTTAAGGCTTCAAGCCCAAGCCTAGGTTTCACAACACTCCCCCTTGGGCACTCATCCGACATATTCATGCCTCATCAAAACTCCACAAAACCTAGTAGAAAAATTTTGGATAAAGAATACATGATACATGTTATGCTGTGTTGCACGAATTGCCTTATTAAAAACCTTGGTCGAGAAACTTTAGAAAAACTCGTCAAGGGAAAAAGAGTACAATCCACCCAATTTCATTTAATCTACAGGATTTATTCTTTGAGTACTTGATCTTTGTGATCAAGTTTTCATAATGAGTTTGAAAAAAATATCGCCCTTAATTCTACACATATCTAAGTCTTTGTAGGATCAAGGATACCGACTAGAGGGGGGGTGAATAGGAGGTTTTTAAACTTTTCTTGATCACTTGATTAATTCTTCACAATTTGATTGACAATGATGTAAAGCAAATAATCCTATGCAATTCTAGTTAATAATTTTCCCAACTTAGCTCTAAACAATTAAATGATCACAAAGAAGCAAATAAACAAGAGCTAAAGCGACAAGAGACACAACCGATATTTTACCGTGGTGATCGGAAACTTGCCGGTTTCCCCTAGTCCACGTTGAGGTAAGCCCGGACGAATCGGACCGGCTCCCCAAGTTGAGCCAAGCACCTCGATCACTAATGTAGCTCTTCCCCGCTCCGGGTAGGCGAGCTCCAACCTTCACAATTTTCGGGTCTCCTCACAATCTTCTTGAGAAGATCACCGAATCAACCTCCACCGGATCGTCCAAGTGCCGGCAAGCACTAAGAGTAATAGATCCCGGTGTTCGCTTGAAAGCAAACCTAGTGCCAAAAGAGTTTGCAATTGAAATCTAGCACTAAATGCTCAACCACCTCACTTTGATGTGCAAAGGAAGAATTGAGGTGAAATGAATGGTCTAGGGCTTAAGAATTGTGCAATAAGTCTCTTACACATGCCCTGGTGCAGTGGTGGGGGTATTTATAGCCTCCACCAACCAAACTAGCCGTTTGGCACAATTTCCCGCAAAAATCAGCATGAGCGGTACTACCGCCCTTCTTGGGGCCGGTACTACCGCTCCCAAATCTTGCGTCAGAACGGCTCTGTCAGACGTGAGCAGTGACCGTTGGATTTGGCGGCGCGGTACTACCGCCGTTGAAATTTGCGGTACTACCGCTCTCCGGTAGTTCCGCACAGTCGGCGCGGTACTACCGCTCTGGCCAAAATCCGAAAGGTCCTCCGAAAGTCGCTCTCTGGAAATTACATACCGCTCTGGCTCCGGATCTACCGGACTCCGGAAGTACCGCTCTGGGTGCGGTACTACCGCTCCATGCGGTAGTACCGGCGTTGAAAAACCCGGTACTTCCGGTCTGGTTAAAAATCCGAAGTCGCTCGGGAATGCTTTCTGGAAAAAGCGTACCGCTCGAACTTCCGGTTCTTCCGGGATCCGGAAGTACCGCCTGAGATGCGGTACTACCGCTTGCAGCGGTAGTACCGACGTTGAAACGACCGGTACTTCCGTTCCACAGAGATCCAACCGAGTTCGAGGGGTGCTCTCTGGAAAAAGCGTTCCGCTCCAAAAACGGAGCTACCGCTCTGCGGTACTACCGCATTTGAGCACGGTACTACCGCTTTCCGGTAGTACCGACGTTGAAATACGCGGTACTACCGCTCTTCCAGTCAGAGCACAAACTCAGTTTCTAAATTGATTTTTCATGAATGCAAGATTCAAAAGATCATCCAAATGGCACTAGATTTATGCTCTCAAGATACTAGCCAAAATCCCTCTTGATGGTACGATCATCTAACCTATAATCCGGTCTTCCACCATTCACCTAAGACCGGTAAAATTTAAAAGGGGTCCTATTCTAAGTATACCTTTGTCTTGAGCCAATTTAATCTTCACACGCATCCTTGGGCTTGCATCTTGTCACTCATGTATGGACTAACCCTTCACATACTTCATAAAACACGTTAGTCCCATATTCGCATAATGTCATTAATTACCAAAATCATTTTTAGGGGCCTAGATGCTTTCAATCTCCCCCTTTTTGGTAATTGATGACAACCCGAATTTTGAAAGATGAAAGATTGAATATATCAATTTGTTTGACAACAAATTGTATATTCTATGTGGACTTTAAATGAATTAATAGTTCTCATGCAATAAGATTTGCTTAGATAAAATGAACTATTTTCATTTTAGAGTCCAAGAAGGAATGTGACTCCCCCTAAACATGTGCATGGATAAAGATTACAACAATTCATACAGACGCACAAGACAAAGTTATGATATCAAATGAGAGTAGATAGACAACTCAGCAATGAAAAACAACATATACGAATAACAACAGAGGCACTCATGATCATAAAGATTCATTTGCATTTAGGAATTAAAAAGATCAGTCAATACATCCAAACATAGCATAAGTTCATTATTACATTAAAGACAATCCAACTGTCTCCAAGAAACCAAAAGTAAGTCTAGCCCCAATCCTATCCCTTTCTCCCCCTTTGGCATCAAGTACCAAAAAGAGATCAGCCCTGAGAAGGCGAAGGAGGATTAGTGAGAGCAGTACGACGGCGGCGACCATAGCGACGAGGAGATGGAGGATGCTCGAGATCTGCATCTCGGTCGTCTAACGAGGTCAACCTGCTGTCAATGGAGTCTAGACGCTCATCCACCCTATCCATCCTAGAGTTGATAGAAGAGAAACCCTCAAGCATAGAGGAGTAGATCTGCTGGAGAGTGGGCTGGCCAGGCTCCTGTGACTGAGCAGCTGCTCCTGCTCCTCCTCCTGCTGCTGCTGAGGATGAACCTGCTCCTGCTGCGGGATCCGCAGAGCGACGGCCACGAAGACCAGTGGGAATAGGAGGCTCTGGTCGTGGCTTGTATCGCTTATGCACTCCACCTCGTCCTCCACGAAAGTGAAACTTGGTTTCGATTAGAGCCATGATGTAGGGCGCATAGTAAATGCGTTTGTGCCGATCGTTCTTGGAGGCAACTATCTCCCTCATGATCACATCCACAACATCAAACTTTTCCCCTTTCATAATGGAGTCTATGATTTTCCAAACAGGACCTCTGATGGCATCATAATTACCACTCTTTGGAAGTATAGTGTGGTTGATGATGCGATTGACGAGAGCAGGAATTGGATGGAGGCCAGTGGTTTTACCAAGTACAAACTGCTCAGCCGGGTTGTAGAAAGGATACATGGCATGGATGTCAAAAGCAGGCTTGTTATGGATCTTCTCATAAGCACTCAGCTCTGCTCTTATGGCCAATTCAAATTCGTGCTTGGTGGCATCCAATCTTGTGCATACTGTCATCCATCTCATGTGCTGAAGATCAGGAGAAACATGCACTGTGGCGTAGAACTGACGAATCATCTCCTCATTATAATCTCGTTTCAAAGCCACAACTACATAAAGTCCTGCCTCCCGGAAGAGTCTGTATGTCCCATCATACTTGTCAATGCCGTCGATGTGATCCCAGTCAATATATTTGTGAACTGCAAACTGGCGATCAGGACCATACATCTCATCAAACACCTTCTCCTGAAACTTGGTGTGAAATTTTGGATTGATGGAGTTGGAGGGCAGCAAGTACTGGTTGGTGTGTCGAAGGCGAGCGTACTCATCGGGCGAGATTTTCTTGAGATCAATCTCAAGATCCTCTCTGTCGGCAAGATCCTCCTCAGAAGGTTCCATGGGGGAACTCTCGCGCAAGGACTGCTCAGACTCGGTCTCAGACTCTGACTCGGACTCTGGACGAGGAGCTTTGCCCTTGTCTTGGGCAGCCTTCTGCACGGTCTCAGATGAAGGAAGAGCGGGAGTTTCAGAAGAATCCCCTAAACGATAGGACTTCTTGCTTGCGGCTCTTGTTCTAGGCATCTAGAAACAAGGAGAATAGATTATGAGATTGGAAGAAATATAGCCAAGTTAGATTGAAAAGAAATGAATTTGATTTGCTAAACTGTCAGGCAGAAACGGTAGTACCGCCATTCTGGGCCGGTAGTACCGCTCAGCGGTAGTACCGCTCCAGTCGGGCGGTAGTTCCGCTTTCTGCCAGATTTTAGGGTTTTGGAAATGTGATTGGATCTTTGGTGTTTTCTTGGATTGAATCCATGGAATAGGCTTGTATATACCCTTAAACACCAAATGTACTCTATTTCCCTAGAAATAATTAGCAAAACCAATTTGCATTTCAATTTAACCTAAAGAAAAACCTAGGTTTCAAAATGAAGATCAAAAAGAGGCTTTGATCCGAAGTACCTTGAGGATCGAAGGAGTTGAACCCTTTGGAGTTGATTTGATGCAAAGAAACGAGGAAAATGCCGCTAGATTTGTGGATCTAGAGGCGGTTTTTGGAGAGTTTTTGTGGGAGAGGGAGAGAGAGGTGTACGGGCTTGAGCGGAAGAGGAGAGGAAGTACCGGAGATAGGAAAAGGAGTGGGGGCCAACAGAGGAAAAACCTCGGGTTTGGGCGGTTGCTCCCCCTTAACTGCAGGTCCGGTAGTACCGCAGATACGGCCGGTAGTACCGCTAAACGGTAGTACCGCTTCCTCGGCCGGAAGTACCGCTTAACGGAAGTACCGCAGGAGATAACGGTAGTTCCGCAGATTCTGGGACTTCACAGAATTTGAACTTTTAGACTTTAGATGCAAATGATCCCTAGTTTTTGCAACCACCTAAAGTCAATAAGGATCATTATGCATTAATTAGAGCAAAGTATTATATTTTAAATAATTTTACTTCTCTCTTAAAAAATCAAATCCCTTTTTACAATAGTACAAGTATAAACAACTTTTCATGCTTCCTCAAATGAGCATGCATTTAAATTTACCATACATTTATGCAACATTTGAGTAATCCAAGACATTTAACTCACTCCTAAGCTTACAAAAACGGTTTTCATCCAATGGTTTGGTGAAGATATCCGCTAATTGGTCTTCGGTCCGGATGTGGCTAATGCAAATATCTCCCTTACTAACATGGTCCCTCAAGAAATGGTGGCGTATATCTATATGCTTGGTTCTTGAATGTTGGACCGGGTTGTTGGATATTTTCACGGCACTTTCATTGTCACACAATAGAGGCACTTTATCAAAGTTTATTCCATAATCCAATAATGTTTGCCTCATCCACAATAATTGAGCACAACAACTCCCAGCGGAAACATATTCGGCTTCGGCGGTGGAGAGTGCTATGGAGTTTTGTTTCTTTGAGGACCAAGATACTAGAGATCTACCTAGAAATTGACAATTTCCCGAAGTGCTTTTTCTATCCACTTTGCAACCCGCATAATCGGAATCTGAATATCCAATTAAATCGAATTTAGCACCTTTGGGATACCAAAGCCCTATACTTTGGGAGTGTTTCAAATATCTCAAGATTCTCTTTACGGCTTTTAAATGACACTCTTTTGGTGAAGCTTGAAAACGAGCACACATGCATACACTAAACATGATATCGGGCCTAGATGCGGTAAGATAAAGCAAGCTACCAATCATGGATCTATAAAGCTTTAAATCTACCGACTTACCTCCTTCGTCGAGGTCTAGATGCCCGTTGGTTGCCATTGGTGTCTTGATGGGTTTTGCATCTTCCATGCCAAACTTCTTGAAAAGATCTTTAGTATACTTTGTTTGGCTTACAAATGTCCCATCTTTGTGTTGTTTAATTTGGAGTCCAAGAAAATAGCTTAATTCTCCTATCATGGACATCTCAAACTCCCTAGACATCATATCACCAAATTCTTTGCAAAAATCTTGGTTAGTAGACCCAAATATAATGTCATCAACATAAATTTGACACACAAAGAAATCATCACCAATGATTTTTGTGAATAAAGTTGTATCTACTTTACCAATTTTAAAACCCTTCGAAACAAGAAAATTTCTAAGACGTTCATACCAAGCTCTAGGAGCTTGTTTTAAACCATACAATGCCTTTGAAAGTTTATAAACATGATTTGGGTATTTAGAATCTTCGAACCCCGGAGGTTGTTCAACAAATACAAGTTCGGAGATTGTTCCATTTAAGAAGGCACTTTTAACATCCATTTGAAATAATTTAATATCAAAGCTAGATGCAAAAGCAAGCAAGATTCTAATTGACTCAAGTCTAGCAACGGGTGCAAATGTCTCATCATAATCTAACCCTTCGACTTGAGTATAGCCTTGAGCTACTAACCTTGCTTTGTTTCTTACCACAATCCCGTTTTCATCTTGTTTGTTCCGGAAGACCCATTTGGTGCCAATCACATTATGTTCTTCGGGTCTTTCCACCAATGTCCATACTTCATTTTGCGCAAAGTTATTCAATTCTTCGTGCATGGCATTTACCCAATCCGGATCATCTAGAGCTTCATCTACAAGCTTAGGCTCAAGAGAAGAAACAAAAGAGTAATGTTCACAAAATGAAGCTACTCTAGAGCGAGTTTGAACACCCTTACTCACGTCACCCAATATTTGATCTATTGGATGATCCTTGGCTATTGCATTGTGAATCTTGATGTTATTTTGTTGTTGATCCTTTTGTTCATCTTCAACAACTTGAATATCACTTGAAGTAGATGATGTGGGTGGCACTACTTGTCTTGATGAGCTTGGTGAAGATGGATCTTCTTTTGGCTTGATGTCTCCAATTTGCATATTTTCCATAGCTTTGCGCAAGCCTTCATCACCTACATCATCCAAGTTTTCTTGCTCTTCTTGAGAGCCGTTAGTTTCATCAAATTGTACATCACATGATTCTACAACTAACCCCAAATTTTTGTTATAAACTCTATATGCTTTGCTATTTGAAGAATAACCTAATAGGAAACCTTCATCACAACGACTTTGAAATTTAGAGAGCCGAACACCTTTTCTTAGAATATAGCATTTGCAACCAAATACTCTAAAGTAAGAGATGTTCGGTTTTCTTCCAACAAGAAGCTCATAGGAGGTCTTTTTCAAGAGTCGATGTAGATAAAGGCGATTTATGGCATGACAAGCTGTGTTAATAGCTTCCGCCCAAAACTTGTCGGAAGTATTATATTCATCAAGCATTGTTCTAGCCATTTCAATTAATGTGCGATTTTTCCTTTCTACTACTCCATTTTGCTCCGGAGTGTAGGTTGTGGAAAGCTCATGCTTTATTCCAAGTTCATCACAAAAGTCTTCAATTTTTGTATTTTTGAACTCGGAACCATTGTCACTCCTAATTTTCTTTATTTTGAAATCAAATTCATTTTGGGCCCTTTTTGAAAAACTTTTAAAAATCCCGGAGGTTTCGCTTTTGTCATTTAGGAAGAAGACCCATGTATATCTAGAATAATCATCCACAATGACTAAACAATAGCTATTTCCCCCGATGCTCTTATAGGTAGTTGGCCCAAACAAATCCATATGTAAGAGCTCCAATGGGCTAGAGGTTGACATGATACTTTTGGAAGGATGAGAACTAGCGACTTGCTTTCCGGCTTGACAAGCACTACAAAGTCGATTTTTCTCAAACTTCACATCTTTCAAGCCAACAACTAAGTCATGTTTGAAAAGCTTTTTAAGTTGTACCATACCCACATGACCTAACCTTCTATGCCATAACCAACCCAAACAAGTTTTTGCAATTAAACAAGTTTTCAAGCATGCATCATTTGAAGTAAAATCTACTAAATAAAGATTTCCAAAACGAAAACCTTTGAAAACAAGTTCATTATTATTTTCTTTTGAGATGATCACATTTTCTTTAGAGAATGAGCAAGTTAACCCTAAATCACAAAGTTGAGCAACGGATAGCAAGTTAAAATTTAATGTCTCGACTAAGGATACATTAGAAATGGAAAGATCATTGGATATAGCAATTTTACCCAAACCAAGTACCTTCCCTTTGCTATTGTCTCCAAAGGTGATCCTTTCATTGCTTCCGCTCTCAAAGTTTGTGAACATTTTCCGGTCTCCGGTCATGTGTTGAGTACATCCACTATCCAACACCCAATGCTTTCCACCGGTTTTGTAATTTACCTACAAAAGAAAATCAAGCCTTTTTAGGTACCCAAATTTGTTTGGGTCCTTGGAGGTTAGTAACCAAGGTTTTGGGCACCCAAATGGATTTCTTCTTAGCACCCAAAATCGAGGTGCCAATAAAATGAGCAATTACATTTCCATTCTTAGATCTTTTAAGCATATAGCACGAATCATATAAGCCAATGGAATGCATATTATTTTTAGAACAATCATTTGCTACATGTCCTATATTCCGGCATTTAGTACAATACTTACCATTCTCATTTACAAACCTTGGAGGTTTGTATGCCGACTTCTTACCTTTCTTGGGAATGTACCCAAGTCCTTCCTTGTTAAAAGAACATCTTTGTCCGCTTAGCAATGTATCATCACTCACAATGCAAAAGAATAAGTGAAAAAAAAGAAAATACAAAAAAGGCTATAAAGCTAAAATAAGTTGAAATTAGAAACTAACATGTTTTAAATGGCTTCTATTTTAAATAAGCCAAAAGCCAAAAAAAGTTATAAGTTGAAACCGTTTGGAGGAGAGCTTAGTCGTTGGTTCAGGTACAGGAAAGTGCACAGGGCTCACCATATTAGCACAAGTGACTACAAAATTTTCAACTGTGTTCCACCATACCCTATAGTACTAACCATTGTGCATAAAGTTGCAACTTATTCCATACTGTTGATGGTACATATGATTGTGGTTCCGACCAACTCCATGGTTGTGCAGATACTATTCTGATTCAGGTTTAACTGAGTAGTGTGTCTAATAGCTTGAGTGAACACTGGATTTAAACTAGCTGTCACTAGTTCAGTTTCAATAACGAATTGCATAGGGCTCACCATCCATATTGGCAGGTTACTCCAAACTTTTCTACCTGTGCCACCATACCAGATCTGATTAGCGTTTTATCTGAGCAAGGCTGTAGTAGTAGTAATATTGTTGGTGACCAACACATCTCTGGTGCTTGCAAGTAATTCACCGGTACATTTTTTTGTTGGAGGATAAATACCCCTGATTTATTAACGGTAGTGCTATACAACATTCAACTATTTTTTTGGAGGGAGGGAAATTAGTCGAATTTCATACCGCTCGATTTGCGCAAAGATTCGTTCTCTTGTCCACCTCCATCTCCGGTCAAGATATGGCAAGGCTCCCTATTGTCTTTTTCTTCGGCCGCCGCCGCCAGTGCCTTCAACGGAGGCGCCGAGTTACGCTACCAGAAATGGGGAAGAAGGGCGGTGACGGTGGTGGCGGGATGTTGAGATGCGGCAAAAGAGGAGAGGAGGCGGGGGTGTGTTAGGATACGGGTATATTATACTAGCGCAAATTAAAACTTTCTACCACGTAAACCAGGAAACCATGTGAGTAAAAGATCATGAACCATTACCACTAGATGCGCAGTGCAGCGTAAGTAGAGTTGAAGCAGCCGATTCAACAAAGAGTGTGTCGGTGTAGTAGTAATAGTCGGTCGTCCTCCGGCCAACCGTCTCCTCCTCATGATCGTCCCAATCAGTGCCGCAGTAGTAGCAACGTCTCTACCAATGTCCACACATCTAGGGATGGAACACCGTGCGTCGATGTGCTAGCACTAGTGCACACGGCAGGGGTTATGAGAGGTGGTAGTTAGGGTTTCAGCGGATATATTTTGGGATACCTCCCTCAGCCCCACACCTCTCTTTATATAGGCTACAATCGGATCCTTATCCGATACGAGTGATTGATGTCCATCACGCCAGATCCAATGAATAAAATGGGCGTACATCTGTAGTGCTCGGATATGTTCGGGCGCTAGTCCGCCTTGAAAGAAAAGCATGATGGGATCTCCGATTACTACATGTTGTGTCTCTTCAAGATCACCCAAGAATTGAGGACCGAGCCTTGCTTAGATGGTGAGGTTGCTGGTGTGTGGCTCGCCCGCCTGATCTCGACCGGGGTCACCTCATTTTCTAGGGGGTATTGTTTATTTGAACAGTACTCTCCAGGTAATTTTCATATGAACAGTGTCTCTTAGAGTACACATGCACATGGGTGCTTTCAGTAGTCAAGGTGCGTGTCCGCACTCCATGAGGCTTTAGGGTCTCCGGTTTGTCTTAGCGTGTGCATTGGATGCACCCACGTGGATGTGTGAGTACATGTGTGGGGGGTTGTGTGTGTGAGTGCGAGGGGGCTTATTAGCGCCTAGGCGTATGATGGAAAGTTTCCCATCATACGCGTTGGCACAACATGTCTTGGCAACACATGCAATAAAAAAATTTCAACATATACAACATAATTACTTTGATCTCAAAAAATAGGGAGAGGTGATCCAATTTGTTGTCAAAATTAACTTGAAAATTATAGATCTCATTTGTATACATAGATATATTTAAAAACTAGCACGAAAGTTTGAAAAAATATTAATTAATGATGCTATAACCTTTGTAACATTTTGAAAGCACATATGTAATAACTTGGGAGGACATTTGCAACAAAAATAACTCAGAGAACACATATTACATCTAACAAATGCAACAAAAATCATATATTTATAGGTTAAAAATCTCGATGTTGCAATTGTTATGCTGATTGTTGCATACGTAAAATCAACATGTTGCAACTAAAAATACAACAATCAAGAAACAAATCCACAACAAATCGGAACATATCCTGCAACAGACGAAAGAAAGGGGCTACAACATGGTTGATAAAAAATCTCAATGCTGTACTGGTTATTGTTGATTGTTGCACACATGAAATCAAAATATTGCAACCAAAAATACAACATCGTGAAACAAATCCTGTAACAAAATGACCAGATCCGATCGCTTTAGCTATGGTGGCGGTAGATCTAGTTAGCTCCAGCCATGTTGACGACGTGGCCGATGAGCGCAGATGACAAGGATACTAGTAGCCCATAATGCTCACCTCATGGTGGAGCTAACGATGTCGAGCTCAAGATTGTGGTGGCCGGCCTAGATCCGGCAAAACCAAAGGTCGGCTAGGTGCCTTATCGCTGGACATGCTACTTCATCTTTTGTTGTTCTGCTATTTGGGCCTTGCTATTGCAAGGAGAGACAAGTTCTAGTGGTGAAGATCAAATGGTGTGAAGACCAGAGAGCGAGCGAAGCTATCTAGCTGCCACCAGATAGGTGAAGTAGTGCAGCTGGTTAAGCAGGGGAGTGAGATTAGTGAGAAGAGGTTGTTGCTGGGGACGGATGGGTGTGTGAGGTTGGGAAGGGCCATCGATCAGCTGAGGGGGCTGTGAAAAAAATGGTGGGCATCAGATCCTATTCACCTGCATCAGACGTCTGACTGGTACTCTGGTAGCAACCAAAAAAAGATCACCCAAGCGTTTTCTTCATGCTGAGGAACCATCGCTGGCGAATCCAGTTCGATCGATTCCTCTCCTATGCAAAGAGATGGATCAATCACAGAGTAATTCAAATAGTAGATTGAAACACAGAGATAGAGGGGAAGAACTCCTGTTCTTTTCTTTATTGCTTTCTCTTTTCATGTGTACAAAATAGCCAATAGGACTCTCTATATATGTCTAGTGGTGGGGTGCCTACCATGGGGTTAAGGCTTCAAGCCCAAGCCTAGGTTTCACAACACTCCCCCTTGGGCACTCATCCGACATATTCATGCCTCATCAAAACTCCACAAAACCTAGTAGAAAAATTTTGGATAAAGAATACATGATACATGTTATGCTGTGTTGCACGAATTGCCTTATTAAAAACCTTGGTCGAGAAACTTTAGAAAAACTCGTCAAGGGAAAAAGAGTACAATCCACCCAATTTCATTTAATCTACAGGATTTATTCTTTGAGTACTTGATCTTTGTGATCAAGTTTTCATAATGAGTTTGAAAAAAATATCGCCCTTAATTCTACACATATCTAAGTCTTTGTAGGATCAAGGATACCGACTAGAGGGGGGGTGAATAGGAGGTTTTTAAACTTTTCTTGATCACTTGATTAATTCTTCACAATTTGATTGACAATGATGTAAAGCAAATAATCCTATGCAATTCTAGTTAATAATTTTCCCAACTTAGCTCTAAACAATTAAATGATCACAAAGAAGCAAATAAACAAGAGCTAAAGCGACAAGAGACACAACCGATATTTTACCGTGGTGATCGGAAACTTGCCGGTTTCCCCTAGTCCACGTTGAGGTAAGCCCGGACGAATCGGACCGGCTCCCCAAGTTGAGCCAAGCACCTCGATCACTAATGTAGCTCTTCCCCGCTCCGGGTAGGCGAGCTCCAACCTTCACAATTTTCGGGTCTCCTCACAATCTTCTTGAGAAGATCACCGAATCAACCTCCACCGGATCGTCCAAGTGCCGGCAAGCACTAAGAGTAATAGATCCCGGTGTTCGCTTGAAAGCAAACCTAGTGCCAAAAGAGTTTGCAATTGAAATCTAGCACTAAATGCTCAACCACCTCACTTTGATGTGCAAAGGAAGAATTGAGGTGAAATGAATGGTCTAGGGCTTAAGAATTGTGCAATAAGTCTCTTACACATGCCCTGGTGCAGTGGTGGGGGTATTTATAGCCTCCACCAACCAAACTAGCCGTTTGGCACAATTTCCCGCAAAAATCAGCATGAGCGGTACTACCGCCCTTCTTGGGGCCGGTACTACCGCTCCCAAATCTTGCGTCAGAACGGCTCTGTCAGACGTGAGCAGTGACCGTTGGATTTGGCGGCGCGGTACTACCGCCGTTGAAATTTGCGGTACTACCGCTCTCCGGTAGTTCCGCACAGTCGGCGCGGTACTACCGCTCTGGCCAAAATCCGAAAGGTCCTCCGAAAGTCGCTCTCTGGAAATTACATACCGCTCTGGCTCCGGATCTACCGGACTCCGGAAGTACCGCTCTGGGTGCGGTACTACCGCTCCATGCGGTAGTACCGGCGTTGAAAAACCCGGTACTTCCGGTCTGGTTAAAAATCCGAAGTCGCTCGGGAATGCTTTCTGGAAAAAGCGTACCGCTCGAACTTCCGGTTCTTCCGGGATCCGGAAGTACCGCCTGAGATGCGGTACTACCGCTTGCAGCGGTAGTACCGACGTTGAAACGACCGGTACTTCCGTTCCACAGAGATCCAACCGAGTTCGAGGGGTGCTCTCTGGAAAAAGCGTTCCGCTCCAAAAACGGAGCTACCGCTCTGCGGTACTACCGCATTTGAGCACGGTACTACCGCTTTCCGGTAGTACCGACGTTGAAATACGCGGTACTACCGCTCTTCCAGTCAGAGCACAAACTCAGTTTCTAAATTGATTTTTCATGAATGCAAGATTCAAAAGATCATCCAAATGGCACTAGATTTATGCTCTCAAGATACTAGCCAAAATCCCTCTTGATGGTACGATCATCTAACCTATAATCCGGTCTTCCACCATTCACCTAAGACCGGTAAAATTTAAAAGGGGTCCTATTCTAAGTATACCTTTGTCTTGAGCCAATTTAATCTTCACACGCATCCTTGGGCTTGCATCTTGTCACTCATGTATGGACTAACCCTTCACATACTTCATAAAACACGTTAGTCCCATATTCGCATAATGTCATTAATTACCAAAATCATTTTTAGGGGCCTAGATGCTTTCAGTCTTATCATTCTAGTTCCTCGTATGCATCTTTCAAAACTAGATGCTGGGAGTGGCTTAGTGAATAAATCTGCAAGATTTTCACATGACTTAGTATGCAGTACCTTAATTTTGTTCATCTTTTGCAATTCATGAGCATAGAAGAATTTGAGGTTGATATGCTTTGTGAGATGACTCTTCACATAACCCGTCTGCACTTGTGCAACACAAGCTAAATTATCTTCATAGATAATTATGCGAGCTTGCAAGATATTCAACCAACATGACTGCTGGATGTCGTGAATCATTCGTCGGAGCCAAGAACATTCTCGTGCGGCTTCGTACAACGCTATGATTTCCAAACGATTCATCGAAGTCACTACAAGACTTTGCTTAGGCGATTTCCATGAAATTGCAGTTCCACCACACAGGAATACATAGCCTGTTTGTGGCCTTGCAGTATGCGAATCCGACAGGTGCCCTGCATCTGCATAGCCAGTTATATTCAAGTCTTGGTTCTTTCTGTAGAGTAACCCAAGGTCCTTGCTTCCTTAGAGGTATCGGGAGATGTCCTTTATTCCCTACCAATGCCTTTTGGTAGGTTCTGCACTATGCCTTGCTAATGGATTTACGACAAATGCAATGTCCGGTCTAGTGCAATTTTATAGATACATAAGTGCTTCTACTGCACTTAAGTATGAGAATTCTGGTCCCATGACTTCCTCCCCCTCTTCCCTAAGTCGGTACTGTTGTGGTTACAGACCAAACAGAGAGAGAGAGTATGGTAGTGGAGAGTTGGGTGAGTAATGGCCTCGGGTATCTCCCCATGGCCTGTGTTGTATATATATGTCCACATGGGGAGTGCTTTTACAAATATGCCCTTACATCCGAGGACTCCCCTCAAAGGTACTTGCGTCATTATGCATGTTCCATTTCGGGCCTTACATTCCCTTGACAGGCCTGCTGGGCTTAGGTGGGGGCCACCCCTACAACAGGAGCCTTTCATGGTGAAGAGCTTCATGGGCCGAAGCCATGTTGCCGAGCCCTTTGGCCCCCTCCGTCCCTGCGGCCTGTGAGCTTCTTCAACGTCCGCCGAAGCCTTGCAACTTGGTGTATTGTTTACCCTGCTGCGAAGGTATGGCGCCGGGCGGCTTGGGGGATGTTGATGTACTGATGGAGGCCTATTTTCCTCGGGAGCTTGGTTAACGTGTATTACCGGCAACTGGTCGCATTTTCTGCGTTCATGCTGTGTTTCTGCATATGGCGACAAGGTTAGCCGGAGTGGGGGCGTACCTCGCGCCCCAAACTCCGGCCCAGGCGGTCCGGTAGTGCGCTGCTGTCCTTATTCCCACGGGCGCGATCATGTGGCGGGGTGGCATGTCTTGGAATCGGAGCGGCTTCCGGCGCCTTCGCAGCGGTGACCCTTCGCACAGGTGCTGCCAGAGTAGGGGTCAGGGCCTCGCTATTGGGGCGAAGACCCCGCTTGGGCTGTTGCGGTTGATGGGTCCGAAGGGCCACACCGACACGCGCCGGAAACTATGTCGGGTCGTGCAACCTGCATTTATTCCCGGCGCTGACCGACACGCGGTGGGACGCTAGTGGCGCGTCGTGCGGTGACAGGACACTGTACGACCACAGTCATATGTGGCCTACGTGTGCTATCGCGACGCTTCGGCTTCAAAAGCGGTTGTCATTCGCCGTTTGCGCTTACCGATGGTGGGAGGCGAGGGGTCTTTAAATACCCCCCGTGGTACTGTGCTTGCGCCTCCTCCATACGCTTTCTGGTTATTCACGCCGCCTCCTATATTTTCTCCTCTTGCTCCTACGCTCCTTTTCGCCGTCGAGTACCCCGTGGGCAGCAATGGCGACTTGCGACGAGCGTGCTCAGGTGGGCGGCTACGCCATCCGCCGGCGGTCCTCGCCGCTTGAGGTGAAATACGCGCTCGAGGAGCGCGATCCAGCGGCGGCAGACAAGTGGTGGGCGGCGAAGAAGAAGGAGGGTCTGTACTTCGGCGACTTGGGCCGCACGCTCGTGACGGAGGACACGATCCGGTCACTGTTGCGTGAGGGGAGGCTATCGGACCGCCAAGCGGTGCGGCTGCCCTCCGATGGTGAGACGGAGCTGCGCCCTGGGAAGTCGGAGGCGATCGTCTTCGTCGCCTACTTCGAAGCCGGACTCCGCATCCCGTCCGCAGCGATTGTCGGGGACGTGTTGCGGACCTTCAAGCTGGAGTTGTCACAACTGACTCCAAACGCGATGGCTCACCTTGCCGTGTACAGCTGGGCCCTGCGCTCGGAACCGTGTTGGCCCAGTGCCTCATTGTTCGCATATTTGCATGAAGCCCAGTGCCAACCGAAGGAGTGGAGGGACGGGACACTGTCGAAGTTTGGCAGCGTCAACTTCGTTCTGCGGGCATCGTGCGGAAAGCTCTTCCCTGCGAACTCGACACGAGGGAAATGGGAGTTCAACTGGACGAGGCGGTGGTTCTATCACTGTGTGGTGAGTGGTAGCGGCCTTGAGTGCACGGGCCGGCCGATTGCATTCAAGACCACCCCGGCCTAACACTTGACCAGGAAATAGGCGAAGGGCGCGAAGACTTGTGGGGGTCGCCGCCCGCTTCAATATGCGCGACCTCGCCGAGGAGTACGTAATGTACGGCGTGGCGCCGCTAGCGCGCGATTGGCGCTTCACGGCCGGGAAACGTCGGGACGACAACATTCAACCGTCCATTTGCTCACTGCCCGCGCCGACTGGTCTTCGTAAGCCCCGACCGTGCCCTCCCCTCCGTTCGTACGTATTGCATCGTGTGTAATCGTGCTTTTCGCCCTGCGCAGGTACTCGCCTGGAGGACGCGGAGTGCGCAGCTCGCGTGTTCCTTGGGCCATACACCGCCAGGGAGCACGAGCAACGCACAGCTGCGACTGCGGCGGCGGGACTGGGGCGGCTAAACCGCGTGTGCGAGGCCTTAGGGCTTCCCGTGCCGGGTCGCACCCCTCCGGCCCGCAACACCCGGATGACGGTGCCACGAGGACGAAAGCGTCATCCCGCAAGAGGACCCGGACCGCCGTGGCCACGCCCTGTACGGTGGTTGCCGCTGCTCCTGCTGGTACAACGAGCCCGGAGTCTGATTCGGCGAAGTACGCCGACTCAGACTTGGAGGGCGCGGGCACCGAGGGCGAAGGCGCCAGGGGCGCAGAGCGCGCCACGGGTTACCAGGAGAGGGAGGTCTTGTCGCCCGCAACAGTTGTCGAGGCAGAGCTGGTGTTGGCTGGTTGCGGGAGTATGCGGAGCGCGGTCTTCACCAACAGTGGTGACCGAGGCGGAGGTGCCCCCCGCGGAGGTCATGATGACAAGGTCCCCGGCTGCCGACGTTGTAGCTGCGGAGACCCCTTCGGTGAATCTTGTTGCCGCAGAGGCTCCTTTTGTAGCGGTTACCGAGGTGGGGTCTTCTCCTCAGGCGAAGCGGCCACACCTGCGGTCCCTCCTTCAGCGGACTTCACGAGGGTTTGCCGTGGCGACCGGTGTCGGGAGCTTGTGGGACTCCGCGTTGAGCACCGAAGTTCCTCTACTCCGCGCCTTCCCGGCACCTCGGGCCGCAGTGACCGTGGTGCAGGATCGGTTGGCGCTGGGTCCCAACTCGGAGGTCCCTCAGCCCCTGTCGGGACCCCGGATTTCCGAACCCAGACCCTCTGTGTATTACTGCACTAGTCCCAGATCAAAGCTAGTGCACATAGTTAAACAGAAATGAATACCTAACCAGCAACGCTTTATTACAATATTAAAGAGTACAGACCGAAAGGTCTCATTATTACAATTGAGGTTTCAAGACCTCGCACACACGAAACACAGCGGAAGCAAAAGATAAACTCGGTGAAGACCCATCAATACGCCACAGGCAATTGACTGGGGAAGCGCGACCTAGAACTCCTGGAATCCTTCGTCGAATCCACCCGCGAAGAAGTCGTAGTCGTCTTCTTGAGCTTCGTACTCCTCTGGTTATTATTTTTTAGTGTAGCATGTGAGTACATAAAGTACTCCGCAAGTCTTGGGGAAAATGCAATAGATGCAAGGCTTGACAAAGGAAGGCTATATGGTTCTTTTGCACAAAGCAACATTTTCATTCAATTACTTCTAATTACTTTCGAAGGCATCAATTTAATAAAGTAAACGTTTTAGCAGAAACTATCATTAACTCTCTAGTGAAGGTTCCATCTACCAACACTAGCCAACCAATTACAATTGGTCAAGTTTAAAACTGCGGGTTCCATCCACCCTCTCTGGCTCCAACCGCCAGGATTCCCTTCCGAGAGTTCCCTCCACTCTCGGAATACAAAACTTTGATTTTAAAACCAAAACCAGAAATCTACCATGTGAATGCATTCCTTGCCCGCCCTTGACCGTGGGCACGGCTATTCGAATAGTTTTACACTCTGCAGAGGTTGTACAACTTTACCCACAAGAGATAAATTATCTTAAAAGTCAACACGCTTCCTTTGGCATGAGACCCAGATAAAATATCACAAAGCCTTTACCTTACTCTAATCTAGCTAGATACCACCCGTTGAGGTTTCACCGCAGGTAGGCTAACTGCCCGAACCGAAGCCCCCTCTTGCGCCATATGAGTACAGTAAATCCCTGTCCCTCACTGTGAATAACCAGTCCATCCCTGGCACCCACTTTCCACTGGTGGCACCTAAACTAGACTATCATAAGTTAGTCAGCTAGGTCGTACCCATATAGACTTGTGGTTGTACGGTTAATGCTCAGTCTGGACAAACACAAGCATCGGTCCTTAATTGACTAGGGTGGAACATACACTTTTCAAGATCTCGTGCAAACTGCACCAACCCAAACCAACCATCCACCCTAATCTAAACCAACTTTCACATTTTAGTTTATTTTAAAAGAACAGTGGTAACTCCAATTACCACTAAATTTGTAAACACAAGGGTATTACAATAAATCATAATTTCCCATTTTCAAGATTTCAAGGGTATTACATAGCATGACTAAGCATTGTAGTACCATTCTAATACCAACAATTGATTATAATACTCTCACTAAAGAGCCAAAGGAAATCCTAGGGAGACAAGGGTACATGGCATTCAATTTCAACTGAGGGCATAACAAGGTTGGATATAACTAATGCCTTAAGATTTGAACTAATATTTTATATAAATAGCAATGCACATAATTTAAAATAATTAAAACATCTCAAAATCATAGGTTCAAGATGATCAAAGGAGACTTGCCTTCTTGTGTGGTATTTGGTCCTTCTTGCTGCGGCTCGACAAATTCTTCGGCGACGACGGGTTCTACGCGCGAAACGACAAAACAAACGAACAAATAAACACAAATAAAATCACAAATGTAATATATATTTACTGGAAGGAAGTTTATGATTTCATACGGATTTAGGAGAAAGATTCAGCGGATTGGGGTTCACACGAGGGAGAACGAATATCTGGAAGATCGGTTGGGAGAAGAAATTATTGAGACAATATTTGGACCAAGAAAGATAGAATGGATTTTATGGAGAGTTTGCAAGATTTGAATTTGAATTTTGAAAGTGCATAGAAAATTTGGAATGGAACTGAGGCTTTGAAATTAAACTAGGTATTGGAATTTGAAATATCAAATAAATTTCAAATATTTGAAAGGATGGAAGAAATGGATAGTTTGGAAGTTTTGATGAATTTAGAAATTTTAATGGGCTCAAACGGAGTTAGGACGAAGAAGAACGGGCTCCGGGAAGTTTAAAAAGAGAGAAAAATGGAAAATGAGAATTTCAGGAATTATTTTTCTACTGAAAAAGATATTTATGACGTCAGCCCAGGGAATTTCTTTTCGGCCGAATTATTTTCCAACGGGAAAACCCAGATTATGACGTCAGCCCCGGGGGAGGCCGACTGACAGTGGGCCCTGGTCCATGGACCGGGCCCAAGGAGGGGAAGGGCGGCCGAGGTGGCAGGGATGGGGTGGTGTGGCATTCGGCGTGTGCGTGGCGCCCGCGTGGCGGCCACGTCGGCTGCCACCTCACTCCCGGCGCTGACGTGGCGAGGCGCCGGTGAGGGGAGCTCGGGCACGGTGGTGGCGGCGGCGCTCCGGTGGCCGGCGACGAGCGACGTGGGCGGACAGGGGTCTCGGGGGAGGGGCGCGGGCTCACCGTGGGTGACCGGAGGCGGCCGGCGGCGTGAAGAGGCGGCGGCGCTGTTCGGGTCACCGGCGAGATCGGCCTTCGGGCGGCGTTCAAGCCGGGCGGAGGGGCGGCCGACGTCGAGGGCGGCGCGGCGAAGCTGGAGGTGCCGTCGGCCGGGCGAGAGGAGGCGCAAGCGGCCGGCGATTGCTCTCCGTAGCTCGAGGCGGCGGCGGAGGTGATGGCGCACGGCGCGGGGGCGGGGGAGCGGCCGAGAAGGAGAGAGGAGGGGAGGGGGAGGTAGTGCGGAGAGAGGGGAGGCCGGGGAGGGCTTTTATAGGGGTCGGGGAGGGGTAGGCCGGCGCCAATTCTTCGCCGGAGATGGCGCGGGGGCGGCGGTTACGGGCGGATTTAGGGGGAAAGCGGCACGGGGACGGCGGGATTCGGGGCGCGGGGTTGGCGGGACTGGCGCGGGCCGCTCGGGAAAGGAGAGAGAGGGAGGAAAGGAAGGGGATCCGGGCGACCGAGGGGGCGGCGGAAATGGCGGCGGCGATTGCGCGGCCGAGCGGGAGGAGGAAGAAGGGCGGGGAGGGCATGGCCCTGACAGGCGGGCCCGGTCGGTCAGAGAGAGCGGGGGAGCGAGCGGCTGACGGGCGGGGCCCGCGGGGCAGAGAGGGCGGAGGTAGTGGCGCGCCGACAGGTGGGATCGGAGAGAGAGAGCGGGCCGCGGGCGAGGCTGAGATGGCGACGCGTGGCAGCGTGGGGGAATCAGGCGGCTGGCGCGAGGGGGGGCGAACGGTGGGATGGGCCAGGCGCGCGGGGCACGGGCCATCCGGGCCGGACGCGTGTCGCGTGGGGAGGAGGGGGAGGCGGGATCGGCCGGGAGACGTGGCCGGCATCTGGCCGTCCACTTGCAAGAGTGTGCGACCCCCTGGACCCCGGATAGCCATTCATATGGGGGAGGCCCGTCATGACCGCAGACGCCCTCGCTCGTACTCAGACTCGTCGGACTTCAGTGGCAGCCGCTCCGCTCTTAGTCACTGGACTACAACCCTTCCTGCCCTGGAGCTAGCTTTATGGAGGAGTAGATAGTTTAGCATAGTGCTTGCTCGGTGTTGTATAATGGTAGTAAGTTATGTTAGTCCACTAGCACTGTAGTCATGAGTGTTATGACCTTTAAGTATTATGTTGTAACTGTGAAGTTCAGCTTAGCCTGAGGGCTATATGAGCTGAGCTATGTGACCTTTTAATTATGAATGATGGGTGGCCAAGTTTAGGCCTCGTGTTGAAAATTGCTTTGTCGTTTATCTTACTCTATTGGTTTTTACGTAATGGGTTGATACCCCACTTGTTTAGTACTAGTGTCTAAATTACAAAGCTATAACTGCAGATGGTGACTCAGAGAGTCACTCAAGTCTAGACTTGTCGGAACCCGGAGTAACGACTCTTGGATCCTTTGTGTAAATCGCACTAGTTCAGGATCAGCTAGTGCACACAATACAACAAAGATAAATACCAAGCACAAATGACTAATTATATTAAATAAAAGAGTAAGGCCTCATGGCCAAGTCTTACATCAACGCCCATTGGCAAAATAAATAAAGGAAATAACTGCGGAAGCAAACTGATAAAAGCGAAGCCCAAGCCTACCCACAGGCAAACGACAGTAAGACGCGGCATATTCGTCCAGATCTTCACCGTAGTCGACTTCATCCTTCTCTGTAGGGAGGGTGCAAGGTGAGTACAAACTTGTACTCCGCAAATCACACGGAGAAATGCAACATAATGATAATGGCTTCAATGGAAGGCTTATTGGGTTAGTTTGCATAAAACAACATTTAATGAAATACAGTAAGTAGATTGAAAATGCTGAATTTAATACAGTATGTAAAAATAATACTTGTAATTGAAATTAATACCGTCAGTGCAGGCTCCGACCATACACCAACCTATCCACGGGCATCCCACCCGGACCATCTTTTCCAAAAGATCACGTATGGATTCCATCCATCCACACGTTTCCAATCACTCGTAGATTCCATCCATCCACAAGCTTCCAATCTCTCTCATGGGTTCCATCCACCCGCAAGGTTTCCATTCTCTCATGGATTCCATCCATCCATAAGGTTTTCAAAAATCATTTTTGAAAAACAAAATCTAATCCATGAAAAACTTTTACTCAGCATGCCCATGACCGTGGGCACGGTTATCCAGGATAGTTTATACACTCTGCAGAGTTTGTACAGCTTTACCCACAAGACACAATCATCCCATATTGCCACCGGTTTACACACTTCCTTAGGTGTGCGGCGAGGAGTCGTGGCAAGGCCTTTACAATGCAAAGCCTTCAACCTGGTCGAGCCAACTCTAAGGTTTCACCCCAGTAAGGAATCCACCAGACCGGGACCCCCTCTTGAGCCTAGGCGAGACTTCTCATGGCTTAACCACGCTCGCCCAAGTGAGACTTTACATGGCACCAACCACGCTCACTTTCAACCTACAACTTGACTCAGGTTAGGACTTTGCAAATTATTCAGTCAGGGCTGTCCCATACCAGCCATGTGGTAGTACGATTAGGGCTTTGCAACAATAGCTCACAGACCAGTCCTTAATCTGACTTAGGCCCAACCACAGACCCCTGTGCACGACAATCAACCACTACGGCTCCAACCAACAGGGCATGCCTGTACCCACCAATCTAACCAATTGCCTAAGTCTAAACCAAGTTTGATATTTTGTTTTCAAAATATTTCATAAACGTCCTTGACTCACTAAAGTCAAGAGAACATATCAAAAGTATAACATTTTATGTGAAAGGTTCATCATTTCATGTGAAAAGGTATCCCAAATCAATATTATAACTAGCAGGTCTAAGCATTTGATATATAATCTCTCTAGCCAATACTAGTGTACTAACTAGAGTTTGATCTAGGATGACAAGGTATAGAGGAATTCAATATCAATGGAGGAATTAACAAGTAGGCAATAACTAAATTTAAAACTGAATTGAAATATGTTGAATAAAAATATACATGCAATATAATTTAAATCAACATAATTTTATTTTGAAAACAGGGATCAACATGATCAAGGAGTGTGACTTGCCTTGCTCTTCAAATTTGTGCAACTCTTTGTCGAAGAAATCTCCCGAATCGTCGAAGTCTACACGTGAAAATAACCCACCAAATTCAAATAAATTCAAATTGACTTCAAATAGTTGAATTAAGGCCAGAAATGGATAGAGGGGAATTTTTGATGAATTTATAAATTTGAATGGGCTCAATCGGAGTTAGGACGAAGGAGAACGGGCTCCGGGAAGTTTAAAAAGAGAGAAAATGGAAAATTTAAATTTTTGGAATTATTTTCCTAAAGGTAAATCTGAATTATGACGTAGGCATGGCGTCAGCCCTGGTGGCGGCCGACTGACATGTGGGCCCGGTCCACATAGACCGAGTCCATAGGCTTGGGCGAAGGCTAAGGTGGCAAGGGGGTGGGATGTGGCGGCCGAGGCTTGCGTGGCACCCATGTGGGTGCTGAGGTGGCACCACTCGGCGTCCATGTGGGATGGGCGAGACGAGGTGGTCGGCCGGCGGAGGGAGGCGCTTGGGTCTGGAGGCTCGCCGGCGTTCCGGCGGGTGACGGCCGCCGGCGAGGGCGGCAACGGGAAGAGGAGAAGGAGGGGCACCCGGGGGTGGGGCGTGGCTTACCGGAGGCGGCCGGAGACGGCGAAGGGAGCTCACCGGAGTGCGGCCGAAGCTCGGGAAGGGGTGAAGTCCGCGGCGGTGGCGATTGGGCGCTCGGGGAAGGAAGTGGAGGGTAGAGGGCGGTGGAGTGAGGAGAGGCGAAGCTCGGGGTGGGATTTATAGGGGGCGGGGAGGAGGGAGGTGGTGTGAATTGCTCGCCGGAGTGGCGCGGCCATGGCGGCGGTTACTGAGGAAGTGGGGGAGATGGGGGCGCGGAGAAAGCGGGGAGGAGGTGGGTGCGTGGGGCGCAGGTCGTACGGGAGAGGAGGGGAGGTGGGCGGCGAACACGGAAGAACGTGGGAGGCCGGGAAGGGCGGATCCGGGCGGTTGTGGCGGCGGTGGTTGCGAGAGGAGGAAGATGGCGGGGAGGGAGATGATGCTGACGGGTAGGCCCCGATGGCAGAGAGAGGGGGAGAGTGAGGAGGCACGGGCGGGCGGATGGCAATCGGGCGGCTGCGGGAGAGCGGGGCGGGTAGAGCGGTGGACGGGCCAGATGGGCCGAGGGGGCGGCCTGGCGCGGATCGGGCCGCACGTGTGGCAAGCGGGGAGGGGGAGGCGGAACCCAGGCGGGCGACGTGGGCTGATCCCGGCCATCCACGTGGCGGCCAGAGGAGGGGGAGGAGATTTCAGACTTTTAATTTTGATTTTAATTTTCACAAAGGCCAGAAAGGTCAATAAAGCTCAAAAAAATGAAATTACTTCCAAAATTTCCAGAAAAATTCAGAGAACTCCCTGGAGGCATTTTGGACTTAATAAAATTATTTCCAACTAATGTTGGTATTTAATTTTTCATACTTAAAATGCTTTTTATTTTCAAAATAGATTTTAAAATTCTAGAGAACTCAGAAAATCCAAATAAAATTCAAATAACACCAAATAATTATTTTGAACTAGGATTTTTCATATAAAATCAAAATATCATTTTATTTAATAATTATTTTTAAGTTTTCACTTAAAGTACTTTCCAAATACAGCTTTTTCAAAAAGCAGAAATTCAGGGCAAATCCAGAATTAAAATTTAGGCACAAAAATACTTATTTTAATTTAAATTTTATTTTACTTAATTTTTATTTATTTTTTTATTTTTAATAAAAACCTGGGCTGTTACAAGACTAGTGCCAACCTCAACATTCAGGCTGAAGTGGATGCCAATCAAGAAGCATAGCCTGCAGGTCGGGGTAGAGAAGAGAGCCAAGGAGTCAATCTTCCACCTCCGCCGATCAACCCCACCATGGTGCAAGTCATGGCACAACAAACACAGCTTCTACAAGCTATACATGTCGGTCAGCAAGTCAATGCCAGCAACCACAGTTCCAACATGGCTGACTTCCTAAGGACCCGACAACTCACCTTCGCCTCGGCAGATGAACCTCTCGAGGCCGAAGATTGGCTTAGAGATACAGAAAGAAAGCTCCGACTAGCCAGATGTGCAGAGGAAGACCGAGTGGTCTTCGCCGCTCACCAGCTTCAGGGAGCCACAATAGCCTAGTGGGAAAACTATTTATCTGCTCGAGGCCACGATGACGCCATAGCGGAAGATGACTTTGAGGAAGAAGCTGGCAGGCAAGGGACAACTGCAAGAGGAAACACAGAATGAGAAGGAGGAGCAGGTCAAGCCAACCAAGCCCCTCACAGCCGGCATACCCATCAGACCATCTCCTGGGTAGAGTTTAAGATAGCCTTCAAAGCCAACTTCGTCCTAGCAAGGGTAATGAGGATGAAGAAAAATAAATTCCGCACCTTAAAGTAAGGGAACATGTCTGTTAGCGAGTACCTCACCAAGTTCAACCAGCTCACCCACTATGCCCCAAAGGATGTGGCGGACGAGGAGGAAAATATTGATAAGTTCTTCGAAGGCATCAATAAAGACTTACGAATGCAGCTGATCATGCAAGATTTCTCCAGTTTCCACCAACTGTTGATAAGACATTGATCCTAGAAAATTAAAGGAAGAACTTAGAAGCCAGCCGCAAGTACAAGCAAGTGGCCCAACGACCCTAAGGAAGATTTATTCAGAAATTATTCAACAACCCCTCTTTCTCGAGGCGAAGTCAACCCAAGGCTCCAACCCCAGCACCTCGTCCAGGTGGCAACTCCATCCAAACTCCATGACCAGGTGGCCAATCCACCGGAACAAACTATGTTGCTAACTACAATTATTTTAGCTGCGGGGAGAAAGGGAATTTTGCCAGCCGATGCCCACATAAGCGGCCTACTCTTGTGAAGTTTAACAAAGGAACCACTCCTGTCCGTGGCCAAGCGTCAGCACCCAGCAAGGGGTACCAGAACCCTCAGCCCAGCAAGATTGCCTCAACACCCAACCGTGGCCGGGTTATCACATTACCGTTGAAGAAGCTCAGGAGGTCGCGGGAGTTTTGATGGGTACATTCTTTGTGAAGTCAATACCAGCACATACTCTCTTTGATTCTGGGGCTTCACATTCATTTATAGCCAAGGGATATGTGGATAAGCTTAGGCTACCTACTTACTTGCTAAGGAAACCAGTAGTACTTAGCTCACTGTTGGGATTATCACTACTATTTTAGTATGCACTGGGGTAGAAGTTACCATGGAGGAATCTGGTTCCCTAGTAGATTTGATAGTGTTGAGCTCCCAGACCTTGAATATTATACTACGGATGGACTGGCTAGCAAGACACCAGGGAGTAATAGACTGTGCCACTAGGAAGGTAAGACTGACCAAGTGTCCTGGATTGACCATAGAAGTAAAAGTGGATCGACCTTATCATTGGGGCCATGCAGTGTATCATTGTGAGGACATACCTCTGGGAGGAATGCTGATAGTATAGGATTATCCTGAGGTGTTTTCCAAAGAATTGCCAGGCAAGCCGCCAGACAGGGACCTCGAGTTCGTCATCAACCTAAAGCCCAGTGCTACCCCAATTTCTAAGAGACCTTATAGAATGACTGTTGATGAGTTGGAGGAGCTGAAGAAACAACTCCAAGAATTGCAGAACAAGGGTTTTATCAGACCTAGTTCCTTACCTTGGGGATCTCCAGTACTCTTTATAAAGAAGAAGGATGGCACTGCCCAGATGTGTGTGGATTATCGGTCCTTGAATGAAGTGACCATAAAAAATAAGTACCCCTTCCTAGAATTGACCTATTTGATCAGCTTGGGAGAGCTACTATATTCTCCAAGATAGACTTAAGGTTGGGCTACCATCAGCTGATGATTAGGGCCGAAGACATTCCAAAGACAGCTTTTACCACGACATATGGACTGTATGAATTTACGGTCATGTCTTTTGGTTTAACTAATGCCCCAGCCTATTTCATGAGTCTCATGAACAAAGTCTTTATGGAATACCTGGACAAGTTTATGGTAGTATTCATTGACGACATTCTCATCTACTCCAAGGATGCAGAAGAGCATGCTGAGCACTTATGCCTAGTACTAGAATAGCTAAAAGAGCATCAACACAGCAAGTATGAATTTTGGTTAAAAGATATCAGCTTCCTAGGCCATATAGTGTCCGTCGGAGGAGTATCTGTCGACCCAGCCAAGATAGCAGCCATAGTGGAATGGAAGCAGCCCACTACTGTCGCAGAAGTGTGCAGCTTTCTTGGGTTGGTAGGATACTACAGGAGGTTTATAGAAGGGTTTTCCCCCAGGCCGTTGACACAACTACTCAAGAAGGAGCAGAGATTTGAATGGACAAAGGCTTGTGAAGAAAGTTTCCAAGAATTGAAGAAGAGACTGACCTCCACCCCTGTGCTAGTCGTGCCGGATATACGCAAGGACTTCGAGGTATATTGTGACGCCTCACATCAAGTCCTTGGATGTGTATTGATGCAAGGGGGCAGAGTCATGGTATATGCATCCAGACAGCTTCGCCCTCATGAAGATTTGGAGTTAGCTTCGGTAGTGCATGCCCTAAAGATTTGGTGACATTATTTGATCGATAAACATTGTGACATATATACCGATCATAAGAGTCTCAACTACTTCTTCATGCGGTCACACCTCAACTTGAGGCAGAGGAGATGGTTGGAGCTGATGAAGGATTACAACCTAAGCGTTCACTACCACCCAGGCAAGGCTAATGTGGTAGCTGATGCCCTAAGTCGTAAGGCCTACTACAACAATCTCATGGTTCAAGAGCAATAGCCCAAGCTTTATAAAGAGTTAATGGCACTCAATCTAGAGATAATAGAACAAGGCACCATAGCAGCCATAGAGATACAACCAAGTATAGAAAAACAGATCATAGCTGCACAGAAGGAGAACTCAATCGCTCTGAGGTTAAAACGATTAATGGAAAAGGGAAGGCTTCTAAGATAATTGAGGATCAACAAGGTGTTCTAAGGTATGGAACACGTATCTTTGTTCCCCACGAGAAGGACCTTGAAGAGCTAATACTTAGGGAAGCCCATAGCTCTGCATATTCCCTTCACCCCGGAAGTACCAAGATGTATTAGGACATGAAGCAGTGGTACTGGTGGCCACGCATGAAGAGGGACATTGCCGAACATGTTGCCTGCTGTGATGTATGTCAAAGGGTGAAGGTTGAACATCAGAGGCCAGCAGGATTATTACAACCATTGCAAATACCTCAGTGGAAGTGGGAAGAGGTTGGAATGGACTTCGTCACCGGCCTACCACGAACCAAGTCGAGGTATGATCCCATATGGGTTATAATAGATAGGCTTACCAAAGTCGCCCACTTCATCCCTATCAAAACCACCTACAAGGGAGACAAACTGGCAGAATTGTACATGTCCCTCATCGTGTGTTTGCACGGTGTGCCAAAACGCATAGTTTCAAATCGAGATTCTTAGTTTACCTCGCACTACTGGGCTAGTCTTCATGAAGCTCTCGGCACCCACCTGGATTTTAGTACTGCCTATCACTTACAGATCGACGGCTAAACAGAGAGAGTAAATCAAATAATAGAGGATATGCTTCGAGCCTATGCCGTAGATTTCTCTAAGGATTGGGATAAATGCATGCATTATGACGAGTTTGCTTACAATAATAGTTACCAAGCCAGCCTACAGATGTCCCCGTTTGAAGATTTATACGGGAGGAAATGTCAGACCCTCTGCACTGGTCAGAGGTAGGAGAGGGATACATCTTCGGGCCAGATACTCTAAAGCAGGCTGAAGAAAAAGTTCGCCTGATTAGGGACCGATTACAAGCAACTCAATCAAGACAAAAGAGTTACGTGGACAAGAGGCGTAGGCCATTAAGTTTTGGAGTTGGAGATTATGTCTACCTTTGAAGGTGTCACCCTTGCGAGGAGTTAGAAGGTTCAAAGTTAAAAGCAAGCTCACTCCACGTTATGTTGGGTCATTTTTAACTGTGGCCAAGAAGGGAGAAGTTGCTTACCAGCTAGAGCTACCCGCGAATCTAGCCGATGTACACAATGTCTTCCACGTGTCGCAACTCAAGAAGTGTCTTTGGGCACCAGAAGATAAAACCCCGTTGGAGGCGATCGAACTCGAGAGTGACCTAACCTACAAGGAGCGCCCCATCAAGATCTTAGAAACTGTAGAAAAGAAGACAAGGAACCAGACCATCCGCTTATACAGAGTACAATGGAGTCATCATACCAAGAAGGAAGCCACTTGGGAACGCGAAGATCAACTGAGAAAAGACTATCCCTTCTTGTTCACAGACTTGGCGGAATCTCAGGGTTGAGACTCTTTTTAAGGGGGTAGGCTTGTAACATCCTGAAAATTTGAATTTGGGAAATGTGTAGCCCTTGAATTATTTTGAAATATATTTTCTCGATATTTGGATTTTAGTGGTGTTCCTTTGAATTTTTGGTTGGGGTTCCAACAAATGAAGAAAATCATGAAAAATGCAACAAATGGAAAGTCATGAAGGAAATGTAAAAATAATAGAAAAATTTTAATTTGAAATTAAATCTGAAAAGATGATCCATAAAAAAAGACAAGGGTAAAAATTTCAAATTTCAATTTGGGCCTAGTAATCATAATAGTAGTAATAATAATAACAATAATAAAGTTAATAATAAATAAAAGGGGTGAATAAATATGCATACATAAACATATACCATAATAAATACATAGATATAAGTAAATGAGTAAACAAACAAACAAATATATGTAAATGGGTATGCATACATATACATATGTGAATATACATATATAGGCCCAGGCCGGCCCAATCCTTCTTCCCCCACCCCCCCCCCCCCCCCCCCCCCCCGGCAGTTCACTCCGGCCTTGCTTGCTCCGTCGCCGCTCGTTCCTCGCCGCCACCTCGCGAGCTTCGTTGGTCGCCGCCTGCCCCGCGCACATGCTGATTACCGCCACAGTGATCGCCGTTGCGTCGCCCTGGTCAGCGCACCAGTTGTGCCGCCGTCGCCCACAGTTTCCTGCCCCGTCGCATCCGCCTCGACCAGAGCGTCGCCAACTGCACTGACATGGCCCATGTGCAATGACGCCCATACCGGCCGCAGTAACGTCGCTAACGTTGTAGCAGCACCGCCACCATGCCCTGGACACCAAGCCAACTGTGACCAAGGCGAGTCAATACTTTAAACATGTTGAGCCTACATTTTCTACATATTTACTTTCGTTTAAATTATCAAATTATATGCTGTTATTTTTCATATGCAAATATATGTTTGTTTTGTGATTCTAGTTATATGCCCACTATTTGATTTGCTAGTATTACATCTCCTTTGGAACATTGGAATATTTGAACTTTGTCACCCTAGCGAATTTATAATGATAAAACTTTCAAAAATAAATTCTTAATTATACGCCATGCTTAGCACTGCTTAGATATTCGGGGGGTACCAAAATGCCCCATGCATCACCTTTTTAATTATGAAAAACTGATTTGGGAAGTTATGGTAGAAATGATTGGTACCTTTGGATATTATTATTTTATACTTCCAAAAACCCCAACTTGCTTAAATATCTGGGCGAATGGTACGGGGGCTGGTGTGTGGTGCAGTGGAAGCACAGTGTATGGTTTGTGTTAGAACCGCCCAAATACCACTGAGGACTGAATCTTATCATGACTTCCTATGTAAAACAGTACAACCACAAGTCTACAAAGTGCAACTTGGCTAAGTAAAACTATCGAAACCCCTAGACTCATCTCACCGGTAGTGGAAAGGAGGGGAATATTGCAAGAGCAATGGGAGACCTAAAGGGACACCGAGAGGAGGGTGAAGTAACCAGCCGTGCTAGCGTTGTGGAGAGTGGAGTCCGAATGCGCTAGTAGCCATGGTTACATCCCGCGCAACGTATGAGATCCACCGCAAGTGGGAGCAGCCCATAGGGTGAGATGACCAAAGGGACCAGATATTTTGAATGGTTACTATGATAGTCTACTCAACCACATGACTAAGGAATTGTGTGGGGCAACGAGCGGATTGTATCTTGTGGATAAAATGTACAAACTCTACAGAGTCAAAACTATTCGAATAGCCGAGCCCACGGTCAAGGACGGTCATGGGTTCCTAACTAGATATAGTTCTATTTCAAAAACTATGAGGGTGGAATTGGAAAAATGTAGGGCAATGGAAAGCCTTGATTTGTGTTGCCCTGGATATCGCCCCAGATTTCTTTTGCTCTGGTGTAAGAATATCTTCAGCGGTGTATTCTTTGTAGTCATTCTTCATAATATTCCATAACCCTTGCGATAG
Source organism: Dendrocalamus latiflorus (assembly GCA_017311315.1). Taxonomy (NCBI): domain Eukaryota; kingdom Viridiplantae; phylum Streptophyta; class Magnoliopsida; order Poales; family Poaceae; genus Dendrocalamus; species Dendrocalamus latiflorus. Next base: position 35,822,154 of record CM029652.1, on the reverse strand, counting down.
TAGCAGCTTTCGCATCTTGATGTTCCATATATCGTAATTCTCTCATGAGAATATGGGAATCATCGATAGTGACATCTCAACTCCCGAACTCGAAGCCATAGCCTTGGCTTCGAAAAACAGCATGAACATGACGCACTACTTCGCTACGCCTGACTTAAACCTGGGACTCTGATACTAGTTGTTGGGAATTTTTTCCTCACAAAGAAGCAAGGAATAGACGTTAAGTAGCTTAAACATCAACACCTTGTTTCATTTATCCTCTCAAGGTTGATTACAAAATGCAGCATACATGTCTTTATATAGGACTTACAAACCGACTTAAAGTACTAACCGACCTATACATGTTACGGTACATCTGGCAATCAAATTGACTTTTACAACTGATATCTTTCCTGTTATTTGTTAAGCTAAGTAACAGCTAGAAGGCAGTGAAGCCTCCAGTACACAAGACGCTCAATATGCATTCTTGCAGACATTGTTTCCAACGACCACATGCGTCTCATCAATAACAATTTTTTTTCCCCTGTTCTCATGAAAATAAATTAAGCCCAACAAAGAGTTGATGTGATTTGCATGGATCAGGTTTAAAGCGATGCGAGGATCTCATTCAACAGCTATGTGAGGAGTTAGCGAGTTTGCACCCCAAATGATGGGTTTACACGGGATATTTCCTGTTGGAACATTGATTCTGGGTGTGTCGATATCCGAGCCAGACTAGCAAGGCCTGAAGCAAAATTCGCAAGTCAGAACAGTATGTCTTGTATCTCTTCAAAAGAAGTATTGCTTGGTGAGAGCGAAGATCTGTTATAAGTTAATTCAGAGAAATCTAGGTTTGTATATACAACAATCACTTCTCCTTTTCTCAGAGCAGTACTGCAGTATAAACTTCTTTACTCACCGATTTGTTGTTGTGCTCTGGCGCATCACATCGCATCGCATGCGTTGTACTATTCGTGTATCACATTTTCTTATTCTTTTCCTTTTTTGTTTACAAATGGCAAGAGATGGCAGCCACGCCCATACATTACAAGCCCTGCGGCTCAGTTCATTCCTCGGAATCAGATTCCAATGGGCAGGAGCCGTCATCCACAGTTGCCAGTGGGTCGAACAAGTGCGAGTTTGGGTCCATGCATCCGGTTACAATGTCCAGCTTGCAGCGATCTCCCTGCCATCCAAATATTCAGAACTGATGTTGGTTTCCCTTCTCCTTTTATATCAGAACTGATGTTGGACTGCTGGTAAACCATGATACATAGCAGCAGCACTATATAGCAGACGTAGTTTCTATATAGTGTTTGAGTTATGACGTTATGTTACAGTGTTACATCATTACTGTGAAATTAGAAGTTACATCATTACTGTGAAATTAGGGAGCATAGATTAATTTACCCCCTCCTCGTAGAAGCTGCCAATGTCACAGCTTGTGATGACGATGTTTTCATCCGGGAAGATGGCTCTGTCGCAGGCGCCTTCTCTGTTCAGCTCGTCTGCCAGCCCCTGCATCATCACCACCACCAAAATTCTCACTCTCGCTGTTTATGGCCACAAAAGCACTATGAAACTGCTGATTAAATCTTATAATCGCGACACGTAATTGAGCGTAAAGCTGCAAATCGACATTGGACACGGAAATTTCAACGGGTTTTAGAGGGGGGAAAACATACAAACTTGGAGCAAAAATTTACCTCAGTGAAGAAGCTCAAGGGCTTGTCCAGCCAGGGTTTGGGGACCCTGAACTTGAGGGTGTACGGCCCATCCCATTCCACTCCATTTGTGAATGAGAAAATCAGGGTCATAGCTGCAAAAACAATAAGCACAGACCACGCATTTAGCAAATGCCCACTTTAATCTGTCCTCGCGATAGAATTAAAATAACAACCTGCTACATTGAAATATTGTCAGTCAATTACTTAAAATTGAAAACGGATTGGTGACTGACCATGCTGCGGCACAAGTATCCTGATGGTGTATATGGGGGGATCAGCCTTGCCCCTTGCCTGTAGCGTCATCTGCCTTGGCTCACCACCGCACATGATTGGCTGGTTAAACCCCCCTGCAAAGTAAGCCTCACCGATTAGCCAGCTAGGAAGATTCAAACAAAGAACAAATTGCACTCTTTATTTGTCCGATTAGCTAGCCAGGAAGATTCGAACAAAGAACAAATTGCACTCTTTATTTTTCTAGCAATTCAAGACAGGTAATTGAGAGTGTTTAGTTACCGTTGAACGCGATACCGAACACGTCGTTTGGGGTCATCTTGGCAGCCTTCGGGTTGTAGAAAAGGGTCAGGCCCTCTCCCTGACAGAGCAACATTGCGGGGATGGTTGGAACAAAAATAAATTTTTGGGTTAGATATATCTACAGGACAGTTCCTTTTCTTCGTATCAGATGCTGGCTCAATCAGAACACAACATACACACGCAAAAGCTAAAATAGACAAATAGTGGAGAAACAGAGCCTAGGGGGGAGCAAATCAAGGAAAAGCTAGGGATGAAGCATAAGAACTGAGCCTGCGCTCGATATGGTGCAAGAAACATACACCTGTGTTAGGAAATCCACATATAACACGAAGCCGCATATTTATCTACTTTCTTTCGATGAATATACATGTCTACTTAATCAGTAGGGGTTAATTTTGCATCCATGGATATCATCGACTTACCGGGGACGGAGGAAGGCCGTTCGTGGTCTTCCAGTAGACCGGCGCCTTTCCCAGCTCGAACTCCGCCCACGTCGGAAGCGAGCACCTGAAACGATTAACGGTTTTATCAACTAAAAAGCCAAGCATCACATACGTAGCATGTGCCAGGAAATGGGAATCCATCTCGTTACTCCTTGGTCTGCGGCACGGAGGCCGTCGTCGCCGTGGCAGAGGCGGCCGCGGCGGTGCGGACTTTGGCCGAGAAGCTCCGGCAGGTGATGACCGTGGCACGTGCCGGCCGGCGGTGGTTGCGACCGCGGTGGTGGAAGGCGGTGGCGCCGCTGCTGCTCAGGCGGCTGCAGGAAGAGAGCGTGGCCATCGCCGTGCCCTCTGATGGTATACTACCGGTATATCTATCTATCTATAGATCGATTTCTTCTACCTAGTTTAATTGCTTTCTTGTTGCAGGTATGGTTGAAATCTCCTAAAAGATCAGGTTCTTGCGCTCGAGTGTGTCGTGTGTAGGTGATGCATATATAAGCATGGATGGGTGGGAGTGCGCGTGTGGTGAGGAGGCGGCAACGGCAGGGTGGATTGGATGATGCTACTGGTGAGAATAATCGAGCATTTGGGTTGGCCTGCTTGATTTTTGTAGCTAAAGGACAAAACAAAGCTCAAAGAGGCGCTTTAGCTTGCGCCATGGGGAAAAAAATCTTCTCCGTGTCGTCAAAAAGATCTTTCCCCCCGCTCCCTCCCTCTCATTGGAGTTTTGCTTCTTGCTTATTTGTTTTGTGCAGCTTGTTGCTCTTGCGCAATCCTAAAATAAGAATTGAGTAGTTTTTTGTGTTTCAACTTCTATTGATCTGATTCCTCCAACAAATATAACATCCGGGCATTGGTTTGCTGACTCGTCTACGCTGGTGTAGTGGTGTTTACATTACATACCTATGAGTAGGGCCTTTTTATATTGTTTTTGGAAACCCATAAGAACACCAAGCTTTCTCACTCATCTCGCTCCCATCTCACTCCAAGAATAAGGTAGAGGATCACGGATGTAACACATACCCTACTTTTTTCGCTTTCATCTCTTGCACGCATATCTCCCTCACTTTCACTACCGCCCACTCTCTTCTTCTAAAAGCCATTTTTTTCAGCCACTGCAATACATTTTTAGCTAAAAATCATCAACCGCAGACAATATGAGCAGGCCCAACATTTCGATATGTAAAAAGATTTGTTAATATTTCCTACTTTCTACATTTTTATGTCTTTCACTTCATACTTGTAGGATGGTGAGAAAAGTACATACAAAATATACGGATAATGATATTGTCCAAGCGTGCAATCCATAGTACGCCTCAGTCCACACTGCTGCTCTCTACTGCACATCTGGATTTCTCCTTGCTTCCTCCTCCTCCCTTTCTTTCTCCCACCTCCCTCCCTCCTTATCTAGCGAGTCAAAGATCCGCTGACCCACCACCAGTAGCGGAGATCTCCACCGGAGATGAGTCCCTCTCCCTGCCAGTTTCTCTCTCCCTCTTGTTCCCAAAGCCTCCTCCCTCCCTATCCTTCCTCGACTCTACGTACTCCTCCCTCCCTCCTCCTCCAATGAAAAGTCAAAGCTCCCGCCAAGCCACTGAGGTGCTACATCCAAAAGTGTCGTTGATGCTGGGTGCTGCCTCCACAAGTGTCACCACTTTTGGGCATGGCATCACCATTCCATAGCCACCACTGCTAGATCCGGGACTACCAGCGATGAGGTGCCAAATTTGGCCAAACATCACCTCCTTCTTCATGATGATATGAAGTGTTGCAACAAGTAGCTGTAGCAAGCCTTTCCCAAGTTGCACCACCTATTCTAAAATGTTGTAGTTGTTTCAACGAGTGTTCATTTATTGCAACACTTTCTTTTATTATGTTGGGGGTAGTTTCCTTGTATTGCTGCACAAATAATTCTCATGTGTTGCAATTTTTTTGGGTTGTGTTTTATGTTTGTTGCAACTTCTTATTTTTGTTTAGGGTAGTTATCTTGTAGAGAAAATCTACTATTTGCCATTGAAAAACTCCATCTTCTACAATTCACCATCGAATAAGTGTGTCTATTCTATGCTATCAGGTTCCAAATTTCTTCTGCAACATGCCATCACCGTTACACACCCTCCGTTAGAACCTGAGAAAAGATTGTTTTACTATCAGATGTCACATTTCTCTCCATGACACTATTCCATTATCTGCCATCATTGAAGTTCTATTATTTGCCACCCAAGCTATGCATATCAGCATATAAGAGTATGAACAACATGTATAATTGTAACAACGAGAATTTTTTTTTGCATGTGGGCCGAGATATGTGCAACAAGTATATGGCATACAACTTGATAACATTATTAATCCATAATTTGACATGAGAGGACATGAACCATTATAGGCGATACAAGTGCATAATTTGACACTACAAGTCCATAATCATTCACATTACAAGTAAATTCCACATGACAATGAAGTCTACATTAGCAACAAAATAAGAGATTACAAGTCCACATTAATAAGATTTTTTTTAGCACTGTCAAAGTAGTGCAAGGATGCATTTTCATCTACATCCCAAGGGTACTTGTCAGACAAATCATCCAGAAAATCCTTTTAGTTGTCTATGTCTGAATTAGAGATGGCAATGGGTACCCGAAACCCGATACCCGGTGGGTTTTTACTCTATTAGGGCATGGGTCTGAGTCAATTTTCCTAACCCATGGGTCTCTTAATGGGCAAAAAGTCCAACCCATCGGGTCTGCTGGGTTCAGGTACGTTCCTATAGTACCCAAACCCGTAAACCCATGGGTAATATAAACCCGATCCATAGGAGTTATAAACCTACGCTCCCAGCCTCTCAAGCAAACCAGCCCAGCCCATAACCCATTAGCCATTTAGCCCCAAGCCCCCAAATCCAATGCGGCAATGCCCCATTACCCATACGGCTAACCCTAGTTAGCACTCGCCACGGTCACTACTCACTACTCACTACTCCCCAGTCCCCACCCCGATTCAACAGCCGCCGCAGCGGCGGCGCATCTGGCGCTCCGCGCTCGGTCTCTGGCAATCTCCATACTCGCCCTCCCGTCCCGCAGCTCCCGCTCCTGCTCCCGCCACTCTCGCCGCACACTCGTCCTCCCGCACGCCCTCGCCGTCGCCTTGCCTTCCAGTTCAGCCCGCCGCCCCCACGCCGCAGCCAATGCGCATCACAGCAGTAGGCCCTTGGCCATGGCGCTGCCCTCCGGCTCCAACGAAGATGGCTGGTGAACTTCTTCCTCCTCTCCATTAACCATTGTTGTAGCGCGCATTACTGACCCGACGGGCGACCCATGGGTACCCGTTAACCCAGTGGGTATGGGTCTGGGCAAAAATCTGCACCCGTCACAGGTATGGATTTTTTAGCGGGCACGTCCAACTTTCATGGGCACGGGTTTAGGATAGCAAAACCCAGCGGGTTTATGCCCGTTGCCATCTCTAGTTTGAATCAACCAGCCAGCCAGTTGAATGAAAACCCCCAGAGAATTCCTACACTATTCTTGCGAGTGTATCTGACCTTAAGCAAATAGGTTGAAGATGAGTCCATCCTGTGAACGCACACATCGCCGATGTGGAGGTAAATAAATACTACCAAATCGCAAAGGACTAAAATACCACAATGGAAAATGAAGCAATCAACCAATAGATCAAGAAATATACCGATCGGGCACCCAAGATGTGTCCACCCTCATTGGTTGTGCGGTGGAAGCAAGGACGCTAGTGGGGGTGGTGCCTAGGAGGGTCGTGTCATCCTCACCGTCGATGTTGTTGCACCATCTTTCGTGAGCAGCCCTGTCCCCAAGCAGTAGCCACCTAGGGGAGCTATGCCAGGGGAACTGTGCCGCTGTGGGGAGCCGTGCCGCCACTGCTGCAGAAAAGGTCATCACAAACGGTTCAAAAACATCATCACAGACGATTCATCAGCCGTCTGAGTTTATGGGTTAGTAATGATACGAGGTCATCACATACGGCTTTAGAATCGTCTATGATGCAGACTATCACAAACGGTTTTAACTACAATCCGTCTATGATATATAAATATCGCAAGCAGTTTGTAGTTGGAACCGTCTATGATAAACCATATATCACAGATGGTTTCTACTAAAAACTATCTGTGATAGTCATATATTATAGACGGTTACAAGTTAATAACCGTCTGTGATATTCTTTTCTATTCCTAAATCTATTTCTGTTTATTGGATAGCCTTAGAAAATGCTAACCATACCCTTTAAAACAAGTAGATCAACATAGTGTGTGTGTGTATACACTATGTTGATCATGGAGTCTGGGCACCATGGTGCCCCTGTTATTTAAACTATGTATATATATCCAATTCACATTCATTCATTTTAGAAACAAGAATATCTATTTCACAAATCAATTAACAGAAATGAAATAAATTATCCATCTATGAACAAATATACACATGAACAATTAAGCTCAATCTTATCCTAATGAAATTCATTCTACATTATAGAACTCCCCGTCTTCTTTTATGACTTTAGGCATCAAGAAGTACACACATTGTTCTCAAATATGTTTGAGGCCGGCTTGTTCTAACAGAGTTGTAGCGATGGATGGAACCTATCGGTAGGAAGATCAATGTCGTGTATACATATATAAATTGATAAGTATGAAATAATTATTGCAAGATTGGCAAACTTCATGATTGTTCTTTGTGAAACCAATGAGTAGTTGCATGCTGTGGTAAACATAGAATCCACAGATGTTGTTGCTCGACGGCTGCTGTTAGCACTACAAAAATAGAATTAGTTAGTTCGAGAGGTATTATTACGAAGTGTTATATAGGATTAATGCGTACTAGTGAATACCGAAAAATCTGGAACATGTCGCAAAGCGTCGATCCCTCCCTTGGATTTTCGTACCTTTGGAATGTACGTGGTGAACGACCTATATGATTCCAAAACGTTAGCCTTAATCATTAGGAAGGAATGAATGAGTTGAGAAGAGCCCATCGTAAGTCTTTCCTGGGCTCAGGTTATGGCTTAGCCTACTTGGCCTTGCTCACAACAATTAACTTCATCTTGGGGGGGGGGAACTAGCCCTAAATGAAGACATTTTTTCCGATGTTTCACTATTTCTTTCTCAGTACTATATTAAACATTATAGGTGTAATAACTGTAATAAAAGGCACATGCAGAAAATTTAGAGGCAATAGTTTTTATTGAGATTTGATAAGGGTATCTCTAACGGTGTGATGTCAACTCTTAGTTTTATCACGTTGAATTTTGGGTGAGGCGAAGAAAATGTTAACTCAAGAGGCAACTGGCCCTGTTCATATTAGCTTATAAAAATCGTTTTTCTATAATATTTAACTTTTAAACAGAGTGTCTTTTCAAGACGAGGTCTACTAGTTGATTATAGTAGATACTATAGTAACTTTATTTATATCGGCTAAAATCGTACGTTGGCGTCTCTTTCTACAAATTTCCCTACAAGTTGTGAGCCAAAGCTGGGCCTCTTCTTTTCAGTTTCTAAAATCTGTTTTTGAGGTTTTCTACAGTAATTAGCTTTAAATGGAATATCTTTTCAAGGTAGGATCTACAAGGTTGATTGCAATATATACTATAGTGACTTTATTTATATCGACTAAAAACGTATACGAGTTTTTGTTATTAGTAGTCTCTCTTATAAATAACTCAAAAGCTATAACCCTAAGCAAAAAAAAGGGAGAAAACACCCCCCAAGCTGTCTCACATAAACGATATTGTTCGAAGAACTGACACAATATGGAGTTTGTGGTCTATTGTTTAATAATTTATGAATCAGCTAATATCCCTCCTATTGGACCCGTTGTCTCTAACAATGATGGAAGATGACGCAGAGGGGTGGTTCATGGAAGATGGTTGGGTTGATTTTGGCTTATTGCTTATGATTTTTAATTTTATGCTATAGTAATTAGTTTTTAAATAGTGTATCTTTTTAAGATAGGTTTTACAAGTTAGCTATAATAGACATTGTACCAATTTTGTCTATATCGGCCAAACTCGCACGCGAGTGTCTCTTTCCGTACTCTCTATCGCAAATAATCAGAATTTAAAATTTAAACTAAAAGTTATAAACCATAGCTCAAAAGAACCCACCTGACAATTGGAGATGCACTGTGAAAATTATGTATGTATGTATGTATGTATGTATGTATGTATGTATGTATGTATGTATGTATGTATGTATGTATGTATGTATGTATGTATGTATGTATGTATGTATGTATGTATGTATGTATGTATGTATGTATGTATGTATGTATATGTATGTATGTATGTATGTGTGTGTGTATGTGGGAGCATATCAAGTGCTAATGCCCATTTGAGTGCTAACATGTTAATGCGAACATTGGCTGTCCGATCTAGAGTGAACATTCAAGATTCATGCGGGTGGAAGGTCGCTCCTCACTTATGCATTTTGCGTTTACACCCACGTCTGGTTGATTGCAGTCGCAAAAATGTCCTTCTATCATTCCCTTCTTCCCCGTCGAAGGCATTGCCGTGGGAGAGCTCCCTCCGACCCGCTGGCCTCCTGGGCACCGGCGGTGCTCTCCTTCCTCCTCCTGGTCACTCACCTCCATATCCTTGCATCCGTCCATGGAGCCACCCTCCCCGGCCTCCTATGCCGCCCTCCCAGTCCTCCCCAGGTGTCGCCCCACCGCCGCTGTCGGTCTCTCTCTACCATCGACGGCGCCCACTCGCCTCCTTCCACGCCCTACGACCTCCCTCGGCGGCACCCTTGGCCTCCCCGGCTCCCTCTATAGCTTCTTGGTCGAAGCCGCCGTGGTTGGGGAGGCACCAGCCGCCAGAGGGGAGGGGGAGGCACTAGGGGAGGCCGGAGGGGGCAACTCCAGGGGAGACCAGGGGCGATGCTAGGGGAGGCGGGGGGAGCAATGTGTGGTGTCGAGGGAGGCCAGAGGGGGCGGCGTTGGGGGAAGCACCAAGGAGGCGGGGGGGGGGGGGCGACGTTGGGGGAGACCGGAGGGGGTGGCGCCGAGGGAGGCTGGAGGGAGCGGCGCTGGGGAGGGAGCCGAGGGGTAGGCGTTGGGGGAGGAGCTTGTCGGGGGAGGAGCTTGAGGAGGGGCGGCGCCCGGGGGGGGGGGAGGGGAGGAGCAAACTCTTGTAAGTTGTGACTCAAGGCAAAGGAGCGGCGGGGGGTTTCTTGCAAATAAGCATAAGTCATTTGGTGGTTTCCATCCGCCTGGATCGTGCCTGTCCAGCTAGGATCCGACGATCCTGGGCATTTGTTAGCATGTTAGCACCCAAATGGGCATTAGCACTAGATATGCTCCATACACACACACACACACACACGCACACACACGGTTGCGCTAATCAGCGCGTGGGCGCACACTACGCGCTAGTTGCTGGCTGCGCGCATGAGCATTCTTGCGCATTCATGTTTTGATGATAAATTTATGTGTATGAAATAGTAACTTTGCCATCTGTAAGTCAATCGATGATAACTTCATGTTCAGAAGATAGTGACTTGTTGTATTATCAATGATAATTTTATGTTCAGAGATAGTAACTTGATGTATTATCGATGATAACTTTATTTTCAGTAGATAGTAACTTAACTTACATGTATGTATGTGGCAGGAGAGAGAAGAGAATAAATGCACTTGATTTGTGATTTTTTATCTTGTTTACAAACTAAAAAATACAATAACTTTTTCACCAAGAGTCCGATTTGTGATCCGTTTGAACCATTGTGTTCGAAATTACGAGCTTAACAAAATAAGATCTATGTTAAATATGTGTTAATGTTGTGAAATTTGTGTCATATAAAGTTAGTATTATGCATGAGTAAAGTCACTGTCAAATACATGTAGAGTTATTGTCAGTTTTATAGTGTTACAACGGATAGTAATTCTATATATGTTTGACAGTAGCTTCACTCACACATGGTAGTAACTCTCCGTACGAGTTATTTGCTATTGACACTATTGACATGCATGTTTTTCTTCCCTCTCAATGCATGCATGTTGGCAATAACTTCATTCACACACGGCAGTAACTTCGTAAATTACGGACGATAGCTATAAGTAATTTCATGAATTACAGATAATAATTTGATATACATACGATAGTAACTTTACCATAATTAACAAACGTTACTAACTGTCCAAAGGGTGAGATGGTGGAACGATTGGCTGATTGGATCAGTCAGAGATACGTGCTTATTCTATGAGCCTGTTCTTTACCTCAAAAGCTGGCGGTTTTTGACTTTTGCTACAGTACTTAACTTTTAAACGGAGTATTTTGCTACACGTTAAAAGACCAACATCTGTACCAACCAAAATCGCAAATGAGTATCTGTCTCTCCGTAATCTATACCGTAAACAGCCAAAATTCAAAAAATTTAACCAAAAATTATAAACCGTGGCCTAAAATAACATGCCCTATATGTACCCACTCATTAGTGATTATATATATAAGAACCCAAGAGGATGTCGTAAAATTTTTGCTTTTTAGTCCAAAATTTAAAAGTTTTTTACATATGGACCCCTGGAGAAAAGATTTGCAAAAATGGACCCCTAGCACGGCGCAAATTCACATGGCGCCCGGGGTACACGACACGGCGCCATATTCGTTGGCGCCGTAAATGGACACGTAGGATCCACGGTGGCACAACACGGCGCCAAAGCACATGGCGCCGTGACATTCATGCACGGCGCTAACGTTCGTGGCGCCGTTTCCTGGGACTTAACACCGAGCGCAACCCCCGGCCCCCCAGCACCCCTCAGTGCTCTGTTCAAACAGACCGAGCAAGCAGAGAGCAGCCTCCGCCGCCGCCCCTCTCTCCCCTCCCCAAATACATCCCAATCCAACGAATTTTCTTGCGATTTTGCTTCCAAACCGAGCAAGCAAGGTGAGCTCCCTCTCCTCCTTTGATTTGTTGCAGTAGATATGGATTATTTGAGGTACATTTCGTAGGGCAAAAGTTGAAACCCTAGATGAAATTAGTTGGATTTGGCTCGGTTTTAGGTTCGATTCGCACTAGATATGCGTAATGTATTAGCAATAATGTGTATAGATCCGTTTCTAGGGTTGAAATTAGTTGGATTAGGGTTTGATTTGGGTAACTAGCTAACCTAGGGTTAGAAACGAGAAAAATTATAAATCTTATTCATTTCGCATTTTAGGTTGTCATGGGCTTCACTCGTTTGCCACCTCCATCCGGTGTTCCCGTGCCGATGTGTTATTGCGGCGATCCTTGCAAAGTGGAAAGGTCGGATGATCCGGATACATATAGGCAGAGGTACTGGATGTGCGCCAACTGGGCGTTCGATCCGCCACGTGCCGCCGTTGTCCTCGGCAAGATGGTATGTTGTATTGTCGATTCATCGAATTGGTATTAATTCTGTTGGTTTAACGAATGCGTACATTTGCAGGAGCCTCCACCGCTTTGTGATTTTGAGCAGTGGATCGACACTGCGATCGCTGAGGATGACAAAAAATATCTTGACGCCAATAAGAAGTGGGATGAAGAACGAAAGGAGAGGTGGGAAAGGGAGAAGAAACAGGAGGAGGCCGCGAGGGAACACCGTGAGGAGGAGCGTAGGAGGGCCGCGGCAAAGCGCAAGGGAGAAAGGCAGAAGAAGTTAGAGAGAGCGCGGCGTGCCAAGGCAGCCCTTGAGCAGTACCCTGATGCTCAGAGAAAGGGGAAGTGGCCTCGATGCACTCAGTAGGTTATTTTAATGTTTGATGTATACGGACGTATGTATTTTCTGAAAATTTATGAACTATATATGTGGACTATGTATGTATGTGGACGTATGCACTCAGTATGTTATTTTGGGCTGTGCTTATTCATTTGGTGAATGTCAATTAGTATTATTTGTGCGGATGCGGATGGAACGAAACAACTATAGCTTGCAGTTTTAATGCAAGTGCAATAATCACGGCGCCAAACACCCATATCACGGCGCCAAACACTCTGGCGCCGAGATATTGAAATACGGCGCGCAAAACTTTGGCGCCACATCCCGGCGCCAAAGTTACTGGCGCTGTTTTTCAATATCTCGGCGCCAGAGTGTTTGGCGCCGTGCTACGAAAAGCTACAGAAAAAACAGCAAAGAGCTGTCTGTTTTTGCATATACAAAACACATGCACACATGCACATATACAAAATACATACATTCACATATAAACACATACGCATAACTGAATAAAGTCTAGATGCATACATTTTACATATATATATCTCAAATCATACATACATACATATATGCACACATACATCGTCATGCACACATATAAAATACACATACACATACACATACACATAAACACAACTCTCATCATCATGGGTTGGAGGACGCAGTATGGGAATCATCGTGAGCTTGCCGCGGTGCTCTCTGTCGTAGAACTCGTCCACCAGCCGGTACCTCGCCATCCTGTGCATTCAAAATTACGTTAGTGATAAAAATAACAAAATATCTAAAAATTATGCTCTCTAGACCTAACGATGCTAACCTGAGTGGAACGACGTTGACACGTCCGTGAATTGTGACCCAATAGACCACACATACCGCAGTGTGTCTCCTGTGGGTCCTCAACGAAGGGATTTGCCCTACCCCTCTTGGTGCGACCAGGTATCCGATCCATATCCATCTTGTACCTTGACCGCTTCCTGCTGCCCCTCTTGTGCCAACGTAACCCCGCGTCCGCTATGTACCTGGGACCCGAGTAAAGTGGCCACTCGCTTTCATCACGATATGGCTCGAACCTCAAATAATCCATATCTACTGCAACAAATCAAAGGAGGAGAGGGAGCTCACCTTGCTTGCTCGGTTTGGAAGCAAAATCGCAAGAAAATTCGTTGGATTGGGATGTATTTGGGGAGGGGAGAGAGGGGCGGCGGAGGAGGCTGCTCTCTGCTTGCTCGGTCTGTTTGAACAGAGCACTGAGGGGTGCTGGGGGGCCGGGGGCTGCGCTCGGTGTTAAGTCCTAGGAAACGGCGCCACGAACGTTAGCGCCGTGCATGAATGTCACGACGCCATGTGCTTTGGCGCCGTGTTGTGCCACCGTGGATCCTACGTGTCCATTTACGGCGCCAACGAATATGGCGCCGTGTCGTGTACCCCGGGCGCCATGTGAATTGGCGCCGTGCTAGGGGTCCATTTTTGCAAATCTTTTCTTCAGGGGTCCATATGTAAAAAACTTTTAAATTTTGGACTAAAAAGCAAAAATTTTATGAGGATGTCAACGCACACTGTACATTGTTTGAACTTTTGGAGCAGTGAGAAATCGGGAACCCATTTGCTTTTGCACTGCACTGCATAAGCAAGCACTGGCGCAGCCTGACAAGTCAGACATGGGAAGAATTTTGGTGGTGATCCACAAAAACGCATTTCTTACTCTCTCTTTCCCTGCCCCGCGGGCCCTCCAATCTGTGGGCCGCGCGGCAGTGTCTAAACAGATACACCGCGCAGGTATGCTGCATCTTTCCCGTGTCTTGCCTCCCCGTAACGGGATCTCTGGTTTTACCTTGCACGTGACGGTGCCGTCGAACCAACCGGACCCAATCCACACCCGCACCCACCGTCCGGTGGGCCCGATCGACCAGCGCCACTCCGCTCGTCGGCCCACCTCCCCCTGCCGGGCGCGGCTGCCCCACGCGACAAGACAGAAACAGCGCCCGCACCCGCCCCCACCGCGCTCTGACCCCCTCCGCCTCCGGCGACCCCGATCCCCGGCCGGCGAAATGGCGGCGTGGTGTCCCGCCGAGTTCACCAAGCCGGTCTTCGTCGGGATCTACGGCGCCGTCCTCGGCGGCTTCGCCGTCTCCGCCCTCTTCTTCCTCCTCTCCTCCTTCTCCTCCCTCGCCGTGCCCCCGCTTCCCCTCCCCGCTGCCACCGCCAACCTCTCCGCCTCAGCCACCCCGGCCCGGCCGGAGACCATGTACAACCGCCCCATCTGGAAGCCTCCGCCCCGGGGGTCGCGGATGCCGCCGCCGCGTGCGTTCCGCCTCACCCGCGACACGGTGCGCGCCCGCGCCCGCGGCGGCGTCATCGTTGTCACCTTCGGCAACCACGCATTCCTCGACTTCATCCTCACCTGGACGCGCCACCTCACCGATCTCGGCGTCGACAACCTCCTCGTCGGGGCCATGGACAACAGGCTGCTCCGGGAGCTCTACCTCAGGGGCGTCCCCGTCTTCGACATGGGCAGCAGGATGGCCACGGAGGACGCCGGCTGGGGCTCGCCCACCTTCCACAAGATGGGCAGGGAGAAGGTGCTGCTCATCAACGCGCTCCTGCCATTCGGGTACGAGCTGCTCATGTGCGACACGGACATGGTGTGGCTCAAGAACCCGTTGCCTTACCTCGCCCGCTACCCCGACGCGGATCTCCTCACCTCGAGCGACCAGGTCATACCCACAGTCACCGACGACAGCCTGGAAAACTGGAGGGAAGGTAATTACTTACCCACACATTGCAAATTTGCAATATTGCATTTCATTCAACACTGAGTGTTGAGGAGAAATGGTGTCATGCATTATGTCTGTAATTCTCCATCTGCACCTGACTATAACAATCATGCCAAAGAGGTTTTATCTCACCATTTTTACTTTTTACTTTATCAGAACTGAACATTGCCGAGAAGAGTTTCCTTGCCCTTTTTAGACTGTCAAATATTGTAAAATCATAGTGCAATGTGAGCATCATGCCAAAGGTGTTGTATATATCATTTCTCTTGTTACTCGTCGGTCTTGAAAGTCTGTAATGTACGTTAGTTCAACTACAAAAAAAAAAACTAATCTTTCAGCATTTACAATGCAAACAGTCGATGAAACAAGATTTTGTTGGTGGAAGAAAGACATAACTCACGTAGCTAGCTTATATAAACCTTGGAGTAAACTTTTACATACTCTACTGAGATAGTTCATGAAGTTCCATTGCTTAAGAGTATGTACCTGCCTGCCAACGTATATCAACAAATACTCAGAGAACTAGAACAAGAAGTGCGATATTACTCTTGTTACAGAATTTCTCCAATGTTTACAGAAATATGCAGTGGTTTTCAGTAGCAAGTTTTCCATTTACCCATATAATCAGATTTTTTTTTGTTTGGCACCAATTACCATCAGTGACCGTTTGACAAGAGGGAACCAGATCCTTCTGAGTTCTGAATACAACACTTTTCTCTTTCTCTGTTTTCTTATCCACAGTTACTGGCGCATACAATATTGGTGTTTTCCATTGGCGACCCACTGAACCTGCAAAAAGGCTGGCAAAAGATTGGAAAGACCTAGTCTTATCTGACGATAAGTTGTGGGACCAGACTGCTTTTAATGATCTTGTACACAAAAGTTTTGGACAGGCAGTTGAAGGAGAAGATGAACTGGTATATTCTTATGATGGAAAACTGAAGCTTGGAGTCCTACCAGCAAGTATATTCTGCAGCGGCCATACATACTTTGTGCAGGTAGGAGCATTTTTTTTTGGTTTGTTTGAGGTTGATAAT
Source organism: Dendrocalamus latiflorus (assembly GCA_017311315.1). Classification (NCBI taxonomy): domain Eukaryota; kingdom Viridiplantae; phylum Streptophyta; class Magnoliopsida; order Poales; family Poaceae; genus Dendrocalamus; species Dendrocalamus latiflorus. Next base: position 35,805,965 of record CM029652.1, on the reverse strand, counting down.
TAAGAATCTTGCATGTTGTTGTTTGGGACAAAAGGCTTTGTTGTTGTTTTTGAGGTTGATAATTAAGAATCTTGCATGTCAAAATATTTTTGTTTTAGTTCGCATTTGTATTGTGTTGTTTTTTGTTCTTTAGATGTGTTGTTCTCACTCTTTTGTTCCACCATTTTGTACTTATTGTTCATAGTGTGCTATTGATAACTAACTGTTCTTTATATTTTTCTTGAATTGTCAGGGCATGCATCAACAGCTTCGGCTAGAACCATATGCTGTGCATACTACTTTCCAGTATGCTGGTACTGAAGGAAAGCGTCATAGATTACGCGAGGCAATGCTTTTCTTTGAGCAGCCATCATATTATGACTCACCAGGTCTGTTCACTGTTTATCCCCACCACAGTGGCGGACCCAGGATTTTTAGGATGGGTGTTCAGATTTCGGAGCTAAGATACTCGAATATGTCGATACCGCAGTGCGCCGTCTCCCCTCCCCCAACTCAAACACTGATACAACGATACGTGTATATAGATATAATAAAAATACATAAATTACAGAAATTAATGATTTCTTATAAGGAAATGGGCGATATAAGGTGAGCATAATTGTATGAATTAAACAACAAATTATAGAGATAAATGAGAGTTGTATATCTTGTTGATTTTATATATTTTTTTTGCTATTTCCCCATCAGTAAGAACCGTCCATCTAAGAGAAAATTGTATGTTTCTTTTATGGAGCAAAACAAACCAAGAAAGAAAATAAGTGAAGGGGTGGAGCACATCTAGATCTGAAGAGAGGACGATGACAATAAGTTGGAAGTGCTACTCACTTTCCAATGCCACGCTCCCTCCCGGCTACCGCGCTGCTCCCTTCCTGTCGCCCGCTCCCTACCTCCGTATTCGTTATGCCACTGCCCATTTGCCCGTGACACCTTTCTGCTCGCCCGCACTGCTACACGCTCACCTTACACCACACGCCACCTCACGTATGATTGTCGTTACATTATGGCACCACGTCCGTGTCCGCCAGTCGTCACTCGTCTCTAGCCTACACGCCCGCCTGCTCGCTACTCGAAGGCCGAAGCCGCCTCCCACACAGACAACCACAAGATGAGAAATGAAACAAATGTTAGGATTTTGTTTATATCTTTACCTTTTTGGGTGTGAGGGGGGCTGAGGTGGGAAGAATAATGGGTCTAATGTATTATATGGGCTGCGTGCGAGATACGGGGAGTGTGGGTTGAATTTATTTGAAGGCATAAAAATATAGTTTTAACACAACTAATAGTATATACATCTAATATACCTATTATATACATGGTATTTTATAAAAAAAATTGGGTGTTCGGCTGAACACCCTTGCACCATTGCAGATCCGCCCATGCCCCACCATGAATAAGTTGTAGTTGACCTTTGGGGATAGAGGTTCATGCTTGATTGCTTGCAGGTCTTGGTGTGTCCTGTTGTTCATAATATCATATACTTCTTCTGTACATGTTATCTCTTACTTACCAGTCATTGTAATGGCACCAGAGATATTGGAACCCTATTAAACAACCATGTAACCACATTTAGGGCTTGTTCTTTTCCTCCGAAGCTGGCGGCTTTTAGCTTTTGCTACAGTACCTAACTTTCAAACGGAGTATTTTCTTAAGACGGGATCTACAAGTTAAATGATGTACACGTTAAAAGCCCAACATCTGTACTATCTAAAATCGCAAGTGAGTATCTCTCTCTGTAATCTGTACCGTAAACAGGCAAAATTTAAAAATTTCAGTCAAAAGTCATAAGCCGCAGCCGTTGCCAAACAGGCCCTTAATCAAAGGAAGAATGAAGGAAAAAATTGGATACATGAAGTTATTACCATGCATATATCCTGATTCAGTCTTAAAACACTCCCCCCCCCCCCCCTTTCCTTTCTTTTAAAGTTTCATGGGTTGGTGCACTTCCCACTGCGTGGATAGTCAATAGTCTTTTTGTTGTTACTTATTGCTATTTCATAACGTCCATAATTTATCTGGTCTCATGTTGCAGGAGGTTTCCTATCATTTAGACCTAACATTCCAAAAGGTTTGCTATTAGATGGTGCTCATACTGTTGAATCTCATTTCACGTTGGTTAATTACCAGGTATCTGCTGCCATACATACATACGTACATACATACATACATACATACGTACGTACGTACGTACGTATGTTATCAAATTTCTGGTTGCACTTCTGTTATTAATAGCTGTATATTTTTATCTACTTAGTAACATGCTTGAAAATTTTCAGTTGAAGCAAATAAGAACTGCACTCGCCGTTGCTTCCTTGTTAAAGCGGACCCTGGTCAGTGAAATTTTCCTTTGCCATTCTAGTTTGATTTAAACTTAATGATTGCCTCTGTTTAGATTTTTATGGTAAACATGCTCAATACACATGATTGTGAGGTGAATGGACATTGACACTGTTAATGTGTCAACATCTTATTGAGCTCGATTTCTTCCATCAATGTTGACTTCCTGAATGTGATCTCTTTCCAGAAATATTTACTTGCCTGTCATGAGTACCGATATGTTATGATTTTCAAGGGTTAATATTACCTGTACTGATGTAGTGTTCCATCATTGCTTAATGCAAACTTCACAACTCTTAAAAGTGTAGCTATCCTTATTCCTTACGTGGATAAGGTAGAGCTATTATAGTGAGTAGTGAGATGTTGAATATTAATGTACAGTATTCAGTAGATGCTTGCTTTCAGTGATGATAATACTGATTAACCATATGTTGGTATATTTGGATTACTTTTAGAGGTAGTAGAGGACACTTTTGAAGTATTACCTTGTTTGTTGTGTGGTGTTCAAGCATGTGGATGCCCCCTTTCTGACTGCTTTTTGTACTTTTAGGTAATGCCTCCATTATGGTGCAGGCTTGATAGGATGTGGTTTGGACATCCTGGAGTTATGGAAGGAACAATGACCAGACAGCCTTTTCTCTGCCCAATGGATCATGTATTTGAGGTAATTACTTAAGGAAAAAGTTTCTTTTTATAATGTATACTCGTATATATTTTGTCATTGGAACATCAATTGGCCTTTATTCATTTTATATGCTATATGTTTGAGTTGGCTAGAAGGTAGTAATTTCCTTTATGTAATTAGTTGTTGTAAGAGTTAAATTTTTCGGGAAATTTATCACAAATGGGTTCATCTGTGGTATTTGAAACGTTTTGCAAAAGCATCTAGCCATCTAGGGTTAAGTGAATGTAAATCATAAAATTGGGGTTTCATGTTACATGTGTCAAGATACCTTGGGTTTATGAAATTTCCTCTGCACTTCAGAATTTTATACATCATTTTTTTTATTTAACCCAATTGGAATATACCCTTTGAGCCAGCTCAATCAATCATCTTCTAATGTCTGTCCTTGTGAAGCCGACCATGCCCTGCTTTATGGTCCAAATTTTGGTGGCTTTGGACCAAGCTGCTTTCTAATCCTGACCTATTTTCTGAGAACCTTTTTTTCTCAACATCAATCATTGATGATCTGGTGATCTTTTTGAGGACCACTCTTTGTTCTCTTGCAATTACCTGCAGGAGGTGCAGTAACCTGCACTTTTCGTTATCATATACTCCGTTCAAAAATACTTGGCACTTTTAACCAAATACATATATCGAGGTAATCATGTTTTGGACATGACAAAAATACCACCTAACAACTATTAAAGCCTCACTGGAACAACAATGCGGCAGTGAAATTAAGGATTTTGGTACAGTTAAGATGAGTATTGAGGGGAAATATGTCTAGGAAATGTGAAAGTGTTAAATATGTGTGAACGAACACAATTTTTGGTCAAATGCAAATATTCATGAACAGAGAAAGTAGATAGAGCATAGTCCTTCATACCAACTGGTCGGCAATAGAATGAAATGAAGCTGTCCTGACCTGCCAGTACATGATAGACAGGGCAGACAAGTGCAGTGAGCGGGTGATGGATTTCTAAGTGATTTTAAAGAGTTGACATATCTGGAAACATGTGTGGAAATTTGAAATATTCCTCTTGAATTCGAATTGTGCAGAAGCAATATACCCTAGCACTGGTCTTGGTTGTGAGTTGAAATATATTGTATTTAACTAATTCTTGTATGGAACCATGAAGCAAAATTTCCCTACTTAAGTGGTTTTGTTGTACAGGTACATGTTATGCTGAAGGACTTGCCTGAGGAAGAGTTTGGTCCACGTGTTGATTTCAGAGAATACTCCTTTCTTGAGAATCCGTCATTGCCTAAACAGGTAACACTATGTGACTTGCAGTCATTTCACCTTGAATATTTGGCAATAAGAAAGATGGGCTTGTCTCCTAACAGTTTCTGTTTGGAGTCTTGAATTAGGTGAAAGAATCATTTCTTGATGTTCAACTCTGTGGTGAGCATAGTACCAGATGCTCCACAGCTAATGGAACCAATAAACACAGACCTCTTCTATTACCAAGGAATAGCACTGAACAAACGGTAACTTATGAGATTTTCCTCCTGGAGTTTCTGGTTTCTGTTAAGTCCAAAATGCAGCAACTTTTCATATGCTCACAATTATGCCAACATTGTAACATATTCTTTCTGTTTTCTTTAATCTCCTTGATTTTAGTTCATGAAGAATTATCTTGCCCTAAAAATTCACGGGGCACTGACCCCTTTACAAGCTTAGCGGCAAATCACCATGTTATTTATTTTTTTTGGAAAAAGTTGTAGCTCAACTCTTGTCGGAGTTTAATTTTCATCTCTTATCTCCAAACACCATTTAGAATCTGTCCCTCAAATGTTCAAACCATGAAAATCACGTCCCTAGATAGGAATTATTAGGGGTTTTCACCATATCAGCTGCCATATCGTCACCTCGACGCCATATGCTGGGCCTGTTCTTTTCGGCTGCGGCTTATGGCTTTTGGCTGAAATTTTTGAATTTTGGCTGTTTACAGTATAGATTATGGAGAAACAGATGCTCACTTGCGATTTTAGCTGGTACAGATGTTGGGCTTTTAACATGTAGATCGTTTAACTTGTAGACTCCGTCTTGAGAAAATACTCTGTTTGAAAGTTAGGTACTATAGCAAAAGCCAAAAACTGCCAGCTTGTGAGGTAAAGAACAGGCCCGCCAGCCCACCTCCTCTTCCCTTATCTCTTTCCTCTCCTTTTCCTTTGTTCCCCATTTGCTCTTCTCTTCTCCCCGAGTGGTCAACGTGACAACCAATTGTTTGGTCAAGTGATGATGTGGCAGTCATTGTGGTGAAAACTGCTCATGATACCTGTCTAGGGATGTGATTTTGCATGGTTTTGCCAGTTGGGGGGGGGGGGGGGGGGACAGATTCTAAAGTGTATTGGACATGAAGGGCGGAAATTGGATGACAGAAAGAGTTGATAGGCCACAGATGGACTTTTTCCTTTGTTTTGAGGGGATTTGTATAATTTGTTACTCATTTAATATAAAGAGAAAACCAGATGAAAGGATTTGGAAAACAAAAAAGAAAATTTAGCAATAAATTAAGGCATTCCATGCAAGCTTGGAATCACTGTTATAATTTTGAAGTTTATTTCACTGCCAGTCTATCATTGAAGAGCCCCCATATCTTTAAGAAATCCATTGTCTGACCAGTCATCAGAGAAGTGGTATAAATATTATTAAGAAAACTAAACATAAAGGTGTACAAAAACGGATACACCTTGACTTAAAAAAAAAGACTGGTACACCTCCTCCATCAATTAAGAGGAAAGGGCATACCCTGTAGAAAGCAAGAGAGGAGACCTTAACTAATACTATCAACAAAAGTTCAAGGTTTGCTCTATGGTTTGAGAGCTTCTGGAATGGCATATGCTAAAGCCCCCCCCCCCCCCCCCCCGTGCCCAATTTCTTTTCTTATCATCTTTTTTTTGCAGCTTTTGAATGTCTTCTCGTCGTATAAGAATGTGAAAATCATACAGTTCTCGTCTATGGTTGACGCCTTCAGAGGTTTTGCTGATGCAGTAAGCTGCTATCCATTTTTCACAATCTTAGCTAAAGTTCTGAATAAAAGCGTCTATTTTAACTCTACTTATTAAAATCAGGCTGTGGAGACAAAGTTTCGGAATCGTGTGAAGAGGTATGTGGGCATATGGTGCTGCGTGCAGTTCAGTGAAATAGGGCACATATATTATGACATGTACTGGGATGAGAAACCAGGCTGGAAGCCGCGCCCTCCTCAGACTAGGGAAGAGGACCATCCACCTTGGTCCTGACTTTGGAGGTCCTGGAAAAAGGCTAACTGTGAAGAGAGATGAGATTTTGTGGCAAAGGCAAGATATGTTACGACTTATTGCAGGTTCGCTCCTAACGCCAGAACCTCTGCTCCTATCTGTGAAATCCAATGATTCTGGCGGCCGACTGCTTACTGTGAAGAAAACAAATGGTGATCAGTTTTGTAGGTCTGTTCTTCTGTAGATTGATTCACTTTTGGCGAAGCAGTAGAGCCCTTTGCTCAGTTCCTCTTTGGCGTGCACGCCAGAAAAGCTGTGTTAATTTAGGTTGAGATAACATTATAGATCATGAGAGAACACAGAATTGTTGCATCATGTTCATAGTTCATACAGGCACCAGCTACAAAGGAGAAGAGTGCTGTCATTTAAAAGCCCGGAGTTGATTCTCTGACAGTCTGATTTGGGATTTTTCTAGGAGTTCGTCTGGTTGAGCTAATTAAAAAGGGGCAACATGAAATAATTTGTCCATATTTTTTTTCCTGCCTACTGGCCTGAAGAACTCGACCGGAGCAGGCCCGAATGGTAGAATATCGATCTCTGTATTTATCTTACAAATCAAACACATTTTCATTGCAATAATTTCATGATGTGTTTGACAAATATCTCCCTTGAGAGCATTGGTGGATCCAGAAAATTTTACCTTGTGGGGTCGGTTATCACTGCTCCCTATTTAAGCGGGGTTATTTCTACAAATCTGCAGTCATCCACATGTAACCGTTGGGAGTATAAGGGTCATTTATCAACAAAAAAAAAACCCTGTGGGATCATAACTCCGCCACTGCTTGAGAGAAATCAATCTTATAAAGAGACGTATTTCAACTTGTGATTGGTATTCTTGATGCTTTGGTTATAATCGCTGCTGCTGTGGATTAGATCTCGCTAAACGTCGCAGCATTGCGGCTACTTCGTTTACAACAATTAACACACAAATGGATATTATTAAGCAAGTAATTCAGGGTCCATCAGCCCAAAATATTGAAATACAAATTGATGGATACAAGTGGTACCTGCAAATTGACAGGGTTGAAGGACCACCCTATGTACGTAATTTGTTCCTCTTTTCTAAGAGATTAGATGATTGTCCAAAACTGAGAGATGGCTAGGCCACACATACCACCTGTACTGTACGTACAACACGCCCAACACAAATTCCGTACACAAGAGTGCCTGGGTATCATCGCGTCAAGCACGTGAACCATCCAACTTTCTTATTGGACCCGAACCCTAGCTGTACTGCGTAGCATTTCTTTTTTCTTTCTATTGTCGAAATTACTAATGTGACAAATGAACATTATTGATGCATCGTCGACATATAGATTCCTACTGAGATTCGTACACCAATCCTCTTCTAGGGTTTATTAAGTCTAACCCTATATTTGACCAGGTTGACCGTGAAGAGAACGATATTCTTTCTCTTATATGTATGATCTCTATTATTGTTGAGAAAATTGAATATATAGGACTGAGTTGGGAGTGCTTTTGTAAAATAGGACCGAGTTATTTGTCCTCGTAAATATAGGACTGAGTTGAACACCTTCTTGCAAATATATGATTTTTTCCATTTTAATTTCATTTTCATTTTTCAGCAATTTTTCTCCACGCGAAATGACTGTTTTGCCCTTCTTCTTCCTCCCGCTCCCGGCCGCGCCGCCGCCGCCGCTCCTCGCCTGCCCCGCGCCGCGCCGCCGCCGCTCCCTCGCTGCCCCACGCCTGTAAGATCGAGGAGGCCGACTAGAGGGGGGGTGAATAGGCGGTTTTAAAATTTTCGTCTAATTCTAATTAGCAATTTTAAACTTGATGGATATACTAGAGCAAGATAACAATAACACCACTAATCAACCTAGTAAGGCTCCAACAATCACTAGCACAAGTAATCGACTAAGAGCAATATCAAATAGTAGAGAACAACAATTGCTACTCTAACTAAGCAAGCAATTAAGCAATATGAATGAAGAGCGTTGCTTGAATGAAAATGATCACAAGAGAGCAAACCACAATTGACACGATTACTTTTTACCGTGGTGATCGGAGACTTGCAGTCTCCCCTAGTCCACGTTGAGGTAAGCCCGAACAAATCGGACCGGCTCCACGAATGAGCCTAATCACCTCGGTCACTAGCGGTAGCCCTTTCCCTCTCCGGGTAGGCGAGCTCCAAGCCTTCACAATCTTCCGGGCCTTCTCACAATCTTCTTGAGAAGATCACCGGACCTCCGCCAAGCCGTCTAGGTGCCGGCAAGCACCAAGAGAATAGATCACAGCGGCTTGATCTCACTCAAGTGCCTAATAGATCAACTAGAATGCAATGCACTTGAATTTGGGTCAACTACCTCAATTGAATGCACAAGTGAGTGAATGAGGTGTGAGAGATTGCACTAAGCTCAAATGTATTCAATGGAGGTTCAACAACATGTACAAGTTCTGGTGGGGATGTATTTATACCCTCACCAACCTCAAATAGCCGTTACAATAAACAATCCTGAAAAATCAGGAAATCCGGAACTACCGCAGGTATAACCGCGGTACTTCCGGATTGTCGCTGACCGGTCAGAACGGCTATGTCAGTGAGTCAGAAGTGACCGTTGGTCAATGAGTGCGGTACTACCGCCGTTGAAATCGCGGTACTTCCGGAAGTCCGGAAGTTCCGCTCCAAGACCCGGTACTTCCGATTTCTGCGAGTTTAAGTTTTATTCCCAGCGCTCTCTGGAAATAAAGTTCCGCACGGGTATCCGGAACTTCCGCACATGCGGTAGTTCCGCAGGTCAATCCGCGGTACTTCCGTTTTTCGAGAGGCTAAGTTAAACTCCGGGCGCTCTCTGGAAATAAAGTTCCGCTTGGGTGCCCGGTACTACCGGCCATCCGGTAGTATCGCAGGTCAACCCGCGGTACTTCCATTTTCCGAGAGGCTAAGTCTGAGTCCGGGCGCTCTCTGGAAAAAACGTTCCGCCCGGGCGCCCGGTACTTCCGGCCCTGCGGTAGTTCCGCCCATTTAACACCGGAACTACCGGATTTTCTGATAATGCACAGATTTGATTTGATTTTAATTTCTGAGTGCATGCATGATCCTAAATTGATCCATAGGGCACATTTGAACATGATCAAGCAATCACCATGATCCCTCTTAATAGTACGGCGTCTATCCTATAATCCGGTCTTCCAACCTATCTCCAAGACCGGTAAAATAAAATAGATACCTAAACTATTTACCTTGTCACCCTTAGAGATCTTTGAATCTTCATGGGATATTTTGTGAGCCTCTTTCTTTGCCATTTGAACTTATCCTTTCAAACACTTAATGCACACATTAGTCCCATATTCACATAAATTTCATTAATTACCAAAACCAATATTTTTAGGGGCCTAGATGCTTTCAATCTCCCCTTTTTGGTAATTGATGACAACAAGAGCAAATTTTGAGAAGAATTTAAGATTTGGATATACTCCTAGTTTGCAAGTTGTATATCACAAGGTCTTTGAATTTTTAGCAGTTTAGAACATGTGGAATTTTTGCAATTTAGAAACTAATAAGAAAGAGCTCCCCCTAAACATGTGCATCAAATTTTATAAGAATTTATCAGGCATGATTACATCATAGCATTACAGCATATTCACCAAAATTCAAAGATACGCAATAGACAAGTAAATAAGCATTGCATTAAGGGCATAACATAGTTCATTACAATGCATCAGAAATTAAAATACTAAACATCCACAGAGTTTAAGCAACACATACGCATTACATGGTTCATTTCACCATAACTTATTACAAAGACAAATAGATAGATAAGACTTAAACTTCTCCTTGCTACATTCTCCCCCTTTGGCATCGAAGTACCAAAAAGAAAGAGCTAGTCCTGAGCTGCACTGGGAGAAGAAGGACCACGACGACGAGTGCGACGACGATAGTGAACTGGAGAAGGCGGATGAACTGCACTCTCCAAGGATGAGACGCGATCACCAAGAGAAGACACAGTGGTGATCAAGACATCCTGGCGCTCCTCAAGCCTGAGAATGGCGGAGTAAATCTGGGATAGAGAGACATCACCCTCGCCCTGGGGAGGAGGATCAGCAGTTGCCTGATGCTGAGGCTGAGGCTGAGCACGGGGACGAGTAGGAGCAGGAACAGGGGCCTCTGCGCGAGGCTTATATGGCTTGTGCGGGGTGCAGAGTGCTCCTCGGTATCCAGTCTTACGTATGATCACATCCATAATGAATGATGCAAAGTTGATCCTTTTCTGTTTGTCATTCTTATTGGCGTCGATCCCCCTAATGATAAGATCCACCACATCAAACTTTTGGCCGCGCATAATGTAATCAATCACATTCCATGCATGGCCACGAATAGCATCATAATTTCCACTCTTGGGAAAAATGGTGTGGTTGATGATCCTGTTGACAAGGTTGGGAATAGGGAGTAGACCAATTATCGTCCCCAGCGTCTTTTCAGCTGCTTGGTCATAATACTCTGAATATGCAGCAATGGGAAGAGCACGCTTGTTGTACACCTTCTCATAGGCACTGGTTTCCGTCCCAAGTGCCAACTCAAACTCGTGCCTGGTGCACTCAATGAACTGGGTTCCTGTCATCCAACACAAGTTCTCAAAGTTGGGAGAGACATACAAGGTTGCATAGAACTGCCGAATCATATTGTCCATGTAGTTGCACTTGAACGCAACAAGTTGATGGATATCGGCTTGTTGAAAAAGCTGATAAGCACCGCTAAACTTGTCAATCTGTGACAAGTGATCCCAATCCACATACTTGTGTGCAGCAAACTTGCGAGCAGGACCATACATCTCTTGGTACACCTTCTCTTGAAACTTGGAATGAAACTGGGGGTTCATAGAGTTGCGAGGGCGGACATACTGACTGCGGCGACGAAGGATAACATAGTCCTCATTGGTGATCTTGGAGAGGTCCACTTCTTCATCTGCAGTTACCGCAGGCATCTCCTCATCTGAGACCGCATACTCCTCGCTTTCATGCGAGGTCTCGGATCCGCTCTCATGCGAACCCTCTGAGTCACTCTCAGGGTCGGAGGCGGAACCCTTGCCCTTATGCTCCGCCGTCTGAGAAGCTGGAGTCGAGGAAGAGGATTGACCAGCAGTGCCCCCATAGGACTTGTGGGAAACATTCTTCATCCTCGGCATCTTCAATGACATATTAGGATAATCAAGGTGTGAGGAAGGATAAGTGAAAATAGGTTTGAAATTGAACGTAATGAGTTTCTGCTGTTTCAGGAAAAACGGAAGTACCGGCGGCAAAACTGCGAACTTCCGGGAAATCCGGTAGTTCCGGCATTAAACATGCGGAACTTCCGGGACCCCGGTAGTTCCGGCCGCTCGACCGGTAGTTCTGGTTTTTCTGGGCATTTCTAGGGCATGTTAAAAATTGAATCTTTTGGGGTATTTCTTGGATTGAATCCAATGCATGTATGAACAAACATCCTAATACCCCAAACAAACTAGTTTGCCCAAAGAAACTACAGCAAAAATCGCTACATTTCAAATTTAACCTAATTTCAACCCTAGGGTCCTCAGAACAAGATAAAGAGGGATTTGATCCGATTTACCTTGTGAAGTCGAAGGAGAGGAACCCTGGGAGTGCAAGGAATCGCCCAAAAACGAAAAACTCCCCTCGGATGCGAAGATCGGGAGAGGAGGAGTTTTGGGAGAGAGAAGGTTTGAAGAGAGGAGAGGAGTAAAAGCAGGTCGACGGTTTTGGAATCCGCAGTAAAAACCGCAGAAAGCGGTAGTACCGCGCGTAACACGCCGGTAGTTCCATTTTCACAGAAATTCCGGAAGTTCCGCGGATTACATTGCGGTAGTTCCGGTTTTTCGGTCAGGAGCGGAAGTACCGCACAATGAACTGCGGTAGTTCCGGATTTTCTGGAACTTTTAAGGATTTGACTTTTAGAACTTGAAATTGTGCAAATGATCCCTAGTTTTGCATCCAACTAAAGTCATTCAGGATCATTATGCATCAATTGAGCTAATGCTATATTTTGAAACTAGTTTTTATGAATTTAAACGAATTTTTGACCAAAAGAGGGGAAAATCCAATAAAAATCCATATAAGCACAACAAATGAGCAGAAATGGATGAAATGAGATTTCAAGCTACATTTGAGTAGTCTATGACATTTAATTCATTCCTCAATTTGCAAAAGCGGTTTTCATCTAATGGTTTGGTGAAAATGTCCGCTAGTTGGTTTTCGGTTCGGATGTGGCTAATTTCAATATCTTCCTTACTCACATGATCTCTCAAGAAATGGTGGCGTATATCTATATGCTTGGTTCTTGAGTGTTGAACGGGATTGTTGGAAATTTTGATAGCACTATCATTATCACACAAAAGAGGCATTTTATCAAATTTAATCACATAATCCAACAATGTTTGCCTCATCCAAAGCAATTGAGCACAACAACTTCCCGCGGAAATATATTCGGCTTCGGCGGTTGAAAGTGCTACGGAATTTTGTTTCTTGGATGACCAACACACTAGAGACCTTCCTAGAAATTGGCAACTACCCGAGGTGCTTTTTCTATCCACTTTGCATCCCGCATAATCGGAATCCGAATATCCAATTAATTCAAATTTCGCACCTTTGGGATACCAAAGCCCTATGCTTGAGGAATGCTTTAAATATCTTAGAATTCTCTTTACGGCCACTAAATGACACTCTTTTGGAGAAGCTTGAAAACGTGCACACATGCATACACTAAACATAATGTCGGGCCTACATGCGGTAAGATAAAGCAAACTACCAATCATGGATCTATAAAGCTTTAAATCTACCGACTTACCTTCTTCGTTGAGGTCTAGATGCCCGTTTGTTGCCATGGGTGTTTTGATGGGTTTGGTTTCTTCCATTCCGAATCTCTTGAGTAGATCCTTCACATACTTTGTTTGGCTTATAAACGTCCCATCTTTAAGTTGTTAGATTTGTAGTCCAAGGAAGTAGCTTAGCTCACCAATCATCGACATCTCGAATTCCCTAGACATCATCTCACCAAATTCTTTGCAAAAGTCTTGATTAGTAGAACCAAATATAATATCATCAACATAGATTTGACATACAAAGAAATCATCTCCAATAATTTTTGTGAATAGAGTTGTATCTACTTTACCAATTTTAAAGCCTTTTGATACAAGAAAGTTACGAAGGCGCTCATACCAAGCTCTAGGAGCTTGCTTTAAACCATATAGCGCCTTTGATAATCTATACACATGATTAGAGTATTTAGCATCTTCAAATCCCGGGGGTTGTTCCACATATACTAATTCGGAAATTGTACCATTAAGAAATGCACTTTTGACATCTATTTGAAACAATTTAATGTCAAAGCATGATGCAAAGGCAAGCAAGATTCTAATTGATTCAAGTCTAGCAACGGGTGCAAATGTCTCATCATAATCTAAGCCATCGACTTGAGTATAACCTTGAGCTACTAACCTTGCTTTATTTCTTACCACAATTCCGTTCTCATCTTGTTTGTTCCGGAAGACCCATTTTGTGCCAATGACATTGTGCTCCTTGGGTCTCTCCACCAAAGTCCAAACATCGTTTTGAGCAAAATTATTCAACTCTGCATGCATAACATTTATCCAATCCGGGTCATCTAATGCTTCTTCTACACGCTTAGGTTCAAGTGAAGATACAAAGGAATAGTGTTCACAAAATGAAGCTACTCTAGAGCGAGTTTGAACACCCTTACTCACGTCACCCAATATTTGGTCAATTGGATGATCCTTGGCTATTGCATTGTGAATCTTGAAAATATTTTGCGGTTGATCATTTTCTTCATCTTCAATAACTTGAACATCGTTTGTTGTGGAAGAGGAGGGTGGTTCTACTTGTCTAGATGAGCTTGGTGATGTTGGATCCTCTTTTGGCTTGATGTCTCCGATTTGCATGTTCTCCATTGCCTTGCGAAGACTTTCATCTCCTACATCATCCAAGTTCTCATGCTCTTCTTGAGAGCCGTTAGTTTCATCAAATTGAACATCACACGATTCTTCTACTAAACCCGAATTTTTATTAAAGACCATATAGGCTTTACTATTTGAGGAATACCCTAAAAGGAAGCCTTCATCACATCGACTTTGAAATTTTGAGAGCCGAACACCTTTTCTTAGAATATAGCATTTGCAACCAAATACTCTAAAGTAAGAGATGTTCGGTCTCCTTCCAACAAGAAGCTCATAGGAAGTCTTTTTCAAGAGTCGATGTAAATAGAGACGATTTATGGCATGACATGCGGTGTTGATAGCTTCCGCCCAAAACTTGTCGGAAGTATTATATTCATCAAGCATTGTCCTAGCCATTTCAATTAATGTTCGATTTTTCCTCTCTACAACTCCATTTTGCTCCAGAGTGTAGGCAGTGGAAAGCTCGTGCTTTATTCCAAGTTAATCACAAAAGTTTTCAACTTTTGTATTTTTGAACTCGGAACCATTGTCACTTCTTATTTTCTTTATTTTAAAATCAAATTCATTTTGGGCCCTTTTTGAAAAACTTTTGAAAATCCCGGAGGTTTCACTTTTGTGATTTAGGAAGAAGACCCATGTATATCTAGAGTAATCATCCACAATGACTAAACAATAGCTATTTTCTCCAATGCTCTTATAGATTGTTGGCCCGAACAAATCCATATGTAAGAGCTCTAATGGCCTAGAAGTCGACATGATACTTTTGGAAGGATGAGAATTAGCGACTTGTTTTCCGGCTTGACAAGCACTACAAAGTCGATTCTTCTCAAACTTCACATCCTTCAAGCCAACTACTAAGTCATGCTTAAAAAGCTTTTTGAGTTGAATCATTCCCACATGACCTAGCCTTCTATGCCACAACCAACCCAAAGTAGTTTTTGCAATTAAACAAGTTTTTAAACAAGACTCATTTGATGAAAAATCTACCAAATAGAGATTCCCAAATCTAAAGCCTTTGAAGACTAGTTCATTATTATTATCTTTTGAGATTACAACGTCTTCTTTTGAGAATGAGCATGTTAAGCCTAGATCACATAATTGAGCAACGGATAGCAAATTCAAATTTAATGTTTCAACTAGAGATACATTAGAAATTGAAAGATCGTTTGAGATAGCGATTTTACCCAATCCCAATACCTTTCCTTTGCTATTATCTCCAAATGTGATCTTGTCATTGCTTCCATTCTCAAAGGTGGTGAACATCTTCCGGTCTCCGGTCATGTGTTGGGTGCAACCGCTATCCAACACCCAATGCCTTCCACCGGTTTTGTAGTTCACCTACAAAAGAAAATAAAGTTCTTTTAGGTACCCAAATTTGTTTGGGTCCTTGGAGGTTAGTGACCAAGGTCTTGGGTACCCAAATGGATTTCTTTTTAGCACCCAAAATCGAGGTGCCAATGAAATGAGCAATTACATTTCCATTCTTAGTCTTTTTGAGCATATAGCAAGAATCATATAAACCAATGGAATGCATGTTATTCTTAGAACAATCATTTTGAATATGTCCAACACACCGGCATTTTGTGCAATACTTACCATTTTACTTTACAAACCTTGGAGGCTTGTATACCGGCTTCTTACCCTTTTGGGGAACATATCCAAGTCCCTCTTTGTTAAAGGAGCATCTTTGATCACTTAGCAACTTATCAAGAGTTTCCTTTCCTTTGTAAGCCCTCTCTAAACTTTTGTTTAATTTTAGCACTTGTTCCTTTAAATTTTTGTTTTCATTTGCAATAACATCATCATGAATAAGATTTAAAGCATTTCTAGAATCTACACTTGATGAACAAGGTATGGCAAGTAAATCATCACAACAAGTAGATATGCTAGACTTTGAAATTTCTATACTAGACATTTCATTCAAGATATTGCAAGTAACTCCAATGCTAGTACTAGATTTGTGATTTTCTTGGAGAAGCAAATCATGAGCTTCCTTTAGCTCCTCATAAGAGTCTTTGAGAGAGATGTGTTCTCTCTTTAAGACCTTAAACTTTGATTTTTCTTTTCCAAGAAATTCATTCAATTCAACTAACATATTCATCAAGTCATCATATGAAGGCTCATCATCATCAAGCAATTTTACCTTTTCTCCTTTAGCCATAAGGCATGTAGGAGTGGAGAATAGTGATGGAGCCTCCTTGATGGCGATGCCCACAAGGCCCTTCTTCTTAGGAGATTCGTCCTCACTTGAGTCGGAGTCCGAATACTCCTCTTCGGAGTTCCACTCACCAATATGAGCTTCATTCTTGCCATCCTTGTGAAGCTTCTTGAAGAGCTTCTTCTTGCCGTTGTAGTTCTTCTTCTTTGATGACTTCTCCTTGTCATCCTTCTTTGTTGGACATTGAGAGACAATGTGCCCCTTTTCATCACATTCATAGCAACGAATGTTGCTAAACTTCTTGTTGGAGGAAGAATGTCATTTCTTGGTCTTCTCATGACTTGTGCTTCGATATGGGCGCCTTCTCATGAACTTCTTCATTCTCCTCACTAGAAGCGCAAATTCTTCTTCGGAGTCCTCCTCATCATCTTCTTCGGATTCTTCACTCATCACCGCTTTAGCCTTGAAGGCGGTGATCTTCTTGCTCTTGGAAGAAGATTGCTCCAAGAGCTCTTCCTTGTCTTTCTTGTAGAGCTCGTTGGTGATGAGGTTGCCCAACAATTGCGTTGGTGTCATTCTTGCCAACTCCGGTGAGTTGAGGAAGAGAGTCACCAACACTTCATATTTCTCCGGCAAGGCCCTAAGCATCTTTCGAACAATATCAAGATCGGAAAGATTAGTTCCAAGGCCCTTAAGCTCATTCACAATGTTGTTGAGCCTTGAGTACATCTCATTGATGTCTTCATGGGGCAACATTGTGAATGTCTCATATTTGATCCTAAGCCGATGCAATTTGGCCTCCTTGACCGTGGATGTCCCTTCGTGTATTTCCGAAAGGGTAGTCCAAATAGCATGAGCCGTCTCAAGATTGCTCACCCTATTGAACTCATCCGCGTTCAAGGCTCCAAATAAAGCATTCATAGCTTGGGCGTCTAAATGAGCATTACGCCCGTCTTGGTCCGTTGGGTGATCCGGATCAAGAGCCATAACGTAACCCTCATTTACGACTTTCCAAATTTGAGGACTCATGGCCTTTAAATAAATAGACATCCTAATTTTCCAATAAGCATAATTTGAGCCATCAAAGAGAGGTGCCTTTCCTATTGCTATACCCTCACTAGCCATCCTTTTCTCTCTAGACGGTTAAGTCTAAATTTGAGAGACCAAGCTCTGATACCACTTGTAAGATCGAGGAGGCCGACTAGAGGGGGGATGAATAGGCGGTTTTAAAATTTTCGTCTAATTCTAATTAGCAATTTTAAACTTGATGGATATACTAGAGCAAGATAACAATAACACCACTAATCAACCTAGTAAGGCTCTAACAATCACTAGCACAAGTAATCGACTAAGAGCAATATCAAATAGTAGAGAACAACAATTGCTACTCTAACTAAGCAAGCAATCAAGCAATATGAATGAAGAGCGTTGCTTGAATGAAAATGATCACAAGAGAGCAAACCACAATTGACACGATTACTTTTTACCGTGATGATCGGAGACTTGCCGGTCTCCCCTAGTCCACGTTGAGGTAAGCCCGAACAAATCGGACCGGCTCCACGAATGAGCCTAATCACCTCGGTCACTAGCGGTAGCCCTTTCCCTCTCCGGGTAGACGAGCTCCAAGCCTTCACAATCTTCCGGGCCTTCTCACAATCTTCTTGAGAAGATCACCGGACCTCCGCCAAGCCGTCTAGGTGCCGGCAAGCACCAAGAGAATAGATCACAGCGGCTTGATCTCACTCAAGTGCCTAATAGATCAACTAGAATGCAATGCACTTGAATTTGGGTCAACTACCTCAATTGAATGCACAAGTGAGTGAATGAGGTGTGAGAGATTGCACTAAGCTCAAATGTATTCAATGGAGGTTCAACAACATGTACAAGTTCTGGTGGGGATGTATTTATACCCTCACCAACCTCAAATAGCCGTTACAATAAACAATCCTGAAAAATCAGGAAATCCGGAACTACCGCAGGTATAACCGCGGTACTTCCGGATTGTCGCTGACCGGTCAGAACGGCTATGTCAGTGAGTCAGAAGTGACCGTTGGTCAATGAGTGCGGTACTACCGCCGTTGAAATCGCGGTACTTCCGGAAGTCCGGAAGTTCCGCTCCAAGACCCGGTACTTCCGATTTCTGCGAGTTTAAGTTTTATTCCCAGCGCTCTCTGGAAATAAAGTTCCGCACGGGTATCCGGAACTTCCACACAAGCGGTAGTTCCGCAGGTCAATCCGCGGTACTTCCGTTTTCCGAGAGGCTAAGTTAAACTCCGGGCGCTCTCTGGAAATAAAGTTCCGCTCGGGTGCCCGGTACTACCGGCCATTCGGTAGTTCCGCAGGTCAACCCGCGGTACTTCCGTTTTTCGAGAGACTAAGTCTGAGTCCGGGCGCTCTCTGGAAAAAACGTTCCGCCCGGGCGCCCGGTACTTCCGGCCCTGCGGTAGTTCCGCCCATTTAACACCGGAACTACCGGATTTTCTGATAATGCACAGATTTGATTTGATTTTAATTTCTAAGTGTATGCATGATCCTAAATTGATCCATAGGGCACATTTGAACATGATCAAGCAATCACCATGATCCCTCTTAATAGTACGGCGTCTATCCTATAATCCGGTCTTCCAACCTATCTCCAAGACCGGTAAAATAAAATAGATACCTAAACTATTTACCTTGTCACCCTTAGAGATCTTTGAATCTTCATGGGATATTTTGTGAGCCTCTTTCTTTGCCATTTGAACTTATCCTTTCAAACACTTAATGCACACATTAGTCTCATATTCACATAAATTTCATTAATTACCAAAAACAGTCATTTCGCGTGGAGAAAAATTGCTGAAAAATGAAAATGAAATTAAAATGGGAAAAATCCTATATTTGCAAGAAGGTGCTCAACTCAGTCCTATATTTACGAGGACAAATAACTCGGTCCTATTTTACAAAAGCACTTCCAACTCAGTCCTATATATTCAATTTTCCCATTATTGTTCTCTATATTAGTCAGAGTTCAAGTTATGGACTTGTTACTATTATACACTAAATTATAAGTATATATGTGTACGTGTTTGATAGAAAAACATGTATCCATGCAGGCGCACTCTTTGAGGCCTTGGTGGGTGTACGCACGCGTGTCTGTGGATGGCATAAGTATGGCATATGCATTTGTCTTATATGCTCTCTCTAAAGAAACCCAATTGGTTAATGGAATATTAGTGAAAACCCAGTTAAGCTTATGTATGCCGCCAACTAATGGCTATCTTTTTAAGAACCTGCAACGAGGCAATTCCTTATTTGCCACTATAAATTTTCACGATCCCTTATATCCAGGTGTCTAAAGAATGTAGGAATTTTGCAGGAGCCAGGGAAACTATTTTGGTTTGGGAAAAAATTCGGAAGGCAACGAAAGGAGCGAAATGGACGAAATTTCAGAATTTTGGCTAAAAATTCGAACAAAATATTTAAACATCATTTAAATTTGATAAAAAATTAACCAAAATTTGGACAAATTTCAAATGAGATTTTGACCAAATGCTTGTTTAATCATGATCACTCTTTCAGCCCCACTAGCAGCGCGAAGACAAACCTGAGGAGAAGGGGCTCCTCTCCCCGCCTACAGTTGAGGGGCTCCCGCTGGATGAAGAAGTTGTCGAAGATCTCCCTCACGCGGAGAGCATCAGCGACCTTGGTCAGCGCCCGGATGGCCAGGCGCTAATGGCCTTCGTAATGGTCCAACTTGCCTAGGCAGTAGTTGATGAGATTCAGCTGCAAGGTCCTCTTCAACTAGGGCCATGTCCAATTGAACCAGCGAGAGTCCTTGAGGAAGATGAGCGTCCAGTCGGAGAAGAAGAGCAGCATGGCGAGCGCGGCCACGTCGAGCGCCAACCTGTCGAGGAGCAACGTGTATGTGATACTGATGTCCACACGTTGGATGCCACCCTTGTTGAGGTGGAAGAAGATGGCACCATGAGGAACCAAACCATGGTGATGAGCTCGCCACCACGACAGAGCTGTTGCACATGAATTTGTCTTTCCACAATGGAAGAACCTGCCTTAGCCGCCGCTCTTCCCCGCCTTGGCCGTCGCCTAGCGCCATAGCTCTCCCATGCACACCTTGCCTGCCACCCATCGTTGCAACTCTTCATTGGGGGTTGGGGAATGGAGAGGAAATAAGGAATGGAGATTAGGGTGGTTGTCGTTCGGTTGAAAGGCTTTAGTGGGGACGCTACTGGGTCGTTTGACGTGTTGTGGGCCGTGTTAGTTGCCATTCGACGTGTTGTGGGCCGGCTGCGCTGTAGATACCGAACCGCAATTCAAATGTTTATGAATTTTTTGACCGAATCATAGATCTTTCAGTAGGCAACGAAATTTTGGCAAAATTGTTAATCCTGGCAGTGGCACGTAAGAATTTATCCCCAAGACTAAATAAAGGTGATAACGGAATTAAGGAGTTGGTCGGGCGGGGTGGAGTGAACCATTTTGCATCAATAACTATATACGAATATGCTATTTTAAGGGCAACACTATCTTCACATGTCGCAGACGTCATCCAGAGCCGTCCGATTCGCGCAACAGGAAATCTCGGCCACCCAGATTCGCGCCCGTGCTCAAAGGAGGCGTCCGTGGTTTCGTACCCCGACTCGTTTGCTCTCCTCTCCCCTTCGCACACGAAGCCGCAACCTCATTTGCTTCGATCCGCTCGCGCTGCTTCGCTTCCGTTGCTGCCTCCGTCGTGCGGATCCTCGCCATCTCCGTGGTCCCCCACGCCGCGGCCGACGCTCGCACGCATTTCCCCTTTCGTTGGCTCCACCGCCTCCTTCGTGCATATCCTCGCCGTCGCCGTGGCCCCCCATGCCGCAGCCGTCACGTTCAACGCTCGCGTGATGTTCCCGTTTCCCTGCCCGTGCATGGTTGCCGCCGTGGTTCGCCACAGGATCCGGAGACGCCGCCGTTCCCCCGCCGCACGCTCGGCCACATCGTCGATTAGTCGCCACCCACACTCCGCCGCGCCGCCACCCGCCGGATCGGGAGCACGGGTTTTTTTAATCATTTTGATTTTTTAATCAGATTTTTCATGAATTGTTTTTTAGTAAAAAATTTTCTCCATTGATTTTTTCAGATTTTATTATTAACACAAACTTTTCAAATATTTTTTCTCAATTGGAAAATTTTTCGAAACAATTTTTCGAACTCAACTGGTGAACGCCCTTACAATAGTTGTATGTGCCACAGGAAAAAAAAAATACTTGGTTCTTATGATGCACTGGGTTTTCTGCTCCAATTTGCGAACAAATATACTAAGGTAAGTGTATTTTCCCCTTTTTTTCTAGTTAATCCGTGGGGCAAGAAACCAAGTATGTATGGGTATATCAGGCCTACTTTGGTTACAGACATGAATCATACAATCGAAGACTGCATACTTAGTTTCATGTACCATCCAGTTGTTCACCTAAAAAGCTTAGGATAAAGATGAAAATGAACACTATGCTTATACTTAAAAAAAACTTAAAAAAAACAGAAGTGCTATACCGCATTCAAATGCTTTTTTGGGCAAAATCAACCGAATTTTTGACTTTTCGATCTTTGTGGAGATTTGTGCGCTGTCTTCACCACCGGCATCTTTCTCACCTTTGATGACGCCGTCGTTTTCACGTGTCACCGCCCCGTGGGATTAAGGTTCGGCTTTCTCGTTAGGGTTCACCCAGGCCCCCCGAGCTTAGAGAGGGGCTAGGGCGACGGCGGACCGGCTATGGGCAGCGAGGCGGCAGTGGCGCCGCCTCAACCATGGGTGGGAGGAGGGCGCTAGGCGGGGTTGGGCGACATGTCATGGAGTCATTAGGTGGCGGAGGGTGGCGCAGGTGGATCCGGCAACGTTAACCATCGGAGACGGGGAAGAAGGGTGGGGCGAGGGCGTTAGAGGCGAGCGGCGGGGAAAGAGAAGGCCGCGGGAGGGACGAGAGAAGGCGGCAGGAGAGAAGGAGTAGGAGGGAGATGGTCGCCGGTGGATCTCGTCGGCGCCAGAGGTGATGCCGGCGAGGAGACGGGTGGTGGGCGGGGTAGGTGGGGAGTCGGCGGCGACTGGGGTAGAGTGGGATTGATGGTAGGATTAGGGTTTGGATTGAGGATCGAGATTTTATATAGGAGTGGATGGAATGGTCTAGGTTTTTGATTTTTTTTATCTAATGGTTAAAAAAGTGTAACTGATTATAGAAAAGAAAATAGCCAAAAATTGTATAGACACTACTAAAAAAACCCCACTTATACCTAGACTCCATTAAACCTATGATGTGTACTCAAAATAGGCTACACTTAAACCTGCGTCATCCAGGCCTCAAACTCATGATCTTTTTTCCTCAACAACTACGGGACCAGGAGCTAGGCAGCCTCTAATGGATGGATGCGTATCCTCTGCCTTCAATGTCAGTGACGTTGGGTCACTGACGCGTGGGCCACACGGCTCGTGGGGCCCACGCGTCAGTGACCCAACGTCACTGACGTTGAAGGCAGAGGATCTCAATTCCTAATGGATGGGGACAAATGGATCGATTTCTTACCATTTAAACCGAATAGTAGAATCGAATTGAGGCAAGGCCCTGTTTGGAACCGCGATCTGCGACTGCGCGGTGTGGTATCCTATCCGCGGCTCCGTGGCCGCGATACGAGGAATCGGCGGTGTAGTTCATTTTCCGATTTTTCCCCTCACGGGCGGTCGCGAGAATCACGGCCACCGCGAGGCGTTTGGTGGGATTTTCCCGATTCTCGCGGTGGGGCGCCCAGAAATACGATTATAATCGGTTCCAAACAGGGCCAAAGTACTCCTAACTAGTTGTGATCGAAAAGTAGCCTGCTCCGGTGCTCCCGTTCAAGATCTCACACAGTCCTCCCTCCGGTTGGAGAGCCCAGATCGAATTAATGGCTGCCTGTCAGTCTTCGGTGATACTCCTAGCTAGGAATGGAAGAATCTTACTGAGAAGACGGAAAAGGAGCCTTCATCCGGGACCAACCATCCTCTCTCTCTCTCTCTCTCTCTCTCTCTCTCTCTCTCTCTCTCATTGATCATAGGGGATTGAGTTAAAAGGCTCTGACAGGCCTGTCAGGCCATTGCTGGTTTGGGGCACCACTTTGGCAGACCGGAATGTGCTGCTAGCTACTTCCTGCATCATGCGTGGGATAATGGAAAGCATGCACCTCTCTCTTTCTCTTCTTACCTATGGGAGAGACGAGACAGATGAGAGCACCAAGATTATGCAGCTTAGCTTAGCTAGCCACACTTGTGCTCTTGGTAAATTCATGTACGTGCCTAGCTAACCCTAGGTAGGATTCCCGTGACTTGAACTCCCCTGCCCTCTTAGCAGTGCATACACTGGCTACCATCATCGATCACAGGCACTTCGTTTGACGCCACTGGAGGTTGTGTGGACGCGTACAGCTCACCCACCGGAACAGTGCTCGCTACAGCTACATTTGTAGCTGCATGCATCGAGCGGTCGGACTACTGTTTGACTGCTTCATGCATGCATGCAAGAATAACATGCATGAGCTAGCTGCTCACAACTGTTGACATTTGTATCGAAAAGAGCAAGAATAATTTAGCTAGATCAAGCATATAGGAGTTCTTTAAACACTTCAATCCATCTCATTGATCTCTAGCGTACATGTAAGTGAAAAGTAAAGCTAGATACAAGAAGTGGAACACAACTAATCCACATGAGATATAACAACATGCATGCATGCATGGATGGATGAACCAAAGTGAAGAAAAGAACAGAAAGGAAAAGGATAAAAGAGAAAGGACCATGGCGTGATACACGGATAATGTTGATCAGAATGTTATGACAAATATAGCACTTAGTAATTGATTAATTAATATCCCAACCCAGTTAGAGTCTTAGAGACCACTAGTTAATTAATAGCATATAAATTAGCCCTGCTAGAGAAAGCACAATTCCTTCGGAATCAGCCCTTGAAAGTTTGAACTCCGGATGGATCGACCTCGCCATCGCCGGCCTACGGCAGCATCGCGAACGTCGAAATGTCGGCCCACGCCGGTATTGCGCTGCCGCAGTTGTTGTTGTTGTTCGGCGTGGCGTTGTCGTCGCCACCGCCGCTACTCCGGCCACTGTTGATGTTGCTGCTGGTGGTGGCCACGGCGGCGGCAGGTGGGGGTGGGGAAGGTAGCGCGTAGGAGCTGTCCGTGAACCATGACGCCGCCGCCATCTGCAGAAAGACGCCTCCTCCGCCGTGTGCCGCGGCTGCTATGCTGCTGCCGCCGTCGACGTGGGCAGCGGAGCTCGGCGGGCCGAGGAACATGGTAGCGAGCCGCTGCTGCTGCAGCTTCCAGTGCAGGTCCTGGTTGATGAAGCTCAGCGACTCGATGGACGACGCGATGGTGCTGCTCACCGGCCCGTGCCCCCCCTTCATTGCGCCACCGTTGCCGCCGCTGGTAATGTCCCCCGGCGCCGCCCCCGAGGGCCACTCCTCAAACGGCATGTACTGGCTGACGGCCGGTGAGTGGAGCCGGGGCAGCGGCAGCATGCCGACAGCGCCCTGGAAGTCGACCGCGGCACCGCCGAGTGGCGAAGACAGCGTCCCGCCGCCTAGAAAGCCCAGCCTCGCGGAGGCGGCCGCAGGGTCGGTGGCCGGGCTGATGCTCTCCACCGGCAGGTTGAGCGAGAGGCGGGAGGAGGCAGCCGCAGAACGCGAGCGCTTGTTCTTGCGGCATCCGCCGCCGACGGGGACGTTGCGGAGCGCGCCGCCCATGGTCCAGTACCTGCGGCACGTCTTGCAGAAGTGGCGCGGCTGGCTGAGGCTGTAGTTGTTGTAGTAGCAGAACTTGGTGTTGGGCGAGTCGCAGCGCGGGCACCTCAGCCCCTGCTCCGGCGGCGGCGGCGGCGGTGGCGTACCACCCCCCGTGCCCTTGCGGGGCACCATCGCGTCGTCGCCCGCCGCCAACGCCGTCGACGCCATTAGCACAACGCTCTCAGCGCAGCAGCTGGCCAATGAAGGGCAGAAGAAATGAAGGACAGCTAGCTAGCTAATTAGGTGGACAGACACTAGGGAGGGGGGGTGTGTGTGTCTGTGTGTATAAGAAGAGATGGAAGATGGAGATGGGATCGATGGCTGAGAAGGGTTTCCGGGGGAGGAGGGAAGAAGGTGTGTGTGCTGGGGGGCTTATTGAATGGCATCTCATGTCATCATGTGTAGGCAGGCACTGGGCTGCATGCATGGGATTAATGGGAGGTAAAAAAGCGACGTCTCTCTGTAGATTGGCGCCTGTGATTGCCATCAAGTGCTCAGCTCAGCCTCAGCCTGCAGCTGGAGCTGGACAAATAATTAACAGTTTTGCTATTGCACAGGCGACTAAAACTTTTTTATGTTTCAGTCACCTAAAATTGCACTCTCAATGAACTAAAATTGCAGCCCCCCTAAAAAAACAGCTGCAACTTTAGGTGATTCAGGTGCAACTTCAGGTGACCTGAAATTGCACTCTCAATCAACTAAAATTGCAGGTCCCGTCCAAAAAAACATGTGCAACTTCAGGTGATTCAAAGTACAAC
This sequence comes from Dendrocalamus latiflorus, assembly GCA_017311315.1. Lineage (NCBI taxonomy): Eukaryota > Viridiplantae > Streptophyta > Magnoliopsida > Poales > Poaceae > Dendrocalamus > Dendrocalamus latiflorus. Next base: position 35,780,057 of record CM029652.1, on the reverse strand, counting down.
TTTAGGTGACTGAAAGATAAAAAAATTTCAGTCGCCTGTGCAATAGTCTATCCTAATAATTAACTATAGCTAGCTTTGATGATTAATGTTTTTGTTAGAAGTAATCTTGTTTCCATTGCTTAGCTATATCAGAGTCTATATCTGTGTACGTATCGTTGCCGTATACGTAGAAGTCGAGTCCATATTAGAGTCTGTAGTTGATCGAGTCCGATTCCAGTTCGTTTCCGAGTTATATACTTTTCCGTTTCTTAGTTGTTGTGTTGGGTATAAAAGGAGAGCAATGTAGTAAAAGAGACACACAGAGAGCAAGATGATGCGATCTGTGTGATCGAAACAAGAGGGAGAGAAATAAAGAAAAGTGGGTGCTTTGTCTCCCGGAAATTATCAAGTTCGACATGTTCGCAGACGTGGTCGTAAACGAGTTATGACCACAGCGATTAAGTGGAGGTGTCCACAGGAGCAAAAGACGTGGTCGTAGATGAGTTACGACCATGGTCACGGAGCAGAAGATGTGGTCGTAAGCTTTACGACCGCGGCAATCGATAGAGCCTTCAACATGGTCGTAAGTCACAGCGTGGTCATAATCTAGTTACGACTACGGTGATCGAACATTATTACATGGTCGAAGGAGAGGTTACGAGAACGCGCAGCGTAGCATGAATGTGGTCGTAACTCTCGTCAGCTGAAGTTACAAGTACGTGGTCGGAGCTAGAAGGTGTGGTTGGAGCAGCCACAACGTGATCGTAGCTAGACTCAAAGTGGTTATAAATTGACTCTTCGTGATCATAGCGACTATAGATAGAGACGAAACTACAACAAGTGTATCAGAGCTGTTGATTTCGATGATTTCTGAAGATCATTGGTGATAAGATGAAGGCCCAGGGTGGTCTAATCTCCCTCCAGTACCCTCTCCCAACGACTGACAATTACCCGGTGTGGGCAATAAAGATGAAGGCGAACATGCACGCCTAGGGAGTCTGGGGTGTAGTCGATCCGAAGGGGAAGGATAAAGATGTGGAGGAGCGCCTTTGAGATTTTCTTCTCTCAAAAGGATTTAAAATTTAAAAAGTTGATACAATCCTCTTCACAAAAATTATTGATGATGATTTCTTTGTGTGCCAAATTTATGTTGATGACATTATATTTGGTTCTACTAACTATGATTTTTGCAAAGAATTTGGTGAAATGTTGTCTAGAGAATTTGCGATGTTCATGATAGGATAATTGAGCTATTTTCTTGGACTTCAAATCAAACAACCTAAAGGTGGGACTTTTATAAGCCAAACAAAGTACATGAAAGATCTATTCAAGAAGTTTGGTATGAAAGATGCAAAACCCATCAAGACACCTATGGCAACAAACGGGCATCTCGACCTTAAAGAAGGAGGTAAGTCTGTAGATACAAAGCTTTATAGATCAATGATTGATAATTTGCTTTATGTTACCACATGTAGGCCCGATATCATATGTAGTGTTTGCATGTGTGCACGCTTTCTAGCTCCTCCAAAAGAGTGTCATTTAATGGACATAAAAAGAATTCTAAGATATTTGAAACATTCTCTACCATAAGTCTTTGGTATCCTAAAGGTGCTAAATTTGAATTAATTGGATATTCGGATTCCGATTATGCGGGTTGCAAAGTGGATAGAAAAAGCACCTCGGGAAGTTGTCAATTACCAGGGAGATCATTAGTGTCATGGTCTTCTAAGAAATAAATTTCCGTAGCACTTTCCACCGCTGAAGCCAAATATGTTTCCGCCGGAAGTTATTGTGCTCAATTGCTATGGATGAGGTAAACTTTGATGGATTATGGAATTAAGTCCGATAAAATGTCTCTTATGTGTGATAATGATAGTGCAGTTAAAATATCAAATAATCTAGTCCAGCACTCAAGAATCAAACATATAGATATACGCCACCATTTCTTGAGAGATCATGTAAGCAAAGGAGATATCACAATTAGCCATATCCGGACCAAAGATTAATTAGCAGATATCTTCACCAAACCTCTAGATGAAAGCTATTTTTGCAAGTTGATGAATGAATTAAATGTCATAGACTACTCTAACATTGTTTGAACTCACGGCTCATGTATTTCATGCTCAATTGGATTTGTATGAAGCTTCTGTGAAAGAGAATTTTTCTCCTATTTTTGCCAAAATCTCTATGTATATATTGCTATTTTCAAGGTTATATTTAATGCATAATGATCTTGAATGATTTAAGTTGAGTGCAAAACTAGGGATCATTTGCAAACTTCATGTTCCCTGAAGTTCCAGAATTATCGGAATTACCACTATTGTTTTTTTGGTACTTCCACATTCTAGAACTACCGCTGTTGTCTTTGCGCTACTTCCGCTTTCTGAAACTACCGATGGTATAATTGCGGTACTTCCGCATTTATGTGGACTGTAACCGTCAAAACTAAGGGTTTTAACCCATGGGACACTCCTCTCCTCCGGAAACTCCGACTGCACTTCCACCCATGACCGTGCGCCCCCTCTCTCTCCTTTCCACCAAAAACTCCAAAATCGCTCCTCAGATCTCCAAATCCGGCGGTGATTTCTTTGGTTTTTGGTGATTTCTCACATACTAAGGGTTCACCTCCTCTAATCCACAAGATGCCTAGAACAAGGAATGCTGAACTCAGGGTATACTCTTCATCTGCGGGTTCGGGGCAATCATTAGAAACTTTTGTAGCAAATGTTCTTCCTCCTACACCTCCAGCCTCCTCAGAGACTGCTAGAAAAGCCCCAAAGGACGGAGGAAAGGCTATCACTTCTGAGTCTAAGATAGAGTCAAAACAACAGGAGAGCTCACCTTTGGAGCAATCTCATGAAGAAATGCCTGATCGCGAAGAACTTCAGATTGATCTTAGAAAGATCACAACTGATGAGTATGCTAGGATGTGTCATAGAAATCAATTCCTACTTCCTTGCAACTCTGTCAACCCAAGGTTCCATACAAAGTTCCAAGAGCAAGTTTATGAACAGTTGTATAGTCCATCAAGATTGTTTGCTAATCACAAATACGTCAATTGGGACCACTTGGACTCGATTGATAAGTGTGATGGAACCTATAGACTATTTTAGAGGGCTGGCATACAAAACCTTGTTACATTGAAATCAGACTACAATGAGGATATCATCAGACCGTTTTATGCTACTCTCTACATATCTCCTGATTTCCAGCACATCTCTTGGATCACAGGTGTAACATCCTGATTTTCAAAGCCTTTTTGAAGCTTTTAAAATAAAATTCATTATTTGGAATTTTCATTAGTTAGGAGGATTTAATATGAGTAAATTAAACATAAACATTTGCTAAAAATATTTTATTTGGGTTTCTTGTGTCTCAAAAATTTTTCTAGAATTTTTTTGAGATTTGTTTGGATTTGTTTGCTATTTTCTAGAGCTCAAATGATTTTATTTGAATTTCTAAAAATAGAAAAATCCTAGAACATTCTTAATCAATGTTGGGCCGAAACCCATTAGTTCGGCCCGGTTCACCCAACCTTTTCTCCCTTTGGCCCAGCCCGCATCGCCCTTGGCCACGCGTCAGCCATCTGCCGCTCGCCGCTACCGTCCGCTCTGCCTGCCCCGCTACCGTTTGTTGTGCCACGCATCAGCCATCCAGGAGGTCGTGCATTGTGCATCTTTGCTGTCTTCTCTCAGCCATTCAATCTTTCATGGGAACATGTGTCGTCCATCTGATGGTGGTCGCACTATTCATCGTCGTCTTCGTTCGGTACTCAGCTGTCCGCCTCCGGCCCGGTCTCAGCGTCTGCGTCATCTCTGCGTGGCTGCCACCTGTGTCCGCTTGGGAAACCTCGACGTCAGCGCTATAAAGCCAAGCCTCGCCTCCTTGATCTTTGTGACCCGAGCCGCTCGCCTCGTTGTTCTCGCCGAGATCGCTCGTGTGCGCTACTACCGAAGTTCGTCGTCGTGGACGTTGAGTCTTCGGTGTTCGCCACCGTCCACCCTCGTCGGTGAGTCACCATCTTCGCCGCCATACAGCCTCGCTGCTGAACCCCACCGCTTCACCGTCACCGACAGCCCCGCCATCGCCTCACACCGCGTGCTCGCTCGCTCCTTGTCACCTCGGTTCACGTGCGACCAATGCCTCAGTTCACACGCCGCCAGCTGCACCCCACGCCCTGCCGCTTCATATTCTCTACGGACTCCATTCACCGTGTGCTGAGCCACCGACGTGTGGGTCCCATCTGTCGGTCGCCCTGTGCCATAGAGCTGTGAGCCTGTTGAGCTCAGTCAGCAGCCACGTGGATGCCATGTTAGCCCTAGAGCCTAGTCAGCAGCCACATCAGCAAGCTTAGTCGGTCGTGCACTATTCTGTGCGCTGAGTCCACCGTAGACTTGCTTTTCCGTGAGCCGAGTCTGTAGCATAGTAGCCTTTTTCAATTTTCAGCCTTTTTTCTTTAGATTAGATTTTCCAAGAGCCCGTTCTCCTCCGTCTGAACTCCGATTTCCCTGATTCTTTTTCCTAAATTCATATAAAATTGAGCTCTATCTTTTGGTTATGGTTTTGAGGTTTTTGGAGTTAATTTGAATTTTATTTGAATTTATTTTTGTGTTTTGTTTTGTGTTTTCTCTCGTTAGATCACGCGTTCGAAGGAGCTGAAGTAAGATTTGAAGATCAAAAGCCATTAACTGAGCAAGGCCAAGGCATGTCGTGTTCTTTGATCATGTTGAACCCAATTTTCAAATCTATTATGTACTAATTTGTTTTAAATTATCTTGCATTGCTATTTCTATACAAACCTTGTATTGGTAGCTATTGTCCAATTTGAATATTCCTCCTTGATAATTTGAATACCATGATTCCATTATCACCATAGGATGGATAATTACTTAGTGATGAAATATTAGTTGTCACGTGGTTCGTATGTTTAAATTGCTTAGTCATGCTTATAGTCGCGTTGGGTTTATCATCACATGTGGTCAATTAATTAATTTTGACTTAATGATATACAGGAACCTGGTGGTCGGCCACAACTATAAAATTTGATTGCCATGACATGGGTAGTGTCATTGGTGCTGGTTATACAAAATTGGTTTTCACTTGGACGAATGATCGTGCAGAAAAGGGGTGCAGTTTGCACAATGGGATGTGGATGCTTCGCATGCGTAAATCTAAAGACTTAACTTTGTGCGCCATTGATCTGAGCCTTACCGCGCAAACCACATGTCTAGTATGGGATAGACCTGGTATAATAATTTATGAAGTCTCAACTTTGGTTTTGCTAGTGATGTTGTCTTGGCGCAAAGGGGGCAATTATCGACTAGGTGGTCAGCCTACTCGACGGCGAAACCTTAGCGAGCGGGATCAGGTTGAGATGGAGCATTGTAAAAGCCTTGTTGTGATTTTCATTAATGTTAGGATTATCACATCATGTGGGTACAGTTGTGGAAACTCTGCAGAGTGTAAAACTATCTGAATAGCTGTGTCCTCGGTCATCGACAATACTCGGTGATTTCACACGAGGGGTAGAGTTTTGATAAAAATATGGTTGGGTTAAGTTGGGGAGTGAATGGTTAGTTCACTGGTGGTTCATTTCGTGAATCTTGGTTCACAGGTGATTCATTAGAGTGAATGGTCAGTTCACTTGTGGTTGGTCTCAATTCCTTTGGTTACTTATTTATTATTATTTTCAAAGTTCGCTTTTCAATCTATTTATTGTATTTACTTTAGATTGTTGCTTTCTACAAAATTAACTTTTCAGCCATCCATTGGTAAGCCTTGCATACTATATTGTATTCTTTGTTACAAACTACTTGCTGAGTACTCTATGTACTCACATCTTTATCCATATTTGCTTAGTTGAGGAAGAAGGTCGAGACCAATAGATGGTACTAGAGGTAGATTACTTCGACGACTTCGCGTATTAGGATTTCGCTCCCCAATCGATTGCCTGTGGGTATATCGAATGGCTACTACGCTTATTTTTGTTTTCCACTGCAAGTTTCTTAGCCCATCAGGCTGTTAATTGTAAGCTTGATCATAAGGTCGCAACTCTAAAATATATATCTGCTGTGGTTACAGACCAAACAGAGAGAGAGAGAGTATGGTAATGGAGAGTTAGGTGAGCAATGGCTTAGGGTTTTCCCCGTGGCTTGTGTTGTGTGTGTGTGTGTGTATATCCATATGGGGAGTACTTTTACAATTATACCCTTACATCCAAGTATCCCCCTCAGGGGCACTTATGTCATTACACATGTCCCATTCTGGGCCTTACATAGCTCTAACAGGCCTGCTGGGCTTAGGTGGGGGCCACCCCTACGACAGGAGCCTCTCATGGTGAAGGGCTTCACGGGCCGAAGCCATGTTGCTGAGCCCTTTGGCCCCCTCCGTCCCTGCGGCCTGTGAGCTTCTTCAGCGTTTGGCGGAGCCTTATTGTTTAGTGCAGTGTTCACACTGCCGCAAGGGTATAGCGCTGGGCGGGTTGGCGAAGTCCTCCTTGCCTGCAGGGTTCTACAGCGGCAGAGTCGAGGTTGCCCTCTGGGCCAAAGTCAGAGTTAGAGTCGAAGTCGAAGTCGTAGTCGAAGTCGGTGTCGAAGACGCATCCGCCTTGGCGGGGCCGCTAGTTGCCCTGGCCACCCTCCACCGCAGGTTCTTTGGGCTGCGAAGTCAAAGTTGGAGCGGAGGCAGACCTTGCGCCACAGATTCCCCTAGGCACGGGGTGGTTGCGGCTCCGTGCTCTGGTAATGCGCTTTAATGATCGTGCCGACCCCTGGGCTAGCAGGAGCAGGCTGCTACAGCCGTATGTGCTTTTCCACTCGGGGTGTACACGCGGCGGGCCATGATCGGCGCGTCGTGGGCTGTCAGCGGTCGCACGACCGCGGCCGTTCGCCCCTTCCCTAGAAGGGCGGGACACGTGGCGGGGTGCTATGGGCGCGTCGTGCGCCGTCTGCCCACCTAACAGCGCGCGCCCCCAGTTGCCAGTGGTTGCTCTTCCCGATCGTGGGTAGCCGAACCACTGGGCTCCCGCCGGTTGCGCTGCGCTGGAGGGGAGGTTTGAGCCTGCTTTATAAGGCGTCGCCATCGGCTTGGGGACACTCCTTCGCGTTGGTCATTCCAGCCTGTCTTCTTTCTTCTGCTGCCCGCGCAACCCACCCCTGCTCCTGCTGTTTTAGTGCCCTATCTCAAAGAGGAATGGCTTGTCGCGATGATCCCGCTTGCTGGCTTAGTGGCAGCGCCTCGTCCGATCGGTACGACCTGTCGCCTCCCCCGGGGGAGTACCCGCTAGTGGTGCGAGGAAGAGTGCAAGTCAACAAGCGGTGGGACGCCATGGCGCACTCGGGGGGCCGCTGCTCCCGTGTGTTGGGGCGAAGCCGCGTTACTGAAGAGATGCTCCGAAGATTCGTCCGGGAGGGGAAGATCGCGGAACGTGATGGGGCTCGCCTACCCGGCCCCACCGAGACGGAACCGCAGCCGGCGGAGACAGAGGCTATTGTCTTTGTCGCATTCTTTGATGCCGGGCTGCGGATGCCCTCGACACTCTTCGTCGGTGAGGTCTTGCGGGCTTACGAGCTGGAGCTAGCGCAGCTGACACCCAGTGCGATAGTCCACCTGGTTATGTTCGCTTGGGCACTCCAAACAGAGGGTCGCCGTCCCAGTGCGAACTTGTTCGCCATTCTGCACGATGCGCGCTGTCAGCCGAAGAAACTCGAAGGGGGAGCGGAATCGAACTTCGGCAGCATCAACTTCGTGGTGAGGAAGCAGTGTGCGGGGCTCTTCCCTGCGTGGGCCACGCGAGGGAAGTGGGAGTCCGGTTGGACGCGCCGGTGGTTTTACTACCTCGTGACGAGCAAGAGCGGTTTGTCGTGCCGGGGACAGCCGATATCGTTCAACAGCTTGCCGGTGGAAGGTGCGGAGGCTTGCCGGTATCGCCCGCCGTTCAATATGCGTGACCTTTCCGAAGAGTTTACCATGTATGGGGCGGCGTCGCTCTCCGATCGGTGGCAGTACGAGGTACAGGGCAGTATCCGGAAGGATGGCGTCCATCCGACAGTGTCCTGCCTTCTGAGACCCTCCGCTCCTTATACGTCCTTCAACCGTTGGATGTGCGCACGTTTGCATGATCACGCAATTTCTTATGGATGATGCTCCATTTTTGTGCTTAGTGCTCCGCCTAGAAGATGCAGAGCATGCAGTCGTTGCGCTCCTCGGGCTATACACGGCAAAGTAGCATAAGCTGCGTGAGGCCGCGACCGCCTCGGTGAAACAGGGGCGGATAAACTGGGTGTGCGAGGTCCTGGGGATTAGCATACCCGAGCGCGCGGTGCCGGTGGAGGCCCCGAGTCGCCATGATGGCGACAGCGAAGTGGAGGCGCGACCCCCTCGGCGTAAGGCCCGATCTGAGGCCACCACATCCGGCCCGTCGGTCGTGCCGTTGGGAGGTACCACCAAAACAAGGGGCGCGGCCGGCGCCGGGTCCGAACCCGCCGGTTCGGGGGGACGTTACCCCTAATGAGGGTTTAGATGGCGACGAGGCGCCGGGCCTCGGTGTTGTTAACCCTAGAGGCGAGGTGGCGCCGCCTGCGATGGCCACCGAGGGTCTGTCGCCTGCGACGGCCATCGGGAATTTGGCGCCTACGACGGCCACCGGGGGTCTGCCGCCTACGACCGGAGCGGCTGTGGAAAGATCGCCCGTGTCCCCGAGGGCGAAGCGCCCCCGGGTACAGTCGCCTCTACCTACAAGGGGGCGATTCGGGGTTGCTGGCGCGGTCACTGGGATCTTGGCTCCCTGTGAGGAGGTCGGCGAGGCTGGGGGAGGAGGCGCCGCTCCTCGGGCCGATGAGGCCTCCATGTCATTTATGGAAGCTGCGCGGGCACCCCCCTGTACCTTGGTAGAGGGTGTCGAAGGTAGGCGTGATTCCTTTTCCTCTCGTGACTGTGCGAAACTCTCTCCGATTTGCTCGCTCATTCCGCCATCGACATCAGGCGAGACGAGGTCTCCCGGACGCGGTCAAGGATCGAGCAACGGAGGTACGCACGAAGTCGCCGAACTTATGCAGGACACGTCGAGGCCCGTCATCTCTGACTTCATCCCACGCATCAGAGATGCTTCGCATTCTTAACGGGGCTGCGGAGCGCGTCGGCAGCAGCTTGGATGTGCCGGCACTAGCGTTGTGCGGGGGAGACCTTCTGGCGCTCGTGTTGGGTGACTCAGAGATAAGGGTAAGTGGTTTACGGCCTGTGCTGCTGTCTGAGGTCCTTCTAACTCACGCGGTCTTTCCCACACTCTTGCCCTCAGCCAAGCCTTGGAGGAGACTCGTGTTCGCGAGCGGAGAGCGCTGCAGAGCGAACTCTGTGTTGCGGACGATGCTCACGCTGCCAAGGACGAGCAAATCCGCAGGCTGGAGGCAGAAAAGGAGATGATGGCTTCCCACACGGAGGAGGTCCAGCGCGCTGCGACGGAGGAGCGCACCGCCTTTCTTCAGCAGATCTCCACGCTGGAGGAGGAGAAGACCCAACTCGCCGCATCCCTTGTAGAGAGGACCGAGGCCCTGGACAATGCATCCATGGCGGCATGGAGGGCGATAGAGTCATTGGAAGGGGCTCTTCGGGACCTTGTCGTCGACGTACCAGAAGTTATGCATGGCCCTGAAAATCTGACGGAGACGCTTGGGCGGATCGAAGAGGGCTTGGGCCTCACTCTCCGCGGTGCCAAGTCCTTCGGCGATCACTGCGGCTTCATGGGTGCCTCCTTCGCCATCGCCTTGCTTCGCGCCCGGGGATGTGGACACGTGGGCGAGTTGGCGGACTCTCAGCTGGATCTGCTGGGCGAGCCCGGGGTGATGTCTGACGCCATCCGCTTCACCCAGCCAGCCGTACAGAATTTCTATAATCGAATCTGGGGCTATGTCGGGGAAGACGTAGCCAATATCGCGCTGCGGTGAACTCTGCGTGAAGAGGGGGACCTCCGGTGGCTCGAGGAAGTTCCTCGGCGCAACGGAAACGACGCAGGCCAAGAGTGATGCCAGGGTTGGGTGTTTTGCGTCATGTACACCTTTTTGTATGGTTGCTTCGCAACCTGTTCTTTTATATGAATGAAGCAGCGCCTGCCCAATATCTTCTCGTCGCTGCATGCCCCTATTCTAGGCAGTTGTCACGTAGGGTTCAGATTTTCGCGCTAGGTATCCGCGCTCCGTCCCCTACCTTTCGAAGGGGTGGCAGCAGAGCTGGCGCCTAGTCGATGTAGATGCGCGAGCGCTCCGTCCCCTACCCTTCGAAGGGGTGACAGCGGAGCTGGTGCCTAGTCGAAGTAGACGCGCGAGCGCTCCGTCCTCTACCCTTCGAAGGGGTGGCAGCAGAGCTGGCGCCTAGTCGAAGTAGACGCGCGAGCACTCCGTCCCCTACCTTTCGAAGGGGTGGCAGCAGAGCTGATGCGTAGTCGAAGTAGACGCGCGAGCGCTCTGTCCCCTACCTTTCGAAGGGGTGGCAGCAGAGCTAGCGCCTAGTCGAAGTAGACGCGCGAGCGCTCCGTCTCCTACCTTTCGAAGGGGTGGCTGCGGAGCTGGCGTGTAGTCGAAGTAGACGCACGAGCTCTCCGTCCCCTACCTTTCGAAGGGGTGGCAGCGGAGCTTACGCGTAGGCAAAGTAGACGCGCGAGCGCTCCGTCCCCTACCTTTCGAAGGGGTGGCAGCGGAGCTGACGCCTAGTCGAAGTAGACGCGCGAGCGCTCCGTCCCCTACCTTTCGAAGGGGTGGCAGCAGAGCTGGTGTCTAGTCGAAGTAGACGCGCGAGCGCTCCGTCGCCTACCTTTCGAAGGGGTGGCAGCGGAGCTGGCGCGTAGTCGAAGTAGACGCGCGAGCGCTCCGTCCCGTACCTTTCGAAGGGGAGGCAGCGGAGCTGGCGTGTAGTCGAAGTAGACGTGCGAGCGCTCCGTCCCCTACCTTTTGAAGGGGTGGCAGCGGAGCTGGCATCTAGTCGAAGTAGACGTGCGAGCGCTCCGTCCCCTACCTTTCGAACGCTGGCACCTAGTCGAAGTAGACGCTTATTAGAGCTTACGCGCGTGGGAACTTCGACCACGTCTTATTTATGCTCCGAGAAGTACGCGCAAGGATAGTGCCTGCACGTGCGCGCGGATATCCGCGTCTTGTTTATACTCAGTAGAGTGCGCAGGGACAACATCCGTGTTTTATTTATACTCCGTAGAGTGCGCACGGAGGTTCGCCTCATGTTGCGTCTTCTTTATACTCCGTAGAGTGCGCGCGGAGGTGTCCCCCCACTGTGTCTTATTTAGAGTCCGTAGACTGCGTGCAGAGGCGAGCCTCCGCGCGTTGCGGGCGGTGAAGGTGCGTGCAGAGGCGGACCTCGACGCTACATCTTATTTAGAGTCCGTAGACTGCGCGCGGAGGCGAGCCTCCATGCGTTGCGGGCGGTGAAGTTGCGTGCGGAGGCGGACCTCAACGCTACGTCTTATTTATGCTCCGTGGAGTGCGTGCGGAGGCAGACCTCAACACTACGTCTTATTTAGAGTCCGTGGACTGCGCGCAGAGGCGAGCCTCCGCACGTGGCGGGCAGTGAAGGTGCGTGCAGAGGCGGACCTCAACGCTACGTCTTATTTATACTCCGTGGAGTGCGTGCGGAGGCGGACCTCAATGCTTCGTCTTATTTAGAGTCCGTGGACTGCGCGCAGAGGCGAGCCTCCGCGCGTTGCGGGTGGTGAAGGTGCGTGCGGAGGCGGACCTCAACGCTACATCTTTTTTATACTCCGTGGAGTGCGTACGGAGGCGTCCCCCCGCGCGTCTTTGTTTATACTCATGCCCGTGTTTTTCACGGAGAGTGCGTGCGTGAACACGTGACTTTGTTTATACTCATGCCCGTGTTTTTCGCAAAGAGTGCGCGCGCGAACGCGTGTCTTTGTTTATACTCATGCCTGTGTTTTTCAAGGAGAGTGCGCGCGCGAACGCGTGTCTTTGTTTATACTCATGAAGAGTGCACACGGAGGTAAACTTCCGTGCGATTTTGCGAGAAACAGGGCAGTTTTTTGCTTCTTTTTTTTGGTGCAAACGGTGAACTTTATTGATCCCCGTTTGCGCGGGTGAGCGATTACAAAAGACGAGGTACTAACCACTGAGCGCTCGGAGGCGGGAACGGCCACCGCTGTCGTTGCCCGGTGACGAGGCGGTGCACGGTGGGAGCCTCTAGCGCTGGAGCGGTCCACGCAGGAGTCTAGCGAGATGCCCCCGAAGCCGCCAAGGATCCTCGTGCTTCCACGCTTGGCTTAGGCGTAGTACCGCCGCAGTCTGTCTGTGTTCCATGTATGGCGAAGCTTCTGCACTACCAATGTGGCGAGGCGGTATGCCCCCTTATAAAGGGCTTCCGCGACAATGTACGAGCCTTCCCATTTGGAATCCAGCTTGCCTACCGTCTCCGCATGAAGTGCCATCTTGAGGACGAGGTCCCCCGGCTGGAATTCTCGCGGGTATATGGAACAACCACGAGCGCGCACCATCTGCCGCGCATACTTTATGACGTGCTGGGTTGCGCTTGCCCGATCTCCATCAAGGAGGTCCAGGGACAATTGGCGCTCTTCTTCTGGTGCCTGGACGAGGACCCTTCTTGAGCCGGCCTTTATTTCCCCGGGCGTTACCGCCTCGTCACCGAAGAGGAGCTTGAATGGCATGAACCCCGTCGGGCGTGTCACTGTTGTGCGGAGGGACCAGAGGACGCTGTGGAGCTCGCCCGGCCACTTGCCCTTCGGCAGCCCGACAAGGCGCTTCTTAACCGCGGCGGAGATGGCGCCTTTCGCCCGCTCTACCACTCCGTTGGACTGCGGGTGTCCGACCGAGGCGAACCGGAGCGTGATGGCCATGCTGTCGCAGAATTCTTTGAATGGGGCAGCATCGAACTGCAGGCCGTTATCGACGGTGACCTCCCTAGGCACGCCAAAGCGGTATATGATGTTCTGTCAGAGGAAGCGCTACATGGCTGCCGAGGTAATCTTGGCCAGAGCTACCACCTCAGGCCACCTAGAGAAATATTCCAAAGCGACCATGACAAACCGTAGGTCGCCTGGAGCCTGGGGAAGCGGCCCCACGACGTTGATGCCCCATCGTGCCAGTGGCCATACCGGAGGTATGGGATTGAGGCTCGTTGGGGGCCTGCGATGGCCCGTCCCATCCATTGGCAACCTTGACACCGGCGCATGAGATCTTGGGCGTCGGCAACAGCTGTCGGCCAGTAAAACCCTTGCCTAAACGCCTTACCGACTAACGATCTCGGTGCGAGATGCGAGCCGCAGAGTCCTGCGTGAATTTCTGCAAGGATCTGCTTCCCTTCTTCGCGTGAAAGGCACCGCAGAAGTGGTACGCAAACTCCTTTTTTGTAAAGCACCCCATCGAGCACCTGAAAGGACCTGACGCGGTGCTGTAAGCGCCGGATCTCGACGGGGTCATCCGGCTCCGCGATGCCCTGCAAAAAACCAAAAATGGGTTCTCGCCAGTCACCCTGCTGGGTGATCTGGTGGACGAGGGCTGCGTCGCAGTTGTCCTACGAGATGGTTGCCGCTGGCAGGACTTCGTAAAATGCCCCTTCGGGAGTTGGGAGCTGCTAGCTGGCGGCCTTCGCAAGGACATCAGCTTGCTCGTTATCCGCCCGAGGGATGGCTTTCACCGTGACGCCCAAAAAATGCCGCTCCTTCGCTCTTACGGCTACCAGGTACTTGGCGAGCTCTGGGTCCTTGGCCTGGTAAGACTTGTCCACATGGCCCGCCACCAGTCGTGAGTCGGTGCGGACAAGGACGCGCCGCGCGCCCAGTGCTTTGAGCTTCACGAGGCCAAAGAGTAACACCTCGTACTCTGCCGTGTTGTTGGTGGCGGGAAATGCAACGCGTGCCGAGTACAGCAGGCGGTGTCCCTCAGGTGTGGTAACGACTGCGCCAACGCCCGTGCCCGCAACGCCATAGGCTCCGTCAGTGTTGAGCATCCACACCAGGTCTTCTAGCTATTGGACAGGGTGAGCTGGGGGAGTCCATTCCGTGAGGAAGTCCGCCAGAACCTGGGACTTGATCACCATTTGGGAGGCATATGTTAGGGAGAAAGGGGCGAGCTCGGCTGCCCATTTTCCTATTCGCCCTGTGGACTCCTTATTGTGCAGCATCTCCACCAGGGGGAACGAGGATGGCACCGTGATCGGATGGGCCAGGAAATAATGTCGGAGCTTTCTCGAGGCCATGACCAGCGCGTAGGTGAGCTTCTCGAGCTCTGTATACCGCGTCTTGGCGCCCTGAAGGGCTTCGGAGATGAAGTACACGGGGCGTTGGAAAGCACCCTCCTCGAGGACAAGGACGGCGTTGACCGCTGTCACGGAGGCTGCTAGGTAGAGCAGGAGGGGAGCCTCTGGTGTTGGGGCAACCATAGTGGGAAGGCTTGCTAGGTGTTTTTTGAGGTCATCGAAGGCCCATGGCGCAATCATCATCCCAATGAAACCCGTCGCAACCGCGAAGAGTCTTGAAAAATGGCAGTCCCCGCTCCGCTGCCCTAGACAGGAAGCGACTCAAAGCCGCCATGCGGTCGGCCAGCCTCTAGACCTCCCTCGTCGTCTTGGGCGGTTCCATGCCAAGGATGGCGTCGACCTTGTCGGGGTTCGCCTAGATGCCTCGCCCGGACACGAGGAAACCCAAGAGCTTGCACGCCTGCACGTCAAAAACACACTTGTCCGGGTTGAACTTGATGCCTGCCTTCCTGAGGTTATCGAGGGTCTCCTGGAGATCCCGAGCATGAAAGGCAAGCTGTTTGGTTTTTACTACCACGTCGTCGACGTAAGCCTCCACGTTCCTCCCGAGTTGGGTGGCTAACGCCAGCGTGACGAGGCGGGTGAAGGTTGCACCGGCGTTCTTCAAGCCGAAGGGCATCTTGACGAAGCAGAAGGTCCCAACCGGCGTAATGAAGCTGGTTTTATCCTCGTCGTCCTTGGCCATGTAGATCTGGTGGTAGCTGGAGTAGGCGTCCAGGAAGCTCATGAGCTCACACCCCGCAGTGGCGTCGACCAGTTGATCTATGCGCGGCAAAGGGTAGTCGTCCTTCGGGCATGCTTTGTTGAGGGTGGTGAAGTCGATGTACATACGCCAGGCGCCCCTGGCTTTCTTGACCAGCACCGGATTGGCGAGCCAGTCTGGGTGCTGGACTTCGCGAATAACTCCAGCCTGGAGGAGCTTCGCTACCTCCACCTTGGCCGCGTGCTACCGGTCCATAGATATACGGCGAAGCTTTTGCTTGACCGGCTTGGCGTCGGGGCGGACCGCCAGGTTGTGTTCGATGAGGGCGCGGTCCACACCCTTGATATCCTCCGGAGACCACGCGAAGGCATCGACGTTACTCCGAAGAACCTGGAGCAAGTCGTGCTCCACCTCCGGAGGGAGACCCTCGCCGATGGACACGAATTGGCCTTCCGCTTGGAGAGGCACCCTTTTGACCCCGCCCTCCGAGCGGGGCTTAGGTGTCCATCCTGGAGCGGATGGCGTGTTCGCCTTGAGTTTGTCGGTGAGGACGTGCACCTTGCGGTGCAGACTCCTGGCGCCGGCTTCGACACACCTAGCGAGGTCCTGGTCGCCGAAGATGGTGATGACATCCCGCGGGCCCGGGAGCTTCATACACAAAATGGCGTGGTGCGGGACCACCTCGAAGGAGTTAATGGCGGGTCGGCCCAGTATGGCGTTGTATGAGTGCGGGCTGTCCACGACATCAAAGACGATGTCCTCGCTTCTGGCGTTGTCGGCCTGGCACAAGGAGACTCGGAGGCGTACCTGACCCAAGGCCTTCAGTGGCTGGCCTCCGAAACCCTAGAGAGGGGTCTCCGATGCTCCCAAGCGACTCCGAGGTATTCCCTTACGATCAAGGGCCTCCGGGAACAAGATGTTTGTGGAGCTTCCTCCATTGATGAGTATGCACCTGACATCGCGGCCTGAAATGTCGGCCTGGATGACCAAGGGATCTTGATGGGGGAACTCCACGCCCTGGGCATCGGCTGGTGTGAAGGTGATGTTGCCGTGCGACATCCCCGGGGTGGGTGCGCCGAGGAGGTTCTCGACGAGGAGCCTCCGGAGATGACGCCAACGATGCGGTGTTGGGTCCCTCCCGGGACCCCAGCTCGCGGAGGGCTCCCTTGCGGCTGCTGCACGTGGGCTACTGCGGAGGTCGGCGCTTCCAAGGCCCGAACTCGGGCAGTTGCTTGCTGCAGCGCCATAACTGCGGTGCATGCCCGCGTGATGTGGTCACCATAGCCATGCACCTCGCACCATCTGCCGTAATCCAGGATTTCCTGCTCCGCTCGCGGTGTCTCTCGTCACGGCTTCCTCTGTGTCCCCCTCTCGGGCGCGAGGCGAGGATAGGTTCCTGGGGAACGCCTTGCGTGGCGAGGATGTGGCGAGCCTTTCGGGACCTTCGCTGGTTATGCTGGGGCTTGCGCCTGCCGCTTGACGAGTTCTCGTGCGCCCCAGCGTCAGCGCGTTCAGGAGCACTTCCCACGGATGCTTGCTTGCGTTTTGTTCTTGGGTCGTCCTTCACGCTTCCTTGCTGCGACGACTCCTCCGCTTGCGCGGGGTCAGAGTCGTCGCCCTTGCGCCTTCGCGCATCTTCCTCTGCCCGGGCGTACTCTTCTATTTTGTCGAAGAGCTTCGCCACTGATTTGACCGGCTTTCGCGCGTTGTATTCGGCAAGCGGCCCCGGGCGAAGACCCTGTATCTCTGCATTGATGATGGTTGTTTCGTTGACATCCTTGACCTGGCTGCGTACCTTCGCGAAGCGTTTGAAGTAGTCACGAAGCTTCTCCGAGGGTTTTTGCTTGACGGCAAAGAGTTGATCTGCATCGACGCGCTCGACGTGGTTTCCTTGGAAGTTGTTGTAGAGGCGGTCGCGGATCTGCTCCCAGGCGTAGATAGAGTTTGGCTTGATGGTGAAAAACCAAGAAAGCGCTACTCCCTGCAACGTGAGAGGGAGTCCCTTCGCCTTCGTGGTGTCGTCTCCACCAGCGGCTTCGATAGCGGTCTCGTATACGTGCACGAACTCCCGAGGGTTCGTATTGCCTTTGTACGGCTCGATGGCGCTGGGGAACTTGAAGTCCTCTGGCCTCACCGCCTGCTGCAAACATGCAGAAAGCGGAGACTCCGGGTCTACGCGTCGCAGCGGGACGCGACTGGGCGTGGGGGTGTTGCGGCTATCCGCCCTTTCCGGCGTGGGCTCCGATACGACCACCGGTGGGGCTTGCTGGCTCTGAGCCTCTTGCATATCCTGCATGGCCCCCACGGAGATCCGCCAATTCTCGGTGGAGCGTGCCGAGGGCCGTCAGCAGGGCGGTGTCCCCAGTGGGCACGACCGGGGCCGCCGGCGCATCCAGACGCCCCGCCGTGATGGCGGTGGCCATAGCCTGCACTTCTGGGCTGCCTGCTGTGGTGGTGTGGCGGACTCTAAGGTCAATGACGGGGTCGGGCGCCGCGGCGGTGATGTCGGGATCAAGCGTCGCGGCGGTAGTGGCAGGGTCGGACGTCGCGTCGTGAACGCCGGTGTTCGCGACTGTCACACCCGCATCGCCACCCATGCCTGCGACTGCCAACGCCGAGGCCCTGGTATTGACACGAGATTCCGCCGCTCCCACCTTCTTCGTCTTCGCCGCTGACGATGAAGCTTTCTTTGGTGCCATCCTTCTTCGGATCTAGAGGCTTGCTCTTGTCCTCCCCACGGATGGCGCCAACTGTTGTGGTTACAGACCAAACAGAGAGAGAGTATGGTAGTGGAGAGTTAGGTGAGCAATGGCTTAGGGTTTTCCCCGTGGCCTGTGTTGTATATATATCCATATGGGGAGTACTTTTACAATTATACCCTTACATCCAAGTATCCCCCTCAGGGGCACTTATGTCATTACACATGTCCCATGCTGGGCCTTACATAGCTCTAACAGGCCTGCTGGGCTTAGGTGGGGGCCACCCCTATGACAATATCAATAATTTTTGAGTTCTTTCTTAGTAAATCATGATATGATTGGTATTTCAGCTTTGTTTAAACTGTGTGTACTAGCGTGATTCTAAACTAGTGCGGGTTACACAGAAGAGTCTGGATTTGCATATTCGGGTCTCGACAACAGGCTACCAACCTCTTGACTCTAACAAATATGAGTTTGAGCTAGCTCTAAGGATGGAGTCAAGTGCATATGAGAAAGTATATGATAGACCATCACTTGAGCTCCCTGCCCTGTCAGAGTATTATGATCAAAACTCAAGGTTTATTCCAATCAAGCTCGTTGGACTTCTTCCCATCCTAAGCCTAGTCAACCGGATCATCAACCACACCATTCTTCCAAAAAGTGTAAATTATAATGCAATCAGAGGCCATGCATGGAATCTCACTAACTATATTATGCAAGGCCGCAAGTATGATGTGGTCAATATCATCATCCGGGAGATTGCTTCCTCCAAGAATGATAGGATCAAGCGGATTAATTATGCTCCATATATTATGGCTTTTATCCTTAAGAAGATCGAGTTCCGTGGAGGTTTGGGTGGTGTCCACAAGGCTTATAAGCCTAGAGCTGATCCTCCAATTCATCTAGCTGTCTGTCCTCGAGTTTCTCAACAGGAAGAACATGCAGTAGCTTAGCAAGAAGAAGAAGGCCAAGGCCAAGTTTCCCTTTCTCAGATTTACTCAGCCATCCTTCAGCTTCGTGACTCCCAGGCCGAGGCATTCGCCTCTCTTTCCTCCGGGATAGACTCTGAGAGACCATGTGGTCGTGCTCCATGAGAGTGATGAGTAATTGACAAAGGTTTAGGTCAGTCGAGTTTGGTTTGAGTGGTTCGGAGTCGAGTCGTTGCATGGCGCAATCGGGCTCGGTCGGACTTTGGTCAAATCTGGTCATTTGGGTTTAGGATGCATATTCTAATGTTTTGACAGGTTTTGACTTCATCTGTGGTAAGTGTAATAGTATTTACGCTTTCATGTGTCGAGCGGTGCTATTTGACGTGTTTCTTGTCTATGTGACTGCAGGACGTCGAGTTGGAGTCGTGGCGAGACACGGTGGACCGGACTAGGCGCAGGTGGCGCTGAGGTCAGAACGGTCGGGATGTGTCGAAGACGACGTGGACTCGAGGTGGTTGCGAGGCGTGCGAGGCAAGGAGCGCGGAAGCTTCCCGGAAGGTGCAGAAGGGGCGAATCGGGAAATTCGCAAGGCTGCACACGCGGGAGCGGGCTCCGTTGGACGTAGCGGGCGTAACGGGGCGGAGGCCCGTTAGCCAGGCGCTATAAAAGGAGAGGAGGGGCTGCATGCCCTCCTTGAGCACTTGGGTAGAATTAGGGTTTTAGAGTCAAAAGAAGCTTTGGTGGCTTGCTTTGGCTTTAGGGCTTTAGTTGGTGAGTTGGTGGAGAAGGCAGAGAGTGCTCCCTCTGTCCACCTTCGATGTGTTCTAGGTGATAGAACAGGGTGTGTGTTTGTGTTCTTCCTCCCTCCATGAATGATGAGTGTGTGCTCTTGAGTTGGGAGAGTGAGGAGATGGATTGAGAGGTTGTAATCATTCCTTTGTATCAAGACGGGGTATCGGGACTCCTCTGTTTTCCCTGTGAATCAATGAATGAAAATCTGGAGTTTTGAGTTCTATGTTCGTAGCCTCTGTTCTTCTTTTTCCCATTTCTTGATTTTCATTGTCTTGAGTTCTTGCTTGCTGGGATTGGCCAAAATGGGTTGTTATGACATGGGTGATGCTCAAAAGCCATTTGGCTATTTAATCCCAAGAGCAAACGGAGTTTGATTCTCAGATTTCACTTTGAGCCCTCTGTGTTCTTGTTCTTCGTTTCTTGGTTTTGGTCCAGATTTTGACTCTCTTGTTAAGATGGCTTGAAATTTGGTATGAAGAGTCCAGAGGCTATTATTTAGCTTCCCTCAAAATTTCATAGCCAAAGGATCAACGGTTGGGGAGTTATTCGGATTTTGGCTCGGTTCTTGCAAGATTTCAGATTTTTACCCAAATCTGAAATTCTTGATTCTTGGAGTGGATTTCTTGTTATTGGTTCTTGGCTTAGTCTTCTGGGAGTGTTCCCTAGCTATCCTCAAAGTTTCTCAAGCCAAGAATCCAAGAATCGGTGCAAATCTCTCAATTTTCTGAATTTCCTGTTTGCTGTTTTTCTCGAGAGGTACTACCGCTCGGGGAGCGGTACTACCGCTTAAAGGTACTACCGCTCTGACCAGCGGTAC
Source organism: Dendrocalamus latiflorus (assembly GCA_017311315.1). NCBI lineage: Eukaryota > Viridiplantae > Streptophyta > Magnoliopsida > Poales > Poaceae > Dendrocalamus > Dendrocalamus latiflorus. The sequence continues at coordinate 35,759,855 of CM029652.1, read as the reverse complement.
TACCGCTCAGCGGTACTACCGCTTGACCAAGCGGTACTACCGCTTGAGGCCAGAATTTTCCCGATTTGATTTTTCTCGCTTGCTGGTCTCTGTTTTTGTGTTTTTCCTGCTGCTGGGGTATCTTGTGAGCACTGGTCTTCTACCTTCATAGCTCCCATAGCTATTGAAGAAGAAGATACGAGTTGGGGGCGATTTTTAGAAGCCGACATTCACCCCCCCCCCCTCTGTCGCCATTTCGGTCCAACAATTGGTATCAGAGCCGGTTAGCTCTAATTCATAGATCTTAACCGGTCTCAAGAGCCATGGCGACGGACAAGTACTCGACCAAGCCGCCCGTTTTCGATGGCATCGATTACCCCTTCTGGAAGAGCCGAATGGAGACATACATCCAGGCTCAGGGGTACGCTATCTGGCGCAAGGTCAAGGTCCGGTTTGTTGTTCCTGCCGATGAGAACATCAATGCTGGGAATATGCATGATGTTGAGGCAAACGCTAAGGCAAGGAACATCATTATCCAGGGCCTGAGTCGTAGCGAATTCGATCGCATCTCCCACCTGTCGTCCGCCTACGATATCTGGGTGACCCTCGACGCATACCATGAGGGCACCACCCAGATCAAGACGGTTCGACAGGACCAGTTCAAGCGCGAATACAACAAATTCGAGATGCTTGCTGGTGAGTCCCTAGATGAGTGCTTCGCACGTTTTCACAAGATCTTGAGCAACCTCCGAGCGGTCGGTCTTACATACCCCGACTCGGACAATGCTCGTCAGATGCTTGCGGCACTCGATCTGCGAGTGTGGGAGATGAAAGTGACCACCATCAAAGACACGACAAACCTCTCGACCTTGACTCTTGACGCGCTGTACTCGCGCCTCAAGACTCACGAGATTGACGTTGTCTCTCGTAGGTCGAAGTCACAGTCGATGGCTTTGGTCACCGATCCCAGTTCAGCTTCTGGTCTCTCTTCTGAGTCTTCTTGCGGTTTCTCCCTTGCTGCTCTCTGTGACATAACTGATGATCAGTTAGAGCAGCTTGCGGATGATCAGCTGGCCCTCCTAGCCCGAAGGTTTTCCCATGCCTACAAGGGTAGGAGAGACAGAAAGAGAGGAGGACCAGTCATCTGCTTCGAGTGTGGTGGCCCCAACCACATCCGAGCAAACTGCCCCAAGCTTGGAAAGGGTAAAGGTGACTACGGTGGTTCGGGCAAGAACGACTACACCGACAAGAACCGCAACACGAAGCCTTCAGCACCTGCTCCGGGAAAGAAGAAGTTCCGCAACTTCGGGAAGGCCAAGAAGCTCTTCCACCGCGTCCTCACCGCCTTCGACGACCTCGACCTCAGCGAGGTGGAGGGATGGAGCGACGACGACGGGACGGGTGACCAAGAGCCCAAGGATGGCGGCGACGACTTCTCCGGCATGTGCTTCATGGCCCTCGAGGGCGAACTCAGCGACAGCGAGCTGTACTCCGACTCGGACGAGGTATGTCCCTCCTATGACCAACTTAATGAAGCTTTCCTTAAGCTAGGAGGATTTCATGCTAGATCTAGAGCTAGATGTAGTGAGTTGGAGAAGGAAGTAGATAGACTGTCACGGGAGCTTACTTCACTTACATCTGCTCCCTCCCGTGACGACTGTGATACATGCTCTGCTTTGCTGGTTGATATGGAGAAATTAAGGACCTCACATGATAGTGTGTCCTCCGAGCTTGATTCTATTAAGGTGGAGAATGTTAGTCTGCTTGCTGAGTTAGAGTTGAGTAGGATGGCTGTTACCCTACTTACTACTGATGAGACTACTTCTCCCACCTCATGTGAGGATAAGGACATTGCTGCTAGAGGACCTTATGCCATGCTCCTTGATCTGCCCGATCCTTGTAAAAATTGCAATAACTTGAAGATGAACTTAAAACGGGCAGATCATAAAATTGCTGAACTCCAAGCTTCTTTACTTGAGCCGATTGATTCATGCTTGAACTGTCCTAAGTTAACTGCTGAACTTGAAGCTGTCTCCAAACAGTTTCAAGAAATGATTGATCATGATAGGAAGTTGGCTCAGTTTGCTTCTAAGGACCCTGTTAGCTCACCATGCATTAATTGTAACAAACTAAAATCTGACTTGGTTGCTTTGAATAACAAATGTGTGAAGCTAACTAAGGACTTACTAGAGAAGCCACAATCTGGTTGTGATGTGATTGATGGTGTGGGGGAGAAGCCCCAGGGTAAGGGTGAGACGCCTAGAGACGCGAACCAACCTGCTAGTAGTAGGACTGTCCCCTCAGAGTCGGCTGTGCGTGCACAAGCCATTCCTTCCTCTACTGTTGGTTCTTCTTCTGCTCCCTTACCTCCTGCTGTTCCCTCTTCTCCCTGCTCTTCTTGCACCTCTCTCTTTCGGGAGTGTCAGTACCTTATGAACACTCTCGAGAGATTTGTAGGCGGCAAGAAGAAGCTTAATCTTATTCTAGACCAGTCCAAGATTTGCAGATTTAATCAGGGTCTAGGATATGACTATCATGAGGATATGAGGAAGCATCCACCTGCTGTGCTCAGACCCATAGCACCAGGTGTGATCGAGACCGAGCCCAGGACCGAGAAAGTCCAATTTAAGTCAGCGGGCTATGTCCAGGGGATTTCTGACAGCAAGGTGATTGCACCTGCTGCTTCGGCCTCTCAGAAGGCGAAGCCTGACCGTGCTACTTCTACCTCTCAGAGGATGAAGTATCACTGCACCTTCTGTCAGAAGGATGGACACACGGTTGATCGATGCTTCAGGCGCGCCAAGATTGCGCGTAGAGACCGTGTTGAGTCTCCTAGGCGTATTCAGGGTCAGCCCCAGATCCTGAGTGCACCTAGGACCAGCACGAGGTCTAGGTTTACTGCTGTTGATGGGTTTGGGCAGCATCGAGGACTTGGTTTTTCTGAGTCTTCTGTTTTTCGTCCTCATGCTGCTCCTGGTCATGACTTCCGCCGTCCTGAGGGTACATCTCGTTTCCCCCGTCGAGACAGTTACCCGCGGCGTGTTCAGCGTGTTGCCGGTGTTCCGACTCGCTCTCCCGTAGCAGTCGGACCTCGCAACAGCTCCAGGTCTGCTCACAGACCTTCTGCTTCTTTGAGTCACAGAGAGCGTAGGGTAGATAGAGGTCAGTCGTGCTTGACGACTTCATCTGCTCGACGTGTTGTTCAGTATTGGGTGCCAAAATCACTCTTGATTTACCCCAGTACTGATACTTTACTCTCTGTTTGACTCAGGTTCGCCGGGCAGGGAAGGGAAAGGTTTGGCTCGTAGACTCCGGGTGTTCACGACACATGACCGGAGATTCCCGTTGGTTTTCTTCCCTTGCCCGTGCTCCAGGTGATGAGACGATCACCTTCGGAGATGCTTCATCTGGGCGCGTCATCGCCAAAGGTACTGTGCGCATTAATGATTCTTTCATTCTGAAAGATGTAGCCTTGGTTAGTAAGCTGCAGTACAATTTACTTTCAGTCTCTCAGCTTACCGATGACGGTTTCGAGGTAAGCTTTAAGAAAAATGCTTGTAAAATTATTGATTCTTCGGGGAGTCTGGTTTGCGGGATTTCTCGTTATGGGAGGATCTTTCGTGCTGATTTTTCTGAGTCTTCTGGTGATCCTCTCAGGTGTTTAGTTGCTTCTGAGTCCCGCGACCTTTCTTTCTGGCATAGGAGACTTGGTCATATCGGATTTGATCATTTGACCCGAGTTAGCAGCCACGATCTCATTCGTGGTCTGCCGAAACTCAAGATGGTCAAAGACCTTGTTTGCTCTCCATGCCGGCACGGCAAGATGGTTGCCGCTTCTCACCCTCCGGTCACAGTTACTATGACCGATGCACCGGGACAGCTGCTCCACATGGACACAGTTGGACCAGCTCGAGTGCAGTCAGCAGGAGGGAAGTGGTATGTTCTTGTTGTGGTCGATGACTTCTCGAGGTATTCTTGGGTGTTTTTCTTAGCCTCGAAGGATGAGACATTTTCGCATTTCCGAGGTCTTTTCAGTAGGCTTTCGGTAGAGCTCCCAGGTGCCTTACGAGCGATCCGCAGTGACAATGGCACGGAGTTCAAGAATTCCTACTTTGAGAGTTTCTGTGGTGAGACAGGTGTAGAGCACCAGTTCTCTTCTCCATACGTCCCTCAGCAGAATGGCGTTGTGGAGAGAAAGAACCGTACCTTGGTCGAGATGGCCAGGACGATGCTTGATGAGTACTCTACACCGCGGAAGTTTTGGGCTGAGGCTATAGCCACCGCGTGCCATGTCTCAAATCGAGTTTTTCTTCGGGCACACCTGCACCGCACTTCTTATGAGTTGAGATACGGGCGAAAACCCAGCGTCTCTCATTTTCGTGTGTTTGGTTGCAAGTGCTTTGTTTTGAAGTCCGGGAACCTAGACAAGTTCGAGTCACGCTCTTGTGATGGTATCTTTCTAGGTTACTCGCCTTCTTCGCGGGCTTATAGGGTTTGGAACTGCGAGTCTAGTAAAATGGTAGAGACCTGTGAGGTGACCTTTGACGAGGCCAGTCCGGGGACTAGGCCCGATATCTCAGGTTCTTTAGAGCAGTCCGAGACCATCTTTGTGGATGATGAGGATGATGGAGACGACGGTTGTCTACCTGATCCTGTCCCTCATCCACCCCTTGAGGTGCCGTCTTCCACCGCACCTCGAGGTGATCAGCCCATGCCTTCTGCTTCTTCTGGAGCTGGTGGCTTTGTTCCTACCTCGTCAGCTCACGAGGTAGAGGCCACTTCTTCATCTCATCCTGGACCTCCTAGACATATCCAGAAAGCTCATCCTTCAGAGCAGATCATTGGAGACCTCTTCGAGCGTGTTACCCGCTCAAAATCTGGCTTATCTCAATTCTGTCTCCATTCTGCTTTCATTGCCTCCTTTGAGCCCAAAGATGTTTCTCATGCTCTTTCTGATGAGTCTTGGGTCAATGCCATGCATGAGGAGCTAGAAAATTTCGAGAGGAACAAGGTCTGGTCGCTTGTCGAGCCCCCGCGAGGTCACAATATTATTGGGACTAAGTGGGTGTTCAAGAACAAGCAGAGCGAGGATGGAGTGGTTATTCGAAACAAGGCTAGACTGGTTGCTCAGGGGTTCTCACAGGTTGAAGGTCTAGATTTCGAGGAGACCTTTGCCCCTGTAGCTAGACTTGAAGCCATTAGAATCCTGCTTGCCTTTGCAGCTTCTAAGGGTTTCAAGCTTTACCAGATGGACGTCAAGAGTGCCTTTCTCAATGGCCTTATTGAGGAAGAGGTCTACGTCCGACAGCCTCCTGGTTTCGAAAACCCCAAATACCCAAACCATGTCTTCAAGCTTTCCAAAGCGTTGTATGGACTTAAGCAGGCCCCCAGGGCTTGGTATGAGAGGCTTAAGTCCTACTTGTTGAGTCATGGGTTTGAAATGGGTAAAGTTGATAAGACCTTGTTCATCCGCCGGCTTGGCGCTGACCTTCTGCTCGTCCAGATCTATGTCGATGACATTATCTTTGGCGGCTCTTCCCATACTCTGGTTTCCCAGTTCTCGGATGTCATGAGCACCGAGTTTGAAATGAGTATGATGGGTGAGTTGACCTTCTTCCTTGGCTTCCAAATTAAGCAGACTCGGGAGGGTACATTTCTTCATCAAGGAAAGTACACTCGTGACCTCCTGAAGCGCTTCGATATGAGTGATGGTAAGCCGGTGTCAACTCCCATGGCTTCGACAGCCTATCTTGACCCAGATGAGGATGGCGAGCCAGTTGATCAGAAAGAGTTCAGAAGTATGATCGGCTCCCTTCTTTACCTCACCGCCTCGAGACCAGACATACACTTCTCAGTGTGTCTGTGTGCTCGCTTTCAGGCTTCTCCTCGCGTATCTCACCGCCAGGCGATGAAGCGCATCTTTCGGTACCTTCGAGCTACCATTGACTATGGTATCTGGTACTCTTCCTCTTCTTGTCTTTCCTTGAGAGCCTTCTCGGATGCAGATTTTGCCGGCTGTAGGATAGATAGGAAGAGCACTTCTGGCACTTGCCAATTCATTGGCACTTCTCTCGTTTCCTGGTCTTCGAGGAAGCAGTCCGGTGTTGCACAGTCCACTGCAGAGGCCGAGTACGTTGCTGCTGCCAGTTGTTGCAGCCAGGTGCTTTGGATGGCTTCGACCCTGCGGGACTTTGGGTTAGTTATCGACAGTGTTCCACTCTTTTGTGATAACACTTCTGCGATTAACATTGCTAAGAACCCAGTGCAACACTCTCGGACCAAACACATTGATATCCGTTTCCACTTCCTTAGAGACCATGTAGAGAAGGGTGATATAGTGCTCCAGTTTGTGGAGAGTGACCACCAGTTGGCTGACATTTTCACCAAGCCTTTGGACAGTTCGAGGTTTTCAGCTCTGCGGGGAGAGCTTGGGGTGGTTTGTCCTTACGGACTGTAGTAAGGGGGATGTAACATCCTGATTTTCAGAGCCTTTTTGAAGCTTTTAAAAATAAAATTCATCATTTGCATTTTTCTGAAATTAATTAAAGCTTAATTGGAATTTTTATCAATTAAAAGGATTTAATATGCTTAAATCAAACATTAACATTTGCCAAAAGTATTTTATTTGAGTTCCTTGTGTCTCAAGGAATTTTCTGGAATTTTGTGGGATTTTTCTGGATTTATTTGCTATTTTCTAGAGCTCAAAATGAATTATTTGAATTTCTGGAAAAAGAAAAGAAAAAGAAATCCCGAACCGGCCGGTGGGCCGAAACCCACCGAACCGGCCCGGTCCGACCGCCGGCCCAGCCCGCACCCCGCAGCCACGCGGCGCGCATCCGCGCTCGGCCGCGCCCGCCTCCCTCCGCCCGATGGGCGACGCGTGTCGCCATCGCGGCCGCCCGCTCGCGCTCGCGCGCATCCTAACCGCTCCCGATTCCGTGCCGCTGACAGGTGGGGCCCACCTGTCAGGGCCGTATCCGGCCGGGACTCGGCGTCCGCGCCACGTCAGCCCTCGCGTCGCCCGGGGTATTTATTGCACGGGGCCGCCTCGGTTCGCGTACCTCGCCGCAGTCGCCTTCGCCGCCGTCCCTCGCCAGCGCCGCCGCCGTCGCCTTCGTCGTTGGCCAGCCGCCGCCGTCTCCGCCGCAGTCGCCTTTGCCGCCGTCTCCGCCGCCGTCGCCGCCGTCGTCGGTGAGCCCCGCCGGCCTAACCCTAGCCGTCGCCGCCGCCGCCTCCCGGACGCCCGTGCCGCCTCGGTCGCCGGCCGGTCGCCGTCGCGCCGCCGCCGCCCGGCCACCACCCGCGTACCGCGCCGCCAGCGGACGCCCACGCCCACGCCCGCGCCCGCCGCCTCGGTCCCCGCGCCCGCGACGCCTCGCGCGACGCGCCCGCCACGCGTCGGCCATCGGCCGACTCCCGCCTCCCGCGCCGCCTCATCCGTGCCGCTCATCCAGATCTGAGCCAAAGGCCCAGATCGCGCCGCGTGGACGCCCTCGAGCCGTCCGATCGACCGCCGCCGCCGCCCCGCGTGCGCCGCGTCAGCCCTGGCCACGTCAGCCGCCGCGTCAGCCCTAGGGCTTGCGTGTCAGCCGCCGCGTCAGCCCCGCCGCTTGCGCAAGCAGCCCAGTCAGCCGCACTGTTCTGTGCGCCGGGTTCACCGTAGACCCATCTCACCGTGCGCCCGGTCCACAGCACAGTGTCTTTTCCGATTTTCAGCCTTTTTCCTAAAACTAGATTTTCCAGAAGCCCGTTCTCCCTCATCCTAGCTCCGATTGACCCGATTCTTTTTCCTAAATTCATCTAAAATTGAGCTCTACCTTTTGGTTCAGGTTTGAGAATTATTGGAGTTCATTTGAATTTTATTTGAATTTATTTTGTCTCTTTGTGTCGTTTTCTCTCTCGTTAGATCACGCGTTCGAGGGAGCCGCCGTTGGATTTGAAGATCAAGAGTTGTCAACTGAGCAAGGCCAAGGCAAGTCGTGTCCTTTGATCATGTTGAACCCAGTTTGCAATCTATTATTTAATTATTTTGTTTTAAATTATCTTGCATTGCTATTTTTATTCAAACCCTTGTATTGGTAGTTATCGTCCCAATTGGTTATTTCCCTCCTTGATATTTTGGAATACCTTGATGCCATTGTCACCTTAGGTTGGGAATTTAATTAGTGATGCTATGTTATTTGTCACATTGGGTTGGTACGATTAGAATGCTTAGCCTTGCTTATTTTGCGAAAGGTTTCATCATCACATGTGATTAATTAATTTGACTTAATGAGATATTGAATTGTGGTTGGTACCACTGTTATAAAATTTGTGCCGTGACGTTGGTGCGTCATTGGCGGTGGTTATACAAAATTGGTTTTCACTCAGGCGAATGATCGTGCAGTAAAGGGGGTGCAGGTTGCACATTGGGATGTGGATGTTTCGCCTGGGTAACATTTAAGGACTTAACCTGGTGCGCCATTGATCTGAGCTTTATCGTGCAAACCACATGTCTAGTATGGGATAGACCTGGCATAATAATTTGTGAAGTCTCAACTTTGGTTTCACTACTGATGTTGTTGTGGCGCAAGAGGGGGCAATTACCGACTAGGGGGTTACCCTACTCGACGGCGAAACCTTAGCGAGTGGGATCGGGTTGAGATGGATCATTGTAAAAGCCTTGTTGTGATTATCTTTAACGTGAGGATTATCACATCGTGTGGGTACAGTTGTGCAATCTCTGCAGAGTGTAAAACTATTCGAATAGCCGCGTCCTCGGTCATGGACAATGCTCGGGGATTTCACACGGGGTATAGATACTCTTGGAAAAATTAGTATTTGGTCCGTGGATGGTTAATTTAGCTTGTGGATGGGAGGTCCATAAGTAGTTTACTTCAATTCCTTTGATTATTCATTATTGTATTATTTTACAATTCGCCTTCAATCTATTTATGGTAATTTCAAATGCTGTTTATGCAAATTAACCCTTTCAGCCTTCCATTGGTAAACCTTGCATACTATATTGCATCATTTGTTACAAACGGCTTGCTGAGTACCAATGTACTCACGGCTTTATGCCTATGTTGCTCAGTTGAGGAAGAGGAGTACTACCAGCAGGAGGTTCCAGGAAGCGAGTACTTCGACGACTACGCGTTCTAGGCTTCGCTCCCCACTCGATTGCCCGTGGGCATGTCGATTGGCCACTACGTTTTACTTTGGATTTTCCGCTGCTAGCTTATTAGCCACTCAGGCTATTGAGATTGTAAGCTTGACCATAAGGTTGTACTCTGATATTTTATTTATATAGTTTGGATTTTCTTTAGAATATCGTGATGTGGATGATATTTATCTTTGTTTATGCTGTGTGCACTAGCGTGATCCTGGATAGTGCAGAATACACAGGAGAGTCCGGATTTGCATATTCGGGTCTCTACAGGGGAGCTTGGGCTTTACTGCTTTACTATATTGATTATGCTTCTGTCTCATTTCTGTTGCATTGCACTCGGGGTGCATTTGGGTTTAGTCCTTCCAGCATAGGTTAGAGTGCTTCTCTTGCCGAGATGCTTAGACTTCTAACTCTTATCTTGTGCTTCCAGGATTAGCTGCTTCTTATCTCACTAGGTCGAGCTCACTCACTTCTTGTAGGTTCTAGCGAGGGTTGGGCACCCTCGGGTAGACAGGGTACGTGTTTGCTCTCTAGTGTGTGATTTACTGTTAGCTGATTGTCCTGGAGTCATATGGGGTAGATGAGAGTCAGTCTGAGCCATAGTTGTCTCTATATCTTATCTATGCTTTAAGGACTGCCTGTTTTGGTTTTATTTGCCAGCTTCTCGATTTATTGCTTTGGTTCAGGGAGAGTTCATTTGGGAGCTTCTGGAGCTTAATTGTGACTTAACTCAACTTGAACTAAAAGTTGCATGTCATGTTGAGGGGGAGCTGGATTTTTTCTGCATTTTAGCATTTCGCATTGTAATATAACTACATTGAGCCTTGATTATTATCCTGTTATGACATGTTTACAATGCTTTACACCTTGCCATGATTTGTGCCTTATATGCTAGATTGATCATGACTTCATATGTGTAGACTAGCTTTTACCATGATAAGTTAATTAAAATTGCCCAACTTGAAGTAAAACTTGTCATGCTAGCATTTGAGTTTAGTCTTCTGGAGTTATCTCTTTATGATTCATGCCATGTCAACTAGGCTTAGCTGAGCGTTGAATCTTTTATTGAGCCTTAGATTGAGCTATTTTAGTCTCTTGATGTAGCATGAGGTAGTACAATATGTTAAAAAAAGGATCTCTCTTGTGCGAAAAAACTGATTTCACCAATCCTTTCTCATGAGACGGCTTGCCATTGCACTAGGCATGAACTCAGGGGGAGTTTTGGATGACCTAGACTATCTTCTTAAGCTTCTCGCTTGGAGTAGTCGCATAAGGCTTGAGATCTAGCACAAAAAAAAATCTCTTTTGTGCGAAAAAACTGATTTCACCAATTCTTTCTCATGAGACGGCTTGCCATTGCACTAGGCATGAACTCAGGGGAGTTTTGGATGACCTAGACTATCTTCTTAAGCTTTTTGCTTGGAGTAGTCGCATAAGGCTTGAGATCTAGCACATAAACAAAATTTGGGTTAGAAACGACCATGAGCTTTTCAAAGACAATGTCTTATGTGCTCAAATTGCTTAAGCTACAAAAAGAACCAAGTACTTGCGCCAATGTTTCATTCTTGAGCATAGCACTCTAGTTGGTCTCAATATTAGCTTCTTGGTTCCGCTTAGCTTACTTGACATGGCCGGCATCATCCTTGGGTATCTCTAGTTAAACTTTACCTCTTGATGACTTGGCATTCTCACTTAATGCACTATATTTCATATTGTCATCTATGTGTTCTAGCTAGCTTATACATGTCAGGTCATGATCTAGATAGCTTTTTATAGAGTTATGGCTTGGTGTATCTCATTATGGTCAATATGGATAATTCTCATGGCTCTAAATGCTTAAATAAACAAACTTCAGCCATATTCATCCATTGACATGTCATATTCTCTCTATTGCATCTTGATGCGTTTATTGCCAAAAGGGGGAGAATAGAGAAGAAAAAGTCTGTTGGGAACAGTTTAGAGCTTTGTAGATCAATTTGCTCTTTCAGTTGTTGCTCTAGTGTTCCTTCTGTCGACATGGTCATTAGCTTCATTTCATTCTTTGGACCATGTTGGATTCTTCAAAATCAAACTCTTCTTAATGCTTTTTCTGCGTTTGTCAATAGACTCGTCAAGGGGGAGATTGAGAGACCATGTGGTCGTGCTCCATGAGAGTGATGAGTAATTGACAAAGGTTTAGGTCAGTCGAGTTTGGTTTGAGTGGTTCGGAGTCGAGTCGTTGCATGGCGCAATCGGGCTCGGTCGGACTTTGGTCAAATCTGGTCATTTGGGTTTAGGATGCATATTCTAATGTTTTGACAGGTTTTGACTTCATCTGTGGTAAGTGTAATAGTATTTACGCTTTCATGTGTCGAGCGGTGCTATTTGACGTGTTTCTTGTCTATGTGACTGCAGGACGTCGAGTTGGAGTCGTGGCGAGACACGGTGGACCGGACTAGGCGCAGGTGGCGCTGAGGTCAGAACGGTCGGGATGTGTCGAAGACGACGTGGACTCGAGGTGGTTGCGAGGCGTGCGAGGCAAGGAGCGCGGAAGCTTCCCGGAAGGTGCAGAAGGGGCGAATCGGGAAATTCGCAAGGCTGCACACGCGGGAGCGGGCTCCGTTGGACGTAGCGGGCGTAACGGGGCGGAGGCCCGTTAGCTAGGCGCTATAAAAGGAGAGGAGGGGCTGCATGCCCTCCTTGAGCACTTGGGTAGAATTAGGGTTTTAGAGTCAAAAGAAGCTTTGGTGGCTTGCTTTGGCTTTAGGGCTTTAGTTGGTGAGTTGGTGGAGAAGGCAGAGAGTGCTCCCTCTGTCCACCTTCGATGTGTTCTAGGTGATAGAACAGGGTGTGTGTTTGTGTTCTTCCTCCCTCCATGAATGATGAGTGTGTGCTCTTGAGTTGGGAGAGTGAGGAGATGGATTGAGAGGTTGTAATCCTTCCTTTGTATCAAGACGGGGTATCGGGACTCCTCTGTTTTCCCTGTGAATCAATGAATGAAAATCTGGAGTTTTGAGTTCTATGTTCGTAGCCTCTGTTCTTCTTTTTCCCATTTCTTGATTTTCATTGTCTTGAGTTCTTGCTTGCTGGGATTGGCCAAAATGGGTTGCTATGACATGGGTGATGTTCAAAAGTCATTTGGCTATTTAATCCCAAGAGCAAACGGAGTTTGATTCTCAGATTTCACTTTGAGCCCTCTGTGTTCTTGTTCTTCGTTTCTTGGTTTTGGTCCAGATTTTGACTCTCTTGTTAAGATGGCTTGAAATTTGGTATGAAGAGTCCAGAGGCTATTATTTAGCTTCCCTCAAAATTTCATAGCCAAAGGATCAACGGTTGGGGAGTTATTCGGATTTTGGCTCGGTTCTTGCAAGATTTCAGATTTTTACCCAAATCTGAAATTCTTGATTCTTGGAGTGGATTTCTTGTTATTGGTTCTTGGCTTAGTCTTCTGGGAGTGTTCCCTAGCTATCCTCAAAGTTTCTCAAGCCAAGAATCCAAGAATCGGTGCGAATCTCTCAATTTTCTGAATTTCCTGTTTGCTGTTTTTCTCGAGAGGTACTACCGCTCGGGGAGCGGTACTACCGCTTAAAGGTACTACCGCTCTGACCAGCGGTACTACCGCTCAGCGGTACTACCGCTTGACCAAGCGGTACTATCGCTTGAGGCCAGAATTTTCCCGATTTGATTTTTCTCGCTTGCTGGTCTCTGTTTTTGTGTTTTTCCTGCTGCTGGGGTATCTTGTGAGCACTGGTCTTCTACCTTCATAGCTCCCATAGCTATTGAAGAAGAAGATACGAGTTGGGGGCGATTTTTAGAAGCCGACATTCACCCCCCCTCTGTCGCCATTTCGGTCCAACAGACTCTATTGATGGGAGAGTCACATCTATTGAGCATGCATTGGCTCATCGTCCATCTCCTGTCCGGTATGGTCGCCATCTTCGACATGACCCTTCTCCTCAAGGACCACAGGAATAGCCTATTTGGTCATTTGATGCCAAAGGGGGAGAAGATGTTAAAGGGGGAGAGGCTTGAAAGGGAAAGCAGCACAAGGAAAAAGAAGAAAAGAAGCCCAAATTTATCTATCTATATATTTATGTAATGAACTTTTATGTAATGACTTTCTGGTGTGATGAACTTTTATGAAATGTCTTTATGGTGTAATGATCTTTTGCATGAAAGGAACCTGTGCACTCTATGCTATGTTTATACCTTGTTAATGATAAATTTGAAGGTATATACGTCTTATGCTCAATTGCTATATTTCTTGTGCTTGAAATAAATTCTCATTTATATGCACATGTTTAGGAGGAGCGTTCCCTATTTTGACTTTAAAAGGGAACTAATTCTCTGAAGCTCATGTAAATTCATTGTAAGAATTATTTACTTTTAAAGTCATAAAAAAATATACAACTAGTCTTCAAATGAGTGGTATATTCAAAACTTTATTCACCTCACATAAATTTTGTATTGTCATCAAGTACCAAAAATGGGAGATTGAAAGCACTAGGCCCCTAAAATTGGTTTTGGTAATTAATGAATTCATGTGAATATGGGACTGACATGTTTATTAAGTGTTTAAAAGGCTTAGTCCCTAAAATGATGATGAGACACATGCTAAGGATTAACATGAAGATCAAAATGGCTCAAGGCAAAGGTATATGTAGGCTAGAATCCTTTTTATTTTGACCGGTCTTAGGAGAAAGGATGGAAGACCGGATTATAGGCTAAATATTGTACCATTAAGAGGGATCATGGTGAGTAGCTTTATAGCATATTCTTGTGCCATTTGGATCAATTTAGGATCATGCATTCATTGAAAACTAAAATTGATAACCAAATCTCTGGTCTATCTGGAAAAATGGAACTATCGGAGATTCAACGGAGGAACTACCACAGAGCAGTAGTACCGTAGCCTTAAACGGTACTTGCAGCGCTTAGAAGCTCTGAAAAACTGAGCGGAGCGATTTTCCAGAGAGCACCCTCGGAATCGATCGGTGCTATGTCCAAACAATCGGAAGTATCGGCGTGCAAACTGCTGTACTTCTACTTCCCGGAAGCTCCGTTAAAATGAGAGAAACCTTTTTTCCAGAGAGCACCCTCGAGATGATTTTGTGTGTACGACAAATGGAAGTACCAGAGTTTCAATGGCAGAACTACCGTAGAGCGGTAGTACCACAGAACTAAATGGTACTTGCAGAGCACGGAAGCTCCGAATAGCTCGGGACAAACAAGTGCATTTTATCTTTAGATTAATCCTTTGGCACTTGATTGTCATTAAGCGAAACTTATGATTTTTTACTCTTGGTGCTTGCCAACACCTGAACGACTTGGTGGAAGTTTGCACAGTGACTTCTTCAAGAAGGTTGTGAAGAAGTCTGGCATTGACTTATAAGTGGTTTGGTGTTCACCATCTTCGGAGTGATGGAATAACAACCACTAGTGGATTGAGGAGCTAAGGCTTAATTTGTGGAGCTAGTCCAAGTCGCTTGGGTTTTCCTCAACGTGGATTAGAAGAAACCGGCAAGTTTCTGAACACCACGGTGAAAACATCGTGTGTTCATTGGTTACCACTTTGTCTCTTTTTCAGCTCTTGTATATTTAGTATATTGTGATTACTTGTGCTAGAGCCTGTTGTAAAGATTTATACTTGTAGTGGTCTAAACTTACTAAAATTGTGTAGGTTTCAATTGCATTAAATTTCTGCCATATTAATTGTAGAAATTATTTAGAAGGCAAGAAAATTTTTAAACCTCCTATTCATCCACCTCTAGTCGGTTATCCTTGATCCTACAGCAGCGCATCATGGACGTGGTCGTAACTCTCGTCGGCTGAAGTTACGAGTATGTGGTTGGAGCAGCCATAACATGATTGTAGCCAAACTTAGAGTGGTCATAAATCGACTCTGTATGATCGTAGAAACTACAAAGGGAGATGAAACTACAACAATATTTGCTGCCTTGCATTGGCCTCAAATTAATATGCACTCCAGTACCGTTGCTATCAGTGTGTGGCCCAGCCTCTTCTCTTCTTCGGTTGGGATCCACCGGATCTTACGTATTCCTGGGAGTTGGGTCATGCTTTTTCACCTAGCATGGCATAGCCTAGGCATGACATGTGACGGTCAATGCCTGAGACACGTTTGGCTCAAGCATCCCTCCCTAGGCTCAAGAACATCTTCCCCCTTCTACCTTAGGGCTTTGAATCATATGATCATGTCTATGTCGTGGATGTTCTTTCTTTTTGATTGGTCTTTCTGAGTGCTTCACCTCGTAAACTCGGGCCTTCATCTATGGGGGTCTAATGTAGGGGTGGAAATGAGCCGAGCCGAGTCGGCTCGAGCCAGGCTCGGCTGAGCTCGCCTGAAAATGCGGCTCAACTCGGCTCGGTTCGTTTAAGAAACAAACAAAAAGCCCTGCTTGCCTTGGCTCGTTTTCTGGCTTGAGCTGGCTTGAACGGCTCGTGAGCCACACAATATTTTTAGCTGCCAGCTTCTACGTCTACTTGGAGGCTACTGCTAGAGTTGTGATGCTTCATGCTTTACTGTTAACTTAAGTTTCTTTTGAGCTCAACTCAATGGCAAGTTGGCCATGCAATCTTTTTTCCCAACATGGATTGCTAATTGGATGGATTCAACACAATGCTGGGACTTGGCATTATTTTTAAGAACTTGCATTTCAAATAGATTTTACAAATTACAACAGAACAAGTGAGTATAGATAATTACAACATTACCTCCATCAAAGAGGTAAATGCATCTTTTGGCAAGCCAAATCCAATTGCAGCCATCTCAGCAACAACCTATATAACCATATGACAACAAAGTTGTGTATCAATATCATACAGGATCACCGCACATAGAATGCAAGAAGCATTGATTAAGAAATAGTGCTATGCATGAGCTGTGTACCTTAATTGCAAAAATCATTTAGAACCCCAAGAATCCATCGTCTCTTTCCACTCAAGTAATCCATCAGGGACAACATAATACCAGCAGTCTAACAAACTCAACACTCTCTCCATTCATACACCTCTCGATATGTTAACAAGAAGAAGAAGTCAATAGGGCAGAGGCACAAGCAAGCATGCCCCCGTACCCTCTCTAGTCCTCCTTTTGAGTAGGATGATGCTCACATCGATCCTCGTCAACTCTCCCTGGGTATGGGAGACTACAACATAGATGACCGTCAGATGGATGATACGGAGGGCTACGAGGACACCGCCTTTGAGAACTTCTTGCCCCCGCCATCACATGGTGGGATCTGAGGATCATCATCAACCTCACCAGGAATGACGAATTGCTAGAAGCACATGACCAGGAAGATCGATATTGTAAATGACCAAAGATAGGTAACTATAGTTTGTAATTATTGCAAAGCTGAATTGACTGCTGGTTTAGGTAGAGAGACGAAGCATTTGAATTGGCATTAAGCATGCTTGCAATAGTTGAGACAGACCCAAGTAGGAGGTGTGCAGATGCATCTAAACTTTTTGGTTGATGGCACTATAAATATGTGGATGTACAACCACAAGGTGGAATCCTAATGTAGAACTAAATCACTACCTCGCCCACAACTTTGTAGCCATTGATCCCATCCTTTCAGTGACAAGGTCAAGCTCCTCGAATAGTGGAGGAACAACTATTGCATATTTCATGTGTTGTGCCATTTCGCACGGGATGTCCTAGTTATTTCAGTATCAACTCTCTTTTAAGGTGACATTTAGCATGATCGGAAGAATAATTGAAGAAAGGAGAATGTCCCTTATGCTCGAGACAATAGGGGCAATCATCTTTCTCAAGGATTGGCAAAACATAAATGAGCGGCAACAGCATCAATTAGAGGATATCGAGATCATGCATGCATTAGTGGATCTCAATATCGAGTAAACAATATGTATACATGTATGTAGTTACTGTACGTTTTTCCTTACCAAGGAACCTCACACTGGGGTATAAGGTTTTTAATAAGACAGTAACAATGTATGTGTAAAATATCAATGAAATTTCACCATCCCCCCCCCCCAAATATATGTCCACAATTTTATGCAGTTACTTCTATATTCCACTTTCTATTGTCCATTTCCCCTTTCCCTCCTTTTTACTTCTCTCGTTTTTTTCCCACTTCTCTCTCCTGCTTTATTTCCCCCAATTACCTATTTCTGGGCGTCCCCTACTCCTCTTCCTAGTGTACCAACAGTTGTTGTGGCATGCTTTCGTCAAGCTATCGTGTCACCCTCCAATAGGGTAGTCTACATCCTCGTGGCCCAGTCTAACATGGCCGCCTAGGGGGTGTCCTCTCCAACCACTTAGATGGCATTGTGCCCCCCTGACTGCACGCCCTCCCCTTCTATCCCCTGCCTCTCCCCATAGCTCCACTGGGAGGAGGCTCATGAGTTGCTCCACTCTGGCATTGAAGCTAACCGCACCTACGGGGTTAGCCTTGGCATGGCATTCTTCAACGCTGTAACGTTGTTCTCTGCTCTAGCCACATGGGCCCCGTCGTTGGCCTTGTGCACTGCACGGTGGGTGGCACGCAGATGGTCAAGTGGGTCAAGGGCACTCCACGCCGAGCTTGTGCAGCAGGCTAGGGTGGCAGTCTAGACAGGTGGTCAGATCGGTGCCAGGCTGTCTAGACAGGTAGCTAGATCGGTGCCAAGCTGTGGTACTAAGGACCAAGCTCCACGCCCCACTACTTCCTACTTCCTCTCGCCTCGCCTCCCAACCTCCCGTCCCCTTGGCTCCTTGGCGGTGATGGGTAAGCGCGGTGGAAGAGGACAAGCACCACTGAGACAGGTGGAGGAGGGCAAACGCACGGCGACACCGAGGCAGGAAGGGAACCATGCGGCGGCGACGGACAGGCACACAGCGGCAGGCGAGACAGACAAAGGCGCGGTGCCAGCCGAGCGGTGGCCCAAGTATGCATATAAGCACCGTGTGTTGTGCTCGTGTGCTGGCACGGCCTTTTGGTAGGCCGTCCTTTCGACGTGCTGTGCTGGGCCTCGCCGATAGCAAGCCGTGTCGACGACCCGGCTGCCGGTAGTAACCTTACGTATGGGACAATGCCTGACGTGGCCGTGGCACGGCACGGCCCATATGCGAGCACTAATCTTACGTATGGTACAAGCTCGATGTTATTGTCTGCAGGAGCCTATAGCAAAGCAAGCTAGAGAGCTAGCTGCCGTACATGCAGTGCACCGCAGAGATACGTACGTAGTAGTTACTGGTAGACGTACGTACGGAGGAGTTGACCCTGGCCGGAGAGGAAGCAGACGAGGAGATGGATAGGATAGGACGCAAAGTGTGTGGAGACAGGCGGATCAGAGGCGCCACCGCTCTGACGCCTTGATCCGTACGTAGCATATATTAACACCACGCGCGCGACTATATGAGATGTTAATTTCGCCGGGTAAATTTGGCAGGCTCAATTGGGTCGATGGATGCTATGGAGTTGAAGGGGGAGAAGCATTTGCACGCGCCGCGCGGCTTGGCTTTTGACTCGCAATATATGCCGAGTTACCAGGATGGGTCCAACTGCTGCCGCAACATAATGGTAAGGTACCGGGCTGGGCAGATGCGTATCCTCAGCCTTTCTTTGCCATTACGTGATTCGTGCCGTTGGATCGAGGCCACCGAGATGGTTTCAATTTCTCGTTGGCTTTGATCTCCACCGGTGGATCTTGATCATGCGGCCCTCGATGTGTGCCATTCGATGCTTGCTTTCGTGAAGGTAGGAGATGCGCGTCCGGACTACGGCTCGGTTGAATGCAGTTTTTGGCATACGTTTTTAATTTATATTTATAAAAATAGTCATAGTCAAATAGAAATGACAAAAATAGCATTTCTGTTATTCGACCATCGGACGGTAGTAACGTAGAGCTGACACGTGGGCAGCGGAGCCCTATGACCGTGCGGCAGAGGCCTGCCGCCCGGTCACCGTGCGGCTCCCTGCTTGCCGTCCTACCACCAGACGGTAGGTAATTAAGCTAGCTAATTACTTCGCTTAATTACATATCTTAATTAGTAGTTTCGGTTGCAATCGCTTTCCTAACCTTCGACCATCGACCACGTTATCCCGACCACTCTCATATTCGATCACGGTCGTTCACAACCACAGCCACTTCGACTGCTCCTGATCACTCTCAAGTCCCGACCACTCTTTGCACTTTGTACATTTTGACTAGCTAAAGCCTATCGACCAGCTACTGTATCTCTGATTACTATTGATTCGACCACCTCATCCATTCGACCACTCCAGCTGTCCGACAACAGCCACTCGACCACCTCGGCCATTCGACCACTTCAGCCATCTGACCACAGTCATTCGACCACCTCGGCCATGCAACCACTTCAGTCGTCCGACCATGGCCATTCGACCACTTCAGCCGTCCGACCACAACCATTCGACCATCTCGGCCATTCGACCACTTTAGCCATCTGACTATTCGACTACATCGACCATTTGACCACTCCAGTCGTCTGACCATGGCCATTCAACCACCTCAGCCATTCGATCACTTCAGCCATCCGACCACAGCCATTTGACCACCTAGGCCATTCGACCACTTCAATTGTCTAACCACGGCCATTCGACCACCTTGATCATTCAACCACTCCAGTTGTCCAACCATGGCTATTCGACCACTTCAGCCATTGACTAATTACGGCAGGGCTTAATTATTTGTCGTCTGGTGGCAGGGTGGTAGGCAGCGAACCGCACGGTGGCTGGGTAGCAGATCCTTGTTGCACGGTCACACGGCTCCGCTGCCCAGGTGTCAGCTCCACGCCGCTGCCCGGTGACAGGATGGCAGAAGTGTTGTTTTTGCTAATTTCATATGACTACGGCTATTTTTGCAAATATGAGTTTAAAACGTGCCAAAAGTACCAAAAATTCGGTTGAATGCTGGGTTACCTACAAGGGATCGCTACAACCATGCAATTTTTTTACTACAGCTATGCTTGGCTCGAGGAATGAATTTATCCTAAAATGGGTTTGGTCCGCTGTGCAGTCATTTTCATCTGGTTTATTTCTTCTTCCCCATTCTTAATGCATCAATGCATTGCTTAATTATTTTCATCTGGTTTAGAATCTATTGGCCATGTAAAGAAATGCATCAATGCATTGTGCACTTAATTCAAACTGGCATGTTTATGCTCCTCGAGAAAACATCGATGACACCTCTGATTTATGTGCTTAAAAGATTTGTGTGTTAACTGCCAAATTTTTTCCAGTAGAACCGTACTTCTCTGATGGCTGGAACAAGAAATGAGGCAAAACTAAATAGTTGACATTTACCAATCTCTTTAAGTTAGTTCACCATAATGATGCTCCAGGTTAATTATAAGCAGCAACAAGGACATTGTGTACATGCCATTGTCTATGTAAGTAGACTTGCTAACTTTGTAAAGTCGGTGCTGTTAAGTAATTCCAAGTACAACTTTCAGATAAGTTACTGAGCGATATCCTTCGCAAGTAGGTACGAGGCTATGAACATATTTTTTTCTTCCTGATAGGCTATTACTATTACATTTTATCCTTGTATTGATTTTATAGAAAGTCTTCTAGATATGGTCCGGTGCCCTAAATAAGTTCTGAGTAATACATGAACAAAGTTGAATTGCAATAAAATGATTATACTACATTTATCATGACGCCTAGCTAGGTATATCGTATCTGCAATATGCCTGCCAATGTATCACATTCCACCGTTTTATACATCCAATTCAGAGCTCTGCTTTTTACCAAATGTTCAACTTGAATCAATTTTAAGCCAAATGGACACATGCAATATAATGAATGTGAGATATATCATATGTGTAATATGTTATTATATGGTTTGGGATTACGTTTGATAATATATATCATCTTTTTAAAGACTCCGTTGCAACGCACGGGCACCTTACTAGTAAAGCATAAAAGTTAAACTGCATGCACAAAGCTCCATTGTATTACTGCATGTACGTGTTAGTTGTGTTAAATTCTCCTTGACAGTATGCGCTCGGTCGTAATCCTTGTGTACTTCTTTTGTGTCCCCGGCCTCCCACTCCTTCCTCTTGGCAACACCTTCATCTCCTCCTGCTTCTTTACCTAAATACCTGAGAATAAGCAATGTAGAGGCATTAGGTAGTATGCTGTTCATATCAGTACGTAAATCAAATTCAGTTCATATCAGTACGTAAATCAAATTCACAAATGATCAGATTCACCTGTTTAGCAAGCGTCTTAGCTCTTGCACGTATAATTGGTCCTTTGTACACCTCCTAAGCTTGTCATTGCCAACATCATCTTGAATTGTTATGCTTGGAGTAGAATTGTTAGGGATGTCTTCATCACCTTCTCTCATAGATCTAGTGCTCCTAGATGGTTTTGAGGAAGGGGCAGTTGTTGTTTGCACTGAGACCAATGGGATCCACACGAGGACACTGAGGGGCACTAGCTTGATAAGGTTTGCAAATTTCACCAGTAGATTCCATCGTTTTCTTTCTTCCTAGCCTTTCTTGTTCTTAGTTCATTATAGATTTGTAGTTTTGGTGCATCAACAACTTACACCTCCTCTTGTTTACATCTTGAATAAACTTTGGGTGTGGCTGTAGTTTGATCGACATTATAGATGGCAACGTCAGAGTTGTGGAAATGTTCTTATTTGGGGAATTTTAATCATGAGGCTGCAAACGTTTCTGATCTAGTCAAATCATGAGGTCACTGCCCCTTAGGAGTCAGTAAATAATTTTTCACTACTACAGAAAGTCTAATACTAGACAGCAAATCACAGACGGTTTGACAAAACCGTCTGTGACCGACACTAACACAGACGGTTTTAATTTGGATACCGTCTGTGTTGATGGCGTCGGAGAAAAGGAGTATCATAGACGGTTCTTACCGATGAACCATCTGTGATACTTTAGTATCACAGACGGTTTTTATTAAAAATAGTCTGTGATAATGTGGAATTATTACAGACGGTTTTTATTAAAAAACCGTCTGTGATAAGCTGATTATCACAGACGGTTTGTATTAAAAATCGTCTGTGATGATCTCAGAATTATCACAGACAGTTTTTAATACAAACCGTCTATGATAATGGCGCTAGACATTTATTGCACCGCTCAGAACCGCATCTGTCTTCATTTCGATCCAGATCTAGTCGGTGCTGCACTCTTTCGTTCAGGAGGTAAGCTAGGCGATTTCAGGCTAATTAATTTGGTGGGAGGAGGCAGAGATTGAGCTTTGAAGATTCATACGTTCATAGTTGCTCTAGATATGGTTAGTAATGAAATTTATTTTTCTTTGCATTACAATTTGGATCTAAGTTTTGGAAATGGCATAAGGGTCGACGACGAACAACGTAACGAAACTAGTTACGTACGCATTGATCATCATGAAGGACTAATTTTTAAAGAAAATAAGTAAGTGGAATAAGAATGTGGACATATATGTGGGCATTTGCATTTATGTATATAACAATGCATGTATGTGAGTGTATGCTGGTTGGTGTTTATATTAATAACTATTCATTGGGCTGTTGTAAAGAAATACAAATGTATCTCTATGTTCATTGGGCTATTGTAAAGAAATACAAATGTATCTCTATGTTCATTGAATGCTGATTGGTGTTTATATTAATAACTATTCATTGGGCTGTTGTAAAGAAATACAAATGTATCTCTATGTTCATTGAATGCTGGTTGGTGTTTATATTAATAACTACAGGGGGCAAAAGCTTATCACAGACGGTTCTCAGTTTAGAATCGTCTGTGATATTTATTATCACAGAAGGTTCTTCGTTTAGAATCGTCTGTGATAATAAATATCACAGACGGTTCTAAGTTTAGAACCGTCTGTGATATTGATATCGCAGACGGTTCTTAAATAGAACCGTCTGTAATAGTCCTTTATATATAACCCCCCGCTAGGGTTTTGCGTGTACACTGCAGTTATTAGCAACCACTTAGTCGCTCTCCCGATCGAGCCCGTCGCCGCCGCCGTCCCCCCAGACCGTCGCCGTCCCCGAGCCCGTCGCCGGCCGCCTACGTTGAGCCCCCGAGCCCCTCGCCGGTCGCCGTCCCCCAAGCCCCTCGCCGGCCGCCTCCGTCAAGCACCCAAGCCCCTTGTCGTCCCCCGAGCCCCTCGCCGGCTACCTCCTCAGACCTCCGTCCACGCCGCCGTCACCACCGTCTACACCTCAACGCCCGAACCCTAAGGTGCGCAACACTTTGTGAGCACTTTTTTAGTCAAATTTAGATCATTTACATTACTGTCTAGGGATTGAGATTACTTGCACAGTTGATAGCTACTACCTGTCTTAGCAGTGCTATGTTCAGGATTTGCATAGTCATTCTGGCTTCACTGACAGTCGGACAACTGCTACTCCTATATATAGAGCTTTATCTTCAATGTTGTTCTACTGATAGCACTCCTCTTGAGGATACTTCTCATTACCGTCATATTGTTGGGAGTTTTGTCTATCTCATAGTTCACTCTGTTCATGTGCTCAGTGGTTTGTTTCTGCTTCCATATCTGTTCACTATGTTCAGCTACTACATGTGGTGCGCTATCTGCTAGGACTGTTGAGTTATGTATATATGGCCCATTAGGATGTACTCTAGAGTTGTATTGTAATATGTATATGTATATGTATATGTATATGTATATGTATATGTATATGTATATGTATATGTATATGTATATGTATATGTATATGTATATGTATATGTATGTCTTCGACATGCTCCATTTATATCACCATCTATCGATCCCTCCAGTGACATATAATTTCTAGAATGGTTCTTCATAACTCCTTATAGCTATTGGAGTGTGAGAACTATGGTCTTCTCTTTCCACCTATTTATATCTTGAAGAAGTCACTGAATTCTCTTTTTCTGTTACTTATACTGCACGTAATTTGAATATATCCCTTATATATGTTGTTTAGAAGGCCAACATGTCATCCGCGCATTCTTCAACATCATCGCCGGATGCGTCCGCTCCAAAATCAAAACGCCAAGGAAGAGGGCTATCGAAAAAGCCTGAGGGCCGATTTACCATCACAGAGGTCGATGGATCTGAGACCCCTCTCCTTCCCTGCCAAGAAGTATGCGCATTCCGAAGAATGATCGGAATAGTTGCACGAGAACAAATTTAGATCACATTCGATTCGTGGAAGAACGTGCCTGGGACTCGAAAACATGAGCTACTGACAGAAATTTTGGCATCGTTCGAGATCCCAGAAAAACACTAAGACATCGTGCAATGACAAGCCTTGCTAGCGGCGTGCAAAGTATGGAAGAACTTCAAGAGCACGCTTGTTAAGGACTACGTGGAGAAGGATGAAACGCCCTTTCATAAATACTCATTTCTGGAATCACAATGGGAAGAGTTCAAGGCGATGAAGACGACCGAAGATTTCAAAAGTACAAGTGTGGCGCACAAGACCCTCCAGGCAAAAAACACACACCCCCACAGACTTGGCACAGCTGGGTATGCGGGTAAAATCCCGCAGTGGAGGAGGGAGGACGAATAAGCAATCCTGCAGGACACCGCCCCGCCATTTGCCAATATCCCGGATGACCGCGCTCGAAATTGGATTAGAGCAAGGTCATCTACAACGATATCGGGGGATGTCTCCTTTCGAAACCATGCAGACCAGCAAGTGTCCCAGCGCCTGGTAAGATATCGATCGAACTACGTAGCTTGTAATTACTCCACAACTCGTAGGAAGTGAAATGACATGTCGTGCTCTTGCAGGAAGCGCTAAGTGTTGAATCTTCCCAGGGATCATTCCAGGGAACAAGGGAGAAAGATATACTCTCCGCGGCCCTGGTAAACAAGGAGCACCCAGGTCGTACGAGAGGCCTTGGACTTTACGTTCCTTGGAAACATGGTTTCCAAGATGACTCCGAAATGTATCGGTGTAGGAAGAGAACCAAAGCCAAGTGTGAGGCACGGCTACGAGAAGAGATCAAGGCATCTCTTAGAGAGGAGCTGGCTGATTATGTCAGAGATGAGATACGGAGATTTACAGAAAATCAGCAGGCCGCCGCCACCGCTCCTGTGCTAGCTAGCCCCCAACCGTCCGAGTAGTTGTGCGTCCAATCCGACGGAAAGCGAGGCCAGATTTCCTGTGGACGACATCCTGGTAATAATTATTATCTCTCAAATGCTCGATCCATTGATACGCTTATTGGAGTAGCTAATTTTGTATCGTTATGTAGGAGCCTACGAAGTGTAGGCTCCAAGTGAGATATGCCTCCGTTCCCTTGTACGCTGCTTGGGGCCAGGCATATCCGTCCGCTATTGGGGCCATGATGCACCGTACACCTATAGCACCAGGCTTCGCAAAAGTTAATGTGGATAGTGTGCATGTCAATTTTGAGGTCGTCCCGCTACCGAAGCCCCCCAACGACGAGATCGTGACTCTAGGGCAGGCCATTGGAACATTCATCCAGTGGCCCAAAAGCGATATCTCCCTGGAGGCTTCTTCACCGGTGGCAGGACCACAAGGACAGTGCGAACTAGAGCTACATGCACTGGTGCCATCTCCACAAGACTTATCTCCACCACCGCTACCTGCACCGGTACTATCTCCACGGGTGCTATTCTCGCCAAAGCAACTTGCACCGGTACTACCTTTACAGTCGACTACCATAAAGTCGACCTACAGCCGAGGCAGCAAGGGCAGCACGGGCAAAGCAAAGAAGACCGATGATGATATCCCATACCTGCCATTGGCCCGCAAATTCGTGCTTGGTGAGTCGATGCTAACGCGCCTCCAAACCCTACCAATTAGTTGCCTGCAATTACACACGTGGTATATGGAACAGTCTAATAAGCCAGAGGGACAACGGCGCTAAGGTATCACTGTCAAATTCGGGCCGGAACATTTAGAGCACAATATTCAAGATTGTGTCTTTGTGGTCACCTTCGAGGATTTATTTGATCTTTTCACGCTCAATGCTCTCGACGCCTCACTCATTCGATGCTGGACACTGTAGTGTGTACAATCACAGTCTCCGTTCATGTCATACCGATAAATGTCATATATAATTTGTTGCTTTCATGTGTATATATATAGACACATGGTGACTAAAGCTAGATCATCCAAATCATCGGTTGGTTTCTTGGACCCACACTTGGTCGCTATGCATACCATCAATGAGGATACACCCTTCGTCGAGAGGTATATTGCATCAGCACTGGTGGCTTACCGCGATAAGGAATATGTACTTATGCCCTACAATCAGGATTATCATTGGATTTTAATAGTAATTGTACCAAAATAGAACAATGCAATATACCTTCATTCCCTAAGTAAGAATAAAAAAAGACTACACAGTTGTCAGCCAAGTAATCGATAGGTAAGTACATTTTCTCCATACATACCTATATTGTACTCTTTCTTTCCTTCCGAGTGACTAAGGTCAACATTTTCGAATCACGTAGAGCGTTCGCGATGTACGTTGCAAAGGCAGGTGTCTCGACACAAGGGGCCAAAGGCCTGACACATGTTCGAAATTTTAAGGTATTCGCTTTTACACATTAATTAATCCTAAGCAACAGTTGGTAGTAATGCCTCTTGAATTAACACGTTCTATTTTTTTGCAGAGCCACCAGCAGTCGCCGGGCAACACGTGTGGATTCTACGTTTGCTACCATATGGACCTACTCCTGGATTCCTCAAGGATCACCAATTTCAAGGTTTGTCAATCTTCCCATAATTACTTCATACTTATCAGACAGCAATACTTGGATGTCAATTATGCATCATCCAAGTATAGTTTGTGCAGCCTGACAAGTTCGTTGATTATGGATCTGTTCTTTTCGCGAGACCTCGATTCCGGAGTGATAAGAGCAATAAAAAATGCAATGTTACCATCTAAGTGCAAATGTAATGTAGATCTTTTGTAATTGTGTATTTGTTAATGGATATTTTATTTCATTTCAATTAATTGATTTGCGAAATGGATGTTTTATGTTTGTGAAATAAAGTGCGATGTGAATTGGATGTTTTATGTTTGTGAAATGAATTGAGATGTGAATTGTATGTATACATGTACATGTTGATCTGCTTGTTTCAGAGGGCATGGTTAGTATTTCCTGAGGCTAGCCAATAAACAAAAATAAATTTAGGGGTAGAAAAGAATATCATAGACGGATTGTAACTAAAAACCGTCTGTGATAGCTGATAATCACAGACGATTTTTAAGTAAAAACCATCTGTGATAGGTGATAATCACAGACGGTTTTTAACTAAAAACTATCTGTGCTATAGTAATCACAGACGGTCACTATAGCACAGACGGTTTTTAGTTAAAAACTGTTTGTGATTATCACCTATCACATACGGTTTTTATTTAAAAACCGTCTGTGATTATCAGCTATCACAGACGGTTTTTAGTTATAAACCGTCTGTGATATTTACACCACAGACGGTTCGAAAACCGTCTGTGATAACCTTCGATTATCACTGACCCATAAATTCAGACAGTTCAGAAAACCGTCTGTGATGACGTTTCTGAACCGTCTATAATATGATTTTCTGTAGTAGTGTTTTGCCCTGTAATTTTGTCGACAAATAATAACAGATCAAGTTTTGTTTACTTTAGATTACCCTGTAACTTGGTAACTACCTTGAGCTACCTTGGTGTTGATTTGTTTGTAGGAAAACTGTATTGACGAACCTGCAGGTTGCCTCTTTCTGTGCAATGCAACATCTAACAGTAAGGATACTATGCTTGTACACCAAGAAGTTGACAGATCTAATATGTTGACTGAAATAGTTAGCTTGCATTTTGTTTGTCTGTCTATTTTAGGTGGATATCAGTATTTGGGACCGCCGATCTTAAAGTGTACAGAAGGTATGCTTACTACATTCTTCGGGCCACCTTAGATTAATTTTCCTTGACTTGTGTTTTGCAGCTTTTTTTAATGACTGTTTTACTACAAGTGCTTTTGTGCTCCTCTGGTAGAAAATTATCCAGGTCTTAAAGCAAAAACTAAGGAGTTGAGAGGCCGACTGTAGGTGTTCTTGAATTTGTATACTATATTTATACTAGCTGAATGCATGTGTGTTGCTATGGATTTTTAAAATTTATCATACTACATGTTTTAAAATTCGCGAGTGGTAAAAGTTTTAGAATATGCATATAAACATGTTTTAAAAGTTTTTAAATCCGTCAAGTAAATCGGAAGCCGTCGATCACACCTCGTGATCATAAATCGGAAGACATCGACCACACCTCATGGTCGTAGGTCGGGAGCCCTCGAGCACACCTCATCGTCGTAAGTCGGAAGCCGTCGACCATCGCGCGTCATCATAGGTCGAGAGCCGCCGGTCATCACTGTTGGTTGTAAGTTGGTCACGGTCGACGATCGATCGTAGTCTTAAATCAGGTGCCTTCGACAATGGCTCATGGTCGTATATCGGAAGTCGACAACAATCATTCGTGGTCGTAAGTCAGAAGCCATCGAGGATACCTCATGCTCGTAAGTTGGAACACATCGACCAGCGCTCATGGTCGTAAATCAGAAGACATCGATCACACCTCGTGGTCATAAGTCGAAACACATCGACCAGTGCTCATGGTCGTAAATTAGAAGCCAGCCTGCTCGGCCTTGACTTCGACCACAGCCCTTCGACGTCGACCACGGCCCCCTTCGACCATGGCTCCCTTCGACCACGGCCCCGACTTTGACCACGGCGTCGATTTCGACCACGGCCTCGAATTCGACCACTGTCCCCTTCGACTTCGACCACTGCCCCTTCAACCATTGTCCCTTTCGACCACAGCACTTCGACGTCGACCACTTCCCCCTTTGACCACGGCCTTCTTCAACCACGGCTTTGATTTCGACCAGCGCTCGTGGTCGTAAGTCAGAAGACATCGACCACACCTCATGGTCATAAGTCGGAACACATCGACCAGCGCTCGTGGTCGTAAATCCGAAGCCGTCGATCACACCTCGTGGTCAAAAGCATGTTACAATACATGGAGAGTACGAGACCTTGTGGGTCTTGCCATCGAGGGTGGGGAACTCGATCTCGGGGGTGACTTGGGGGTAGGTGACACGGATGTCCAACTGGAGGGCGAACTCATAGTGGCGGAGGTTGTGGACGAACCAGCAGGTGCCCTCTGGGTTGGCACTATGACTACAGTCATGACCTCTATGACCACGTCCACGGGTGCTACGACTACGACCATGACCGCGACTTCGAGCACTGCCCGCTTCGACTTCGAGTGATACCCCCTTCGACTTTAACCACTGCCCCCTTTGACCACGGCCTCCTTCGACCATGGCTTCGACTTCGACCGAGGATCTTCGACTCTGACCACAGATCTTCGACTTCGACTACTGCCCCCTTCGACCACTGTCCCATTCGATCACGACCCTTCGACGTCGACCACTTCCCTATTCGACCATAGCCCTGACGTCGACCACGGCCCCCTTCGACCATAACCCTGACGTCGACCACGACCCCCTTTGACCACAGCCCCGACGTCGACCACAGCCCTTCGACTTCGACCACGGATCAACTTTGTCCATGACCCTTTTGACTTTGGCCACTGCCCCTTCGACCACTCTCTCATTCGATCACGGCTTGTACTTCGACCACAGCCCTTTGACTTCGACCATGGCCCTTCGACTTCGACCGCGGACCGACTTCATCCACGGCCCTTCGACTTCGACTACTACCCCCTTTGACCACTATCTCCTTCAACCACGGTTT
Source organism: Dendrocalamus latiflorus (assembly GCA_017311315.1). Taxonomy (NCBI): domain Eukaryota; kingdom Viridiplantae; phylum Streptophyta; class Magnoliopsida; order Poales; family Poaceae; genus Dendrocalamus; species Dendrocalamus latiflorus. The sequence continues at coordinate 35,730,028 of CM029652.1, read as the reverse complement.
GGACTTCGACCACAACCCTTCAACTTCGACTGCAAATCGACTTCATCCACGACCCTTTGACTTCGACCACTGTCCCCTTCGACTACGGCTTGGACTTCAACCACATCCCTTCGACTTCGACCACAACCCTTCGACTTCGACCACGGCTTTGACTTTGACCACAGATCTTTGACTTCGGCCACGGCTCCCTTCAACCATGGCTTCGACTTCGACCATGGCCCCTTGACTTCGGCCATGGCCCCTCAACCACGACCCCATTCGACCACGGCACTGACTTCGACAACTAGCTTGGGAGACCAAAATCGCTAGATAGCACGATGAGCTCCGAGCGAAGAGTGGGAGGAGGTAGAGAGGCTCACCAGGTGAGCGACCGCTGGGCGGCGGCGGCGGGGGGGGGGAGAGAGCCACGTGGGCGAGCGTAGTAAGAGGAAGCCACCGTCGCCATCGTCGAGTGCCCTTCTCTCTGATCCACTAGCCGCTGTGTTGCTAAGCGCCATTCTCTCTGATCTACCGGTCGCTGTCACCGAGCGTCGTGCCGCTAGTTGGAGGGGCGATGGGAAATGGAATTGGTGGCGGCGCCCTAGGGGAAATTGGGAGACTGCGACCAGACGCTGCGGTGTAGGAAAGGAATTAGTGGCTGCGCCGAGGGGGAGGAGGAGGCGTGGCACGAGGGTTTGGGGGAGAAGGAGGCGGCGGTTGTGGGAGGTGGAGGTGGGGAGGCGGCGGCGGGCAGACGGGGAGAGGAGGCAACGAGCAAATGCATTGGGGAGGCGGCGACGGGGGATGCGATGCTGCTGGGGGAAGTTGGGGTACTGCGACCAGACGCTACCGCACGGGGAAGGAATTGGTGGCGACGCTGACGAGGAGGCGGCGCGGCTTGAGAGTTCGGGGGAGAGAAGGAGGCAGCGGTTGTGGAAGGTGGAGTGGTTGCGGGAGGCGGAGGATGTGGGGGAAGAGAAGGGGAGGAGCACGGCCCACGCATCGGTCCGACTTTTTCTACGAGGAGCGAAAAAACTACATACATACGGATCTAGATGGCTGAGAAGAAAGAAGAAAGAACGGACACTGATGACCATAAGCTAATATTTTTAATGAGTAGAGATTAGGGAACTTAGAAGCGCTATTCTTGCTTTTCACCGTAGTCTAGTTCCGTAAGTCCTGCTTTCTTTGTATGCATGCAATTCGGATTTCAGAAGGGGCATCCTTTTCGATCTTCGCGTTCAGCGTAATACAACTCAAGAAAGGGGAAGGCATGTTGGCTAGCAGCAGTTTCTATTGGGAAGGTCGCGTATAAAAGATTCCAACTGAAATAAAATAGACTGTGTTGCTTCCCTTCTGATCTTTTTGCTAGTAATCACATTTCTGTTTGCAGTATGTGCAAACCAACTGTTAAAAGCGTATACTAAAGACCAACTGAAATAAAATAGACCCTTTTGTTTGCAGTATACTAAAATAGACCAACTGTTAAAAAAGCGTAATATTCTATTTTTCAGAAGGCTATGGAATTAACGGTTGAATGAAGAAACCTCTTGATGAAGGTGAGCAGTGAGGCATGGTCATCGTATTGGTCTGCAGTATGTGCTAGTTGTCACTGAAACTAGCTGGAACTTGTAACGCTTATGTTAGGAACCAAAAACTCTTTGCTTACTTAAGAGGACTGATGAAATGCAAACAGAGCATGGAAAATTTTTTGTTTTGCCTGCAGTGGGTCGACTGGTGTGGAAATCTGGGTAGTATATTTCTAGCAAAATTTCTTTGGAATTTACCAAGGTATGAGTGCTTGAATGAATCTGATGTGGAATTTGTCGATTTATTGATTTGATCTGAGTATCCCTGCATCAACCAATTCTCAAAAGACAGCACTACTATATTACCGGTAATTGAAGGAGGAAAGAATTAAGTAATACAATACATTGGTTAGCTAGCTAGAAAGATGATGTATCCAAGTAAATTAGGCTAGGCGACCAGCTGCTCGAGGTCCGACCAGTGAGCCGCCAAGATGTCGCTGCCGTCCTTCACAAGGGAGTTCACCCACGACACGTCCGGCGTCGCATAATTCGTCGTCTGCACGCTCCGTATTCCAAAAGACGCCGACTTGCGCAGCTCCGCGCCCTGGACGCTCCAGTCCAGCCTGCCATCCGGCGAGCCCCAATCGGAGAGCGCGGAGGTCGTGGCCGGAGGAGACACGAACGATCGCGCGGCGGGAGCGCGGTCGACGAAGCTCTGGCTGCGCTTGGCGAACGCGGAGGCGCGGGAGCTCATGATGGCCTTGGCCATCGAGTGGCCGCCCACCATCGGCCGGCCCGGCGGCGGCCTGTGCGCGCTGTGCATCTGCGCCTCCGGCAAACAACCGTAGGCCGGCATATTAATGTCTCCGGCCTGCCTCAGAGCCGGCGCTTGGATCTGCGACACGGAGCCGAGGAGGTCCAAGTAATCCGGCGCGGTTCTTGGCGCAAGCGGTGAGGCAGCAGCTGCCGACGAGCCCAACAGCAGCTTGTGCTTGTATTGGTCGAGATCGAAATCCAGCTCCCGCGAGCTCAGCGGCGCCTTGAGGACCGGCCTTGAGGCGCCGGTAAGCATCGCGACACGAGCCATGTCGAGGCCGCTAGGAAGGTTCGGAGGCAGGGACGAGGAGTGCGGGGACGGCATGGCGACGGAGACGGCGGAGGGGTTGACGGCGCGGAGCTCCTCGGGCCTGTGGGCGAAGAAACAGATGCGGCGCGGGCAGCCGACCTCGTCCTTGCAGAGGCGGGTGCGGTACTGGGCGGGGTGGAGCCAGGACTCGAAGACGCCGTGCGCGTACTCGCAGGCGTCGCCCTTGCGGCAGGAGGCGGGGGACTTGCGGAAGTCGGGGCAGGGGACGCAGGAGTAGGAGAAGCGGCGCGGGTCGCGGCGGCGCGCGTTCTCGCCGGGGTGGGCGAAGGGGCACTCGGTCCAGTCGTGGGTGTAGGCCCGGGAGCACGGCTTCACCTTGAAGCTGTACATCCGGAACTCGTCCGTGCAGAAGACGCCGCTGTTCAGGTCCGGGAGCTCCGGATGCCCGTGCTCCTTCTTCATATCCTGCTTCTCCCTCTCCTTGTCCTTCTTGTGGGTGGGGGAGGACGAGGGCGAGGCCGCCGGTGACTTGAGCAGGAGGCGGATGGGCTCGTCCGCGGGCGTGGAGCGCGGGAGGAGGTCGCCGGCGCGGAGGCCGGAGGAGGCGTGCGCGTCCGGGGACTCGCCGGCGGCGAGGAGGAGGTGCGTGGCGGCGATGGACGAGGCGGCCCCGCCGGCGGCGGCGAGGTAGAGGGGCGTGGCGCCGTCGGTGGCGGAGGCGCGCGCGGCCTCAGAGGGCGCGATGGAGAGCACGTAGGAGAGCACGGCCGTGCTGCCATAGAGCGCGGCGACCATGGCGGGCGTGCGCAGCTCGAGGGCGAGGCGGGAGGGGCCCTTGGCGGACGGGCCGTACCAGGCGGAGGCGGCGACCAGGGAAAGGGTGTCCTCCTGGACAGCGCGGCGGAACGCCGCGAGGTTGTCGTCGGCGGCGAGCTCAAGAAGGGAAGACGAAGCCGGGTCCTGCTTGGGCATGGGCATGGGCATGGGCGTGGGCGTGGGTGTGGCCATGGCTGGAGGCTTCCGGGGGCCGGGGCACATGGTTGATCTACTGATGGTCGTCGACAGAGCAGAGCTGAGCTGAGCTGAGCTGACGATGGATGTGGGTAAGGAAGAGGAAGTGAGCGTGGTACATATAAGCTGGGAACGAGGAAGCAGGAGACGAAGCTCAGGTCGTCAACATTCAACGCTGGCTTCGCTGCTGCCGCTGCCGCTGCCGCGTGCGCCCGCGCGCGAGTGGTCAAAGTCAAACTGATAAGGGAAGAGGGACGTGGTAGGCGCCTTCCCTTCCCTGCCTTGGTAGGACCAGGTCGCTGCTGCTTCCTTCTTTCCTCCCCCTCCTTTTTTTTTCTTTCAAACAAGTCACCCTCCTCCTTTACTGAACAATTTTTGTTAGCTAAACAGACTGCACGTGACATCAGGAAGCACTTCACTGGTCCTGTGCACGAGGGGGAGTTTCAGGCGGAACCGGATTCTCTACAGTTGCGTACGGCGACTGCAGAGAACAGTCGAATCCGAGCCGTCCGATCGGAAATGAACGGCCCAGATCGGTTTTGCTACAGTAAAATTTACTGTAGCTACAGTAAAATTTTACTGTAGCAAAACCGATCTGGGCCGTTCATTTTCCGATCGGACGGCTCGGATTCCCGACTGCCCTCTGAAGTCGCCGTATGCGACTTCAGATAATCTCATTTCGTTTCAGGCGTACGTTTACATTGGTTTTGGTTTTTTAGTTTTTAGTTTTAGTTTATAAATAGTAACAACTTATAGAGAAGATTATAGAGAGAAATACTCACGTATAATTTTGGCCGATATAAATAAAATCGATGTAGTGTGTACTACAATTAACTAATAGATCTTATTTTAAATAGATCCTATCTTAAAAAGATGCTTTATTTGAAAACTACATACTGTAGAAAAATTATATGCTATAAAAAATAGTATTTAGAAATTAATACAAAGAGAGCCTCATAGGTGCTTCCTGCAATGGATTCCTTCTACAGCTAGGTGTTTTCATCTAGGGGTGGAAAACGGTAATAGATAATTCGTATCCGAGAAAACGTGAATGTGGTAAGCAATATTCGTATTCGTATTCGAAAATATTCGTATCCGTATTTGAGAATATTCGTATTCGCATTCGTATTCGAGAATATTCGTATCTGTATTCATATTCGAGACTATTTGATTCGTATTCAATCCGTTTCTAGAACCCATGAAAAATCTGTACGAATCTTGTGATTCAAAATTTGAATTTAGGCAGTTTAAAACCTGTAACCGGTCAAAAACCGGTGAAAAATCGGCAAAACCGTTAGGAATCCGTTTTATCTGATATTCGTATCTGAGAAAATCTATATTCGAAAATATTCGTATTCATATTCGAGAATATTCGTATCCCTATTTGTATTCGTATTCATTTTAAAAATATAGATTCGTATTTGTATTTGAGACTATTCGATCGTATCCGATCCGTTTCCACCCCTATTTTCATCCCAGCATGGTTTGGGGATCAAACCAAAGACCTCACCCTCTCTGTGACACTAGTAGGTGTGCATAGAGTCCATGTGTCACCCTAAAAGCGACAATAATGTTAGATAGTAGTATTTCTCATATAGTATATATATATATATATATTGTGTTTCAAATATTATTTTTTCAAGCATTAAATATAACTTTTTTAAACAAATCAATGAGTAGCTCTAAAACAAAAGGAGAAAACATAATCATCTGTAAAAGAATTCTATTTGAACCTAAATAAATATAAATATGTACATCTTATCAATGCACTGCATTAAACCTAACAATATGGTATACATAAATGATTTTAACACACATTAGATTAGTTCAAACAATAAAAAAGCATTATCCTGAAACACTTTAAAATTACATATTTGTTTTATTGAAACCATACAAATGGTGTTAGTTTGCAGCGTGATATCTAGCCCAAGATGAATTAAGCCCATGTGACCCATGAGTATGTGTGCATGAGTACATGAGAGTTTAGTCCAACCTTGCTTTATCAAGATTCGGTATGACCAACGTATAAACCCTTGGGGTGCAAAGGCAACAACTCATGCGTTTGCCATTTTGAATAAGTTGAATTAAAATGCAAATATGTTTGTTTCGTGTGGGTGGTGTATTTCATGTGGGATTGGGCCTGAGTCAGTTTAAACCCTAAGATATTACAAATGGTACCGGAGCTAACCCTTGCAGTTACAAGTGTGTGAGGGTTAGGAGCCCACGACATATGGTGCATGGCGTGTGTGGATGTAGATGAGTGGACACACATCATGTTATATGTGCTAAAATAGATGGATAGACATGTGCCAAGAGGGGAGGATTAGTGCATTTGCCCCATTCTGGGTAGTTGTTCTAATGAGGATGTTAAGTCCTTTGAGGGAGGGGGGCTGTGATATCCCAACCTAAGATGAATTGAGCTTATATGGACCATGTGTGTGTGTATGAGTGCCCAAGAGTTAAGTCCCACCTTGGTTATCTGGGTTAGGCATGACCAACATATAAATCCTTAGACAACAACTTACGGGTTAACTATTTTGCATAAGTTGAGATTAAAATGCAAATGAGTTGTTCCATGTGCGTGATCTATTCTATGTGGGAGTGAGCCTGAGCTGGTTTGGACCCTTGGATGTTACATGCAGTACCTAAATTATCTCATAATAATTAGACAAAGTGCCTGTTACAATTACATGTAATTTTGGTTTTTCCCTTTTTTCTGTGCATTGTCCATAGAGATATAATGATATAACTAAAAGTAACAGACGAAAGCCGGGAAACCGCCAGCCAAAGCTAAATTGAACAGCTCCATAATTCCTGCATTTTTCATTCCAAGCAATTGACAGGCCAAACTCCAATGCAATCCAACGTTCCAATAAGCATACTGTTGTGGCTACAGACCAAACAGAGAGAGAGATGGTAGTGGAGAGTTGGGAGACAATGACAGTAATGGCTTGGGTCCTCCCCCATAGCCTGTATTCCATATATATATACATGGGGAGTGCTTTTACAATTATACCCTTACATCTGAGTATCCCCTTCAGGGGCACTTATGTCATTACACATGGCCCATTCTGGGCTTTATAACCTTCTACCAGGCCTGCTGGGTTTAGGTGGGGGCCACCCCTACAACAGGAGCCTCTCATGGTAAAGGGCTTTACAGGGCGAAGCCATGTTGCCGAGTCCTTTGGCCCCCTCCGTCCCTGCGGCCTGTGAACTTTTCCGAACCTGACCGAAGGCTGAGGCCGTAGCCGAACCCGACGCCTTGATTGGTGGTTGAGGTAGACGCGCGAGCGCTCCGTTCCGAGGTGTGGAGAGTTGCCGAGGCGAGGTCAGACCTCTTGGCTCCGGGGTCGGTGTTGGAGACCGAGTCGGAGTCACGGCTGACTAAACAGTGAGAACGGGCCTTGCGCCGCCGATGTCGCTACACCTCGGAACCGTTGTGACCGCGCGGTCTGGTAGTGCGCTTTTAATGACGGCTGGAATCGTGTCGACGCCTGGCCTGTCAGGTGGAAGGCTGTCGCGTCGTGCAGTCTGCCTTCTGTGGGTGGGGCACGCGGCGGTTTATGCCTGGTGCGTCGTGGGATGTGAGCGGTTGCGTGAGCGCGGCCGTTCGCCTCTTCCCTAGGCAAGCAGGACGCGTGTCGGGCGCGGTCTGGCGTTGCGCGCTGCCTGGCCACCTACCAGGCACACCCCTCCAGATGCCGGCGGTTCTTCTTTCCAGTCGTGGGTAGTCGAACCGCTGGGGGTTTTAATCTGGCTACGCTTCTGGTCGTGGAGGAGGCGAGCGGGCTTTATAAGGCGCCATTCGCTGTGGTGGGGGCGCTCTATCCCGCTTGCCGCCTATCTCTGCTTACTTCGTGTTGATAGCCCTTTTGCCCTAATCTCATAACAATGGCCAGTCAGGACGGTGCCCCCCGCCATCCTGGCGGCGGCTCCATATCTAGCCGGGACGAGTTGTCCTTCTCTTCTGAGGATTGCGAGCTGGTGCTGCGGGGGCGCTCGTGTGGTGACGAGCGGTGGGACGCCATGGAATACTTGGGAGGTCGCTGCTCCCGTGTGCTGGGGAAGAGCCGCGTGACCGAGGAGACGCTGCAGCGGCTTGTACGGGAAGGGAAGATCGAGGAGCACGATGGGGCTCGCCTATCCCGCCGCGACGAGACGGAACCGAAGCCCCAGGAAACAGAGGCGATCGTTTTTGTCGCGTTCTTTGACACCGGCCTTCGAATGCCCTCAACGACGTTTGTGGGCGAAGTCCTGCGGACCTACGGGTTGGAGCTAGCGCAGCTGACGCCAAACGCCATAGTCCGCCTAGCCGTCTTCACATGGGCCATGCGGACGGAGGGCCGGCGTCCCAGCGCAAGCCTGTTCGCCACCCTGCACGACGCGTGCTGCCGACCCCGGAAGGTTGAGGGGGTTGTATCCAATTTTGGCAACGTGGATTTCGTGCTACGAGAGTGCTGCACGACGCTGTTCCCTGCGCCGGCCTACTTGGAGATGTGGGAATCCGGCTGGACACGCCGATGGTTTTATTACATCGTGACTAGCAGGAGTGGCCTGCTGTGCCGAGGTGGGCCGATCTCGTTCAATAGCTCGCCAAGAGTGAAGCCGGAAGCTGATGACGCACGGAGGTTATGGAGGCTTGCTGGCGTTGCACGTCGGCTAAGTATGCGCGACTTGGCTGAAGAGTTTACGATGTACGGGGTGGCGCCCCTCTCTGCCCGATGGAAGTACGGGCGACGGGGCGACGACCGAGAGGACGGGGTGCGCCCGTCGTTGTCTTGCCTGCCTCCGCCCTCCGCTCCTCGTAAGTCGCGCGGTGCGTTGGTACGCATCCCTTTGTGTCTGCGTAGCCCGTGGCTGACCGACTTGTTCCCTTTTGTGCAGTGGCTCGGCTGGAAGATGCGGAGTGCGTGGTTGCGACGTTCCTGGGCCCGTACACACTCAAGGAGCACAAGCTGCGTGAGGCTGCGACCAAAACGGCGAAGCAGGGGCGGATAAACCGCACGTGCGAGGTTCTGCGCATTGCTGTGTCCGAGCACGCGATGCCGGCGGAGGCTTCCTCAAGGGCTTTGAGTCATCGTGGTGGCGGTAGCCAAGCGGGAGCCGGCGCCGAGGTTGCCGCATCCAGCCCGCCAGCCGCCTCGGCGGCTGGCATCGGTGGGACGGGACGTGCGGCCAGTGATAGGTCCGGCCGGACCAGCTCGGGAGGGCGTGTCGTCTCGAGCCCATTGGCGGCATCCTCCATCGGCGCTGTTGAGCCCATGAGTACGCCCCTCGTGGTGCCGGAACCTGCCAACCCGGGGGAGGACGCCGCTCCTGGCAATGCTTTGCCACCCCCGGTGGCTGCCGAGGACGCGCCCGGGGTGGTAGGGACCGAAGGCACGACAGGAGCTACGGCTACCGACGTCGCGGAAGAATCGCCCGTGGAACCACAGGCGAAACGCCCTCGAGTCCGGTCCCCTGCGCCTCCAAGGGGTCGGTACGGCGTTGCCGGCCCTGTGCTTGGAGTTGCGGTGCCCGACGCGGCCGGCAAGGCCGAAAGGTCTTCTCGACCGCCTACCGAGGTACTCGCCCCCCAACTGGCGGTTGAACAAGCACCCCCTCCTGCCGCGGTAAGGGGTGCAGAAGGTAGGCGCATTTCGCTTTCCTCGCACAACTTCGCGAAACTCTCCCCGATTTGCTCGCTCATTCCGTCGACATCAGGCGAGACGAAGTCTCCCGGACATGGTGAAGGATCGAGCAACGGGGGTGTGCGCGACGCGCCGGACCCTGAACAGGGTGTCCTGCAGGCGGCTGCCGCCGTCGATGTGGCTGAAGTCTCCGCAGCCCCTGACGTGACGGGGGCGGGGCTTGTCCTTTCCGACTTCCTCCCGCGCCTGGAGACGCTTCACGCTTTTAATGAAGCCGCGGAGCACGCCCGCGGCGGCTTTGACCAACATCTATTGTCGTCGTGCGAGGGAGACCACCTGGCGCTCGCGCTGCGGGCCTCGGAGATAAGGGTAAGTGCGCTCGCGGATGCTAGAGTACTGTCGGGCACCTGCTGACTCTTTTCTGCTATTTCCAGACACTTGTCCTCGGCCACGCGCTAGATGAGGCCCGCATCCGGGAGCGGAGAGCCCTGGAAGTCGATCTTTGTGCTGCGCATGACGCCCACGCCACGAAGGACGAACAACTTCACGCGCTGGAGGGCGCCCTGGCGGCCGCACAACAGGAGACCGAGGGGGTCCGGTGTGTCGCGACGGAGGAACGTACCTCCTTTTTGCAGCAGATCGCCACGCTAGAGGAGGAGAAAGCCCAGCTGGTGGAGTCTCTTGCAGAGAAGGACCAAGCCCTGGACAATGCATCCACGTCGTCATGGAGGGCGATGGAGTGTCTGAACCGGGCCCTCCAGGGCCTGTGCGTCGACGTGCCGGACGCTGCCCACGGGCTGGAGGACTTGGCGGAGACGCTCGGGCTGGTCGAGGAAGGGGCTGGTGTTGCTCTCCGCAGTGCCATGACCTTCGGCGAGCATTGTGGCTTCCTCGGCGCCTGCCTCGCCCTCGCCATGCTTCACACTCATGGGTGTAGACATGTCCATGAGCTGGCGAACCCTCACCTGGACCTTCCTACCCAGCCGGAGGCGATATCGGACGCCATTCGCTTTACCGAACTCGACCTCCGAAACTTCCACCGACGGATCTGGGGCTATGTCGGGGAGGACGCAGCCAGGGTCGCAGTGCGACAAACGCTGCACGGGGGCGGGGACCTCCTCCGCTGGCTCTAAGGAGTTCCCCGGCGTCAAGATGGCAGCGCGGGCCCACCGGCACCGCCACCACGCGAGGGATGAACGGCTGGTTAGGGGAGTGGTGTAATGTGCGCTCCTGTTTATGGCCATGTAACCCCGACATCTTTTGCGGTGAATCGAAGTAGCACCTGTTCTTAATGTTGTATGCTGTTTTTATACTCCGCGGAGTACGCGCAGGAGCAGCGCCTGTGCGTGCACAGGATTCGCATCTTATTTAGAGTCCGTAGACTGGCGCGTGCGGAGGCGGACCTCGACGCTACGACTTGATTTAGAGTTCGGAGACTGGCGCGTGCGTAGGCGGACCTCGACGCTACGACTTGATTTAGAGTCCGCAGACTGGCGCGTGCGGAGGCGGACCTCGATGCTACGACTTGATTTAGAGTCCGCAGACTGGCGCGTGCGGAGGCGGGCCTCGACGCTACGACTTCATTTAGAGTCCGCAGACTGGCGCGTGCGGAGGCGGACCTCGACGCTACGACTTCATTTAAAGTCCGCAGACTGGCGCGTGCGGAGGCGGACCTCGACGCTACGACTTCATTTAAAGTCCGTAGATTGGCGCGTGCGGAGGCGGACCTTGACGCTACGACTTCATTTAGAGTCCGTAGACTGGCGCGTGCGGAGGCGGACCTCGACGCTACGACTTCATTTAGAGTCCGTGACTGGCGCGTGCGGAGGTGGACCTCGACGCTACGACTTCATTTAGAGTCCGTAGACTGGCGCGTGCGGAGGCGGACCTCGACGCTACGACTTCGTTTAAAGTCCGTAGACTGGCGCGTGCGGAGGCGGACCTTGACGCTACGACTTCATTTAGAGTCCGTAGACTGGCGCGTGCGGAGGCGGACCTCGACACTACGACTTCATTTAGAGTCCGTAGACTGGCGTACCTGCGCGCGGGGGTGTTGCTCTGCACATTGCGGCCAGACACTGTTACCTTGGGAAACAGCGAGCTTTATTGAACTCCCGTTTGCGCGGGCGAGCATCGTACAAGGAGGGGCTGATGCCATTATAATTTTCGTCCTGCTTCTAGGCGTAATATCGCCGCAACTTGTCCGCGTTCCATGTGTGGCGGAGAGTTTGTCCCTCGAGTGTGGCGAGGCGGTATGCTCCCTTCTGTAACGCTTCCGCCACGATGTATGGACCTTCCCACTTGGACTCCAGCTTGCCGACGGTCTCCGCATGGAGCGCCGTTCTGAGGACGAGGTCCCCAGGGTTGAACCTTCGCGGATATACGGACCGGTCTCGAGTACGTACTGTCTGGCGTGCGTACTTTTTGACATGTTGGGCCGCGCTCGCCCGCGCCCCATCGAGGAGGTCCAAGGATACGCGACGCTCCTCGTCGGGCGCTTGGACGAGGACCCTCCGCGATCCAGCCTTAATTTCTTCAGGCGTCACTGCCTCATCCCCAAAAAGGAGCTTGAAAGGCGTGAACCCCGTCGGGCGTGTTACGGTTGTGCGAAGGGACCAGAGGTTGCTGTGAAGCTCGCTCGGCCACCTGCCCTTCGGCAGCCCGACTAGGCGTTTTTTGATGGCGATGGAGATGGTGCCGTTCGCCCTTTCGACTGCTCTGTTGGACTGGGGGTGCCCAACCGAGGCGAACCAAAGCGTGATGCCCATGTCGTCGCAGAACTCCTTGAACGGGGTGGCATCAAATTGCAGGCCGTTGTCGACGGTGAGTTCCCTGGGCACGCCGAAGTGACATATGATGTTCTGTCAGAGGAAACGCTGCATGGCAGCCGATGTTATCCTGGCTAGGGCTACCGCCTCCGGCCACCTGGAAAAGTATTCCAGCGCGACTACCACGAACCACAGGTCCCCTAGGGCTCGGGGGAGTGGTCCCACTATGTCGACGCCCCAGCGTGCCAACGACCATACCGGGGGAATAGGGTTGAGGTTCGTCGGGGGCCTGCGGATGATGTGTCCCATCCACTGGCACCCCTGGCACCGACGCACGAGGTCCTGGGCGTCCGTGATGGCAGTCGGCCAGTAAAAACCTTGCCTGAATGCCTTGCCGACCAATGACCTCGGCGCGAGATGAGACCCGCATGCCCCCGCGTGGATCTCCGCAAGGAGCTTCTTCCCTTCTTCGCGGGAGAGGCAGCGTAGGAGCGGTGCGCAGACGCCCTGTTTGTAGAGCGTCCCTTCAAACACCTGGAAGGATCTGGCATGGTGCTGCAGACGCCGGAGCTCGTTGTGGTCCTCTGGCTCGGCGATGCCCTGCAGGAAATTGAAGAAAGGCTCTCGCCAGTCGCCCTGCTGGGCGATGTGGTGAACGAGGGCCGCGTCCCGGTTGTCCTGCGCGATAGCCGCCTGCGGCAACACTTCGTAAAACGCCCCGTCAGGGGGTGGCAGCTGTTGGCTGGTCGCCTTCGCGAGAGCATCGGCCTGCTTATTTTCCACGCGAGGGATGGCCTTGACTGTGACGCCCAAGAAATGCCTTTCCCTCGCTCTTACAGCCGCGAGGCATTTGGCTAACTCAGGGTCCTTGGCTTGGTATGACTTGTCTACATGGCCTGCCACCAAACGTGAGTCCGTGCGGACGAGCACTCGCCGCGCACCAACTGCCTTGAGCTTCATCTGGCCGAAGAGCAGCGCTTCATACTCAGCTGTGTTGTTGGTGGCCGGGAACGCGAGGCGCGTCGAGTATAGCAGGCGCTGCCCCTCGGGCGTAGCAATTACTGCGCCTATGCCCGCGCCCGCGACGCCGTAAGCTCCGTCGCTGGTGAGAGTCCAGACCGGGTCGTCGTGCTTCTGGGCGGGCTGAGCCGGCGGAGTCCATTCTGCGAGGAAGTCGGCGAGGACTTGAGATTTGATTGCAGTCCACGAGGCGTATGTCGGGGAGAACGGGGCGAGCTCGGCAGCCCACTTGCCGATGCACCCCGTGGACTCCTTATTGTGTAACATCTCTGCCAGGGGAAATGAGGAAGGCACTGTGATCGGGTGGGCCAAAAAATAATGTTGAAGTTTCCTGGAGGCCATAACCAATGCGTAGGCTAGCTTTTCCAGCTCCGTATATCTTGTCTTGGCGCCTTGGAGGGCTTCGGAGATGAAGTATACGGGCCGCTGTATGGCGCCTTCCTCTAGGACGAGGACAGCACTGACCGCTGTGACCGACGCGGCCAGATAGAGCAAGAGGGGAGCCTCTGGTGCTGGGGTGACCAGAGTGGGGAGGCTCGCTAGGTGTTTCTTGAGCTCGTTGAAGGCCTCCGCACAGTCGCTATCCCAGCGAAATCCGTCGCACCCGCGAAGTGTCTTGAAGAATGGCAAACCCCGCTCTGCCGCCCTGGATAGGAAGCGGCTCAGGGCTGCCATGCGGCCCGCCAGCCTCTGAACCTCCCTCGTCGTCTTGGGCGGCTCCATGCCCAGGATGGCCTCAACCTTGTCGGGATTCGCCTGGATGCCCCGTCCGGACACGAGGAAGCCCAGCAATTTGCCCGCCTGGACGCCGAAGACGCATTTGTCGGGGTTGAGCTTGATGCCGGCCTTCCTGAGGTTGTCGAAGGTCTCCTGGAGGTCCCGGCCGTGCAAAGCGAGATGCCGGGTTTTGACTACTACGTCGTCGACGTAGGCTTCCACGTTCCTCCCGAGCTGGGCGACGAGGGCAAGTGCAACGAGGCGGGTAAAGGTAGCGCCTGCGTTCTTTAGGCCGAAGGGCATCCTGACGAAGCAGAAGGTCCCAATTGGTGTGATGAAACTGGTCTTGTCTTCGTCGTCTTCGGCCAAGTATACCTGATGATAACCAGAGTAAGCATCCAGGAAACTCATTAGCTCGCACCTGGCGGTAGCATCGACCAATTGGTCGATGCGTGGCAGGGGGTAATTGTCCTTTGGGCACGCCTTGTTGAGTGCCGTGAAGTCGATGCATATACGCCAGGCCCCGCTGGCTTTCTTGACCAATACGGGGTTGGCGAGCCACTCTAGGTGGTGGACCTCGCGGATGACCCCGGCCCGGAGAAGCTTCGCCACCTCCAGCTTGGCCGCCTGCTGCCGATCCATGGACATACGGCGAAGCTTCTGTTTGATCGGCTTGGCGTCAGGGCGGACCGCCAAACAGTGCTCGATTACTGCGCGGTCTACGCCCTTGATGTCCTCCGGCGACCACGCAAAAATGTCGGCGTTGTCCCGGAGCACTTGGAGTAGATCTCGCTCGACCTCCGCAGGGAGCCCCTCGCCAATGGACACAAACTGCCCCTCCGCCTGGAGCGGTACCTTTTTGACTCCACCTTCGGGCCGAGGCTTAGGCGTCCATCCCGGAGCGGAGGGCGTGTCGCCAAGCATGCCCGAGAGGGCGTGCACCGGGCGGTGTAAGTTCCGGCTGCTGACTTCGACGCGTCTGGCGAGGTCCTGGTCGCCGAAGACAGTGATCACGCCCTCCGGGCCTGGGAGCTTCATGCATAAGAAGGCGTGGTGCGGGACCGCCTCGAGGGAATTGATGGCGGGCCATCCCAATATGACGTTGTAGGGGTGCGGGATGTCCACGACGTCGAAGATGACGTGCGCGCTTCGGGTGTTATTCCCCTGGCGGAATGTAACTGGAAGGGACACGTGCCCTATGGCCTCCAGCGGTTGGCCTCCAAAGCCTTGAAGTGGCGCTCCTGATTGCTCTAGGCGGCTTTGGGGGATTCCCATTCGTTCGAGGGCCCCTGCGAACAGAATATTCGTAGAGCTCCCCCCGTCGACGAGGATGCGCCTGACATCATGGCCTGCGATGTGAGCCTGGATGACTAAAGGGTCTTGGTGAGGGAACTCCACACCCCTGGCATCATCCAGGGTAAAGGTGATGTTGCGGGGCGGCACCCACGGCTGTGACTGCTCCAAGGGGGCCCCTGATAAAGAGCCTCCGGTAATGACGCTGATGGTGCGGTGCCGTACGCCTTCTTTGGCGGAGGCCCGCAGAGGGTCACCCCTTGGTTGCCGCTCCTGGACTTCTGCCCGGGGCCTGGGGGGTGAGGCCCGAGCTTCGGCCACCACCCGTCACAGTTCCGTGACCGCGGTGCACGCCTTCGTATAGTGATCGCCGTAACCATGCACCTCGCACCACTTGCCGCAATTCCGAAGCTCTTGCTCCGCCCGGGGCCGCTCGTCATGACCGGGTCCGCCTTCACATCCCCGGCCCTCTTTCCACGATATGGGGGAGGCTCCCGAAGGGCGTTTCCGATGCCGAGGACATGGCGAGCCTTTTGTGATCTGCGCCGGTGACGCCGGGGCTTGCGCGTGCTCCTTGACGAGCCTTCCAGCTCCCCGGGGCCGTCGTTCCGGGAGTGTCCTCCCGGGGTTGTCGACTCCGGCCCTGCTTCGGGGAACCATCGCCTACCTCCTCCTTGCATGGCAAGCGCTTCGCGTGGGCAAGGTCGGGAGCAGGGGCGTTGCGTCTTCGCGCATCTTCCTCGGCCCGCGCATACCCTTCCATTTTGTCGAAGAGCTTGGCGACTGTCTTGATAGGCTTGCGCGCGTTGTATTCGGCCAGGGGGCCTGGGCGGAGGCCCTTTATGGCCGCGTTGATGACGGTTGTCTCGTTAACGCCCTTGACCTGGCATCGCACCTTCGCGAAGCGCTTGAAATAGTCCCGGAGCCTTTTCGAAGGTTTCTGCTTCACGGCGAAGAGTTGGTCTGCGTCGACTTGCTCAGCATAGTTCCCTTGAAAGTTGTTGTGAAGACAGTCGCAGATCTACTCCCATGCGTAGATGGAGTTTGGCTTTATAGTGAAAAACCAGGAAAGCGCCACTCTTTGCAACACGAGGGGGAGTCCCTTCGCCTTTGTGGTGTCGTCGCCACCCGCGGCTTCGATTGCGGTTTCGTAGACACGCACGAACTCGCGGGGGTCCGTATCGCCTTTATATGGCTTGACGACATTGGGGAACTTGAAGTCTTCGGGCCATGCCGCCTGCTGTAATCCTGCCGATAGCGGAGACCCTGAATCGACGCGCCGCAGCGGCACGCGGCCGGACGTGGGAGCGTCGCGGCTGTCTGCCCTTTCCGGCGCGGGCTCTGGGGCGATCACTGGCGCGGCCTGTTGGCTCTGAGCCTCTTGTACGTCGCGGACGGCCCCGCGGAGATCCTCCAGCTCCTGCTGGAACGCTTTGAGGGCCGCCAGCAGGGTGTTTTCGACCGCCGGCCCGGGCGGAGCCGCCGGCGCGCCCGGCGGATGGGTCGGCACGGGTACGACCACCTCGCGAGCTCCCGAGCTGCCGGTCGCTCCGTTGTGGCTATCTCCAACCGCCCGGTCCGCGCTACCGCCGAGGGTTGCGGCGAGAGCGGCGAGGTTGGTCGCTGTCGCGTCGGTGGGGTCGGCCGTCGCAGCGCTAGTGGCGGGGTCGGTCGTCGCGGCGCCGATGACGGGGTTGGTCGCCGCTGCGCGGGCGTCGACGTCCTCGACCACCGTGCCTGCGTCGTCGCCCGCGCCCGCAACAGCCGATGCCGAAGCCCTGGTGCCCATGCGACGCTCCGACCCAGCCGCCTTCTTTCCCTTCGCCGCCGCCGACGAAGCTTTTTTCGGCGCCATCCTTCTTCGGACTTCAGGCTTGCTCCTGTCCTCCCCACGGACGGCGCCAACTGTTGTGGCTACAGACCAAACAGAGAGAGAGAGATGGTAGTGGAGAGTTGGGAGACAATGACAGTAATGGCTTGGGTCCTCCCCCATGGCCTGTATTCCATATATATATACATGGGGAGTGCTTTTACAATTATACCCTTACATCTGAGTATCCCCTTCAGGGGCACTTATGTCATTACACATGGCCCATTCTGGGCTTTATAACCTTCTACCAGGCCTGCTGGGTTTAGGTGGGGGCCACCCCTACAACACATACCGACTTTCGAATCTGATTTCCCACCTTTGTTAAATATAAGGCCATTGAAAGAACAATCCTCCCTAATTGCAGGATAAATACATATAACTCAAGATAGCAATAAAAAGCTAAATAAAAAATTTCTTAGCTATCGGGTCTGTTCTTTAACGGTTTCTAAAAGCTCCTTTTGGCTTTTACTACATTACCTAACTTTCAAACGGACTATTTTCTCAAGACGGAGTTTACAAGTTAATTGTAGTACACGTTAAAAGCCCAACATCTGTATCAACCAAAATCGCAAGCTAGTATCTCTCTCCATAATCTTTGTCCAAACAGGTAAAATTCAAATATTCCAGCCAAAAGCTATAAGCTGCAGCCATATCAAACAGGCCCATCTTCACCCCCCAAAGAACTAGCCACAAATTTTTATTAAATCATGCAATTGTTTGAAAGTTTTTCTCATCTTCTTTCCAATGGATCTGGTATCACCTCTAAATTCCTTCTGTGCGCACCACAATCATCAAAAGAGTCCGTGTTGGGCACGTACTGGAATCGGATTCGGACTGTTGCAATGGTGCAAGTTTAAACGGACGTAACTTTCTGATACAGACTCCGTTTGGGACGTTCTTGGACTTGATGGAAAGCTTATCAAGTCTACTTTCTAAAGGATTCAACTCCATCTTCAAATTCTATCCGAGTCGGCCGCAATCATCAAAAGAGTCCGCGTTGGTTTCTGAGTCCGAGTCAAAAGGGTGCTGCGCCACCTCCACTTGGGCCTTTGGGCCTTGTAACCCCAGGGGCGTGCACCTTGGCCGCCACCCCTGGTCATTCTCTCTATATAAGAGCCACCGTCTC
Organism: Dendrocalamus latiflorus; assembly: GCA_017311315.1. Taxonomy (NCBI): domain Eukaryota; kingdom Viridiplantae; phylum Streptophyta; class Magnoliopsida; order Poales; family Poaceae; genus Dendrocalamus; species Dendrocalamus latiflorus. The sequence goes on along the minus strand of CM029652.1, from coordinate 35,711,998 downwards.
CTCAGTTAGGACATGGATTTCATTGAGTTTTGGTTTAGCCATTATGCAAACTTCTGTTCTTCAGTTGTGTCGGACGACCACCTGTCAAGACAGCCTTCGGAATCCCACCTTTTGAATTCAATGGAAATATTTGCAATTTCAGATTGCTTGTTATCTTGTTCTTGCGTGTTCTTCGGTTGCATGCAGGAATAGACCTTCGTGGTCAGGTCAACCGCGTTCTTGGCACGATTGATAACAACTTGGAGTGTGGTTCAGCGATTGCTAAGGCGCAAGCGATGTCGTACGGTTGTAGTCGGATCGCAAGGGTCATCTCCACTAAAATCGATAGTTATTATCCTATCGAAAGATCGGGACACCATTGCCTCATCAGTTGGTATCAGAGCTCCAGTTGACCGGTAGGAATTTCTTGTACCCGTAATTAGTAGATTGATTTTTATTTCTCATAGTCCAGAAAAATTGCCCCACAAAAAAGAGTTAATTCCCACAGTCCAACTCCGTTGTGCCTTTCAATCTGTTAGTTTTGGTTTACTAAATTGAATTTGTGTCCGTCTTAGCATTGTCTAGTTGCTGGTCATATTTTTGTTCCTATAAAAATCCAAACAAAAAAATTCCCCCACCAAAAACCCTAATTCCAATTTCGGCTGGTTTTTTCCTTTCTCTGTAGCCGCCACCAAAAAAGCCATAACTTTTGTTTCCTTGATCCTTTTTAGTGAGATCACTGCCGTTAGATTTATAACTTCATTATCTATTTTCCTGTAAAATTTCACATCATTCTAGTAAGGCAGTTAAGAGATATCTGCGGTGAAAGTTGACCCAAATTTCTGAATTGAATCTGTAAGAGTCGGCACTTGTGAATTTTGTGCGAATTTTTCAGTCAGTGTTCAGAATATGGCCCCAAAACAAAAGTTGTAGACAAAGCCATCAGGAAATGGAGAAAAAAATAATCATTGAAAAAAATACAACTGACAGAAAGTTACGGCCTAAATACCGACGTGCTGTCCAGTAGACAGAAATCTTCAGTTTTCAAATTTTGGGTCAATCCTTGTGCTCTTCAATTCCAGATTGCATTCGATTGAATTATCTTATATTCACCACTCCTATACATTGCCATACACTTTATTTTAGCATTCTTCCATCCTTGGTTGATCAGCAACATAGGCTAAGTGCTAGATACGAACTATAATTCAATTATGTGCAATTTCTAAAATTAATTGATTGTTTTCCTTTGCTACAAAACACATAGCCTATCCAAGCTCCACTTTTCTACTAACCGAACAGGTCTCGCTGTACCGGCAATCGCTATACGAATCACATAAGTTAGATTTATCACGAAACAACCACCGTTGTACCACCTGTTTGCTTTGGTAAGAACTTGTAAGAATTTGGTAAGAGCTTGAGAAATGCATTACTTGAATTAAGCCTCCATATCCTAGTAATTGATAGGAACATATACTTATGATCTGTTTCCTTGTTTGCTACTAACCATGGCAGGTTCACGGGATGATTACGAGATAGATCCATATCTTCTTTGACCCCTTGACCGAGAGCACAAAGAAATTCGCAAGGAAGATGCACGCTTGAGACAAGCTTCTTCACCATGGGAGGTATATGATCATGATAGTGCGTCCGGTAAAACTAAAATCACTTTGCCATCCTTTGCTAGTGAATTTGATCCTGATGCCTATATTGACTGGGAGATAGCACTAGATAAAGAATTTGAATATTATGATTGGTCTGATAGGCAAAAGATTATAGCTGCTACTAGTGTTTTTATTGATGATGCAATAATTTGATGGAAATACTTAAGTAGACTTGGAAGAGTGCCTCAAACATGGCATGCATTAAAGAAACTTTTGAGAGATCACTTTGTTCCTAAATGTCATGCTGATTATTTGCTAGCTAAATTGCAACGTTTAAAACAACGAAGTAGAACTGTAAGGGAACATTATCATGAATTAAAAACTTGTTTATTGTGTTGTGGCTTAGAAGAACATGATGAAGCTACAGAGAATAGATTCTTGCGTGGGCTTAATAAAGAAATTCAGGACCTTCTCATTCACAAAGAATATAATTCTCTCCCTCATTTGTTTATACTTGCTTGTAATGTTGAACGTCAGATTGAGGAGAAATTGAGATTGCTTGATGATAAGAAACATGAGAACAAACCCGTATTTGTACCTTTTTCTGTGACTAATAACTTGCAGCTAGTTGAGAACTATATCAAAGAGGAGCATGAGCTGATTGAACCATCGACTCCATTAGTTGAGAACGACGATGAGGAGATGGATGCACCTACATCGTCTGAGGGGAGCCAAAATGGTAAAGGTCATGGCGCTATCATCACTCACGGTGAGTATGCTTGTGAAGAACTACAATTATGCACTGTTCATGCTATTTTAGAGCAAAACTTAGTGGAAAACAATTCTGACACGCCTATATTTCAAGTAGAGAATTCACACTGCACCTTGTTGAGAACGAGTTAAGTGCACCTTGTCAAAGAATAATTGAATTGCCTACTGTTTTGAGTGATTCATGTGATGAATTAATCACATACAATGATCATGTGGCTTTGGTTAGATATAAAGAAATTTTGACTAGCATTTCTCCTGCTAATTTATTGTGTTACATCATATTGGATCTACCTATGAAATTGTCACATGCTATGGAGAAAGTTTCTGAATTTGCATGTTCGAAATTCTTGTTTAGTGCCTACACCCCTAGGTATAAGTTTAATTTGATTGGAGATTATGGTGTAGAAAATCAATTTGTATATCGAATATGCATAACTTGCGATCACATGGATGAATTGAACTTGCTGCTTGGGACAACAATTCTTGTATGCTGAATCATGTTCAATGTGAGAGGGAAGTAAAATTTAGTACTCATCCAATGCCTATGTGTTCATCTCTTTTTGCACCATCTAGTATGGACAATTTGAATAAAGATGATGGATTATGGAAGAACTTACAAATCTTTTCACCCTTGCTAGATGAATTTGTTATTGCTCAATTGAGATATGATATATGGAAGAACTTTGCTTGATTCCAAAGTTGTAACTTTGCCCATATGTGCCACCACTGCAAGTTTACAACTTCAGAGATTTGAATTGCATAAATGCTTCACTTACATTTGCAAAACTAGCTGCAATAATTGCAGTGTGAGAAATTTTGATTTGCTCATTAACATATATGATTACTCTTGGGTTAATAATACAATAAGCTTTTATGATCGCTGCTGTTTTATAACATTAATGGTGCAACAACGAAAAACTACTAAAACGGTTGACACATACATATACCATACATATACCTTGGCTTCTTTGTTACCCTATTTTCAGCTTATCAAAAGCCGAGGGCGGCTTTGTTTGCAAGAAGGGGAGGATGATAAGAACATGTACCATATGGATAAAACCATATTTGCTATGTTTGTTGTTCCAATTACAAGAGATTCTATGCATCACTTAAATTATCAGGTGAGCTCATTTTAAGGTGGTTTTACTTTTTTTGATAAAGAATTTATGATATTACATAGTGAGAGTTTGTTGTGTTTGTTATCATGTACCGAGATTTGTGATCAAGATCATGCAATACGTGAGGCTACACATATGTTAAAATCGGGGACGGTTTTCTGTCAAGAAGAGGAGGATGATGTGACCACACCACAAACACATACGACAATAGCGCCCAATATCAAGATTAAACTAAAGGTGAATTCATTTCTTCAGCCTCAACATATTTTAAATGAGAATATGATGCTACCTAATGATGAAAATATATATTTTTACAGCACCACGTCACGTTTACACCAATTCAAGCAAGAGTTCAAGATGGACATATTTTGGAATCCAATTCGGCCTCCAGATCAATTCGGATTCAGCCTAATAGGTCCAACTTCAAATGTGCATAACTTTCACATATGAAGTCCGTTTGAGGTCCACGAGTACTTGTTGGAAAGCTTTTCTCATCCTATTTCCAATGGATCTGGTATCACCTCTAAATTTCTTCTGTGCACACCGCAATCATCAAAAGAGTCCTTGTTGGGCACGTACTGAAATTGGATTCGGACTGCTGCAATGATGCAAGTTTAAACGGACGTAACTTTCTCATACGGACTCCGTTTGGGACGTTCTTGGACTTGATGGAAAGCCTATCAAGTCTAGTTTCTAAAGGATTCAACTCCATCTTCAAATTCTATCCGAGCCCGCCGCAATTGTCAAAAGAGTCCGCATTAGTTTCTGAGTTCGAGTCAAAAGGGTGCTGCGCCACCTCCACTTGGGCCTTTGGGCCTTGTGACCCTAGGGGTGTGCACCTTGGCCGCCACCCCTGGTCGTTCTCTCTATATAAGAGCTGTCGTCTCCTCAGTTAGGACTTGGATTTCATTGAGTTTAGGTTTAGCCATTATGCAAACTTCTGTTCTTCAGTTGTGTCGGACGACCACACGTCAAGACAGCCTTCGGAATCCCATCTTTTGAATTCAATAGAAATATTTGCAATTTCAGATTGCTTGTTATCTTGTTCTTGTGTGTTCTTCGGTTGCATGCAGGAATAGACCTTCGTGGTCAGGTCAACCGCGTTCTTGGCACGGTTGATAACAACTTGGAGTGTGGTTCAGCGATTGCTAAGGCGCAAGCGACGTCGTACGGTTGTAGTCGGATCGCAAGGGTCATCTCCACCAAAATCGATAGTTATCATCATATCGAAAAATCGGGACACCATCGCCTCATCACATTCCAACCCAGTTTTGCATTGATGTGGTTGCCATGTGGATATGAGATGCCATGTTTCGCTCAGATAAATGCCACTTGGATGCCATGTAGGCAATATAGCCTAATCCACTTCATTGGGTCTTTTATTTTCAGTTTTTAAAAGCTGTTTTTTGTCTTTTCTACAGTAGTTAGCTTTCAAATGAAGTGTCTTTTTAAAACGGGATATATAAGTTGATTGTAGAACACACTATAGTGACTTTATTTATATCATCTAAAATTACAGTGAGTTTCTATTATTTCATGCTCTCTTATAAATAGGTAAAAATTACAAGTCATAGATCATAAGTCAAAGAAAAAAATCGGACCCTCACCTTTCTCATCCCTTCTCTACCTCTCTCTCTACTCTCTCTCCCCTCCCTGTGGGCCTGCCGGCCGCTGGCCACAACCCCCGCCAAGCAAGTGGAGAGCGGCAGCCAACGAGGCATGGCCCCGGATGGTGGCCTTGGCCTTGACAGTGCTTCCATGGAGGCTGTTGTTGTTGTTTTTCTCTCTCTAGTTCTCTATCACCAGATCCTTGCTTTCCATTATTTCATAGAACCGATTGGAATCCCCTCTCTCTCCCCTTATGTGTGTGTTTTGCTCGTACTTGCGGCAACCTTATGAGCTTTCAGTTCATGGCTTCTTCCTTTGATTGGTGTATTTCTCCCAGCCCCGAAGGATTGTTTGGGGAAAAGGTGGGATTAATATCTAATTCCACCTTGGTTCCATCGAATTGGAGAATGAATTGAGAATTCAATGCAGCTGCAAGTGATTTTTTAAGCAAAATAAGGTCTTTTTTGGTTGCAGATTTATCAAGAACAATTTGAGATGAGCAACCGTCGGCACCATGCCGCTAGCCATTGTGTCCGTGTCACGGTCAGCTGTTACTGCTGCTCCTGCTCTGTCCCATCTGATGCTCACTTTCTACTTCGCACCCCGCGTTTGCTTTTGAGAGAAGTGGCTTTTTGATTGCAGGCGATCTTATCGACAAGAGGAGCTGGCGACGGCGTGGTGGTTTATGGAGAGGACGTCGCTAGTGATATGGCTCACCAGTGTGGCTCGGGGGAGAGAGGAGGAAGAGGAGGAGAGGGAGAGAAAGAGGTTTATGAGTGGCCCCTTTTATTTTTTTATTCGGAGAGGGAGAGAAAGAGGTTTACTAGTGGCCCTTTTTATTTTTTTATTCGATGCAAGTATCTCTAATCTACTAAGCATAACACTACGGTATGAATAAAGCTTCCCTATCCCCTTCTCCCTATTCCCCTCCCTATTCCCTCAATCTAAACCACTCATATCTCATCCAATGGCTAGGATTTTTTTTATATTTTCATCATTTGCCATCCATCAAAAATAATAAAAAATACAGAAAAAATAAAAAAATTTATTATAATTTTTTACAGAAAAAATAAAATTATAATTTCTGTAAAAAAAATTGTAATAAAAAATAAATTTTATTTTTTTCTGTATTTTTTTATTATTTTTGATGGATGGGCAAATAGTGAAAATATAAAAAAATCCTAGCCATTGGATGAGATATGAGTGGTTTAGATTGAGGGAATAGGGAGGGGAATAGGGAGAAGGGGATAGGGAAGCTTTATTCCTACGGTATACAATTAGAATGCTATAAGCTAAAACCTTGTCACATCAAATAAAACTAGAATGGTTTCAGACGAAGAGGTATTTTGCACTGGTTTTAATAGTTAGGAGTCATAAAATAAATGGTTTTTAGTTTAAGATTAAAATTCAAATTCAAGCTATAGTTAAGGTTGTAAAAGAAGGTTGCAGCTTCCCTACTCCTTTCTCCCCATTTCCATCGATGTGCCCATAGTATGGACGGTTTGGATTTACTAGGGTAAGGCCTACACCTTCTTCTTCCTCACTAATCATTAATTCTCTATTTCCTTTCAATTCATAGTGAAGGACAAAAAATGAATGCAGATTTCAAAGAAAAATTGATAAAAAAATGAATGGTGAAGGAGATCCCTCCAATCCTTCATTCAACTCTTGGGTGATATTTTAATTTGGGATTTATGGATTGAATGCAATCATAGTGCTTAGGTTTGGATATATATTTCTTCCTTTTCTTTTCTAAAGGCAATAGGTTCCTTCTTTGTCGGTGCACTTGGACTTAGTGAGAATTCAGTTCTTATTTCTTCTATTGACATATTGATCGGATAAAGTATGTCTCAACCTTGCATCAGAATTCAAAATATGCTCCAGGTTATTCATGATGTATGAAAACCTTATTTGATTTTACCCAAGGATTTAATTAGTGCTTATGGTTATGAATTAGATACACCAATAATTCTTAGCTAATGTCGTGAGTCCACAGAGGTCACGACATGGTTGTGGGACTACTCTGCCTTTGACACTCAGCAATGCGGGGTGATACGATCATACGGGGGCGTCCGATCTTCGCAACATAGGATTATTGATAACTTGGGGATAACTAGTGTGACTTTGTTGAAGAACTCACGAAACCTGATGAACCGAATGATGCCAACAATGGTATGGGTAACCGAAAATTGCGACTCTTGAATTCACCTGACAACGCGCTTTGATCCTTGTTCATCCGCCACACAAAGAAGTAGATGTGCTCCTACAATTCACAAGAAAATCACAAGAATAATGGAACGACAAAACAGATAAAACTCCCAATTCTAGCGGGAGCAATGTTTGCTCAAACCCTAGAATCAAGAATATGATTAATCTAAAAAATATGACATCCAAATTGGTACATGGGGTGCACTCTTTGGCTATGTAGCACTCCTAAGACATCTAACAAGATTTAGACTCAAATGTGAACACAAAATAAAAAGATAAAATTTTAGTTGCCACTTTGTTTCAAATATAGTGGCCTTATCCGTTGTGTTGGCCTTGGAATAAGCTTTCCAACAAGTACAAGAGCACTCAAATCAAACTCCATTTGTGAAAGTTATGAGCTTTTTATTGCAGGCCTACTAGTGTTCGAACTGAGTCCGAATTGATTTTAGACCAATTCCGAATTTGAAGTTGGATGGGTCTTAGCTGGATCCGAATTGGGCATGGAAATTCTATCCAAAACATGGGCTTTGAATTCTTAGGCCTCTCTTCTTTTTCTTTCTGTTTTCTTTCTCCTTTTCTTCCTCCTTTTCCATGCATGCGCACGCTTGGTGCGTTCGCTCTCACTCCCTTGTGAACGCATGAACCAGCGATGCGTGGTCCTCTTCACCGCATGAGTACCTCACATTGTGTTCCCTTCATGCATGTATTTGTGGCACCCTTGCCCCCTCACCTCCCGCTGGACGTTGCCGTTGATGCTACAATCACAACCATCACTTTTAAGCAACAACATATCCTAATTCAAATTAGAGCTAGTTAAGAACAAGTTCGCCTTATCAAGAGTAGAATCGAGTGTAGAATTGAGCGTAGTTGTAAAGAATATGCTAATGCTTAGGATATCTGCATCATCCTCCCCTTCTTCAAGAAAAATCGTCCTTGGCTATTGGTAACCTGAAAGTGTACTAAATAAAGAGAACAACGTATATGCATGATATATGTATTTATCATCATTTTTATGCTCATTTTGTTTAGCACATCATGATTACTTGAAAGTGTATGAAACAAAGAGAACAATGTATATGCATGCTATATGTATGAATTAATTATTATATCATTATCATTGTTTTGCACAAAGAATTGAGTACGATAGCAGCCATACAATATATTTGGTGTATAAATTACATCACTCCTTTCATGCGCATCATTCTCTCTCCCATGAGAAAAGTCACCCTCGACTTTTCTAAGCATACAAGCAAGTTAGTAATGGGCAACGGCTTATCAAATTGTTCTAATATAGGTGAGAAAATTTTTAGTATCTTCCATACTTCAATTGCACTACTCTGATTACTTATACATAATTATACAATAAATAATGAACAAGTAGGCTTTATAAATCTTTTTAAACAATAAGAACCATCATTTAAATTCATCTCAAAGTGATCAAAACATTGCACATAAGATTGTTTAGCCAAAACATGCCATTTCAATTTAGCAAGTTTATCACATGTAATACATATTCGATAAACATAGAACTTGTTATCTACACCATAATCTCCAATCAAATTAAACTTATATGTGTAGGCATAAGTATTAACTAGTGATTTTAAACATAAAATTTTAGCAAGATTATCAATCACACTAGATAGCTCTCTATGATCATCGAAAATGATATAATATAAAGAATCATCAGGAGATATTTTAATAATAACTTCCTTATTAGTAATCAATTCCACATTATATAAATTGAGCATAGAAAATTCAGAACATGGAATTTCTAATCGAACACATGAGTTCTCATAATTACTCACCTTTTCACAATTAAATTTAGCACTATGGTTGTTATCTTTATCAACCTCCTTAGTTGATGTAGGTGTTGTAGGCATCAAATCTTCATGATGCAACCACGGGGCAGCAAACACTCCATCCTCAACCATGGTTCTCTCCTTATCTTTAGCTTTCAACGATGCCAGTTGTTGAACATTGAACACCTGTTCTTCAATGTCAACCTACACGATAGGATGAACAACACTAGAAGTAGAGAGTAAATCATTAATTTTAGCAATAACCTCGCTTTTACTATCATCTACTTCACTCATTTCTTTTGGTGTATCTCTCACACTCTTAATTTGGATGCTCTCAATCTCACATTTGGTAGAATCATACAACTCACCCTTTTTAACACTATCCTCAATTTGGGTATGTGGCTTTCATCTTCATATGGGTCTTGATGCATCTCATCATCTTCAATGGACCATGGGCCGACAATATCAGAATTACCATCGACCACAATCTCTTCATATGCTATGGGTATTGATGGGGTAGCACCACATGATACTTTGACCGAAGGGAAAGTCCAATACTCGGTCATCTTCTCATGTAACACACTGATGTAGGCATACGAATTAAAGTGTGGACTCATGTTGTGTCGGGACCCCGGATTTTAGAACCCGGACCCTCTGTGTATTACAACACTAGTCCCAGATCAAAGCTAGTGCACACAGTCAAACAAAAATAATTACATAACCAACAACGCTTTATTACAATAATAGAGAGTAACAACCGACAGGTCTCATTATTACAAATGAGGTTTCAAGACCTCACACACACAAAACATAGCGGAAGCAAAAGATAAATCCGGCGAAGACCCATCAATACGCCACAGGCAATTGACTGGGGAAGCGCAACCTAGTACTCCGGGAATTCTTCGTCGAATCCACACGCGAAGTAGTCATAGTCTCCCTCTTGAGCTTCATATTCCTCTGAGTTTGATTTTAGTGCAACATGTGAGTACATAAAGTACTCCGCAAGTCTTGGGAAAGAATGCAGTAGATGCAAGGTTTAACAAACAAAGGTTATATGGTTCTTTTGGATAAAGCAATATTTTATTTTAAATACCATTAAATATTTTCGAAGGCATTAGTTTATCAAAGTAATTGTTTTAACTGAAACTAATAAACAATTTGTAGTGAAGGTTCCATCCACCAACACTACATAACCAGCTCTAACCGATAAAGATTAAAACGACGGGTTTCAACCACCCACTCTGGCTCCAACCGCCAGGACAACCTTCCGAGAGTTCCCTCCACTCTCGGAATACAAAAACTTTTAATTAAAAAATAAAACCAAAGATCTACCATGTGAATGTATTCCTTGCCCGCCCTTGACCGTGGGCATGGCTATTTGAATAGTTTGACACTATGCAGAGGTTGTACAACTTTACCCCCAAAAGATAAATTATCTGAATAGTCACCACGTTTCCTTTGGCATGAGACACAGATAAAATATCACAAAGCCTTTACCTCACTCTAGTCTAGCTAGACACCACCCGCTGAGGTTTCACCGCTGGAGGGTTAAATCCACCCAATCAGAAGCCCCCTCTTGCACCATATGAGTACAGTAAATCCCTGTCCCTCACTGTGAATAACCAGTAAATCCCTGGCACCCACTTTCCACTGGTGGCACCTAAATTAGACTATCGTAAGTTAATCAGCTAGGTCGTACCCATATAGACTTGGGGTTGTACGGTAGTGCTCAGTCTGGACAATCACAAGCGTCGGTCCTTAATTGACTAGGGCGGAACATACACTTTACAAGATCTCGTGCATACCGCACCAATCCAAACCAACCATCCGCCCCGGTCTAAAATAATTTTTACATTTTAATTTATTTTAAAAGAATAGTGGCAACACCAATCGCCACTAAATTCCGAATACAAAGATTATTGTAATGAAACATAATTTCCCATTTCAAGATTACAAAGGTTAAATAGCATGACTAAGCATTTTACTACCGTTCTAATTTTTGTCAAAGATTTAATAATAATCTCATTATTGAGACAAAGGAAATCCTAAGGTTACAAGGGTACATGACATTCAACTTCAATTGAGGGCATAACAAGGTTGGATTAACTATTACCTTAAGACAGATATTATTGTTTTATGTAAATAGCAATGCAATTAAATTTAAAATAATAAAAAGCATTTCTCAAACATAGGTCCAATATGATCAAAGGAGACTTGCCTTCTTGTGCGCTATTTGTTCCTTCTTGCTGCGGCTCGATAAACTCTTCGGCGACGTCGGGTTCTACGCGCGAAATGACAACACAAACAAATAAATAAATACAAATAAAATCACAAAAATATAAAATATGTACTGCAAGAAATTCTATGATTTTATACGAATTTAGAAATTTGAATCACTGGATTCGGAGTTTGGACGACGGAGAACGAGCGATTGGAAGTTTGAATGAATTGGAAATTCCAGAAAATGCAAAACCGAGGGAATATTCTCTGGAATCTTATTTTGGCTGATTTTTGGATATATTTGAGTGTATGACGTGTGGGGCCCGGCTTTCATTGAGTACATATTTTTATTTTAATAATATATGACAGTGGGTACCGCTTGTCATTGACTAAAGGTGGAAAAATTGGCCTAGGTCTAACCGAAAAGATGCTTTGCCCAGGATTTGAACCCAACAACCTCCCACATGCATGCACTAGCTTGCCTCCACTAACCAAGTGAGCATTTGTTCTTTCATGACAAAGAAGCATCACCAAGAAAATAAAACAAAGGACGAAAATAATTAGAGAAGAAATCACAGGGAAGGGCACACGGGCGGCGCGCGGCCGGCAAGCTCGCCGGCGGCTGACGGCCGGAGGCGGCGAGGGGCGGCGGGGAGAGGGAAGGCGGCGGTGAACTTGGTGCTTACTGGCGGCGGAGCTCAGGTGGCCGGAGGCGAGAAAAAGTGGTGGCGCACGGGTAGAGAGAGGGAGCTTTGGCGGCGGCTCCGAAGGTCGGGGGTGGCGGCGGCGGGGAGGGGAGACCGAAAGGGAAGAAAAGCCGGCGCTCGGGAAATTTATAGGTGGAGAGAGAAGAGGAAGTGGCCGGTGGTTTTGAGAGTGAATTAAAAGGAAAAGCGGCCGGTGGATTAGTGGGGGTGATTAGGGCATTCGATTGCATGCTTTAAACGGGAGTTAAGAGGAAGAAACGAACGGCAATTAAAGCTTCAAATTCGGCTCTAATGGAGGAGAGAGAGAGAGAGTGAGAGGAGGAAGAAGAAGAAGAGGTAGAAGAAACATATGACATGTGGGGTCCATGCGTCGGTGAGAGAGAGGGAAAGTGAAGGGGTATGGGCCGTCGGATAGGCGACACGTGGCAAGTGAGGGAATCTGGGTCTTTGGATTGAATGAAGGGGTAAGTGACTTTGTATGGCTTGGATTAAATCAAGTGAAGGGGTAGATTTAATCTGAGAGCGACATGTGGCAAGCTGAGATTAAATTGATTTTTATTTTCGGATTGCTTTTAAGAAAATACTAGAAACACTATAAATACTTAGAAAATAATAATTAATGTCTAAAAATTCCATAAAAATCATAGAATATTCCTGGAGCTTTTTTAGACTTAGGAAAAATATTTTTAATTTCAGATTTGCATTTAATAATTTTATAAAATACTTTTTAACTTTAAAAATTGATTTTTAATTCTAGAAAATTCTCAAAAATTATTTAAAAATTTAGGGAAGGTTAGGAAAAATAAAATATACTCTTTTTGGCTTTAATAAAATATTTAAAATACATTTTCTTGCTTTAGACTTTGAAATAAAATCCAGATAAATCCAAATAAAGTTCAAATAGTTTAAAATAATTAATTTAAAATTAAATTTTTCTGAAAGCAAATTTTTGGGATGTTACATGTTGAGCCATGGTGTACGTCTTTCCATAATTCTCATTTCCTCCTCTGTAGCATAATTAATAAGATTCTGTATTCTGCCATCATATTTTAAACGAGCACTAATAACAATTTTGGAATTCAAACCTCTTTTAAAATAAGCTCTCATTGCACATGCCTCTATGATGCTGGCACGATATATAGCATAATACAACTCATCATAATAAGATTAGACAGATCAACGTCCTTGACGAATACTCTTCATATGATGAAGTAACTCCAGTTCATACTGATATGGCACAAACTCTTTCCTCATGATCTCCTTCAATTCTTACCAAGTAGTGACATAATACTTCTCAGGATATCGCCTCCACCAAGTGCATGTATATTTTTCAAACTCCATGGTGGTTTGTGTCACTTTCTTGGCTTTGGACAACTTCTGGCACTACAACAGAAAAAGCCATCACAGACGATTCAAAAACATCATCACAGACGGTTCCGTGAGCTGTTTAAATTTATGAGTTAGTAATGATACGAGGTCATCATAGACTACTTTCGAACCGTTTGTGATGCAGACTTTCACATACGGTTTCTACTAAAAATCGTCTGTGATAGTTGACTATCACAGACGGTTGGTATTAGAAACTGTTTGCGATAGCTGATATATCACAGACGGTTTTAACTACAAACCGTCTGTGATATGTCACTATTACAGACGGTTTTTAGTACAAACTGTCTGTAATAAATCATATATCACAGACGGTTTCTACTAAAAACTGTCTATGATAGTTGACTATCATAGATGATAATGTGTTAATAACTACCTGTGATATTCTTTTCTATTCATCAATCTATTTATGTTAGTTAGCTAGCGTCAAGAAATGCTAGTCATGCCCTCTGAAACAAGTAGATCAACACAGTATATATACATCCAATTCGCATTCATTCATTTTAGAAATAAGAACATCCATTTCACAAATCAATTAACTGAAATGAAATAAATTATCCATGCATGAACAAATACACACATGAACAATTAAGCTCAATCTTAACCCAATGATTCATTTTACATTGTGAAACTCCCCATTTTCTTTTATGACTTTAGACAACAAATACGCACACTGTCCTCGAATCTGTTTGAGGTTGGCCTGTTCCAACGGAGTTGTAGTGATAGACACAACCTGTCGGTAGGAAAATCAATGTCGTGCATATATATGTAAATTGATAAGTATGAAATAATTATCGCAAGATTGACAAGCTTGAGGATCAATATTATTCTTCATGAAATCGAGGAGTAGTCGCATGTTGTGGCAAACATAGAATCCATAGGTGTTGCCCGGCTGCTGCTGGTGGCACTGCAAAAATAGAATTTGTTAGTTCGAGAGGCATTACTACGAAGTGTTATATAGGATTAATGCGTACTAGTGAACACCCGAGCGCCAATGTTCCTCTGGCTTGTTGGCCTATTCCATGTACCATGCATGTAATATCTAGCAAGCCAGTCCTAGGGTTATGAGGCGCTCTTTCGGGACAACCAATGGCTCACCTAGCACAAATTTCCTAGCCAAGGGCATGTAGGAGATCTCATCATCGGTCTTCTTTGGTTTGCCCTTGCCACTACAGCTGTAGGTTGACTTCATAGTAGTCGACTTGGTATGAGATGTAGATGCATCGCACCCTTGCTGCGTCTGTGCAGATAACTTCGGTGAAGATAGCCCCTTGGACTTGGCACCGGTGCAAGCATCTTTGGTATGGATCGCTCCTGTGGAATTGGCACCGGTGCAGATAGCTCCTGTGGAATTGGCACAGGTGTAGATAGCTTGAGTGGACATAGCACTGGTGCAGGAACCTCCAGATAGATGCCCCTCTTGGGCCACTAGATGAATATTTCAATGGCTTGCCCTAGAGTCATGACCTCGTTGTTTGGGGGCATCTGCAATGGGACGACCTTGAAATTGTCATAAACACCATCCACATTCACTTTTGTGAAACTTGGCGCTAGAGTTACACCATGCACCAAGGCCCCAAGCCTGGATGTATACGTCTAGCCCCAAGCAGTGCACAGGGCAACAGAGGCATATCTCACTTGGAGCTTGCACTTATAGCACATACATAACGAAATAAAATTAGCTACTTCAACAAGCCTATCAGTGGATCGAGCATTTCAGAGATAATAATTATTATCAGGATGTCATCGACAGGAAATCAATGGTTGCTTTTCGAGGTAGGGTTAGACGCGCAGCTACTCTGACGGGGCTGCCTAGCACAGGAGTGGTAGGGGCTTCCTACTAATTTGAAGGGATGTCATACCTTCCATCTGATCTCTGACATACCCTTGCAACTCAACTCTAAGGGATGTTGTAATGTTCTCTAGTAGCCGTGCCTTGTGCTTGGCTTTAACTCTCTTCCTACTCCGGTAAGCTTCGGAGTCATCTGCGAAACCATGTTTCCAAGAAACATAAAGACCAGGCCTCTCGTGCAACCTGAGTGCTCCTTATTTCCCAAGGCCACGGAGAGTATATCTCTCTCTCCCTAGGAGCCTAGAATGAGCCTTCAGTAGATTCTACACTCAACGCTTCCTGTTAGAGCCCGACAAGTCATTTCACTTCCTATGGTGTTATAGAGTAATTACAAACTAGATAGTTTGATATCTTACCAGGTGGTGGGACACTTCCACGTCTGAGAGTTTCGAAAGGAGATAGCCCCCAATGACACGTAGATGATCTCGCTTTTATCCAATTTTGGGCGTGCTCATCAGGGATCCCGAGAAATAGCGGGGAGGTGTCCCGCAAGATTGCTTGCTTGTCCTCCTTTCTCCATTTTGGGATTTTACCCATATACCCAGCGGTGCCGAGTCTGTGGGGGTGCATGTTTTTTTTGCCTGAAGGGCCCTATGGGCCGTACTTTTACTCCTAAAATTATCTGCCATCTTCATCACCACAAACTCTTGCCATTGCGGTTCAAGGAATGGATATTGTGGAAGGGCGTCAGATCCTTCTCCACGTATTGCTTGACAAGTAAGCTCTTGAAGTTTTTTCACGCTTTGCACACCACTAGCAACGCATGTCATTGCACGGAGGCCTTGTATTCTTCTGGGATCTCGAATGATTGAAAAACTTACATCACCAACTCACTTTTTCAAACTTTGGTCATGTTCTTCCATGAATCGAATGTGATCTCAATCCGTTCTCATGCAACTATTTTGAATATTCTCTGGAATATGAACACTGCTCTTCCTGAACCAATTATACATGCATCGCCGGCGATTGTCATAAGGCTGCCAGCATTCTTACGAATCGACTGGAAATACTTTGTCTCTCTTAAGATAGTATTCGTTATGCCGCTGTTAGCTAAGCACACTTTCTCTATAGGGCGCCACAAGTGTTCTAATATAAGGTATTTTATTAACATGTATTAGAAGACGATCAACACAAAGATAAAATACTTCAATATCAAAACATATCATGCCATTGCAAACTGAATTAAATAAATGAATTATTCAAATATCATCCAACCATCACGAGAAAACAAAGATGCTAAAGTACCATCCATGCAAGTTCTAACTTGTCCTTTTCACACAAAAATAAATGAAAATTAAAGTCTAAATGCATTCTGTGCATCAGACTGAATCTACTAGAAAATCAGAGACTTTATCTGCTATTTTCTCGGGAGTGATTTGCTCTTCGAGAGAGATCATGGCGGTGGCTGCCCCTAGGTCGAAAGGGGGTGCTGCTGTCGGGATAGTCTCGACCTCCATCAGCGCGGGCAACTGCTCAGAACTTTCCCCCTCAACAGATACAAAGTAGGCTTCGGGCTGCCCTTTGCCATCCTTTTTCTTCTGGATTTGGAAGACATCAATGACATGCTGCAGCTCTTTACAGATCCACGACCAATGCCCACACTTGCCACACTTGAAGCAGCCTTGGTTCGGCTAGACATAGGTCTTGCCACTCTGCTTTGCTTGCTTGCCTTATTCTCACTCGGAGTGTCTGACTTGCCTTTCTGGGTTGTGGCCTTACCCTTCCTTCCCCTGCTTTTCATCAAGGGCTTTTGCACCTTGTAGCTTTCGGCGTTGGCTTCATAGCCAACGGAGCTCCCAGGTGGCTAAATGGCGTAATTCTTACGGAGAAGTTCATTCTGAGCCTCCGCAACCTGCATCATATCAATCAATTCGCCATACTCCTTGTAGCCGTCTTGACGATAGTTACGTGCGGATTGTACTGCATTGGGGTGGAAGGTGAATAGGGTCTTCTCAATCTTCTACTCATCTGTGATCTGCTTGCCACAGAGTTGAAGATTGGTACAAATCCTTTGCAAGGCAGAATTGTACTCCCTGACCGTCTTGAAGTCAGCAAACCTTAGTCTCTTGCTCTGCTTGAGGAAGAATGGTGTACTTTAGCCTCTCAAACCGATTCTTGAGTGCGGTGTAGAGTGCTAGCGCACTCTTCTCCGCCATGTACTCATTCTTGAGAGTGAGGCAGAGCTGGTGTCTGAGAAAATGAAGTGCCTGATAATTTTCCTCAGGGTGGGTTGGGCGTCATGCGGTGCGCCAATCTCAATAGCTGTGCGGAGTTTCTTAGCTCCAAGTACTATCCCGACATCGAAAGCCCAAGTCAGATAGTTTTGGCCATACTGGGCCAACTCCTCGAACTCCTAGTTCGTGATGCCAGTTGTCTACATGTTTATGAAAGGAAAAATAAGTTTACTGCTGGTAAACATGCATAGAATAATTTACTGTAGGTAAATAAATGGTACAACAGATTCTCGTAATATTCCAGAATTTTCTATGAATTTTCTATAAATTTTGCTGCTAATTTTGGTGATTAAAGGCAATTTAAACAATTACGATTAACAAAATAGTAAATAAATATAGAAAATAATAATGGCAGAAATAAACATGGTTCAAGTACTAAAAATAATTTAAAATTCGGATTCCCGAGGCCCTTTTATGCTAGAATATGAATTTTCAGTGAATTCTGCAGTTTCCAAGGGTCTATACGCAAATTTTCAGTTTAGAGAAAAATTTCAAGTAATTTTCCAATTTTTTGAGGGGTTTTCTAAAAAATTTGGGACCCGTTCGTAAAATCTGAGGACCTATTCATAATTTTTAGAATTACGAGGGCCTTTCTGCAAAATTTGGGACCCATATGCAAAATCTAAGGGCTCATTGGCATTTTTCAGAAATTGGGGGCCTATTCTGCAAAAATGCCGGTGCCTTCCCAGGGCGAGCCGTGCCTTCGGCCCGCTTGCCCTTCAGTCAGCCGGCCCATTCGGCCCGCGTGGCCCGCTCGCCGGTATAACACACGGGGAGTAGGGTTTCCCTACCCCCGTTCACACATGGCGGTGTCGGGGACGCTGGCTTGGGCATGCGCAGTCGGGCACAGGCGGCTGCAGGCCGGGGCGACCGAGGCCAGGCGGCGCGCGGTCGGCTATAGGCCAAGGTGAGCGAGGCGAGGTGGCGCATGGTCTGGCGCGGGCGACTGCAGGTCGGGGCGACCGAGGCGAGGTGGCGCGCGGTCGGGTGCGGGCGGCTGAAGGCGGTGGCCGGTGCTTCGGGTCCGGTGCACGAGTTCGGCCGGCGGCGCAGGCGCTTCGTGCGTGAGCTCGGACGGGCCTTGGGTGCGTCGGCCGGTCGAGCGAGCGGTGGTGCTGCGGGAGCGAGCTCGGCGGCAGAGCCAGATGCCGAGGTAGCGCGCGCGTGCAGGGAGGCCGAGGCGGCGGTGCTTCGGGCGCGTGTGACGAGGAGGCGAAGCGGCGAGGCTGCTGCGGGTCAGCTTCGAGCGCATCCTCCTCGGGCGGCCGGCGGCAGGCTGTCGCCGTTATCGCGTGCGACGGCTGTACGGGGCCGCTCGTGTGCATTTTTTTTCTTTTTTTTTCAATCTACAGTGCAATCAACATCTACTCTGTGATGTAATCTACCGATCTACATTGTGCTGCTGACTTCAAGTCTATTCGCGGTAGATTAGAGCGGATTTGCACCGTAGAAAATTAATCTAGAAAGCGAAAACTGCAAATTTAGAGCGATCTAGATAAATCAATCTATTAGAGCTTCGATGATTATGTTCGATTCACCGGAGCGAATTCATGCTGATAACGTGTTGAGGAACCGTCGCTGACGACCAGTCCGATCGATTCCTCTGCTTAATGCCAAACGAGATCAATCATAGAAGACAGGAAATAATAGATTGAAAACACAGAGAGGTAGAGAGAACTCCTGATCTTTCTTTATTGCTTTTCTGATTGCATATACATAATTTATCGGTACAATTCCTTATTTATAGTCTACTGATGAGGTACTCACCATAAACCAAAACTTCCGACCTAGTCCCAGATTTTTTAACACTTCTCACTGTCCCCCACCCATGAAAGCGGGATTCCCTGCCGGTGTGACGCCATACTAGCATGGTCCTCACCTACTCCACTCCCTTCCTCCGTCGTCAAGGTCAAGGGCCAAGTCAAAAAGCGTACCTGAACCTCAAAAACCTTCGTCCCTAAGTCTCCTCCGCTCACCAAACCCCGCACACATGCCTACATGAGCGCGTGCGCTGCGGAAGCAGCCCAAGCGTCGCCACTCGCCACCTCGTTTCCTTCGCCCCCTCCCCTCCCATTCCGCGCCACCCCAATCCCTCCCCAGCGCCACCCCAATCCCTCCCCAAAACCTCACCGCCATGGATGACTCCGCCGCCGCCTCCTCCTCCTCCGCCGCCGCGCCGGAGGAACCGCCAGAATTAGGTGTTCCATGTGAAGAAGAACCCGACATTGGTATGCTTATTAGTTATTATTATTGAGTTCAACTAAAATGAACTGATTCGTTTTGTTCCAGATATTGTTATTTATATTTTTTTAATTCTGATTGATGATGTTGGTTGTAGTTTATTGTGCAAGTTGTGATAGTTGATTATGTAGGTGAGACTAGTTTATTGCATAAGTTATGATAGTGCAGTAACTTATGGTAATATAGTAATTTGTAGAGTTAGGGTCTAAAGACTTTTTCTTGATAGCCAACCATGATAAAATACAATCTCGGAGTAGATTTGGTAATGTTGAGTTGAAGTAGTATCGAAAATTCCTCACTGTGCGCTAGCCTTTTGCGTGCTTCGGGTTCTTAAAAATTGCTAAACTCAACCTACAGGCAAATGATTTACCCCAGATAATAATAGAAACCCTTGTTCCCCTAGGTGGCCGCCTAGCCTGCCTAGACGCCTAGGCGCTAGGCGGCGCCCTCCCGCCTTGCCAGCCTTGCCGATTTGGCCCGCCTAAGCACTAGGCGCTGGTCTGTCGCCCGACTAGCTCCTAGGATAACACTTACTAGAAACTTCATGCCACTTGGTAGGTTAGGCACAAAATTACAATTGGCTCTTCTGGTAAACTGTATCGGAATGTATTTAATATATCATATGATTTATACTTGATATATAGAGTAGACTCATGGCAAATTACGTAGTGGAATGGATAAATACTAATAAACTAGCTATGTCAAAATCAACCCAGGTATATTCTATCAATTTACCTATTTCATTTTCCGAGTTTTATATCGTTATGCATTGTCAGTATTCTCGAAATTTGTAGGCTAAGAAGGCAGAATGAAAGTATAAGGTGTCAATGCCACTCATTGAAAACTCTTTTTTTTCGAATTCAACTTGCAATTATTTTATTGAATATGGAATATATACGTACAATTGGGTTGGCATTATGTACTAATAGTGCTTTAATGTTCCTTTTGTAGTTATTGAAAAATACCAACATGAGCAGCCTGACTATTTTCCAGAAGAATTTGTGGACAATTGGTTCTCTTTTTCTCATCTTGGCATATATTATTGCTACAAGATCTCATTGGAAGGGTGTTTTAAAATAACTACTACTCCAACTGATATAGTTTTAGCTGTCAAGTGTGATATGGGATCTGACTTTATCTCTAACTCATTTAAATTATGGGGTGTGCAAGACTATATTAGTGTTACCATGAAATATGTGGGCATCATTCATCTAAATCAAGAACAAGTAAGTTGTGAGTTGCAACTTTATGTTATCTAGTTTACTACCTCAGTGTCAAAAGATAAGCCGTTCTAAGATCTATGTTGGTCAAACATTTTTATGTGTGACCATTAGTATTGTTATGTATATATTAGGCCCATTAGTATGTATATGGTCAATGAGGCCCATTAGTCCTATACTCTAGAGTTGTATTGTACTATATATACCTATTGGTATCCATCTAATACATGGTATCAGAGCCTTACCGAATCGACGATTGCGCCCCAACGTTATTGCTTGTTTCCCGTCTCTCACGCCTCCGACGCCGCTGCTTGCACCGTCATCATTGGATCTCTTGCGCCATCCCCATTGCATTGGCCGCCCCTTGAGCCGGCCTTCCCTATCACGTGCGGGTCTTCTCCAGTGCCGCCTTCTCTGTCCCTTGCGCCAGGCTTCCTCGTCGCGTGCGGGTCTTCTCTAATGCTGCCTTCTCCAACTCGACGAAAGGGTCTTCGTCACGCCGGCTTGGCCTTCTTGGACGCCGACTCTCCTCTGTTACCAGATTCGGTTTCTCTGGTCTCCTCTCACCACCGGCCTGCACGCGGGTCTTCTCCGTCATGCCGTCTCCCTCGGGTCTTCTCCGTAGCGTGCGGGCAGACGCATGGGATCCATCACCGAGCCAGTTCCGCGAGAAGCCGCAGGGGAACCGGATCGATGAAGACGAGAGCCGGCGCTAATACTTAACGGACGGACACATTCGATCGATCACTAGGGTTCGGATGCGTGCGATCCATCACCAGAGTCGGTTACGCGTGGGATCCATCATCAGATGCGTGGGATCCATCACGAGATGCGTGCAATGGCTTCCATCTCTGGTACTTCTGCTTCTTCTAATTCTCTTAGTATGGGAGGTGCTCTTTTGGCCTCAGGTATCAAGTTGGATGGTCAGAATCATCGTGAGTGGTCGTCATCAGTTCGCATGCTCCTTCGGTCCATTGGTCTTCTCTTATATGTCATGGCAGAGCCTCCAATAGATAAGACTGATGTGAATGCTGTTGCTGCTGCATGGCGAAGTGTTGATGATCGTGTCATGGGCATTCTATGTCTCAGTGCTGAAATTTCAGGATGGCTTTCATTGACCTTCCTAGTTCTCGTAAGATGTGGGAGTATCTTCAGAAGCGTTATAAGCAGACCAATGCAATGTGTTGTTTCTCTTCTACAAACTCTTCATGATTTACATAAGTAGGATATGTCTATTGAGGAGTACTATAGTTCTTTCATTCGCATTTCATGACAGCTGACCTCTATGGTCTCTGCTTGTGCTGGATGTGTAGGCAATGTGAGTCATGACATGTAGAATATAATGCTCACCTTTGTTATGTATCTTTGCCCAGAGTTTTGAGTCTATTCGAGCTCAACTCCTGGAATATGCTGTTCTTCCAACCATGAAGGAGGCCCTTGCTGCATTGATTGCTGAGGAGACTTGACTTCGCTCTCTGTCCTTTGGATCAACACCACCGCAGTCTATTCTTGGAGTAGTGCCACCTCAGTCCGTTCGTGTGGCCACTCGTCAGGAGGTTTACCAACCTGTTCCACTTACTGATGCTACATCAAACCAGGTTATCTGCTCTCACTGCAAGAAGTTTGGTCATCTTGTTCAGAGGTGCTACAGGCTCCATCCAGAGCTGCGACCAATGTCACATTATCGTTGTTGTGGTGTGGTTGCTGTCTCCACTCCTGCATCTGTTGGGGATTCTGTTTTTGCCACTCAGTTAGGTTAGCTCCAGTCTTAGTTTCAGGCTCTTCAGACTCAGGTTCAGCAGCGGTCTTCATCTGATGCCCCTCTTGGTGGATCTGCTAGTGTTGCTCGAGGCCTCTTCTCCATCCTGAGTCATATCACAGTTTCCTCTTCACTATACTCATCGATCTAGGGTTCCTCCTGATACTCAGCCTTCTATTATTCACTCTGATGGCATGGCTAGCACTGATAATACTCTTTCTGATGATTCTCCACCGGCACCGTCATCTCGGTATGAGCTTCCTGCTCGTACTACTATTGCTGCTCTTGACAGATATGGTTTTCTTCTAATGTTGTTTTGCCTGAGCCACACACTTATCAATAGGTTGTTGTTCATCTTGAGTGGCAGTTAGCTATGGCTGAGGAGTTGGCTACTTTGAATCGTACTGGTATGTCGAATCTTGTTCCTTTACCTACTCATGTTGTTTCTATTACCTGTAAGTGGGTGTTTAAGATCAAGATCAAGTCTGACGGCTCTGTTGAGAGGTATAAGGCTCGACTTGCGCAAGTGGTTTTTAGTAGGCACATGGTTGTGATTATGATGAGACATGTGCTCCTATTGCTCATGTGACAACATTTCACACTCTTGTTGTTGTGGCTGCTATTCGCTCTTGTACTATCTCTCAGATGGATGTGAAGAATGCTTTTCTTCATGGTGACTTGCAGGAGGTTTATATGCAGTCACCCTATGGTGTGGTGGCTCCTGCTGTTCATGTTTGTCGCCTTTGTCGTGCTCTTTATGGCCTTAAATAGGCCCTTCGTGCTTGGTTTGAGCGATTCAGTTCAGTTGTGTTTGCTAGTGGTTTCTTCCTAAGTAATCATGATCCTGCGTTGTTTATTCATACATCTCCACGTGGTTGTACTATGCTTTTACTATATGTTGATGACATACTGATTACTAGAGATGACGAGTACATTACTTTTGTCAAGTAACGGCTCAGTGAGCAGTTTTTGATATCAGATTTGGGTCCTCTATGTTACTTTTTGGGAATTGAGATTACTTGCATAGATGATGGCTACTATCAGTCTTAACAACGTTATATTCAGGATTTGCTTACTCCTTCTGACCTCACTGACAGTCGGACAGCCGCTACTCTTATGGAGCTTTGTCTTCAGCTTTGTCCTACTGATTGAACTCCTCTTGAGGATCTTTCTTGTTACTGTCATATTGTTGGGAGTCTTGTCTAGCAATAACACGTCCTGATATTGCTCATTTTGTTCATGTTCTCAGCCAATTTGTTTCTACTTCCATGTCTGTTCACTATGCTCGCCTGCTACGTGTGTTGCACTACCTACGGGGACTGTTGATCATTGTCTCTTTTATTCTCGATCGAGTCAGCTTCATGCTTACTCTTATTCGACTTGGGCAAGTGATCCTTGTTGATCAACAGCCTGTCTCTAGATATTGTATATTTCTTGGATCTTTTCTCATTGCCTGGAAATCCAAAAAACAGACTACTAGGTCACTGTTTAGTGCTAAGGCTAAGCTTCGAGCACTGTCTACTGCTACTTCAGAGATCGTTTGGCTTCGCTGGCTCTTGGCTAATCTTGGTGTGTCATGCAGTACTCCTACATCCCTTCTATGTGACAACACTAGTGCTATACAGATTGCTACCGATCTAGTGAAGCAAGAGCTCACTAAGTACATTGGTGTGGATGCGTCCTTTACATGTTCTCATTGTCAATAGAAGACTATTGCTCTTCAGTATGTGCCATCTGAGATTCAAGTTGCCAATTTCTTCACCAAGGCTCAAACTCAAGAGCAACATCGCTTCTATCTCTCCAAACTCCTTGTTTCAGATGCTCCTAACCCATGTTGAGTTTGAGGGGGGATGTTATGTATATATTAGACCAATTAGTATGTATATGGCCAATGAGGCTCATTAGTCCTGTACCCTAGAGTTGTATTGTATAATATATATCTATTGGTATCCATCTAATACATGTGTGAGGTTCAGTTGTAACAAGTGTATAAAGAATTACCTAGATTGACAACATGAAGTTGATGTCACTAAATCCATCATGAAATATACTTTCATAATATATAATTATTTTTACTTGAAATGTTGTATTTTCATAACAATTGCTGGTCAAAGTGTCACCTTGGAGACTGTGCCAATGTCCTAAACGACTTATATTTTGACATAGATGTAGTAGTTTTGTAATCATCAGATTATCCTTCTATAATCTCTTACAGTCTTTCGTTAATGTATGTATTTTGAACTCGCCATGATGAATACTTTTTTTTTGTTTCTTCAGGTAATTATCGCTAGAAGATTCCAAAGAACTATTCTTTCTTTGCTCATTAACAAGGACTGTTCGGAGGTCAGCGATGCTAAATATTTCCATGAGATGCAAGTATCCATGGGAGTTGTCTATCTACTTCTGCCCTTAGTTTCTGGCAAAGTTGATTGGTGCAGTATCAAGTTCTCAGCCTCACCGGTTTATGAAGCTACTAACAAAGATATGAGACACTGCCATTCTTGTAAAGATGTTGATTTACTGCAGACAAAAGATGGTCCTTTGTGCTGGTGCATGCTTCAAAATTCCATTGTCTGTACCCCTCATAATAGCAGATTTTATGCTGTTACGGGGTTCCTGGACTTAAATGCAAAGAGAAGTGGTTCTATACTTTCCTCTCTAACAAGATTAACACTAAACTCAAAGTACATGAAAAGGTAAGTAACATCTATCCACCATTCATCGTATTTTAAAAATTGTGCAAATCATTGTTGAGAAAAACATAGAAACACCTCTCAAATGCGAATTCCCTTTTGCATTGAAGTGATGGGAGGGCTGTTACCTACAAAACCCATGTTAAGACTATGTATAAGTTTGTCCTTTCAGTGTTAATTTCTATTTATGCGTCATACATGTTCATGTAAGCTGTGTACATTTTCATCCATTCATCTTATTTCTTTGTTTGTATTTTCCAGGCATGGCCTTAACTTAACACATGAAAGTCAACCTCTCTTGGCAGCCAGTGAACTTGTAAAAGTGTGTAACTTCCTCCACAAGTGCCATTATAAAAAAGAAAAAGGTTATTGTCTGGTTTGCAGTAAATATAGTTTTTGCCTTAGTACGTTTTGTGACTTGTGACAAACCTTCGAGGGGTTTTAGATTTTTGTGTGATTCATGCTGTAAAAGTGAGAGTTTACTACAAGGCCTTCTGGGCTTTTCATACAGCTAATCAAATTCCTAAATATGTATCCCAAAATGTAAACCCTTGCTTGGCATTGAATTTCAATTTTTCTAAAAAAATTTATGTAAAATTTTCTAAATTTAATTTTACATAAAATAATTGAATGTTAAACTTATGAGACAGGAAATATGCTACATGTATTTAAATTTAAATTAAATTTTAGAAGTGCCATATGCTTTGGTTTCTTTAAGCTGATGCTTAAACCGTCCTAAAACATGGAGCTTTAGCAGGCATGTCTATTTTGCATAGCCATGAATGGGACATGCAGAATGAGTTAGAGCTGATTTTACATAGCCATTAAGGAGCTAGTGCTGCGCCCATGACTGACTTAATCATTCCTTTTCCTTGTTTCAGAACCTAGCAATACATATGCTGTTGAGTTGCCACCTGAACTCTGTAGAGTTGTCATGTCACCACTGTCGGCTAATACTTTGTACAGCTTCTCATATATTCCTTCTATAATGTACCGCATCCAGTGTATGCTTCTTTCCGTGAAGTTGAAGGTCCAATTGGATCCAAGAATGCAACAGTTCGTCATACCAACTCAGAAGGTTCTTTTTCTCGATGCAGTCTTCTGTTTTATCTCCAATAATAGTGCTAATAATCTACTAGCAACTAGGTTAACTGGATGCCTTACATGTGAGAAGGAAACTCGTATTTCCCTTGTTTGTTTCAAGTCTTGAGAATAGAAATGTCATGGTGCAGCGTTATTTTACTAGGTGTGGATTAGGAAGAGATTCAGTCTTCGATTGTGAAAAGAATGGTTCTATTCTTTTATTCTTCAGATGTTTAATCTGGCAACAATGTTCTACTGAGACTGTTTGATCCTTTACAAGTGGTTATACTTTGATGATTGCTAACATTAGTTTGGTTCCTGTCAAACTCGCAAACTAGATCGTGTAGTAATATATTGATACCATAACACTGTTTGATCAATAAGCAACAGTTGTGATCTGCTTTATTAAATCTGGGTAATGACCGGAGTGCCTCATTGTTATCACCAACATACATGGCAATCTGATTCCCTTTTTTTTTACTTGCACTAATATTCTTCCCAATGCACATTGCTAATAAGTGGATTTTCCTTAATATTTAAAACTAATTTCATGAGTTGCAGATTCTAGAAGCAGTAACAACAAAGGAATGTCAGGAGAAATTTTCACAGGAATCATTAGAAACACTTGGGGATTCTTTCCTCAAGTATGTTACAACTGAACATCTTTATTACAAATACAAGCTTCATCGTGAGGGCATACTAACCAAAATGAAGGAAAAATTGATCTCCAATGCAGCTCTATGCCAG
This sequence comes from Dendrocalamus latiflorus, assembly GCA_017311315.1. Classification (NCBI taxonomy): domain Eukaryota; kingdom Viridiplantae; phylum Streptophyta; class Magnoliopsida; order Poales; family Poaceae; genus Dendrocalamus; species Dendrocalamus latiflorus. Next base: position 35,684,772 of record CM029652.1, on the reverse strand, counting down.
CTGGCTTGCAACAACAATCTTGTGGTACTCTAGACCCTACTAATTAATCTGATTTGCATGATTTTATGTTTCATTTTTCAACTAAGCATTTAACTTTTAAGGTTGTGTTTGGTTAGAGGATGAGGTGGGATAGCATGATCCCATTTGGGTGTTTGGTTGAGCAGATGGGATGGTCCAAGATTTTATTTAGTTGGAGGAATGGGATGGGACGGAACAATCCCAGTTTAGTGTTTGGTTGGAGGGATGGGATGTGGTAGCTTCCTCTCTAATGTGGAATACCCTAAGGCTCTATTTGGAACGCAGGAATAGTATCGATGAATATCAATCTCATCTGCTTATACTAATTGGGCGTGGAATTTTTCATTTTTAAGCCACTGACATATGGCCCAAGTATTCTCAAAAAGGATATAAACAGATAGGCTAACTAACTACAATGTCACACACATGTTCTTATCTATTCAACCGTTCCCCATGGCTCGTACACTCATTTGTTCTTCTCTTTCCCCATTGTGCTTAACGAAACACTATTTTCCATATTCTTGATTCACGCACGAAGCACCCTTTGTCTTCCCTCGATGTTTGCTCGTCAGCTACCTAGCGAGTGCGACGTGGTTGGGACAAGCTCGTGGCACCATCCCGCATCTCAGCAGAGTATTCCTGTAGGAGAGACTGGTTTATCCGACCTTGTCAACTTCTTCCCACCAACCAAACACAGGATGGCCTCTCGTGCTAGCAACCAAACACTACCTAAGTGTTTGGGCTTAATAATGCCATGCAATATTAATAATCATGGATCCCCAAATTCTTTCACATTGATTATCCAAATATGTATACGGTTACAGATAGGATATGATTGTTTATTTGTTTCCTTATATACTTTTGTTTCCTTATGTGTATGGCATATTCTTTTGTATATCCCTTTGTACTCCCTATATATATTGTCATCTGGGCCTCATGAATATACACAATATTCATAACATGGTATCAGAGCTAGGGCTCTAACCTTGTCCCCGCCGCCTAGGCTATTGCTACCGCCGTCTCCGCTGCATCCGTAGCTACCAATCGACGTTGCCCGCTGTCTCGTCGCCACCACCACCGCCGCTTAGGCTACCGCTGCCGAAGACGTCGCTTCAGCACTGTCCGGGTACAGGCTGACGCCTACTGGCCACCCAAAGCCACCTCGCCCGATGCCTGTCCGCTGTCCAACGCTGCCTGCTGGCCATTGACGCTTGTCCGACCGTTGCCCACCCGACAGTCGGTCGCCGCTCCTATCAGCGCCTTCCCATCCGTCTGCGTGTGCTTGCCCGAGCCTTCAACGTTGCCTCGGTTCACCGAGCTACCGACCCCTAGAGCTCACCTGACCGGCTCTCGCCTAACATGCCCCTGATCTGATCTCTAGTGTCTGTCGCTTGCTCGACCGGCGCCCAGAGCTCGCCTAACCGGCGACCGCCCGACTGGCGTCCAGCACTCGCTCGCCCCTGATCTATTCTATTCGGGCATATCTGATCGATCAAATCAAATCCTAGCTATATTATACTAAAAAAGAAAAAGAAAAAAATGTCGATCTAACCGTCGCACCATCCAGCACCGCCTGTTAGACTTTGTTGCCTTGGTCGCCGCGCCATCCAACTGCGCTTACAGATAGCTTCTGTTCCATCAGCTGTGATCCCCTTCTCGAGAACAAAACTTCATGGGACAAACTACAGGTTGTGGTCTTCACTTATGGAGATCACGCTCAATGGTCTCCGTCTTTGGGGACATGTCACTAATGCACGACCTTTTCCGCCACCACCAGTTCAGCCTCCTAGGCAGTCTACTTCTGCACCTCCTGCAGATGAGGCTGCCAAGGAGGCAGAGGCTGCTGTTGTTGATGATGCTGCTGATGAGGCTTTCCAGTATGCCTATTCTCGTATCAGCGTTGTTGACTTCATCTAGCCAGACATTGTTGGTCTGCGGTCTACTCAACAGATATGGGAATATTTGCGTGAGCAATACCAGCAGAGCAGTGATGCTCAGTTCTTTTCGCTTCAATGTGAATTGGAGATGCTTCGCTAGGGTGACTCCTCCATCGACTTCTTCTGAGCCTTGGCCAGTCTCTGGTACCAACTAGATGAGCTAGCATCTTCACTTTTGTCAAGAGTGCCATAAAGTGCAGAAGGCGGATCATGATCGCCTTTGCCTTTATGATTTCGTCTGCCGTCTTCGCCCAGAGTTTCAGCCTGTCAGGGCTCAACTGCTGAGCCACTCGCCGGGACCGATCGTCACCGAGGCCCTTTCGACGCTTCGCGCTAAGGAGCTTCATCTCGGGTTAGCAGCACAGTCCGTTCCGACTGTGCTTGCTGCTCCTTCGACTACACCGACGGTCTCTGCTACCACTACTGTCCCTTCCTAGGTGCCTATTTCTATTCCTGTTTTCACACCAACTGGAATTCAGTGCAACTAGTGCAAGAACTTCAGACACGACTATCGGAGTTGTGCAGTGCGGAAAAAGCGGAATAAGGTGCGTGGGGGTGGACGATCCAAGGGGGCATAGAGGCCCTTCCTTCACAGAAGGACAGACCAGCTCGTCAAGTTATCAGAGAGGTGGCTCTATTCAGCAGCTCTGTCAGGCTCTACTTCAGCTCTCTCATAGCTTAGCGGGTTCTTTCAGCCTAGCTCAGACGTCTCATCTAGGTATCTTTTGGGTTCTAGATTCTGGTGCCTCTTTCTACATGACACTAGACTCCACTTCTCTCACTTCAGTAGGACCTCTTTTCCTATCTCTGTTCAGATAGCTGATGGTACTTCCTTATCTGTCGATTGTTAGGGCACTTTTGTCCATTAATTTTTTTGTTCCAGCTGCTTCCCATATTCCCTAGCTTACCATGCAGCTTCTTTCTGTGGCACAGCTCACTGATCTTGGTTGTAGGGTTGGTTTTGATTCTCGCATCTGTTTCGTCCAGGATCGATAGACAAGGGCGGTACTTGGAACCGGCTAGCGCCGTAGGGATCGTCAGGATCTCTACGTTCTCGACCGCCTCCACCTTCTGTCCACTTTAGTTGCTCCTACCACATCTACCTCCACCTCCACTTCTGTCACCACCTCTGGATCTTTTGCATAGTGGCATCACCGTTTAGGTCACCTGTGTGGGTTCCATCTTTCTTCATTAGTTCGTCAGGGTGTTCTTGGACGTGTTACTGCTGACATGTTCATGTTTTGTCACCGTTGTAAGCTGGGCAAGCAGTTATAACTTCCTTATCATTCTAGTGAGTCCTTGTCCTCTTGTCTATTTGATTTAATTCATTCAGATATATGGAGACCAATGCCTATTATCTCCAAAGGTGGGCATAAATTCTATGTAATTTTCATTGATAATTATTCCTATTTTACTTGGCTTTTTCCTATGTCTAATCGTGGTCAATTTTTTGCAATCTATCGTAGCATTCCCACAATGGTTTGTACTCAGTTTGAGTCCACTATCCATAATTTTCGTTGTGATTCTGTCGGCGAGTACTGTTCTGGCGCTTTCAGACAATTTCTTTCTGAGCAGGGCCCTCTTTACCAGTCTTTTTGTCCTGATGCCCATGCTCAGAATGGGTTGCTGAGCATAAGCATCGTCATCTGATTGAGGCTACTCACACTCTTCTTCTTGGCTCTCACGTTTCACCATAGTTCTAGACCGAGGCTATTTCTACAGCTGCATATCTCATCAATATGCAGACTTCCACTGTTATTAAGGATGTCAGTCCTATAGAGTATCTCTACTCTAAAGCCCCCCAGTACACTCACCTTCGTGTTTTTTGTTGCACCTGTTTTGTCCTGTTGCAGCCTGTGAGCGCACCAAATTGTCAGCCTAGTCAGTTGAGTGTGTCTTTCTTGGTTATAGTTTTGAGTATAAGGGTTATCGCTGCTATGATCCTTCTGCTCGATGAATCACGACCTTTCTTCTATCGAGATTTGGCTCCTCGTCCTGTTTCCACCATTGAGACGATCTCCTGGTTGTCTTTCCCTGACTCTTCACCCATTTCTCCCCTTTCACAGGTTTCTCTAGTGGTTCCTTTTGTGCCTCCACATACTGTGCTGCCTCCTGCAGCACCGCCTCTTGCACCACCATCTCGTTTCTCTGGGATGCACTACTCTAGGCGTCCTCATCCTTCATTAGATTCCTCTTCTGGTATCTTGCTGACACCGACGTCTGATTCCTCTAATGATGCTCCTCGTTACGCCCTCTGTGACTGGACATCCCTTCGGCCTCCGGATCGTCTTGATATTTTTCGATGGCTCATGCTCTCTCTGTCACTGAGTCTAGCTCTTATCGTGAGACTGTTTCTCATTGTAAGTGGTAGCTTGCTATGGCAGAGGAGCTTGATGCTCTTCGATGTATGGAGACTTGGGATATTATACCGACACCTATGCATGTTCGTCCTATTAGGTGCAAGTAGGTGTACAAGATTAAGACCAGGTCTGATGGTACTATTGAGCACTACAAGGCTCGTCTTATGGCTCGTGGCTTCCAGCAGGAGTATGATCATGATTACGATGAAACTTTTACCCCTATTGCCCATATGACCACTGTTCACACTCTTGTTGCAGTTACTTCCGTTCGCCAGTGGTCTATCTCTCAGCTGGATGTTAAAAATGCTTTTCTTAATGGTGTTTTGTATGAGGTTTACATGCAGCCACCACCTGGGTATTCTGTTCCAGCTAGCCATGTCTGTCGTCTTTGTTGTCCTCTTTATGGCCTCAAATAGGCCACTCATGCTTGGTTTGCGCGTTTTACCTCAGTGATTACTGCTGTCGATTTCACTGTCAGTGCCACGATCCTACTTTATTTGTCTATGTCTCACCTCGAGGTAGGACAGTGATTCTATATGTGGATGATATGCTCATCACTGGTGACAATTCCTCTTTCATAACATATGTAAAGAAGCATCTCAGTATGAAGTTTCTGATGACTGATCTTGTTTTGTTTACGTACTTCCTTGATATTGAGGTTTCTTCTACGCCTTAGAGTTAGTACCTCTCCTAGCAGAAGTATGTTCAGAATCTTCTTGGTCGATCTGGTCTGACTGATACTCGCACTATTGAGATTCCTATAGAGCTCTCCCTTTAGCTTCGTACTACTGATGGTGATCTTTTTGACAATCCTACTCGATATCGCCATATTGTTGGGAGTTTGGTATATCTTGTAAGCACTCGTCCTGATATTGCTCATGCTATTCATATTTTGAGTCAGTTCTTGGCTCGTCCTACTTCACTATAGCCATCTTCTTCGTGTTCTTCGCTACTTGCGTGGAACTATCTCTCGTCATTTGTTTTTTCCTAACTCCACCTCACTACAGCTTCAGGCGTACTTCGATGTGACCTGGGCTAGTGATCCTTTTGATCGTCATTCTCTTTCTTCTTACTGTGTTTTTCTTGGCTCCTCCTTGATTGCCTGAAAGACAAAGAAGCAGATTATAGTTTCCCGTTTGAGTGCAGAGGCTGAGTTGAGAGCTATGACAATAGTGACTATAGAGATTCGGTTGAGATGGCTACTTGCAGACTTTTGAGTACGTGTGAGGGAACCTACGGCCCTTATGTCTAACAGTACAGGTGCTATCAATATTGCTCGTGATCCAGTAAAGCATGAGCTCACCAAGCACATTGGTGTGGATGCCTACAGTTTGTGCCTTCAGAGTTACAACTTACTGATTTCTTTACGAAGCCGCAGACAAGGGCAAAGCATTTGTATTTTTTTTTCCAAACTCAGTGTGTGTGATTCATCATAAGTTCGAGGGGGGTGTTAAGGATAGGATAGCACCTCAGTGTGTGTGATTCACCATAAGTTCGAGGGGGGTGTTAAGGATAGGATATGATTGTTTATTTGTTTCCTTATATATCTTGATTTCCTTATCTGTGTATAGCATATTCTTTTGTATATCCCCTTGTAATATATATATATATATATATATATATATATATATATATATATATATATATATATATATATATATATATATATATATATATATATATATATATATATATATATATATATATATATATATATATATATATATATATATATATATAATCATGAATATACATGATATCCATAACATATGCCATGTTTGCCACAAGCTATTTCAACTCTTTTAAGTAACCTATGACTGCTATCTCACCATTAGGCAATGTTCCACTTTTGCCCTTGTTAGGAAGGTAAGGACACGGTTGCTGTATTGAATTGTAGGCCAAAGGGCCAAATATATAGAGTATACAGCGGACTCCTAGTCTAGACCAAAACCAATATGGTGCTAATGCTAGATCCTAAAACTAATATGAATTCTTAGTCTAATACTTCTAACAATATGGGCTAAGTAGCATGCAGGTTGCATACCTGGCCAGCATGGATCTGATCTGGGGCTTTGCCTGACCTGATCCACTTGCATCGCTATCTGAGCAGCAGCACTGTGTGAGCGAGCAAGGCTGTTAGTTGGAGGATGACAGGGATGGTGCCTAAGCATCTTTCCTTATTCATTTTTTAGTTCTGTTTTTTTTGAGCTACGGCTGATTACTTTTAGTTATGTTTTTCGAGATGACAGTGAACGGCGGAGCTACCGAAGCAGATATCGCATACAGTTTTGGACTCGAGAGGTCGTTTGAAGAAGCCGCTTGGTTGAGCCGCCCCGTTTGTTTCAACTTCTAGAGAAGCCGAAACCAAAAGCTATCCCAAAAGCCTAAAAGAACATGGTCTTTTTATCTTTGGCGGAGCTTTCTTAAGCCAGTTGACTAAGTGGGCGTTCGTATTGGTTTTTACTGATGATTTTTAGCTGCGATTAATAACTTTTGGCTGCAAATAAATAGTAATAACTGAAAGAAGTAGCTTTTAGAAGGAGGAGGCAAATGGTGCAAAAAATAAAGGAAAAATACGTGCGTGAGACAGGAGCGAAAGGAATGTGGTATGTGATGCGCTCGTGACCCCATGACTTATCGTCGGAGCGAGACGTGAGTGAGAAGAGAGAAGCCGCTTCAAGAAGCCATGTGTTTATATATTAGTTTCTGGCTTCTACGAGCAGAAGTCAATACATTGATACAAACAGAGCCTAACTGGTTGCTAATACTTCTAGTTAATAGCATTTTTTATATCTGTTGCTACTTTCTGGTACTACGTGGCTAAGGTCAAGTTATGCAATGAAATGCTAATGCCATGTGCACAAAAGTTATTCACTGCTAAAACTGAATACCGAGCTTTTTTTTGTACCAAATAGCAATTTTTTTTTGTTTGCCATGTTGCACAGAGGACTCATCTGTGTTTTTTTTATCGGGTGCTAGTTGACATTAGTTGCCCTTTCTGTTTGGTTGGCAGGGATATATTCGAGGTAAAGAGTTTAACCCAAAAAATTGGATCATTCCAGGGCTTGGTTATGACATGTGTGGTAACAGCAAAATTTTCTGTCTAAGACACAATGATATGTACAGTTTGAGGAAAATGTCTATTAAAAGTAAGAGAATTGCAGATACAGTTGAGGCCTTAATTGGGACTTGCCTCAGTGCTGCTGGCGAACAGGCAGCATTTCTTTTCATACAATCATTAGGAATGGATATAGAATTTCATGCCGAAATTCCAGTTGAAAGGAAAATTACAACGAAACCTGAAGAGTTAATTAACGTGAGAAGCTTGGAGATAATTCTTGGTTACGATTTCAGTGATCCTTCATTGTTGACGGAAGCATTGACACATAGTTCATGTCAGATTGCTGGCACTACTGCATGCTACCAGGTTGGTCTGAAAGCCTCTGTGTATATATATCTATTTGAGCTTCAGTAGTTACCGTTTTATTCTGCCTTTCAAAAAAAAAATCCTGTTTAGCCAAGTGCAACGGCCGAAAAGCTATTGTTACTTTGGGAACAATTTTTCTAAGGTAACAAACTTTTGTAGTTCTCTTTTACAGCCTCAACCTGCTATATGTAGGTGATACCATCCATTCAGTATGTATAACACGTTAAGTCTGTAGAAAAGAAGAATGTTTGCTACATTTAGTATATCTTACACTTGATACGTAATTATGCAGTTAATTCTCTAGCTGAACTGTATCCATGTAAGCCTAAGCATAATGAAATGTATGAAATGATTACTTAGGAGGGTGTTTATATTGGATTTTTCTGATAGCTTTTGGTTATAGTTTTTGACTGAAAATGAATAGTAGTAGCTGGAAAAGTGAATTTTAGAACGAGCGTGTGAACGGTGAAAAAAATTGAGAGAGATACGTGCGCGTGATGGGAGTGAGAGGAGTAGGGTGCGTGATATACCCATGATCCCCTGTCTTATCTTCGAAGTGAGACGGTGGCAAGAAGAGTGGAGAAGCCGATTCGAGAAACCAGATGTTCACATTGACTTTTGATTTTTCTAAGCTGAAGTTAATACGAACAAAGCCATCAGAGCCAATACTTTGAATGAGGATTCAACTAACAAGTTCATTTGGATGAAACAATGTAAATGATGTTTGTCCTAGTTCAAAATGCACAAGAACAATTTGAAACAATGATGTAATGGTATCCTGTGCAGGACATAGCGGTTATGTTACTGTTCACATAAGCAGTGCTGCATGGTACCGCAGCACGGACAACAACCTAGTAGTTAGTAGCATAGGTATAATTGGGTTCTTTTGGACTTATTACTTAACTTCTTACAGTAACTAACTTTCAAATGGAGTGTTTTTTAAGGCAGGATCTATAGGTTGACTGTAGTAGATACTAGATACTATCCTGACTTCATCTATATTGGTCAAAATCACACGCGAATATCTTTCTCCGTACTATATCTCATGAACAGATAGAATTTAAAATTTTAAACAAAAACCATAAGCGAGCCGGTCCACCCCTGCCCACCGCCTCGCCAGTAGCACCGATCTCTCCTCCCTGCGGGGCCGCCAAGCTGGGCCCCGCCGGGCAGCGGCGTTGCCAGACCTCGGGTCGAAGCTAGGCCGCGCCACCAAATCCAGCGCTGTCCACCGAAGTTGCACCCTGCTGTCGGAGCCGAGGAAGCGGGACAGAGAGAGACGGGAGTCACGGGACTGGGAGAGAGAGATGAGAGGTGGGACAGAGGTGGTGGCTTGCACGAATCTTGGAGGGCATATGGAGGGTGTGGATGGTACATGTACGTCTATGTACGAGTCTCTTCTTTTTAACTTCTAAAAGCTGTTTTTCAGTTTTCTACAATAACTAACTTTCAAATGGAGTGTCTTTTTAAGGTAGTGTCTACAAGTTAATGGTCAATACTGCATGCGAGTTTCTGTTACTTCATATTCTTTCTTACGAATAACCCAAAAGTCATAAGGCACAACCGCAAAAAAGAACATGCCCTACATGTGGTTTTGCTTTTCTGATGGTTTGACACAAGATTAGTTGTTTCAGATAAGATCATTTAGCTCAGTTTGCATGGTATAGACTGGATTGCATTTTACCTAGTAGATCGAGTTTGATGGGGCCATAAAGTGAGGGGGGTTGAATTGTTTCCATTGAGAAAAGATGAATTAAGCAAACCCTCCTATAGTTTCTAGTAAATAGTTGGAGTAGAAACAAAATGTAGCAATGTGAAGCATATCACTGAGCTGAATTGAAGTTTATATCAAGATGCAGTAAACAGTCGGGCGATTTTTTTGAGTAAATAGTAATGCACTTACTAGTTTGTGCCCCTGTGCAGAGGCTTGAGTTTCTCGGAGATGCTGTATTGGACCATCTCTTCACTGTATATTACTACAATCAATACCCTGAATGTACTCCAGGGTTGTTGACAGATCTTAGATCCACTTCTGTGAACAACAGTTGCTATGCACATGCAGCTGTTAAAGCAGGATTAAACAAGCATATTCTTCATTCGTCATCAGAACTGCACACAAATATGAGTGACTACCTTGAGAATATTGGGCAGTCATTCACAGGTCCATCGCATGGTTGGGAAGCTGGCATTGGTCTACCCAAGGTGTGTCCTCTCTACTGTTTCACGGTCAATCTGTCTGCATTCTTTTAAAAAAACCCCTGGAAACGTCTATACAGCCATACCATGGTTGCATAAGCTGGATATAACAAATTTACCGGACTCCAGCTGATAGCTGATTCCTCTCTCAATTTTCTTAAGAAATTTTAGAATTTCTAGCACCAAACAACATATACGTATGGTCATACCTAAATCAAGAAAAAAAAAGCATAAAACAAAATGTCACCACCGGTAGCTATGGTGCTGCCAGTATCCACCAGTAAAACTGGTAACAGGCGGCAAGAACTGGCCGGTTCCCATTGGGTTTGGTTGGGATCATACTGGTTAGGACCGGTATGAACGATAGCTGATGGTAACCAGCTGGTTCTGTTTTTCTATGAAAGCTAAAGTCAGGATAACTGATACATAAATGTGCAGGGTAACAGGGAACAACTGTTGATTAATCATGAGAGTAGGCTGGCTCGCTCGTCAGGCTTTCTAAACTGGAGCAATATTCCTATATTTTCGTAGCATCCTAAAAGCGGCTTTTGGCTTTTACTACAGTACCTAACTTTCAAACAGAGTATTTTCTCGAGACGGGGTCTACAAGTTAATTGTAGTACACATTAAAAGCCTAACATCTGTAGCAGCCAAAATCACAAACGAGTATCTTTAGTACACATTAAAAGCCTAACATCTGTACCAGCCAAAATCACAAACGAGTATCTTTCTCTCCGTAATATTTGTCGCGAACAGCCAAAATTCAAAAAATTCAGCCAAAAGCCGCAGCCATAAAGAACATGCACTATATTTTGTCCACTCCTGGAATCTTTCCAATTGCATAGCTTAAGTTGGACCTATTGCTTGTTTGCAAACGAAACAGGTTCTCGCGGATGTGATCGAATCGATAGCTGGTGCAATTTATCTTGACAGCAAACGTGACAAAGATGTTGTTTGGAGAAGCATGAAACGGCTGTTGGAACCTCTAGCTACCGCAGAGACCATTGAGCCTGACCCTGTGAAAGAGCTGCAGGAATTATGTGATCGCAAGTCTTACATCAAGTCTTACACAAAAACTCACCGGGATGGAGTATCGTCGGTTGTTGCAGAAGTGCAGGCCGAAGGGACTTTATACTCCGCAACTCGAACAGGCCCCAATAAGATTGTGGCGAAAAAGTTGGCGGCAAAGGCTGTGCTCAAAGATCTGAAGGCTGCATTACCATGACGCAACATGCAGAGTGGCAAACGATCATTATAGCTACTTTCACGTTTCATAGTTACTTCCACGTTGGATAAGTCAGTCTGTGGCTAGCATGTGGTTATACCTGTCGTGTACTTTAGAAATGTGCAGTTTAATCTGCGCTTCCCAAACTGTGCTTGTCAGCATTCAGCTTCATGAAATCTGGTAGGTTTCGTGATTTGGAAAGTACATCTATTGAATTGCACATCTGTAAAGTATGGGCATACTCAGAAGCATTGTATATATTTTTCAGCCAAAAACCGGCCGTAACCCCGGTAGAATTCCAAACCGACTTTGAAAAATTCTTTTTGCATGGATTTTGTCAAATTTAAAAGGAATTTTTGCCAAAATTTATTTAAAAGCTTTCAACGATATTTTCAACTGATTTTCGGCCGGTTATCACCGATAACTAGTTGGTATGAATTTAAATTTCAAATTTCGTTTGAATTTTTTGTGCCGAATTTCTTCGAAAAAACCGAAAAACCGGACTTATTGGTCCCTCCGGTTAAAAATAAAAACCGGTAAAAACACCTGCTCAGAAGTGATAAAACTGCTCATACGATAGTATTTTTTTGAACAAAAAACTTTGCTACTTATACAGTTGTAATCATCACTTTGTACAGAAAAGGTTTTGTTTTGGTATGGTAAACATTGGTTCAAGACTTCTGTTCTACTATGATGTTCATCTCGTTTCCTTTGTGCAAACATATTTCCATAGCATGCCATGTAACCAGCGAGAACTGCCAGTGTTTGAAACCCTGTTGGCTTTTGCTACATGCCTTGTTGCGTAGTTCCATCGAGCATCAGATGTGAAGACATATTTCATATAATGTCATGTGACCAGGCAGAAGTGCAGAACAGACAATGTTTCAAACCTTGCCGGTTTTTGCTCCATGCCTTGTATGTTTCCATCGAGCATCTGACTGGTTGCACCGACAAGCAGCGAAAGAATTTCACAGGTACCAGGCTACCAGCAAAAGAGGTTTCAAAACCATGGCTGCTGCAGGCTTGAACATCACAAATTTGATCTCGCTCAAGACAATTTCTTTTATGATTTTGTTTGCCAATTGCAGAGCAATTTACGTTTCATGTATTATAAAAGCAAGATGGTTACACCTGCGGAGCTGCAGCAACTATAATTGTACAATTTATGCAATCTCAAAACTACGAGGGTGGCTCTTGGTAAGTCTAGTGCTATCTGGAGTTGTCCTGCAAAGAAGGCGTACAATTTTGGGTGTTAGTACGATGATACAGGTGACAAAGCTTAACTGATTCTTCATATTTACTTGCAATGCAGTATACCTTTGAAACTGTTGATGAGGCACCCTCTGAATTCCTTGCTTCAGATTTCTCATTTGAGTAACTAGCAAACAAGGAAAATAAAAATTAGTAACTTTGGTTCAGGACGTAGTTATGCTAGGCTGCAATAGTAACTCAGCGAAATTACAAATAAAACAGCACGATCAGACTTACGTTGACAGTATGGTGACCCAGATTAGCTCCACACAGTCGACCCAGAGAAGTCTTTGCTCTACAGGAATTACACCGTATGTAACTAAGTGTGCAAAAGGCCACAGCTTCCATCCAGCCTGCAATTACAATTTAAATCAACATTTTCAGCTTGTCACAACGGGGGCAAGATAAATAGTTAAATACAATGGACATATAATAATATATAGCTAATTGACTGTGGCATGATCCACAATCATTCACCTATACTTTTTACACCATTGAAAATTAAGCAATACTTGGCTTTAAAAAAAAGCAATACATATGAGTTAATTTCCAGCTCAGTTTTTTAACGATGTCATTTGAGTACTTAATGTTTTGCTGTAAGTGAACCGTGATTAAATTAAAGTGGGTTATAGCTATGACTTGTTTTAAGTGAACAGTCCATGGAATGCTCCATGTTCATTCTTTACCTAAAGCTTGGAGAAATTTATGAATATTTTGCAAGCAAGGAAATCATATATCACAAATTAAGAAGCGCAGTGCTAATATGCATAACAGCAGGCCCATGATTTGCTGCCAATAACACTGAACACAGCAAGCACAATTTCATTTTTGTATCAATCTGCTCAATCTTAGTCAATTTCTCACTGATATAGTACCAATAGCATAAACATTCAAATCAAGTTCCAGAGTACTAAGATCCTTAGTTCCGCAAACTAAAGAAACATAATTCACAATATAAAAGATGATTGATGCTTACAGTAAGCATGGGCCAGAACGTGGACTTGAGCTCGCTGAAAATGGTGACCGGTGATTCGCAACGAAGGAAGCCTAAGACCACGAAGTAGATGCTGTTCCACATCGCGGACCAAGCCGTCTGATCAAACGCAACCTTTGCAGGAACAACCCACCAATCCTTGAACGGAAACAGCGCCTAAGGCAAGGAAATTAGCGCATTCGTTTCAGTTACAACATCAACGTAACACAAACTTCTACAAGGCAGCTGAGCATTACGGCCACAATGGTTACCTCGCAGAAATGGTAGTAGTAATGCGAAAGGGATCCGTGAAGCGTGAACCCTACGAGGCCGGACCGGAACATCCGAGCACGGTCAAACTCAAAGATCGGCTTCCCTTCGTAGCACTGCAAGCACAAGCAACAAAAACATTAACAGAATTAGCTATTGCAAAAGCAGAAAAGGTAACGGAAAAATAAGAACAGCCAAGGAAATGGAATTGGCTTCGCACCTGCGCGATCCAATCGCCAAGTGAGTAGACGACACCACTAATCATCATCTTGGCAAGAACCGGGTTGGTCTTGAGGGCATCCTCGTACGCCGACCAGTTGTGCTCCGGCATATACCGCAGGATCTCAAAGATCGTCCACCCCTGCACCGGATCCAATCAAGAACAACCCCAAATAAGATTAATTTCGAATCCAATCGAGACCAAGACCACCTATTAGGACAAACAATTTGCTGGGGATTGAGAACGCCCGTACATGCCAGTAGTCGTGGTCGACGGTGAGGAGCTTCGTGAGGGCGTATGTGCTGGCGCCGAGCACGATGGCCGTGTTGATGCCGCGGTCCAGCATCTTCTTGCCGCCGGCCCGAGCCCCGCCGCTGCCGCCGCTGGCGAAGCCGCCTCCCATGTCGCCCTGGAAGGCGAGCCCGCCGATGTCGAGCTGGCTGCCGCCGAGCGGGGCCTCCGGCTGCTCCTCCAGCCTGCCCGCCGCCACCATCTCCCCCGGGCCAGGCAGCACGTCGCCCTCCTCCGCCCCGACCGAGACGCGCAGGGCGCGGCGGAGGCGCCTCGAGGATCTCGTCAGCCGGAGGAGAGACGGGGCGGCGGTGGAGGCAGAGAGGGGGTGGCTGGGGAGCCGCCGGGAGGGGGAGGCCACGATTGCCACGGCCGCCGCCATCGTCGCGCACTCCACGGCTCCAACCCAACTACACCAACCACCGACCACAGTACCGCACGCGCGCGCGCTGACGCTGGTTTCGCCTTATTTCTCGCTGCCGCTCGCGTGTTTTTATCCGCCGCGCGCGGCTGGTGATTTCAGCAGAGGCCACGACCGCGCCTGTGGATCTCCCGCGGCCGCGCCATCCTTTCCTGTGGACGTGGGCAGCCCGTCTCTAGTTCGGACCGGAACTCCGTGCCACTCAGTGGCGGATTCGAAAAAAATTTTAAGAGAGACTAACAAAAATGATACAGCGATATAACTCCATTATACCCTTTCTACATCATACATTCATAGCTAAAAATTTATAGAGGGGCTCCAGGAGGGCTCCAAGGGTCCGGTAACGATAGGGGGGCTCGAGCCCCCCGCCCCACCGCTGGATCCGCCCCTGGTGCCACTTGTCTCGGCCAGGTGGGCCAGTGAAGCCAGACTAGGGGTGGGCACAAAAAACCGAAAACCGAATACCGAACCGAATTTACCGAGAACCGAACCGAAAGTATCGAAACCGAAAATTTCGGTTCCATGTTCGGTTCCAGGTTCTCAGGAACCGAATTTACCGAGGAAATTCGGTTCGGTGCCTCGGTTTACCGAAATACCGAACTACCGAAATATTATGTATTTGTGGCTTTTTCTCTGTATGATTTGGCACTTATTCTATATGAAATCATGTTACATTTATGTCAAAATTGGCTATTGAACTTGATGTTACATGCTGATGTACCCTGTTCGGTAATTTCGGTAAATACCGGAACCGAACCGAAAGAACCGATACCGAATTTCTTCGGTACCGAGTTTTTTCAGGAACCGAACGGTACCGAGATTCGTAGGAACCGAATTTGTATGGGTACCGAGGAACCGAACCGATCGGTTCGGTAATACCGAACGCCCAGGGCTAAGCCAGACTAGTGGATAGATACCCACACACATCGGCACAAACTCCAGTGGGGTTGGAGGGAAGATTCCGGTGGTGGCGAGTTGTCTGTGGGTGGATTTCTTCTCTCCCTCTTATAAAATGATTTCTATTTAGAAAATAGTTTTCTTAGCTAATTGGTTACATGTTTCCCTTTAAATATTCAAATCTAGGGGCACTTGATCGTTCCTACAGAGTATAGCCTCCGTTTTTTCTATGATCGATGGCTTTTAACTGTGACTAACTAATATAATAAATAGTACTAGTTGATAGAAACCGAAACCAAAAATCGATAAAAAAAACAAGATCATAGACTCGCAGTCCCTCCCGATCATGTTATCTATGTAACTGCAACTTAATGGATGGTAGTAGTGCAGCAATAGAACATGGGGCCGGTAGAGTCACGAAGGACGACAGAGATGATGAATGGGTAGGTTCTTTTTTATTTGATTTTTTATTTTAGTGTAGGTATTTATAAAAACACTAATAAACTGATATACTGTTTTTGATTGGTGTCTGATGGGGTAGAAGCTGTCCTGTAAGCCTCGCAGTCCTTCCTGGTGAGGTTTTCCACGTAACGGCAACTTAATGAGCGGTGGTGGTGCAACAATAGAACTTGGTGGCAGGTAAGAGTCGAGAAAGGACGACAGAGATCACGATCACAGATGCAGCTTGACGATAATAGGCATATCTTCAGAAAAATGTCCGTACACAATGGGGATGGGAGCTGGTACCAAGAAAAATGGCACCATCCAGATTTTTTTTTAAAAAAAAGTTGCTCAGTCCAGTTTTTTTTATGGCACAAACCAAGTTGGTGACAAGTGAGACTTCGAACATATGATGGTTTATGTTTTGCCACAACAGGAACTATTAACCATAGCTTCCGTCCTCATTTCGGCCCAGATTCGGACTGCTTCTTCGTGTCCCAGAATTGGAATCCAGTCCATTCCTCAACTGTTCTAACTAAGTGTCATTGCTTCACATTGTCAATACAATTCTTCTTACGTCCGAATAACCTTACACAAGCAGTATCCTGATTGTTTCACATCACCTTTAATACTGTATCCATTAGCTTGTACTTTATAATATTAACCCTTAGACTACTTTTAGTTGAAATAGTGGAAGTTTATAAAACAATACATTGTTTCGTGAAAAGACATCATTTTATGAAAAGACACATTTCTATGGCAGTACTTTTAGTGTTGATACTCAAAGTAATCATTAGCCAAAAAAACCTGCAGCAAAGGGTGGGTGATAATACTAGTAACTGTTTTTCTATACCAATTGCTCGAGTTCAAGAAGCTTGATACTTGTTACTCCTACTACTACTGTTAGCCCGTCGCACCTGTTTCTTTTGAGTCAACCGGTACGTACGCGCAGAGCAGCTGTGGACACAGGATTTCTACGATGAGTGTTCAAAGTTAACGACATATTGTTTAATAGAAAAAGAAAAGACTACAATAGTTAAAATAAAAGTACAATTTTTTGGTGAAAATAATTTAGATAAATTATAAAACAATTAAGAAAAAGTACAGTTTAACTCGATTATTTTTCATACCTTGGAAACTCTTGTGTTGTATGAACTCTAAGGTGCATGACCAAGCATTCGTGCACAGGTGCAGTCCCTACCTTGCTCTTACTGCCTTGGCCGCCATCACCCTCGCTGCCACGCCTCATGTGTCATCGCCCGCGTGGTCTTCGGATAGGCCAATGGGCTTGTTTGAGGAGGGAGTGGATAGGCTATTGACCTGTGCTACCAAAGACTACTTGGGAAGGTGTGAGAGTGAGATAAAGTCAATTAGAGGTATAAATATAAAGTATTTGGACTAATTGTAGAATCATATGGTGCAATCAGAAGAAGGTGAATGATTGGCTTCGCTTTTTGAAATCTTCAAGTAGTCAATGAAGGTTTTGACAACTTGATCGACTACTCGATGCTTACCCACTCGCTAGATCGCTTAGCTCCAATCTTTGGCCAGATTGAACGTACTCGAAAACGTAAATACAAAAGTAGAGCCTCTCGATCACCTTTGCACGTAATCGAACGCTTCCGCTGCGACAACAATCACTAAAAATCTTCAACACATAATGAACCAGATTGATTCAAGATATTCTTTATTGCTGGATTTTCGTAGATTTACAAAGCACCCTCACAAGCACCCTAAAATCCTAGCACAAAAAGCTTCTTCAAAAAACCGCGGCTAAAACTCTTAGCCTTTACCAGCTTTTATATGTTAGAGCCCTAAACCGTGTTCGACTCAAAAACGAACACGAAATTCTATCTATTCCTCAAATTAAGGGACCCGAAACTCTTCCATACATGGGTTTTATTCAAACTCTCAATCTTCTTAGTTATGGACTTCATTCATAACTCCTAACACAACATGTGACAAAGTCTCCAGGATTACAACTCCCGTATCTTCATCACCCCTCATCAACTTCCGTGTCGAAGCCTCCAGGATCGCACTGCCCGTAGCTTCTCCACACATCACCACCTTTGATCTCCACATGCTCCAGCGTTAGGCCGACCACCTCGTATGACATCCTCAACCGTCTAGACCTCGGATCTCCCCATCCTAGTCCTGGTCCTCCTCATTACCGACCATAATTGCCTCCACGCTCACCTATACATGCAAAAACCAAAGAAATATTTTTCTAGCACAATTCTTCCCAACTTGACCGTTATCAGCACACACACGTATAATCATAACCTCAACCAACCATCAAAACCATCCAGTCATCCATGACCACAAATCTCATCTGTGGTCGAAGCCAGATGTGGCCGTTTTGCCATCCTAAAAACTCAAACTCACAAGCTCATCGACCCAAACTTTCACGAATACAAATTCTAAAAAAATAAAATATCAATTATTCATCATCAACGAATCCATGACCACCACATGCTCTAATAATCTCCCCCCTTGATAAATACATTGACAACATCTCAAAAAACTTTTAAATGAGAGAATTTGCGAAAGAAACCGACCACAGCCAAAAGCGCACAAACCACTCAGAAAACTCAAACAACTCCCCCTTTCTTTAATTTCTCCCCCCTTTGGCAATGAAATCATCAGGGGCTCCAAAGAGAATAATTCTAAAAGCAGCAAGAGAATAAATATCCAGAAGCTTTGAGAATTATCGAAGTCACTTTGCATTGATTTAAGAATTTAAGCATGCCATATTTTTGTGTAGAGCTCCCTAGATCATATAAACTCATATATCATATAGTACTATCAAAATTAGTCTTTAACATGATTAAGCAGATTAGATTAAAGACAAGTATCTCAACATTTACCAAACTGATTACAGAGTGCACAATGAGTAATCACAACGAAATTTCAAAGCTTAAAAGTGAAGCAAACCTTAAATCTAGACGAGCTAGCAGTCTCTTATAGAAACCTATTGTTCCATACTCAAACCTTTTAGCATGTGACATACTTGTAGCATACTTCTTTTTATAATACCATCTTTGTAGCAAAATTTAAATAGTGGCATGCTTGAAGCATACTTCTTTTCATTTATGCACTTTTTGTGCCTTTTTCTTTTTATTTAACCATGGCATGCTTGAATCATACAACTTTTCATTCTTCTCTTTCTCATTTTTTTATTTTTATTATAACATGCTAACTAGAGTGAACATAAAAAGATTGCACTATGAAACATACTGGCCTCATAGCCAAGCTTTAAAATAAGACTCACAATTAAGCTAATCCTTTTAGATAAACATCGCAAAATACTATCTATAATTAATTTAGTCAAAGTATTCCACCATGTCATGCTTTAATTCAAATTTAGCATATTTATTAGAACCAGTTATGATCAAAACTATACAACATATGAGTAAATATGATAAAGAAAACTCTTCTACTCATTTGATGTCAAGGTTTAGGTTTGATGTATTGTTTGACAAGTATAATAAACAAAGCTTCCGAAACATTTAAACACTAAGCTCCCCCTCTGAATAACCCCTTAGGATGCAACACACCCAATTCACTCCACAAATGAGCAAAATGAGAAGAATCAAACGGTTTAGTGAAAATATTAGCAACTTGAGAATCGGAATCAATGAAATGTAAGATAACATCTCCCTTTTCCACATGGTCTCTAATAAAGTGATAGCGAATATTAATGTATTTGGTTCTTAAATACTGCATAGGATTTTTAGCAATATTAATAGCACTAGTGTTATGATAGAAAAGTATAACACTATCCAATTCTAAGCCAAAATCCTTAAGTGTAACGGTCATCCAAAGCAATTGAGAGCAACAATAAGCAGAAGCTACATATTCAACCTCAGCAGTGGAAAGTGCAACAGACACATGTTTCCTAGAAGCCCATGAAACCAGAGATGTGCCAAAAAAATGACATGTATCCGAAGTACTCTTCCTATCAATTTGACAACCCCAAAATTAGTATCTGAAAAAACTCTAAGGGTAAGACATGAGGAAGAAGAGTACCATAAGCCAAATTCTAAAGTTGACTGAAGATACCTGAAAATACGCTTTATCGCTTGACAACGTGAAGCATGTGGGGAAGCTTGAAAGCGAGCACACAAACACATAACAATGTGTATGTCTGGCCTTGAAGCGGTGAGATACAAAAGAGAGCTAATTATGCTTCGATATTCCTTTTCATCAACAGGCTCATCATCTTCGTCGGAATCCAACACAGTCGTAGATCCCATAGGTGTGAAAATTGGTTTGACTGTCCCCATATCAAAGCGATGAAGTAGATCTTTGGTGTACTTAGTCTGATGAACAAAAGTACCCAATTTTGATTGCTTGATCTGAAAACCTAGTAAGAATGTGAGCTCTCCTATCATGCTCATCTTGAATTTTCTGCTCATAGTATTTAAAAACTTGGAATCAAGAGCACAAGAGGAACCACCAAAGATGATGTCATCCACATATATCCGAACGAGTAAAAGATCATTGGCATGCTTGAGAGTAAACAAAATCTTATCTACCTTGCCAATTTGAAAGTCATTTTTAGCAAATATGATTTAAACATATGACACCATGCTCTGGGTGCTTGTTTTTACCATATAAAGCTTTAGAAAATTTGTAGATATGATCAAAAAAATTTAGGATTCTCAAAGCTAGGTGGTTATCTCATATAAACCTCCTTCTCGATATAGCCATTAAGAAAATCACTTTTTACATCCATTTGATATAGTCTAAAACCCTTTGAAGCAGCAAATTGTAACAAAATTCTAATGGCTTCTAATCGAGCAACATAAGTAAATGTTTCACCAAAATCAAGACCATCTACCTGGGTAAATCCTTGAGCTACAAGTCTAAACTTATTTCAAACAACAACACCATTCTCACTCTGTTTATTCTTAAAAACTCATTTAGTTCCAATAACATTATGACCATGAGGAGGTGAGACTAGGTTCTAGACTTTATTATACTCAAAGTTTTCTAATTTTTCATGCATGGCATTAATTCAAGACTCCTCAGATAAAGCATAACTTACATCTTGAGGTTCAAAAGAGGAGACAAAAACAGAATGAGTGTATGAGGCATTGGAGTTATACCTACTACGAAAAACTCTCTCATTTAACTCACCAATCATTTGTTCTAAAGGATGACATCGTTGAATGTGCAAAGGAGCTTGTAGAGTGGTCGTATACGTGGTCGTTGAAGTAGTTGTAGCAGTCATCGTACTAGATGTAGGTGCAGTCGCAACAACTGTAGTCGTAGGGGCAGTCATAGCGATTGTTGTCGAAGGTGCAGTCGTAGTAGATGTGATCGTAGGAGTGTTCATAGTAACTATTGTCGAAGGTGCAGTCATAGTAGCTGTAGTTATAGGAGTCACAGAGGATGTCATGGGTGTCACAATGTAGCTCGAGGACTCCCTATTGTCGTCGTCGGAGTCATAGAAGATATCGTCAAGTGCGTTAGAGGCCTGTATATCTGCATTATTAGGTCTAGTACTAGGACTAGCCTCATCAAAAGTGACCTTCTAGTCTTAACGACTTTGTTAGGTTCTAACTTGAGTACCCGATAACCTCGAGTGTGAACTACATACCCAAGAAAAATGCCTTATGAGGATCTAGATTCAAATTTATCAAAATTGTCATGTTTAAGGATGAAGCATCGATATCCAAACACCTTAAAGAGAAATATTAGGAGCACGGACAAAACGAAGCTCATAGGAAGTCTTATGCAATTTACTTCGCAAGAAAACTCTATTTGAAATATAACAAGCAGTCGAAATAGCTTAAGCCCAATACTTCCTAGTAGTAGCATGTTCATTTAGCATTGTTCTAGCCATCTCAACCAAGCTTCTATTCTTACGGTATACCACATCGTTCTATTGTGACACTCGAGGTGACGAAAATTGATGGTCTAAACCCTTTTTGGCACAAAAGGAAACAAATGATGTGTTCTTGAATTCAGTTCCATTATCACTTCTAATTGCTCTAAGCGCTTTTGAAAGTTTATTAGTAGGTCTAAGAGCTAGCTTTTGAAAGTGACCGAAAGCTTCATCCTTAGAGGCCATAAAATACATCTGAGAATGTCTAGAGTAGTCATCAACAAGAACAAGAACATACCATTTATCTTAAATAGACTGAACCTAAAAGGACGTACAGTGTCCATGTGCAATAATTGTCCCAAGGAATCAGTCATCACAAGTATGAGTAGGGGATGAGATGATACATCCATCTTACCATGTCGACAAGGTGAACAAACCAGATCTATTGATTTTTCAATCTTAAAACTAAGAACTTCTCTAACTAGATTCATATTACTAAGCTGAGCTAATGATCAAAGCCAATGTGACCTAATCTACAGTGCTAGATGACCAAATCCATAGAGTCTGATGAAATAAGACACCTAAGATCAGAAGATGCTGAATACGAAAAATCACCCTTAAACAAGAGACCAACTCGACTTATTTTGCAAACAAGATCACCAGATAAATCTAAGATATAGCATGAATGCTTTTTAAAGTTCACCTCAAGATTATCGTCTACCAACTGTGAAACTAAAAGCCAGTTATAGCTCAACTCACTAACAAGAGTGGCGTCCTTTAAGATGAACTTTTCGTTGATGCACATAGTGCCTTTAGCCAGAATTCGTCATTAAGAGTTGTCCCCAAAAGTAATTATCTCGTCATTGGGGGCACGAGTGAGAGAGGAGAACCATCGCGAATCTCCCGTCATGTGGCGAGAGCAACTAGAGTCGATGAGCCATATGTTCTCCTTCCTCTTGCAATGAGCCTACAGAGCACGAACAATCATCGGTATCTTAGTATTGGGTTAGATAATACAGAGCACGAACAATACTAAGATACTCGTTGAATATGAGCAAAAGTATGCACCGATAAAGATTTAAGTGAAGCATTAGAATTTGTCATGTTTCGACCAGACAGTTGATGAACAGCTAGTCCGACCACTGGGCAGTCTGACCTCCTCAAAAAAGCTAGTCTAACCACTAATTGGTCGGGTCACATGGACAATGATGGTCAAAAATGATCTGACTGACCATGTATCAATGGTCTGACCATTGACTGGTCCAACCGAGCAAAAAAACTGGTCAAAAATTTCTTGTGAAGCTGGTCCGACCATGAGAATCAACTGGTCGAGCACCCGGTCTAGCTACACTTATTCGACCACAGGAAGTACCTAGTCGAACATGCTTCTTTACCCTGTCT
The DNA here is from genome assembly GCA_017311315.1 of Dendrocalamus latiflorus. Classification (NCBI taxonomy): domain Eukaryota; kingdom Viridiplantae; phylum Streptophyta; class Magnoliopsida; order Poales; family Poaceae; genus Dendrocalamus; species Dendrocalamus latiflorus. Next base: position 35,661,611 of record CM029652.1, on the reverse strand, counting down.
TTCTTCTCTTTCTTTGTTTTTCTAAAGCATAATTGAACCAAGTAGCTGGCTTTATCGTAATGAGTGCATTGATACTTGACTTGATAAGTGGTCGTATCAATCGACTTAACAACACTCAGTTTGGTAGGGTATTCTTTTGCAAAACCAGCAGATCTAAAAATGACTTGTTTTGGTTCTGATTCTACTTCAAATTTTTCTGGTTCAAAGACCTTGACCACTTTAGAAGGATTATTCTTAGCATGCTCAATAAAATTAAATCCTAGATCATAATTTTTTACACTAGTTTTTGACTTGTCTAAGATCATATTCACATTCTTTTTGCCAAAAATCACACTCTAAGGTACTCATTTTGTTTAGACTGTGTGGAACATGATGAGCACTTAATAGATTCATTTACAATCTCCTTGGAAGCATTAGACTGAATCAATTTTTCCTTTTTAGCAAAATCATTAAGATGTCTAGTCAAAACTTCTATGTCAGTGTTAAGCTTAGAACAACTAGAGCAATAAACAGCATCATAATAAAGCATTTGTTGAATTGCCTTCTGAGATGAATTATGTCAAGCCTGAAGCAAATCACACTTAGAGCAAGTTTTGGATTGAGCAGAAGAATTAGACTTGAACTTCTCAATTTCATCATATGTAAGTTTTAGCTTTTCATCACATGGATTGTGTGCCAATTTTAATTCATCAAGTCTAGCAGTTATATCACCAAATTGAATCAAGTTTGATGCATTAATTTTTCTAGCAGATTCCAACTCTGAATATAAAACTTAACAAGACTCACATGATTCATCATCAGAAAGAGAAGCTCTAAGTCTATGAATTTCTGAATTTAAGTTCTCAACAACAAGATCATGATCTTTAGTTTTCTTTTTATACTTCTTGAGCTCCTCTATCAATCTAAGCACAACACGAGATAAATTGGTATAAGAATGTTTTACATCATCAGGATCAATGTAGAGATCATCTTTGTCGAATTCTTCACTATTTCCCATAAAGCACATTCTTGTGAAGTCCGCCTTCTTTGCCTTCTTGCCATTATCCTCCCCATCACTTGCAGAATCATCATCGCTCAAATCAATCTCCTTAAGTGCTGAAAGTACCTTGTTGACCGCCTTACGATAGTGTGTGCTTCTTGCTTGAGGCAGTCTTGAACCGAAGTCGATGAGTTGGTGCCTTGTCGTTATTGACCTTTTTGCTCTTTAGTTTGGGGAGGTTAAACTTAATGTGATTAAGTTTACCACATTCATAGCATCTGATAGGATCTCCTCTCCGCCTCATTCTGACGTTATTAATTGCCTTTGTCACCCTATTGGAGAGAAGTATAATATGTTTTTCTAGCATCTCCTCTAACTGTTCATTTAAAATTATGCACAAAGCAAACAAAGAGTCACTAGAAGAACTAGATGAGTTATCAACTTGGTTAGTCACTAAACCCAAAGAATTAGACTTATTTATCCTAGCCAAAAAATTAATCTCATGTGTTTTCATCTTATAAAAAAGGTCATTCAAGGTAAATATTTTCATGTTAATAGAATGATTGATGGCAGTGACTAAAACATTTCAAATAGACATATCTAGGGAATTCAAAATTTACCGAGCATTGTCAGAATAGTATATGTGACACCAATAGATTGTAAATCACTAATAATCTTATTGAAGCGATCAAAGAGAGCATATACTGATTCTCCAGGTTTCATCTCAAATTTAGAATACTCCTTTTTTAAACTGATTCTGATGCACACCTTAAACAGGCTTTGATCATTCATAGTAATTGGCTAGAGTAGTCCAAATTTTATTTGCAGATTTAATATGAGCAATTCTCACAAACTCGTTTCTACTTAAATCTTGTAATAAAATAATTCTAGTCTTAGCATTAGATTCTACATCAGCAGTATTTTCAATGGTAATGACAAAAGGTATTTCATATGAATTTTCAACTTTTTGCCAAATACAAACTTTCAACTTTTTGCCAAATACAAACTTTCAACCTTGTGCTTGTAGAAAGATCTCCATGTGTGTTTTCTAGTAGAGATAGTTTGTTCCATCAAAAAACGGTGGCTTACTAGAGAACTGATCTCGATCTAACACCATTGCAACTTGGCTCTGATACCATTTGCAGGATCGCATGGCGCAATCAGAGGGGGTGAATGATTACCTCTGCTTTTTGAAATTTTCAAGTAGTCGATGAAGGTTTCAATAGCTCGATTGACTACTTGATGCTCAGTCACTCGCCAGATCGCTCAGCTCTAATCTTCGACTAGATTGAACGTACCCAAAAACGTCAATCCAGAAGTAGAGATCGTCGATCACCTTTGCACGTAGTCGAATGCTTCCACTGCGATAACAATCGCCAGAAATCTTTAACACATCACGAACCATATTGATAGATGTTCTTTACTGCTGGATTTCCATAGAATTACAAAGCACCCTCCATGCATCACAATCTTTGATCTCCACATGCTCCAGTGTTAGCCCAATCACCTCACATGACATTCTCAACCGTCTGAACCTTGGATCTCCCCATCCTAGTCTCAGTCCTCCTCATCCACGCTCACCTGCACATGCAAAGACTAAAGAAATATTTTTCTGGTACAAGTTCTTTCAAACTTGACCGTCATTAGCACACACACGTATAATCACAACATCAACCAACCATCAACACCAACCAGGTCATCCACAACCATAAATCCTATCATTATCTAGAAATTAGTCTTGAATTATTCAATATGACTGCTAGCTCAACAAATACTCGAAAACAATAAGTACTCAGGAATTACCATCGCCCTACTCAAAACACTCAGGAAAATCGAGCATCGCTACTGTCCAGAACAATCGAATGCTAACTATTGAGCACCGATCGCTACAATTACCACTACCAACCAATCACTATATCATCGATCACCAAGTTTCGAGTACCACAAACAACCGCTACGACCAGATTAGTGAACCACAGACCCAACACGAGCACTCGAGGTACTTGAAGATTACAAGAATTAAAGCACTCGTTGTGACCATAAAGTCTACGAATACCAACTGTGAAGCCTATGGCAACCAATTGCAAAAGCCTTCGACTACCGATTGTAAGGTCTACGACAGTAGACCGCAAAGTCTGCGAGTACCGATCACAAAGTTGTCGACTACCGAGTACTGACTGGTAAAGTCCACGACTATCAAGTACTGACCAGTAAAATCTACGACTATCGAGTATCGACCAGGTACTGTAGCTACGACTATCGACTGGTTGTTGTAGCAAAGTCCGATTCACTGTCACCTATGACCGGTTAAATATTGCTTACAAACGGTTCACTGTTCGAGGTCGAAATCTACGATTACCTACCATGGTCGAAACCGGACTTGGTCGAAGTCAGTCATAGTCGAAGTCGGACGTGGTCGAAATCAAATATGGTTGAAATCTAGCCTGGTCAAAGTCGAACCGGTCGAAGTCAAATGTAGTCGAAATCTGACGAGGTCAAAGTCGAACGCGGTCGAAATTTTGGTTGGCTTACTGTGGTCGAAGCTAGCTGTGATCAAAATCTACCATTCGAACCTATCGATCGGAACCATCCATCACAAGGTCGATCAGACTTCCATCCGTAGTCAAAATCAGATGTGGTCGTTTGGCCATCCTGTAAACTCAAATACTGAAACGCATCAATTCAAACTTTCACAAATTTAAATTCCAATAAAACTAAATATCAATTATTCATTATCAATGAATCCACAATAGTCAGAGCATCTCCAAGAGTGCTCCTATAATTGATCCCCTATAGTCTTAAATAGGAGCTATCCTAAACTCCAACTCTCCCTAAAATCCTGATCTCCAACAGCAGTTCCCCTATATCTCCATCTCCTAAAATTTTAAACTTGCCATGTCATCAATTTGACCCACTTGCAGGTAACAGAATTCTTGTTGGGCCCTCTCCCGCGGAACGCCAACAGATTTCCACCATGCGCCAATAGAATTCCGTCGATGATCCTGCAACCCCAACTCCCAATCACCAAGTCAACGTGAGCCATCACAAGAGCCAAGTCAAGGTTTCTGCTATTTTAGTTAACAATCGAGAACGTTCTGTTTTTTGGAAGATTCAGGGACCGGAATGCAGTAGCAGACTTCTGTTTAGCAGCGCGGTAGTCGAGAACCTTTTTCTTTGCATGTAACCAACACTCATGAATAATAGTCTGAAGAAAAACTCCAGAGGAACTGGAGGTTCACCCAATTCTAACCGTTATCTTTCTTACTCAATTCGAGTCGATGTGACAAAAAAATCACTGTTTACAGTTTAACAATGTGTAGCAGTTCATACTGACAAGCAAGATACTGACTGAAAAAGTGCATGCATAATGTGTAGCAGTTCATACTGACAAGCAAGATACTTTGAGCATAGAGACAAGTTCAGGATTTTAATGCAAACCAAGAAGAATGAAAAATAAATAAATTAAGCAACTAATTTGTACTACGTCTAGCGATGATCTCATCCCGAAGGAGCCTATAGTACTGCTGCTGCTGGACATCCATGCCGCTAATATCCACTGTCATAATCCGCTCTTCCTCTAGTGTTCTCTTGAAGTTGAACTCTTGTTTCTTAAGCGCAAACAATTCTTGTTCTAGTGCATGTGCTTGTGCATATCTCTCCTCTTTCTTGCGTTCTTTCTCATCATTAGCTTCTTTCTTCTTGGACCACAAATATTCTAACGCCTCGCTGTACACATGACCTCCTCCTTGATGTGCTGCTTCTTTTGCTCTCTTCCTTCCCATTGGTCTCTTTAGGACATGGCATGTTGGACTTCTAGAATCGCTGTCATCAGGATTAGTAGGAGTACAATCTGTGGGACTTGAATCAATGGTAGCCTTCTGCTTTTTATGAGAGCGATTTTGAGCTGACAATTGTTTTTGCTTTGCAATCCACTTTGGCTGATGTTCCAACATATTCCAACAATGCAGGAATTGAAAATTTCTATGTTTAGGATCTTGGGCCTTGAACAAAACTTTTGCCTGCACAATCTGTACAATTCACCAGATGAAAAAATGTGTTTGTACAACCAGATAAAAAAACGAGAGCATATAGGTGTTGGCGTTACCTTGTCTTGGGCTGTCACACCGCTTTGCCTTCTACCCTCAATCTGGGCTACACATCCAGTAAACTTATTAACATTTTCTTGAATAACACCCCAACGATGCGTGAGAGAATTTGCGTTGCGATCTGAGGAGAAGTCCTTGTTCGAGTGGAAGTACTCGTGTATTCGATTCCAATATGTCGATCTATTTTGATTGTTGCCTTGAATAGGATCCATACTCACATTGAGCCATGCCGACACCAATATTTCATCTTCCTTCATGCTAAAATTCTGTGTTCTTTTTTGGCTAGTTTTCACACTGGGAGTATCTTCCACATTTAGCTCTTCAGGATTGCTACCCAGTCCATCCCAAAGCAACGGATTACTCCCATCATTCAACAAATTAGTAAAATATCCATCTCCTTCCATATGCCCTGTAAGAGATTAGTATAGTTCTAATCAAATATTTCTACGCAGCCTAAACATCAAACAACTAAATTCAGCCTTTTGAGCTCTAGATTCTAATTCTACAATCTCAAGAACAAAATGTATTCAGCGTGAGTTTATCCAGACAGCATTAAACAGGTTGATCTCTGTTTCAAGAAATTAAGCTTTAAAACTTGACAAATATATCTCCTAACAGATCAATACAAGAGCATGCTAAAATCTGAAAAACAGAATGAACCGAAAGGCATATGAATACACCAGAATCTAGAGACTGACTTCCATAGTCACAAATTAACTATGACAGCAGGATTAATATTGTCTATAGCTCAAAGACTAATGAACCAATCTTTGTGAAAGGAGATGGCTCCTAAACAACTAAACACGGGCAACCACCAAACTTTTTTCTAGATTATTATTCGAAGATCAAACTTTCTTGTCCTGATTTTGTTTACTTTAACTGCAAACAAGTTTCTGAAGCAACTTGAAGTTTTGTCCAAGTTACCACAGGCACCTGATGCATTTTTCACAATATGGCATTATGTACATTACACTATATAATGTTAGATGAAGTGGATCAGTTTTGTTTGACTAGCTTTTTATGCTGGAATACTCGACATGCTACTTTAGTTTTAGCATGTACTACTTGTATGGGTTGTGTAATGGCTACCTTGTTGATCAATACCACCTTTTCCGATTTGGGTGCATTCCAGCATGTTGGTAAATGTCTGCTGTTCACGTGGGTTATTATATCATGGATGAACTTCATATAGCTTGAAGATCTCCACTTGACAAACACTTTAGTTTTCGAGTTTAACAAATCTAGAGCAATGTTTTTCTATTAATTATCTGCTATTATTGGAGTCTATTAATTCATCTGCTATTATTGGAGTCTGTTGCGAATTTTCTAACCAGTTTTATATTTTCTTCTTAGGAACCTTGTCTTCTATGGAGGATGCACAAAGATTTGAGTCTATCTTCAAAATGCCAAGACGAACCTTCAATTACATCTGCAGTTTGGTGAAGGATGATATGATGGTAAGGGCTAGCAGCTATACCTTTCTTGATGGGACGGTGCTGTCTTTAGCGGGGCGGTGTCGGACGACGGGAGCAGCGCCGGAGGACGGGGGAGGCGCGGGCGATGCGGGAGGACGAGGACGACGGGGGCGGCGTCGGACGACGGGAGCAGCGCCGGAGGACGGGGGAGGCGCGGGCGATGCGGGAGGATGAGGACGACGGGGGCGCCGCCGGAGGACGGGGGAGGCGTCGGACGACGGGGGCGGCGCCGGAGGACGGGGGAGGCGCGGGCGATGCGGGAGGATGAGGACGACGGGGGCGGCACCGGAGGACGGGGGAGGCGTCGGACGACGGGGGCGGCGCCGGAGGACGGGGGCGGCGCAGGCGATGTGGGAGGATGAGGACGACGGGAGCGGCGCCGGAGGACGGGGGAGGCGCGGGCGATGTGGGAGGACGAGGACGACGGGAGCGGCGCCGGAGGACGGGGGCGGCGCCAGATGATGGGGCTGGGGCAGCACTGTTTTGGAGGGGGGATGGAGGAGGAACGAAGAAAACTGAAAAAGCTATCTCTTCGATGAAAAGCGGGAGAAAGGGAAGAGTGCGCGCGTAGCAGAAAAAATTACGCGCGAAGAAATTTAGGGGTGGTGGGAGTACTCCTACTTTTGAGAGTTTTGAAGGATGATTTAGGGGTTCATTTAGGATAAGAGTTTATTTAGGGGTTTTGTTGGAGGACTATTTTTCTTCTAAATACCTAAATTTAAATTTAGGAGGCTGGTTAGGAGCACTCTTGGAGATGCTCTCACATAGTGTAATACTAATTATCACTATATATATTTAATATACCGTATAGAGCCACCCCTGGCGCAGAGGGGCTGATAGTGGTTTTGTCCACTCATCCCGTCGCTTCTTCGATTGAGACCGTCTCTTGGACATTCGTGGAGTTACTTCGCGTGTCAAAAAACTTGTCCGCACGCAGAAGATGGACGCGTGAGCTCGTCGAATCGTGAAGGCGCGCTCGGAACCACCACCAGTTTGTTGGGTTTTGGAAGCGCACCCTCCACATATGCCGTGCCTGACCGAGGCGTCTCCGCTCGGTGGTCCGCCGACCCGCGACTTGTCGACCTACCTGCTACGCGGCCGCTCCCTCCGATCCACACCTTCAGTGTATCGGGCGATTCATCGCTTGTGGACGAGGTTGCTCTGGTTCTGTTTCAAACAGTTTTTTTTTTGACTCGCATTGGTTTTTAACATGATTTGTTTACTTTTTTTGTTATTTATGAAGATATAATAGCATTTTTATTTTTTATTTTTGTTCTTATTTGTTTAATTAAATATCTCAAAAAACTAACCGCCACTATAATACTATTTCAACTAAAAATCATAATAAAAAACAATAATATTTTTCAACAGGGCCTCTACCTGCATGATGTGCCCAGCCCGCAGCCGGTAAACAATTTCCTCTCCTCAAGATTTCACCATCGGCCTTCCTGCCGGCACTGGATTGTCGTGCGAACAAAGCAGGCGTTGCCACGAAAGGGAAAGAAAATGCAACTTCCGTTCCGTTCCGTTTTGTTTGTTGCTTAAAATGTGGTTTACAGTTCGCCATCTGAATAATACTCTCTGCTGTTACATCCTATTTCATCTGACGGAGAAAATACGGAACAGCCCAAATGTCGTATCTCCCGCACTCAAATCCGAATCCAATAAAGCTACCAATGTTAGTGATATATTTTAGAGATAGTCAGAGATAATTATATCATTTCTATATTTATGATATTTAGAATAATATGTTATTTTATCTTTTAAATAAAATGACATTCATATTGATCAACAAGTATGTGACGTGTTCATAGAACTCTTTATTCATGTTATTCTAAATTATCTTTGATCTTATATCATTATATGGAACAATTATGATTTATAGATCAACACATATACTTATTGATGATCATATTTCATGGATCATAGATATAGAGATATCAAATCAATAATGTAGACATATTTTAGAGAACATGGTGTTGGATTGACCTACCATAAAACACTACATAATTGCTATATTTTTAAATGTTATCAGTTAGTATCATACATAGTGTACGTAGGATATTTAGACTTAAAATCGTTATAGTTTTCAACATATGAAATAATTTACTTAGGGATTGCCAAAAACACTACTCCGTTACTAGGTGATCATAAAGATAGCTTTTGAATTTACTATGAAATATGTAAAGAAATATAAGTGATTAAAATAGAATTTGCCCCTCCTATATAACAGAAAAGATATTCCTTACCTTATCGATGTAGTTGGATTAAGAAAGTTTATGGTTGTACCGAATGTGGTTGAGGAGTCAATCACAACTGAGTAATTCACTACAGATCTGAGTGAATGATCGAGCTATCATAGGATAGCATGCTTCTCGCTTTGAATTTGATATGGTATCATGAGGCAAAAGGTTCAATACATAAGCGCTATATAGATTCGTCCCATATGATCTTTATGCATATTCGTGAGTCGCTATGTCCTAGTAGAGACCGCTACCGACTTATGGACCGAAAATGAATTTTTGACCTATAGCTGAATATACATGAACATATGGGGTTACACACTTAACAGGTTGGAACAATAAATGTCTGGATGATAGTCTCACAGTGGGATACAATCTCTACTCGTATTGCATAAGAATCCAGTTAGAGGCTCTTTGAGTTGTATACGATATCTGATCATATCGGATAATGATCTGATTAGAGGCTGTATAAAGAGAGGCGCAGGGATTGAGGGAGGTATCTCGAGACATCTATTGAAACTCTAGCCGCTATCTCTCAAAGCCCTTGCTGTGTGCGCTAGTGCTAGCATACCGTTGCACGGTATTCCATCCATGGATGTGTGGACTTCGATAGAGACGTGCTACGACTGCGACGCTGATTGGGACGATCGTAAGGAGGAGACGATTAGCCAGATGATGATCGAATATTTCCATTACACTGACGTGCACTACGTTAAATCGGCCACTTCAACTCTAATTTCGCTACACTACGTGTCTAGTAGTGACAATCTATGATCTCTTACTAGCATGATTTCTTGGTTTACGTAGTAGAAAATAATATGCACTAGTATAGTCTACCTGTATCTCAACAACGAACCTACTTGTTGCAGCGTGACTAACTAAGTAAATCGGTCTATTCTTTTAGACTGTAGCTTATGACTTTGGCTGTTTGTGAGCGAGTACGGAGAGAGACTCGCATGCGATTTTGACCGATATAAATGAAGTCGCTGCAGTGTGCATTACAATCGACTTGTAGACCCTATATTGAAAGACATTTTGTTTGAAAGTTAGTTACTATAAAAAAGCAGCTTTTAGAAGCTGAAAAGAGAAGGACCAATATTGTTTTTTTTCTCAATTTAGTGTCAAGCCGTGTTGTTTGAGTATTTTTTTTTGGGTTGTATACGAGAATCCTATGTTATTATCTAGCTAGTGTACAACTTTTTACGTAACACTTTAAAGACTTGCGTGCCTTTTCATTACTAGGAATGGAAAACAATTGTTCATACAACGAATCGGCCCGGACAGTCAGGTGCCCCACTGGAAGAAACGAAAGGCCAAGAAAAATTTGGATTATTACAGTAAAAGAAAAGGAACCGCGAGATATTCTACTTGAAAGAAACTATACTACCGCCATAACAACTCAGGTTTTTCATGTTCCCGTAGCCTTCCACTGGACTGCCTCATCTCTGATTTTGGAGAGCAATTTCTGCTAGCTGTTTGATAAGTAGTGTCCAGATTATAAGGATGTTCGGGTGTTACGAACCAGCTACTCCCTCCATTCATAAAAATAATTCATTTTGGGTTGTGTGCGGTTGAACATTATAAATTTTGATATTAATACATTTTTGAATGTTTTTTGGGAACTACCCTTTTGAATATTTAGATTTGATACATGAAAATGATATACGTAGATTTGTCTTAAAAATACTTTCATAATATTATAATTTTATTAGATTTTATAAATATATTACAATAGAAATTGGCAGTTAAATTTGCATTTTTAAAACCGTGTCGGTGTCTAAAATGACTTTTTTTTTACTGGAGGGAGTAATATTTAGAGGATTAGTGAAAGATCTTGTGGTAGGATTTGGGGCCTTGAGGAGAATTGAAGACAAAGTAGAGGATCCAGGGGAGTTCAGAGAAGCAGCAGCTTACAAGGGGTGGAGCCCAGGGGAGAAGAAGAAAACAGGGAGGAGGAGGAGACCAGAGGGTAGGAGCCAGAGGGAGAAGAACCGAGGAGGAAGAAGAGAGCTAAGTCTAACCTGTTCATCCATTCATCTGCTACTCTTGCTCCTTTTTAGTGTAGCCGTATTTTCTTGTGTAGGTATTGAGATCTGAATATGCAAATCTGAATCTTCTATGTATAAAACACTAGTCCAGAATCAAACTAGTGTAAACAGCATCAATATCGATGAATATCATTCCACATACAACAAGTGTAAGGATAAACGTATGGATTTGATAAACAAATAGTAGTCGTGACCTTATGGTTGAGTTTACAATTATTTAGATACGCCAAGCTTTAGCACTAATAGCAGCGGAACGAAAACAACTCTAGTGGGTACCCATCGACTCGCCACAAGCAACCAATTGGGTACAAGACCTAATGACCGACCTCTTCGTAGAACAACTCTTCTAGAGTGGGGGGTTGATTCCTCCACTTCTATTGAATGATGATTATTGCAAGAGTGAGTACATAGAGTGCTCAGCAAGTTGCTTAACAGAATGCAAGTATAAATGATGGCTTATTACAAAGGATATGGCTACTAAGGTTATTTTGTACAAAGCGACAATTGCATTTAAATACAAACAATAGATTGAAAGCATAGTAAAACCAAAATAATAGTAAACAAGAATTTGAGTATTTGTTTTGTAAAGTCTACCCCTCATGTGAAATCCCCGGACGTCTATGGATACGAACACAGTTATTCGAATAGTTTTACACTTTGTAGATGTAGTATACTTTATCCACAAGATCAATCAACTTGTACAGAGAAGATCACAACAAAACCTTTTCGAAGCATTATCTCAAAGCTAGCCCTCCCAATGAGTATAAAGCTGGTAACCTAACCCCATAAATACAGTTGATCTAGAGCGCACTGTTGAATTTGAGAGCAGACCGAGGAAGCACAACGCTTCCTCATCAAAGATGAGTGTGTGTGGCCGGTGGCCAGTAGTAGATCTGTTTCTACCCTGCACTAATGACAGCAACGAATCAGACTATAATTCATCTTTTCTTTGATTGTGTGGCTGCTAAGTATATATAGGGTGTTATTAGATTATTTTTAGGAGCCAATTGTAGGCATTGTTCTTTTGACCAATACCTGTGGTGGGCTAGTCATTTATCTACTTGGTAAATCAAGTTTTCACATGGTTAGTTTGTCAGTTATTTGCTAGGCTATGTGGAAACCAAGGAACAAGGTAAGTTTTAAGAAGAAATCAATTGAATCTTTAACTGAGATCATATGTATGCACCTTTCTAAAATTTTGGTAGGACTTTACAAAGAAAAAGAGAGAGAGGTCTTGGTGGCCGGCTCTAACATGTTACAGAATGAAGCCCTCAGGATGTGTAGTGCTGGAACAGGGGCTACCAAAAGGAATGGCAGGCGAGATGAAGAAGGAGGTCTGCTGCGCATTTAATGGGATGAAATTCCGGTTAAGGGAATGTGAATGTTCTGTTCGTAGCCTAGGTTTTATTTTGTGCCTTCTTTATTTGAGTTATTTTGGTGCTCTTCTAAAAGTAACAATCGAATAGGAAGCTTTTTTTTCTGGTGGTAATGGAATCTGAACGGGCCCGTTTGAAAAACTAACGACAGCAACGAGTTGATAACATCTCTGATTTGCCAGAAACCTACCTACATTCTGGTTGGATTGGACGCTGTGGCACCGCATTCCGGCGCCAACGCCGGGCTCCGACTGAGATGGCCGGCCGGCCACCGTCCTTCTCCATCTCGCAGCCAGGAAAAGCAAGAACAGAGCACAAGTGATTCACAGCCTCACAGGGGACAAGCAACAAGTAAGTGACAATGGCTAGATTCCAATCTATGATACGATAATAATGGCCAAGAAATTACAGAGCAGCTAGCAAGGGCGAGACAAGTGAGAGGAAAGAAACAGAGGAAGCCATAGAAAGGAGCACTAGAGGAAGATGAAGCACTCCATGGCCACCGAGGGGTTCCGGCCCAGCGCGCCCTCCGCCACCTCCTTGTTCTCTCTTCCTTCCGCCAATGCCGCCTCGTAGAGTTCGTCTCTGCCCTCCCCCGGGACCTGTCCGCCGCCGCCGCCGCGTTGGGGCTTGGTTTGCTTGTGGGTGGTGTTCTCCTTCGCCGCCTTGCGTGTGGCGCCGACGCCAGCGCTCGCCTGCCGGTGGATGGCGCCGTTCGCTGCAGGAGAGGCGGGCGGGCGCCTGGCTGTTGGGGAGTTCGACCGCCTGCCGGATCGCTCGCCGGGGTCCCGCCTGACGGCGCTCCCTCCGTAGGCATTGCCGTTGCCGTTGATGCTGGCGTTGAGGGACCGCTTGGCCGGCGCCCGCGACTCCGCCGGCAGCATAAAGTCGGCCTCCCTGGCGGAGTGCGTCCGCCTGACGGCGCTCTCGGCGGCCCTTCTCGCCGCGGACGGGGAGAACCTGCCACTGAGGCAACCGATGCCGGACACGACTGCGGGCTGCTCCCGCCGTGGCCGCGGCGCCACCGGCTGCTCTCCGCCGCCAGCGCCCTGCCTCCTGTACGCCGACGCAGGGGACGGCGACCTCCCCCTTCCGTCACCGGCGTGCTTGGGCTTCCTCTGCTCCGGCTCCCTCCTCCTCGCCCTCCCCGTTTCCGGTGCGTCCACCACCGCCCTCTGCTCGACCTCCCGCTCGCCTCCGGCCTTCGCCTTGTCCGCCGCAGCGGACGCCACTGACACGCTCTCGGATTCCTCCTCTTCCTCCTGTTCCTGCTTCCTCTTCACCTTCTCATGCTCCGGCGCCGGCGGCCTGGGCCGAGGCACTGGCGTCTCGGACAGCACCTCCTTGACCTCCTCCTGCACCATCACAGGCGGCAGAGCATTATCCTTCTCCGACGGGAGCTGCGCCGCCGCCTTGCGCCCGGCGCCGGAGCGGGCAGCCTTCTTGCTCACGCAGCTCCCCATGGCGCGCGCGCCAACCAACCGCCGGTGCCGGCGCTGCGTGTACGTATACACAAGTCAGTGGATCGGAATGGACGGAGGAGCAACGGTGATGGGGTGGTGGCGCGAGTGGGCGGGGCGGATGGCCGGATGGGAGGTCAATTAGATGGCGCTCATCGACCAGATGAACGCAACTGCAGCGGCATATGCATCTGCATGAGGTGGAGGAATCAGATCATGGATGCCTATAAATCTTGGGGTCAACTGCCTTAACACACACACACTCTCTCTCTCTCTGCGTGCCCTCTCTCGCTGCTTGTTGGCTGCCATTTTTTTGAAGGTTGGCTGCTCATTAACTCGGGTCAATTCGCCACTGAGCTGGCGCCATCACTGCTGGTGATGCATTATGGATGTGTTTGGTTCGTGGACGGGGTTGTATCGTATATCCTGATTGAGTGGATGCAGACTGAGTGGAATCGTATTTCAGAAAAAGATGTTTGGTAAGGTTGTATGAGCGGATGCAAAAAAACTGAGATGCTGTTTGGTTGCCTGTATGAGCGGATGCAGTCTACCAAACCTGAGAGGCTGACACGTGGGACCGCATAAGATACACTGCATCAACCCATCCAGGATGGCCAGTGAAGCTCATTTTGAGCGTATCCACCCATCCAAGATGAGGGCGTATTTTTGCATCCGCTCATGTAGGCTGCATCCACTCATACAGGCAACCAAACAAGCTCTTTCTCAGATTATACGGATCCACTCAGCCAGGACGAAGGAGATTCAGGCAACCAAACACACCCTATACCTCTCCTCTGGTACTAGCACCGCTACGGAAAACGTTATCTGTCTTAGGACATATATAACAGTATATCTTTTAAGATTATGTCTAAAGTTTTTATCTCAATTAAATATAGTATTAAAGATAATTTTTCTATCAGTAAATTATTTCTTTAACTAGTTTATACTATTTTTACTGTAACTTCATGCCTCACACGCTCTTATTATTTGCGTAATTTATGGGCTCAAATCGTCTTTTGAATAAAAGACATCACATTATTTCTCTTTATCTTCTCTTTTCTCTACATAGGATTTTATTCATTTAATATATAGCTAAGAAATAGTTAAGATGGTATTATTGAAGATGCCCTTATTGACCAATGTGTCGCCAGAGATTTTCAAACAGAGATTTCAACTTCCATTCCATATTTCACTGAAATTTTTACACTTAAGAATTAGCCATGCACACCTCTTCCGATCTTGAAAATAATAGAGCATTGATAGCCAATAACAGAATCAAAGAAATTAAACAAATGTGTGTCATATACCTCCGTTTTTGCTCAAATTTCAAATAAATGAGAATGTTTTTGGTCCGGTGTGTTTTATATGGGGACCCACCAATATTAACGATAAATCCGAGCTTTTGCCGACATATCGGCGATAACGTTTTGCCTTTAGGACGCAGATACACTGCCGTTGTTGCATATGCATGTACACAGATTATCGAATCGAAAAATAGACGGTCTAGATCAAACTAGCGTAAGAAAAGACGGCTTTATCTTCCCTTTGGATGCATGCCTTCGTTAATTTTCTTGGATCGTTTGCATGATGGCGTGATAAGCTGCGGGGTTAATGACAGGTGTAGCCAGCCCATGTTGCTATTGCACACTGTAGCAGAATGCAATGCTGGTGTACGATGCTGGGCAGGGGTCAGGAGAAAGCAAATTCTATGAGAGCGATGCTGCCACGTGCCCCTTTAATATCCTTAGAGAGCCACGTGGCAGTATCGGAGTGAGGCCTCCCAGTAGGATTTGCTTTAGAGCTAGTTACTAGCTCTAAGACAATTTCTCCAACAGTATGAGCTAGTTACTAGCTCTAAGATAATTTCTCCAATAGTACTAACTTTTAGCACATAGCTCATAATATAAATAGCCTCACATGACACTCTCACATAATCTTGGAATGTGTGTATGAGACTAGCACTTGATCAAGAGATAGCTTTTCTCTCTCTTCTATTAAAATATGAAATAATATGCTTAAAGCTAGCTCATAAGTCACTGTTGGAGATGCTCAGTAGGTTGTATGCTGAGGTGGAGGAGAGAGAAGAGAGGTGGGCTGTAAGTTTACAGCCAGCTGAAGTACAAAAACTAAGAAACTTTGTGAGAGAAAGGGGTGGGTCATACAGCCTTCAGCTGGCTGTAAACTACTATATGAATAGGCTGATAAGTGGGCTGTAAGTGTCCATACAGTCAGCTGAAGGCTGTATTATTAGCCTTGCTTGGGCGGGGCTTCTCTTGGGATTAATGATTATAGGTACGGTAGATATACATATTTTTGGGTTTTGATTTTGCCTTTTTACTTTTTTAAAAGTGAAAATAAATACGGTGGTTTTTTGAAGTAGATTTTCAAACAACTTATCCACTATTATTTTGAAAAACGTTGAAAAAATTACCAGTTGTTGCCTAAGCGCGAAAGGTGGCCTGGATGTGTGACTCACGCTATTATTGAGAGTGAGAGTTGGTAGATGAGCATCATGATTTCATGGGGTCGGTGGAACAGTAACTCAACGCCTTAACTCTCGCTACCAATACAATAGTGCCAGTAAATACTCTACTAGCTACTCCCCCTTCTACAGTAGTCGGAGTTGCATTATGGATGCATGTATTTGTGTGCTAGCTCATTTGTACAGGATATATACTCCTACAGGGCAATGAGTCAACTGTCAAAACATTCAGCAGGAGTTCGATCGGGGGCGTTAGTTCTGACTTCTGATGCCCAAACAAACGATTTTGTTGCCCTAATCAAGAACGCAGTGCCTACACTTTCTTGTGGGTCATCACAACAAACTTAGCATTGCCATGAAGGCAGAGATAGAGAGAGAGAGAAGGGTGGTAATACGGAAAGCAGGGATTTGAATCGGATTCAGAAACTTTTGAGCCCGGATCACAGTGTGGAAATCCAGGAAATGCATGCATCCATGCATGCGTGCTATAAGTATAGTGCTCACGCATGAGGCATGATCCAGTAAATATGTCGTTGTAGAGCTCAAATAAGGCCTCACTCAAAACAGCTTAGACTTCTGACTTATTTTTCACTATTCAACAATTTTGTCTTTTTCTTTTTTTTTGATTTTTTTGAGCTTTTTTGTTGATTTTTTTTCGTATTCGTTTATACTCTTTGTGATGGGCTAACTTATTTATTATATTTTTGAATTTTCTTAAATTTAATTATATCAAATATATCATCATCAGTTACAGTATAATTTTAGCCAGTTACAGTATTTTTTAGCTATAAATCACTAAAATACCATTTTGAGCATCCTAAGTATGTCGAGTAGCTCAGTTAGAGCAGGTACAATAAGGCTTAGTCAGCAGGCTATAACAAATATAATATCAACCAAATCTTACGTGGCAGAGAGAGAAAGGAAGAGAGATAAGGAAGCTGGCTACTAAATTACAGCTAGTTATAGCACGTAAAAATATACATTTCACTCTCTTACACGTGGGGCCAAATAGTTATTGTAATAGCTACCTCATTGTATGAACTATTTTTTTAAAGATTATAGATAAAATGAACAAATGTTATAGACACTAGTTGACTATATTATTGTACTTGCTAGGCTGTGCAGAGAGCGAGAGAACAGTGGCATTAATGACACGCACAACGAGATCGAGTAGGAGGCTCGCGTTATGACACGAAGAGAAAAGTTGTTGTTAAATAATCTCGTGCAAGTAAAAATTGAGGCCAGCATGCTTAGTTATCTGGGGTTCAAATGCTGAATGGCATCTGGCTCTGCCAGCGATGCAGGTTGGTGCCCCCACTGCGCCGCACGTGGTCTGATGGGACAACGCGGTGACAATTGAGAGGAGGCCATGGCTGGTCAATTTTTCTCTCCTTCATGTGACCGCGGGAACAGCCGGTTGGTCGGACCATGCCAAAAAAGAAAAAAAAAACCACACAAACTGCTAGCGTTGCATTTCGATTCCACGGGGGATCTAAATTTCAAAGAGTAGACGTTTAAAGACCAATTTTGAAAAATTTTGTCATAATGCTATTTATATAAATAGTTCTCAACCAGCGTCCAATCACGTAGTGTTATGCACAACGCTGTCTACGTAGTCCTTACAATTAAAAAGAACATTTACAATACAGTACACAACTATTATATGTAAATCCATATTTTTCGGTCAAATCACTTTGCCAGATGAACTCTTTACAATAAGTAAAACAATATCTATAAACGTATTGGTTCATATGAATAGATCGTCTATTCAATAATAGACTACCTTCTCTCTCTCCTCCATATCAACATGTATATAATAGTATGTTGTTTGTGTAATCATCCACATCATCTGCTAAAATATTGTGAGTGGATGAGCTCTCTGCAATGGAAGTTAGAGACAACAAATCACATTGTGAGTAGCGAAGAAAACAAGACCCAAGTTTCCATATGGACAAGGATTAAATAACCCTTAATAAATATACTAAATATCCACAATAATTATCAAACATAATTGTTCCGATAGTTCCTTTGAGTACCCCTAGTATCCCTGCAATTTGCAACTATAACCCCTTCAATGCTTTACAAGGAGTAGTTTCAGGAGATGGAGGACACACAGTGCAAGATTGCTGCATACTCTTTATAGCCATAGATACACCTTGTGCACCCCATTGTAATATCTAGCAATACAAGAATATAACAAGTAGGGTTATTATTCTCTCACAAGAAGGCCTAGACCTGTCTAAAACACCTTGTCTCTTTCTACATGATCTCAAGTGTTGTGTTCCTGTATTTACTTTGTAAGATCGATGTAATTCACCAACAGCTAGTGCCGTCCGTGGGGATACGACGGTAAAGTTCTAGTTTCCATCGATCATCATGGATTCATGGCAAATGAGTGGAACTAGGAGAACTAGTTCAACCTCGTGGATTACACAAGGATTGACATAGATACATGCTTCGACGAACTGGAGCATAGCGTCTTTTCATCAGAGGGGAATACATAATCCTGAGATGCGTCACCAAGCCTCGAAAGTTGTTTCTCTGGCCAGGCGGAGGTGGTTACACCATGACTAGCGTTGCTATGTCCATATGGGGAACCAGGACCCCCAGAGGGAAAGGCCCCAAGTGGCCAAAACTAACACCTGCGCCCCTAAGGGCTCTACCCGCTCCGAGGCCACCGCCTCCGAATACTCAGGTCTGCTAGTCTACGATGGGCCTCTGTGCGATGTCATGGAACACACCTCTCTGGGTCTTTGCCATCACCTGGTAATCGCAACCCTACAGTTATCTGCACCAACAGTGCGTTCGGGGGTCAATAGCGCTCCACATTCGACCCTACCTACAGAGGATTCGCATCCACCCACCAATGGAGTGGCCGCAAGCAGTTATAACTTGAACCTCCCCTTTCTAGCAAGGGTTGCGGCTAGTGGTGAGGTACTGTCTTTCGACTACTCCTCAAGTTCCATGAACTCAACCACGAACAATCCCCAGGGGGTCTTCGTCATCCTTGGTGATCTCAATAACACTCCGTGCAGATGCTCTCAAGATGTTGCTCGCACTTCACCCTCTCCCAGGACTGGTGAGGATGGCCAGGACGCCTCTAACAACAACAGAGATCTCAATGTTGCAGAGCATCCCCGGTGTTCTAGAGTTGATCACACTCAACCTAGGGATGCTCTGCCAGATATAGATGAAGATGATCCTGAAAGTGCCAGAAGAAGAAGGATCGAGACCCAAGCCAGACTAGCCAGTTGAGTGTAATAATAGTTGGAAATCACTCGAGACTTGGAACATATAAATGACATGCCTGATAACCCGAACCTGGAGCTCGCAAGGGTGCTAGGATATGATGTTTTTTGCACAGGAAATTGCTCAATGTCTCCAACCACATGCAGTGTGTCCAGCGTTACAGGTGGGAATGTTCTGTAGCCATACCAGAACTACTCCCCCTAAGTCTAGTTGATCTCACCACTCTAGACATCAGAGAAGGGATTGAGATCCTTCCTAACCACATCCACCACCCTACTTGATTAACAGTTAGGTGTAGGGCAAAGAAGGGAGCAGCGTACACCTCCCTTAGCTGATGATCCATGACCTCCTCGGAGGAGTGAGAGATTTGCATCAATAGTTGGAGCATGAGGACAACTACCCTCATAAGGCCAATGTTAAGGATCGACTTGGTCTTACAATGGTTGGATATCATCGAAACTGATCACCCCAGGAATACAACCCCACATTTTCACAAAGGAGGCGTTATGAACCCATCATCAGTTGTCAAGCTTTCTTATTCAACCTCCAAGTAGTCGGCTGGCTAGATAAATTTCAACTAATGAATATGGAGAAATTCAATGGGAGTCAAAATCCTCTTGAATTCTTTTAGATCTACACCGCAGCTAACCAAGCAATGGGAGGAGGCGAACACATGATGGCCAACTACCTCCCAACTATGATCGAAGGGTCTACTCAGTCATGGTTGTTAAACCAACCACCTGGGTTGATCCACTCTTGGCACAATCTTTGTGATCAGTTGCTAGCCAACTTCTAGGGTATTACCATCACCTTGGAAAAGAAGATGACCTACATCGTATGCGATAGGAGCCATATGAAACTTGACGAGGATATAATAAACCTAAATTTATTATTTATCTATAAACAGTATTATTATGTCATTATTTTAAGTATACCCCTTATATTATAAGGGAGAGACATAACCAGGCGGTCAGCGGTCATGAGCCACACCAAGACCGCTCTATGGTCATGAGCCACACCACGACCACTCTATGGTCATGAGCCTTTCCATGATTACTTTATGATCGTAAGTCTTTTGACAGATATGACATAGTCATAAGTCGTTCTGCGACCACCCTGTGGTCATAAAATCTTCTACGACTAGCCTGAGTTCGACCACCTTGTCTATGACAACCTACTATGTTGCGGGTCTATCTGACAAAACAGTTAATGTACGCATTTGTTCTCTATAATAACTACACATAACTTCTCCCTGCCCTTAGCAATAATTGCCTAACAGCGAAGAAGACGCTTTCTTATTTGAATCATTAAGGCTTCTCTTGGCATGGAGCAACCACCACCTCTTTGTATGCTATATAAAGGCTGAAGTCAGGAATGGAGGGGGGCAGAGGCAAGAGGAGAAAAGAGCGCAAGTTATTCAGCATTACTCTTTCTCTTGATTGTAATCAATGCACACAATATAGCCACACAGGAGTAGAGTTGTTATTCTCTCTCGAGAAGGCTCAAACTTATATAAAATCCCTGTGTCTTTCTCTATGTGATTGGTAGCTAGGAGATCCCCCAAACCAAATAATTATATGTAAGATCAGTATTAGAACACTAACAGTTGGCACCATTTTTGAGGAACTCCAAATTCTGATAATTCCTCGTCGATGAATTCTCTTGTTTCTGACGTCCTCATGCAAGGGAATGAACAAGGAGAACTGGTTCAACCTGGCTGACTACATAAATCTCGACATGGATGCCTACTATGACTATGAGCAAAGTATGCTTTCATCTGATGGCGAGCCTGTCTATAGAGATCCTTCACAAGATCCTAGAGATCACATCATGGATAAGGTTGAGAAGGGATCCTTATCCCCTACAATGTTACGCTCAATGGAGGAGCTAGGTTCTTCTAAGGGCAAGGGTCAATCTGACTTTAATAGGACTGCACTAAGGCAGATCCAAAACATGATGAGGGATTTACCTCCAAATGTTTGAGTCCCTTAGCAGCCATCTGATCTTGTTCAGTGAGTCTGAGGAGCATTCATTATGTGACTCTATTGACATCTGGTGGTCATCACCCTTCGACTGCTCCCGTAGAGAATGTGGGTGGGCTCCCTGTTAGTTTGTCCATAATTTTATATGGCTCAACTTAGGTCGGAGATGGTTATAACTCAGAATTCCCCTTCTTGGAGGGGCTTACTCCAGGTCACGAGGAGCTGTCGTCTGACGACTCCTCAAGTCAGGTGGTGTTTGATGCAAGTGGAGATTATATCCAAGAGGTCTTCGCCCAGGCCAAATTTGACATTGAACATTAACATGCCTTGTCACCTAATATAAAACTCTAGTTAATACACTAGTATGGACTAGAGAAATTTTGTATCAAATGCTTAGACCTGCTTAGACATATTTTTTGTTTTGGGATAACCTTTTTCACATAAAATGATAAGCTTTTGAAATGTACTCTTGACTTCAGTGAGTCAAGAAAAGATACGAGTTATTTTAAAAAAATATATAAAAACATGGTTTAGATATAGGCAAAATGGTTAGGTGGTGGGTGCTTGCTGGCATGTATTATTGTTGGTGACATAATGTTGATTGCTAGGCACAAGGGGTATGTGGTTGGTGCCTAAGTCAGTTAAGGACCAGTCTGTGAGCTACTGCTACAAACACCTTTTGTACTACTATAAGGCTGGTATGGGACAGTTTTGGCTAACTAATTTGTAGGTCCCAACCTGAGTCTCACTGTAGGTTGAAAATGAGTGTGGCTGAAAGCATCTAGGCCCCTAAAAAGTTGGTTTTGGTAATTAATGACATTATGAGAATATGGGACTAACATGTGTACTAAGTGTTTGGAAGGTTTAGTCTTGTAACATCCTAAATTCTGGATGTTTAAAATTTTGAGAAGTTTAAAACTTTTATTTGCATTTTACTGGTATTTGAATTTTGGTTCAACATCTTATTTGGGTTTTCCTGAGTTTTGTGTTGAGTTAATAAATAACTAGAAATAACCCTGAAGCACAAAATAGCAATCATAAGAATTTCAAATTAACTAAACGAATACAAATAATGCACATGGTGTTTAACCCCTGACAACCTAAAAATTCAATGAAACTCGCTGAATCAAAGTCTTGTTTAAAAGACCAAGAATTCATTCTAGATATAGCTCAATCAGCATACAAAAAGGAAAGGGGAGTATGATATAAAAATTTAAATAAGACGGGTGAATTCAAACTTCGAGAAAGTAAATCAAAAACTTATTACTAAATCAAAACATGGTTTATAAATTAGTAAAAGGGAAATAGCTGAAATATTAAAAAATATAACTCAAATGTACATATATACATACATAAACTATACAACTATATTTAAGAAAAGGGTTTTTGGACACCAAGCTTAAGTAATTAAAATCCAAATTTTGAATACTAGCATTTTCCTTCTCCTTCCTTCTACGCTAGGTGGGCCCCATCCCTATTCTTTTCTCTCTCCTTTCTCCTTTCCCCTCCGTTGCTAGGCCCGGCGCCTCCTCCCTCTGTCTTCTCCCTCCTCCCGTTCACTTCTTTCTCTCTGCCCCGCGTGCGTCCTCTGTCCTCCTTGCGTAACCCGGCCCCGCCTCCCTGTGCGCCTGTCGCCCCGCGTCAGCCGCACTTGCCCCGGTTGCCATCGCGCGCAAGTCGCCGGACCACTCCCCGCCCATGCCCTGCTGCCTCAGCGCAATTCCCGTCGGCTCCCTCCGTCATTGCGCCCAACCCCGTACGTCGCCGCCCAGTTCTGTCGCCTTTAAAACCCCATCCGAGATCCCAGCCGAACCACCCTGCTCCGCTACCCCTCCTGCTCAAAGGAATCGCGTTTTCAGTGCCCCTAACGCCGCCGCCGGCTTTTCTCCCCCAACTCCGGCCGGCGAGGAAATCAGCCACTCGGAGCCACTCCGGGACAATTCCTCATAGCCGGAGCTTCCTCAAGGCATCGCCAAACCTCCTCTGTCTTCGGCCTGGCCTTTCCCCACCTCTCCGTCGCCGGCGACGTGAGCCCATCCGCGCCGCCGCATGCCGTCGTCGCCAGCCCGCCACAGCTTCTTCCCCGCTCGGCCAGTTCCATGGTGAGCTTCCTCCTTCCTTGCTCTTGCTTCAACGCCGCCCATTCCTCCTCCCCTCCACGCCGGCGTCGCTGTCCTCGTTCCCACCTCACCACCCGCCGCCCGAGCAGCCGCCCCCGCCGATCTGCGCCATCTCGGGCCGCGCCGCCTCCTCCACCGGCTTCCACACCTCCTCGGGAACCCGTTTTGCCGACCTACCTCACCCCTCTGACCTCCACTCACCAGAGCCCTCGCCGCCAGCAGTGCAGCCCCGCCTCCTCTATTTTTGGCCAGTCGGCTACTCTGCTTTAGTTCCCCAGCCCACCGCTTGCTTATTCAAGTTTTACTTCCCCAGTGTATCGCAGAATACCAAGGACCCCCCGATGGCTAGCCGAGTGCGTAGTGTAAGCACAGGTCGTTGGTTCGATTTCCCCCCTCTGCGCATTTCTTTTTCATCTCTGTTTTATTTTTGTTAATCTGTTTCAGTTAATAAAAATCAAGGAAATATTTGGAGTTAATCCATGGAAGCCAGCAAATTTTATTAGGATGTAAATGAGATTATTTAGGATTTAATCTTTGGTTAATTACACATATGAATAAGTAATGTACCTTTAGTACGTATCCTAATCTAATTATTAAGTAAAGGCATTAATAAAGATGGCTTTGGTTAAATGTCTGAATTTAATAAGAATCCTAATTAATACACACAGACACAGACACACACAGACACAGACACACACACACACACACACACATATATATATATATACATATATGTACATATATATATAGGACGCTGAAATGGGGCACCATGGTGTCTGGGCACCAAGCCTCCCTGCCTTTGGATTGCTTTTAGATGCGTGCTAGTGTAATGGTATATAATATATCATGCATGGTAAATCAATCATAGATGGAAAGTCTTAATCATGGATGGAAAGTCTCAATCACACTAGCACACATCTAAAAGCAATCCAAAGGCTGAGAGGTTTGGTGCCCAGACACCATGGTGCCCCTGTTATTTATACTATATATATATATGTCCAAGTTAAATTTAAGGAGAGTAAAATTTATAAGTATAAAAGCAAAGTTTTAAATTAAAAAGATTACCCTGGATTATAATTAAATATATGCCCTAACATTTAACATGCCACCATTACATAAATCCCAATGGTAAATTTAATTAAATAGCAACGTTGAGACAAGACCCTATATAGAAAATTCGACCCTAGGTAAATAGAAATTTAACTAAAGATCGAACTCTGTCAAATGCTAAGTAAAGGGATAAGATATCAATACCAGTAACTCCCATAGCACCTCCAGATTAAAAACTCATGTTAATATACAGGTACCAAAATATAATAGCCCTAGGTCATCGGACATTCAAATGGCCAAACCAATATATATAGATATTCTGAAGTGAACATGTAATTAATAACACGAGTGATTAGGGTTGCATAAAATGCTACATATCAAATTACTAGTAATATGAATTCATCTGATAAGCTAAAATTTGTATACATCCTGTATATAGTATAAGCCCTAACTATTAAAGCTCGACAAAATAATACCCAGCTAGACTTGTACACCAACCCATAGATCTAAGCTAACTCATGAAACTTCCTTGATAAATACAAAAATAATAAAAGGGATTATTAATAAAAAGATCGAGTCATCGTATCCTACCACCAACCTGGCCTCAAACCACCCGAATCACCCATTAGCTCATAATAAAACTAAATTGAGTTTATTTGGATTTTGAGAGACCAGGTGGTCGTGACTCCATGTGAATGATGAGTAATTGACAAAGGTTTAGGATAGTCGAGTTTGGTTTGAGTGGTTCGGAGTCGAGCCGTCGCGTGGCGCAATCGGGCTCGGTCGGACTTTGGTCAAACTTGCTCATTTGGGCTTAGGATGTATATTCTAATGTTTCGATAGGTTTGGACTTTGTCTGTGGTAAGTGTGATGGTATTTACGCTTTCATGTGTCGAGCGGTGCTATTTGACGTGTTTTCTTGTCTGTGTGACTGCAGGACGTCGAGTTGGAGTTGTGGCGAGACACGGTGGACCGGACTAGGCGCAGGTGGCGCTGAGGTCAGAACGGTCGGGATGTGTCGAAGACGACGTGGACTCGAGGTGGTTGCGAGGCGTGCGAGGCAAGGAGCGCGGAAGCTTCCCGGAAGGTGCAGGAGGGGCGAATCGGGAAATTCGCAAGGCTGCACAAGCGGGAGCGGGCTCCGTTGGACGTAGCGGGCGTAACGGGGCGGAGACCCGTTAGCCAAGCGCTATAAAAGGAGAGGAGGGGCTGCATGCCCACTTGAGCACTTGAATGGATTTTAGGGTTTCCTTTAGTCAAAATAGGCTTTAGAGCTTGTTTTGGCTTTAGGTTTTAGTTGGTGAGAGTGGGTGGAGTGGCAGAGTGTGCTCCCTCTGTACTCCATGCATGGTTTCTATGTGAGTTCATCCTTCCCAAGCATGTATGGGTGTGTTCTTGGCTTAGGGAGAGGGAGAGGATGAGTTGAGAGTCTTGTAATCATTCCTCTTGTATCATTCGGGGTATGGGGACGTAGCTCAGTTGTAATCCCTGAATAGTTGAATGAAATCTGAAGTTTGCTTCCCGTGCTCTGTCTGTTCTTCGTTCTTCATTTGCATGATTTCTTGATTTTCGTTTTTGAGTTCTTGCTTGCTGGGAAGGCCCAAAATGGGTTGCTCTTTGATGGGATAGTGCCTCAAGATCATTTGATCAAGTTTCCCAAGAGCAAACCTCTTTTAATCTCAGATTTGGCATTTTGGGTTGCTCTGTTCTTCTTTAGCCCCTCTAGGGTTTTTGAGCATTTCTTGTTTCCCTTTGCAAGATGGGCTGAGATTTGGCATGGAGAGTCCTATGGCTATTGCTAACATATCTGCAAAGTCTTTTAGCCAAAGGATCAAAGGTTTGGAAGCAATTTGATTTTTGGCTCGGGTTGTGCAAAAATTCAGATTTTTACCCATAATCTGAAATTCTTGCTTCTTGGTTTGATTCTCTTGTTTCCCAAGGTCCCCTTACTATTTAGTATGTTGTAGTAAGGTCTTGGATCGAAAAGTTTGAGAGCAAACCTTCTGTTTAGCCAAAAATCCGAAGTCTCAAAGTTCCAGTCTGAAAATCCTGTTTGCTGATTTTCTCGAGAGGTACTACCGCTCAGAGGTACTACCGCTCCTCGAGAGGTACTACCGCTCAGAGGTACTACCGCTCGTCCTAGCGGTACTACCGGTTTTGTTCGGACCAGTCTGATCGGCAGCGAAGAAACGTTCGGACAAGTCCGATCTTCGTGCGGTACTACCGCTCCTCGAGAGGTACTACCGCTCAGAGGTACTACCGCTCCTCGAGAGGTACTACCGCTCAAAGGTACTACCGCTCGTCTCAGCGGTACTACCGCTTGCAGTCAGACTTGCTCTGAATTTATTTTTCTTGGCTGCTTCTTTCTGGATCTGGTTTTTCCTTGTTGCCTTGACTTGCAGTAGTGCATATCTTCTACCTTCATAGCTCTCATAGCTATTGGAGAAGAAGATATTTGTTGGGGGCGATTTTTAGAGATCGACATTCACCCCCCCTCTGTCGCCATTTCGGTCCTACAATTGGTATCAGAGCCGGTTAGCTCTAATCCATAGATCTTAACCGGTCTCAAGAGCCATGGCGACGGACAAGTACTCTACCAAGCCGCCCGTTTTCGATGGCATCGATTACCCCTTCTGGAAGAGCCGAATGGAGACATACATCCAGGCTCAGGGGTACGCCATCTGGCGGAAGGTGAAGGTGTGATATGTTGTTCCTGCCGATGAGAACATCAACGTGGCAAACATGCCCGATGTTGAGGCAAATGCGAAGGCAAGGAACATCATTATCCAGGGCTTAAGTAGAAGCGAATTCGATCGCATCTCTCACCTATCGTCCGCCTACGATATCTGGGTGACCCTCGACGCATACCATGAGGGCACCACCCAGATTAAGACGGTTCGACAGGACCAGTTCAAGCGTGAATACAACAAATTCGAGATGCTTGCTGGTGAGTCCCTGGACGAGTGCTTTTCGCGATTTCACAAAATCTTGAGCAACCTCCGAGCGGTCGGTCTCACATACCCCGACTCGGACAACGCTCGTCAGATGCTCGCGACACTCGATCTGCGTGTGTGGGAGATGAAAGTGACCACCATCAAAGACACGACAGACCTCTCGACCTTGACTCTTGACGCGCTGTACTCGCGCCTCAAGACTCACGAGATTGACGTTGTCTCTCGTAGGTCGAAGTCACAGTCGATGGCTTTGGTCACCGATCCCAGTTCAGCTTCTGGTCTCTCTTCTGAGTCTTCTTGCGGTTTCTCCCTTGCTGCTCTCTGTGACATAACTGATGATCAGTTAGAGCAGCTTGCGGATGATCAGCTGGCCCTCCTAGCCCGAAGGTTTTCCCATGCCTACAAGGGTAGGAGAGACAGAAAGAGAGGAGAACCAGTTATCTGC
The DNA here is from genome assembly GCA_017311315.1 of Dendrocalamus latiflorus. Lineage (NCBI taxonomy): Eukaryota > Viridiplantae > Streptophyta > Magnoliopsida > Poales > Poaceae > Dendrocalamus > Dendrocalamus latiflorus. Next base: position 35,633,642 of record CM029652.1, on the reverse strand, counting down.
TTCGAGTGTGGTGGCCCCAACCACATCCGAGCAAACTGCCCCAAGCTTGGGAAGGGCAAAGGTGACTACGGCGGTTCGGGCAAGAACGACTACACCGACAAGAACCGCAACACGAAGCCCTCAGCACCTGCTCAAGGCAAGAAGAAGTTCCGCAACTTCGGGAAGGCCAAGAAGCTCTTCCACCGCGTCCTCACCGCCTTCGACGACCTCGACCTTAGCGAGGTGGAGGGATGGAGCGACGACGACGGGACGGGTGACCAAGAGCCCAAGGATGGCGGCGACGACTTCTCCGGCATGTGCTTCATGGCCCTCGAGGGTGAACTCAGCGACAGCGAGCTGTACTCCGACTCGGACGAGGTATGTCCCACCTACGACCAGCTCAATCATGCTTTTCTTAAGCTAGGAGGTTTTCATACTAGAGCTAAGGCTAGGTGTGCTGAGTTAGAGAAGGAAATAGATATACTGTCACTAGAGATTATTGCTCTTACATCTGCTCCATCTAGTGATGATTGTGATACATGCTCTGCTATGCTGGTTGATATGGAGAAATTAAGGACCTCGCATGATAGTTTGTCCTCTGAACTCGATATTGTTAAGGTGGAGAATGTTAGTCTGCTTGCTAAGCTTGAGATGAGTAGAGTAGCGCCTATTTCATCTACCGTTGGTGAGACTACTTCTTGCACCTCATGTAAGGATAAGGACAATGCTTTTAGAGGTCATTATACCATGCTTCTTGATCTGCCTGAATCATGTGAAAATTGCAATAATTTGAAGTTGAATCTAAAGAAGGCAGATCATAAAATTTCTGAGTTGTATGCTTGGTTGTGTGAGCCAGTTGCTTCATGTTCAAACTGTCCTAAACTAACTGCTGAACTTGAATCTGTCTCAAAACAGTTTCAAGAACTAGTTGATGACAACAATAGATTGGCTCAATTTGCTTCTAAGGACCCTGTTAGCTCACCATGCTTTAATTGTAACAAACTAAAATCTGACTTGATTACATTAGAAGAAAAATGTGTGAAGCTAACTAAGGATTTACAAGAGAAGCCATCAACTCATTGTGATGTGATTGTTGAGGAGGGGGAGAAGCCCCAGGGTAAGGTTGAGACGCTTAGCGACGTGAACCAACCTGCTAGCAGTAGGACTGTCCATTCTGAGTCGGCTGTGCGTGCACAAGCCATTCGTTCCTCTGCTATTGGTTCTTCATCTACTTCCTTACCTCCTGCTGTTCCCTCTTCCCCCTGCTCTTCTTACACCTCTCTCTTTCGGGAGTGTCAGTATCTTATGAACACTCTCGAGAGATTTGTAGGAGGCAAGAAGAAGCTTAATCTTATTCTAGACCAATCCAAGATTTGTAAGTTCAATCAAGATCTAGGATATGACTTCTATGAGGATATGAGGAAGCATCCTCCTGCTATTCTCAGACCCATAGTGGGAGGTGTGATCGAGGTCGAGCCCAGATCTGATGAGGTCAAATTCAAATCAGCGGGCTTTGTCCAAGGGATCTCTGACAGTAAGGTGATTCCACCTGTTGCTTCGGCCTCTCAGAAGGCGAAGCCTCTTCGTGCTACTTCCACCTCTCAGATGGTGAAGTACCACTGTACCTTCTGTCAGAAGGATGTGCACTCGATCGAGAGATGCTTCAGGCGCGCCAGGATTGCGCGTAGAGATCGTGCAGAGACACTTAGGCGTATTCAGGGTCAGCCCCAGATCCTGAGTGCACCTAAGACTAGCACAAGGACCAGGTTTGCTTCTGACAGGTTTGGGCAGCATCGAGGACTTGGTTTTTCTGAGTCTTCTGGTTTTCGTCCTCGTGCTGCTCCGGGTCGTGACTTCCGCCGTCCTAAGGGTACATCTCGCTTCCCCCGTCGAGACAGTTACCCACGGCGTGATTTGCGTGTTGCCGGTGTTTCGACTCGCTCTCCCGTAGCAGTCGGACCCCGCAACAGCTTCAGGTCTGCTCACAGACCTTCTGCTTCTTTGAGTCACGGAGAGCGTAGGGTAGATAGAGGTCAGTCGTGCTTGACTACTTCATCTGCTCCACGTGTTACTCAGTATTGGGTGCCAAAATCACTCTTGATTTATCCCAGTACTGAGACTTTAATCTCTTTTGACTCAGGTTCGCCGGGTAGGGAAGGAGAAGGTTTGGCTTGTAGACTCCGGTTGTTCTCGTCATATGACCGGAGACTCCCGTTGGTTCTCCTCCCTAGCCCGCGCTCCAGGAGATGAGACGATCACCTTCGGAGACGCTTCGTCTGGGCGCGTCATCGCCAAAGGTACTGTGCGTATTAATGCCTCCTTTATTATTAAGGATGTTGCTTTGGTTAGTAAGCTGCAGTACAATTTGCTTTCCGTTTCTCAGCTTACCGATGACGGTTTCGAGGTGAGCTTCAAGAAAAACAATTGCAAAATTCTTGACTCTTCGGGTAGTCTGGTTTGCGGGATTTCTCGTTATGGGAGGATCTTTCGTGCTGATTTTTCTGATTCTTCTGGTGATCCTCTCCGGTGTTTGGTTGCCTCAGAGTCCCGTGATTTGACCTTCTGGCATAGGAGACTTGGTCATGTTGGATTTGACCATTTGACCCGAGTTAGCGGTCACGACCTCATTCGTGGTCTGCCGAAGCTCAAAATGGTCAAAAACCTTGTTTGCGCTCCATGCCGGCACGGCAAGATGGTTGCCGCTTCACATCCTCTGGTCACTGTGACCATGACTGATGCACCGGGACAGCTGCTCCATATGGACACTATTGGACCAGCTCGAGTGCAGTCAGCCGGAGGGAAGTGGTATGTTCTTGTTGTGGTCGATGACTATTCGAGATTTTCTTGGGTGTTTTTCTTAGCCTCGAAGGATGAGACATTTTCTCATTTCCAAGGTCTTTTCGGTAGGCTTTCTGTTGAGCTCCCGTGTGCCTTACGAGCAATCCACAGTGACAATGGCACGGAGTTCAAGAATTCCTACTTCGAGAGTTTCTGTGGTGAGACAGGTGTAGAGCACCAGTTCTCTTCTCCGCACGTCCCACAACAAAATGGCGTTGTGGAGAGGAAGAACCGTACCTTGGTCGAGATGGCCAGGACGATGCTTGATGAGTACTCTACACCGCGGAAGTTTTGGGCTAAGGCTATAGCCACCGCGTGCCATGTCTCAAATCGAGTTTTTCTTCGGGCACACTTGCACCGCACTTCTTATGAGTTGAGATACGGGCGAAAGCCCAGTGTTTCTCATTTTCGCGTATTTGGTTGCAAGTGTTTTATTTTGAAGTCCGGGAACCTAGACAAGTTCGAGTCACGCTCTTGTGATGGGATCTTTCTAGGTTACTCGCCTTCTTCGCGGGCTTATCGGGTTTGGAACTGCGAGTCTAGTAAGATGGTAGAGACCTGTGAGGTTACTTTCGATGAGGCCAGTCCAGGGACTAGGCCCGATATCTCAGGTTCTTTAGAGCAGTCTGAGCCCATCTTCGTGGATGATGAGGATGATGGAGATGAGGGTTGTCTACCCGATCCAGTCCTTCATCCACCCCTTGAGGTGCCGTCTTCCACCGCACCTCGAGGTGATCAGCCTCTGCCTTCCGCTTCTTCTGGAGCTAGTGGCTCTGTTCCTACCTCTTCTGCTCATGAGGTAGAGGCCACTTCTTCATCTCATCCAGGACCTCCTAGACACATTCAGAAAGCTCATCCCTCCGAGCAGATTATTGGAGACCTTTTCGAGCGTGTGACCCGCTCAAAATCTGGCTTATCTCAATTCTGTCTCCATTCTGCTTTCATTGCCTCCTTTGAGCCCAAAGATGTTTCTCATGCTTTATCTGATGAGTCTTGGGTCAATGCCATGCATGAGGAGCTAGAAAACTTCTAGAGGAACAAGGTCTGGTCGCTTGTCGAGCCCCCGCGAGGTCACAATATTATTGGGACTAAGTGGGTGTTCAAGAACAAGCAGAGCGAGAATGGAGTGGTTATTCGAAACAAGGCTAGACTGGTAGCTCAGGGGTTCTCCCAGATTGAGGGTCTAGATTTCGAGCAGACTTTTGCCCCTCTAGCTAGACTTGAAGCCATTAGAATCCTACTTGCCTTTGCAGCTTCTAAAGGTTTCAAGCTTTACCAGATGGACGTCAAGAGTGCCTTTCTCAATGGCTTTATTGAGGAAGAGGTCTACGTCCGACAGCCTCCTGGTTTCGAAAACCCCAAATACTCAAACCATGTCTTCAAGCTTTCCAAAGCTTTGTATGGACTTAAGCAAGCCCCTAGAGCTTGGTATGAGAGGCTTAAGTCCTACTTGTTAAGTCATGGTTTTGAGATGGGTAAAGTTGACAAGACCTTGTTCATCCGCCGGCATGGCACTGACTTTCTGCTCGTCCAAATCTATGTCGATGACATTATCTTTGGCGGCTCTTCCCATACTCTGGTTTCACAGTTCTCGGATGTCATGAGCACCGAGTTTGAGATGAGTATGATGGGGGAGTTGACCTTCTTCCTTGGCTTCCAAATCAAGCAGTCTCAGGAGGGTACATTTCTTCATCAAGGAAAGTACACTCGTGACCTCCTGAGACGCTTCGACATGAGCGATGGTAAGCCTGTGTCGACTCCCATGGCTTCTACAGCCTATCTTGACCCAGATGAGGATGGCGAGCCAGTTGATCAAAAGAGTTCAGAAGTATGATCGGCTCCCTTCTTTACCTCACTGCCTCGAGACCAGACATACACTTCTCCGTGTGTCTGTGTGCTCGTTTTCAGGCTTCTCCTCGCGTATCTCACCGCCAGGCGGTGAAGCGCATCTTTCGGTACCTTCGAGCTACTATTGACTATGGTATCTGGTACTCTACCTCATCCTGTCTTTCCTTGAGGGCCTTTTCGGATGCTGACTTTTCCGGTCGGCTACTCTGCTTTAGTTCCCCAGCCCACCGCTTGCTTATTCAAGTTTTACTTCCCAAGTGTATCGAAGAATACCAAGGACCCCGATGGCTAGCCGAGTGCGTAGTGTAAGCACGGGTCGTTGGTTTGATTTCCCCCCTCTGCGCATTTCTTTTTCATCTCTGTTTTATTTTTGTTAATCTGTTTCAGTTAATAAAAATCAAGGAAAAATTTGGAGTTAATCCATGGAAGCCAGCAAATTTTATTAGGATGTAAATGAGATTATTTAGGATTTAATCTTTGGTTAATTACACATATGAATAAGTAATGTACCTTTAGTACGTATCCTAATCTAATTATTAAGTAAAGGCATTAATAAAGATGGCTTTGGTTAAATGTCTGAATTTAATAAGAATCCTAATTAATACACACAGACACAGACACACACACACACAGACACACACACACACACACACACACATATATATATATATATATACATATATGTACATATATATATAGGACGCTGAAATGGGGCACCATGGTGTCTGGGCACCAAGCCTCCCTGCCTTTGGATTGCTTTTAGATGCGTGCTAGTGTAATGGTATATAATATATCATGCATGGTAAATCAATCATAGATGGAAAGTCTTAATCATGGATGGAAAGTCTCAATCACACTAGCACACATCTAAAAGCAATCCAAAGGCTGAGAGGTTTGGTGCCCAGACACCATGGTGCCCCTGTTATTTATACTATATATATATATATATGTCCAAGTTAAATTTAAGGAGAGTAAAATTTATAAGTATAAAAGCAAAGTTTTAAATTAAAAAGATTACCCTGGATTATAATTAAATATATGCCCTAACATTTAACATGCCACCATTACATAAATCCCAATGGTAAATTTAATTAAATAGCAACGTTGAGACAAGACCCTATATAGAAAATTCGACCCTAGGTAAATAGAAATTTAACTAAAGATCGAACTCTGTCAAATGCTAAGTAAAGGGATAAGATATCAATACCAGTAACTCCCATAGCACCTCCAGATTAAAAACTCATGTTAATATACAGGTACCAAAATATAATAGCCCTAGGTCATCGGACATTCAAATGGCCAAACCAATATATATAGATATTCTGAAGTGAACATGTAATTAATAACACGAGTGATTAGGGTTGCATAAAATGCTACATATCAAATTACTAGTAATATGAATTCATCTGATAAGCTAAAATTTGTATACATCCTGTATATAGTATAAGCCCTAACTATTAAAGCTCGACAAAATAATACCCAGCTAGACTTGTACACCAACCCATAGATCTAAGCTAACTCATGAAACTTCCTTGATAAATACAAAAATAATAAAAGGGATTATTAATAAAAAGATCGAGTCATCGTATCCTACCACCAACCTGGCCTCAAACCACCCGAATCACCCATTAGCTCATAATAAAACTAAATTGAGTTTATTTGGATTTTGAGAGACCAGGTGGTCGTGACTCCATGTGAATGATGAGTAATTGATAAAGGTTTAGGATAGTCGAGTTTGGTTTGAGTGGTTCGGAGTCGAGCCGTCGCGTGGCGCAATCGGGCTCGGTCGGACTTTGGTCAAACTTTGTCATTTGGGCTTAGGATGTATATTCTAATGTTTCGACAGGTTTGGACTTCGTCTGTGGTAAGTGTGATTGTATTTACGCTTTCATGTGTCGAGCGGTGCTATTTGACGTGTTTTCTTGTCTGTGTGACTGCAGGACGTCGAGTTGGAGTCGTGGCGAGACACGGTGGACCGGACTAGGCGCAGGTGGCGCTGAGGTCAGAACGGTCGGGATGTGTCGAAGACGACGTGGACTCGAGGTGGTTGCGAGGCGTGCGAGGCAAGGAGCGCGGAAGCTTCCCGGAAGGTGCAGGAGGGGCGAATCGGGAAATTCGCAAGGCTGCACAAGCGGGAGCGGGCTCCGTTGGACGTAGCGGGCGTAACGGGGCGGAGACCCGTTAGCCAAGCGCTATAAAAGGAGAGGAGGGGCTGCATGCCCACTTGAGCACTTGAATGGATTTTAGGGTTTCCTTTAGTCAAAATAGGTTTTAGAGGTTGTTTTGGCTTTAGGCTTTAGTTGGTGAGAGTGGGTGGAGTGGCAGAGTGTGCTCCCTCTGTACTCCATGGATGGTTTCTATGTGAGTTCATCCTTCCCAAGCATGTATGGGTGTGTTCTTGGCTTAGGGAGAGGGAGAGGATGAGTTGAGAGTCTTGTAATCATTCCTCTTGTATCATTCGGGGTATGGGGACGTAGCTCAGTTGTAATCCCTGAATAGTTGAATGAAATCTGAAGTTTGCTTCCCGTGCTCTGTCTGTTCTTCGTTCTTCATTTGCATGATTTCTTGATTTTCGTTTTTGAGTTCTTGCTTGCTGGGAAGGCCCAAAATGGGTTGCTCTTTGATGGGATAGTGCCTCAAGATCATTTGATCAAGTTTCCCAAGAGCAAACCTCTTTTAATCTCAGATTTGGCATTTTGGGTTGCTCTGTTCTTCTTTAGCCCCTCTAGGGTTTTTGAGCATTTCTTGTTTCCCTTTGCAAGATGGGCTGAGATTTGGCATGGAGAGTCCTATGGCTATTGCTAACATATCTGCAAAGTCTCTTAGCCATAGGATCAAAGGTTTGGAAGCAATTTGATTTTTGGCTCGGGTTGTGCAAAAATTCAGATTTTTACCCATAATCTGAAATTCTTGCTTCTTGGTTTGATTCTCTTGTTTCCCAAGGTCCCCTTACTATTTAGTATGTTGTAGTAAGGTCTTGGATCGAAAAGTTTGAGAGCAAACCTCCTTTTTAGCCAAAAATCCGAAGTCTCAAAGTTCCAGCCTGAAAATCCTGTTTGCTGATTTCCTTGAGAGGTGCTACCGCTCAGAGGTACTACCGCTCCTCGAGAGGTACTACCGCTCGTCCTAGCGGTACTACCGGTTTTGTTCAGACCAGTCTGATCGGCAGCGAAGAAACGTTCGGACAAGTCCGATCCTCGTGCGGTACTACCGCTCCTCGAGAGGTAGTACCGCTCCTCGAGAGGTACTACCGCTCAAAGGTACTACCGCTCGTCTCAGCGGTACTTCCGCTTGCAGTCAGACTTGCTCTGAATTTATTTTTCTTGGCTGCTTCTTTCTGGATCTGGTTTTTCCTTGTTGCCTTGACTTCCAGTAGTGCATATCTTCTACCTTCATAGCTCCCATAGCTATTGGAGAAGAAGATATTTGTTGGGGGCGATTTTTAGAGATCGACATTCACCCCCCTCTGTCGCCATTTCGGTCCTACAGATTTATATGAGTCTTTTGAGTTATTACCTTTATTTGTATTCAGTCGTTTAGCATGTAATTAGAAATTGGAGTCCTAAAGAATCGAGGGATCAAGCGAGATCACGAGCGAAGTGAAGATAAAGACCAGAAGCTCAACCCTTCAAATGAGAAAGCTTTGAGTGAGCTCAAGACCGCAGTAAACCGCGCAAGGCGAGTCAATACTTTGATCATGTTGAGCCTACATTTTCTGCAAATTACTTTGGTTTAAATTATCAAATTGCATGGGTTATTTTATATGCAAATATGCATTTAATTTAAGATTGCAGTTATATGGCCATTGTTTAACTTGATTAATATTACACCTCCTTTGGGATATTTGATTATGTGAACCTTGTCACCCTAGTAAAACTATAATGGTAACTTTTCGAAAATAAGTCCGTAATTATACGCCATGCTTAGTACTGCTTAGATACTCGGGGCATTGAAATGCAGTAAACCGCGCAAGGCGAGTCAATACTTTGATCATGTTGAGCCTACATTTTCTGCAAATTACTTTTGTTTAAATTATCAAATAGCATGGGTTATTTTATATGCAAATATGCATTTAATTTAAGATTGTAGTTATATGGCCATTGTTTAACTTGATTAATATTACACCTCCTTTGGGATATTTAATTATGTGAACCTTGTCACCCTAGTAAAACTATAATGGTAACTTTTCAAAAATAAATCCGTAATTATACGCCATGTTTAGTATTGCTTAGATACTCGGGGGCACTGAAATGCCCCAAGCATCATTATCATTTTTAATCATGAGAAACTGGTTTGGGAAGTCATGGTGGTAATGACTGGTATATGTTGGTATGATTATTTTATGTTCCCAAAAACTCTAACTTGCTTAAATATCTGGGCGGATGGTTCGAGGGTGTGAGTAGTGCAGTGGAAGCACAAAATGGTTAGAGGTAGAACCGCCCAGATAGCCCTAATGACTGAATCTTGTGATGGCCTCCCAATGTACAACAAGTACAACCACAAGCTAGAAAATTGTAGTCAAGACTAACTAATTTGCATCGACTCAGTATGGGTTGCGCCGGTGTGACCACGGGTGGGCAGAGGATGGCCACATCCTCCAACGTGACGGCGCAAGAGGGGACTCCTGGAAGGGTGGACATACCCCGAAGGGAGTGAAACCTTAGCGGACGTGACACCGCTGAGAAAAATGCATTGTAACGGTCTTGTGATAATTTACTCAACCGCATGGCTAAGGAATCATGTGGGGCAATGAGCAGATTTATCTCTTGTGGGTAAAGTGTGCAAACTCTGCAGAGTCCAAAACTATTCGAATAGCCGTGCCCATGGTCAAGGGCGGACATGGGAACTTAACTAGATATAGTTCTATTTTAAAAACTTTGTGGGTGGGAATGGAAAAGTGGAGGGCAGTGGAAAGCCCTGATTTGTGTTGCCCTGGGTGTTGTCCCAGTGATAATGTAAGCGGCTATAATGCTGAAGGTCTAGCATATGGTGCAGAGACCATGTAACGATGGATGGAATCTGAACCGCTATTATTATTGCATTCTCTTACACATTATGTTTTTGATCAAAACTGCCAGGTCTCAGAAAATTTCTATGTATTATATTTTTAAATAATGATAATACTTCTCACAAAATAAAATGTCAGGAAGAATAAATAGAGTCGTAAGAAAAGAAGATGGCGGTTTGTGGTAAACACATAAAGTTGGTGGTGGATTCATGTCGATCATAAAAAGGAAACGATAGTGTGGATTTTGAGAGAAATAAATTGGTGGAGTCTAAATGAATAGATAGGCTAGATAGATGATTTGAATGATTTTTGGAGAATTAGGGAGTGCAAAGGTACTTGCTGGATTACAACACTGATAACTAATATAAATTTTTGGGAGATATTAGCGAAAATGGGATTTATAGGATTTGATCGATTACTAGATGTGTTAATTGAAATTTTGGGAATTTGGAGATATGATAATTGGAGTATAGACATGATCAATAATGTTCCTTCTGGATGTATACTAGGGAATTAGTTAGAGATGGGTAATGGAAAAGAGGGTTGGTTATTGGAAGAGCAAATTATGGTTTGGATCAATAACCACAAGGATTGAATTGTTAAAAAGTCCTGATACAAATGATATCGGTGAATTTTAAAATAATTATGTTAGAGAATCATTAGAATTCAAAAGTGAGGAGTTGATGAATAGCAATTATAAGATTGGATTATTAGGAATTCAAAACACAAAAGATATTGGTGGATTCTAAATAAATGATAACATTCGCTGTTTGGAGTTTTAGACAGCACTCAATATAGAAAGTGTGTGTTCGGTGGATTAATTAAATGATGTTACTCGTTGTTTGGAGACTTAGGTAGCAATCAATAAAGAAAGTGTATTGTCGGTGGATTAAGTCAATTATGGCAATCGCTGTGTGAAGTTTAGGCAGCAATAACAACACTATGATTAAATAAAAATAATGTTACTAAAATTAATTTATGGCAAATAAAATAACCAGAGCCTCTCCTTTGATAAGCCATGCATACTATTTATTTGCATCCTGTGTATTGGCTCGCTGAGCACGGTGGTTTGTGCTCACACTCACTTTCACAACAAATCCAGAATCAGGAATCAAATCACTACGCTTCGGCAACACTATTGGTCATGGTGGCAAAGAAGATGAAGATGTCAAGGGCTATGTCGCGAACCTCCAGTTGGCTGCCTGTGGGCACGTCCTGAGGGTCCCACTTGTGTGCTTCGTTCTTCCGTTGCTGCAATTTAATGATTTTGGCCTAATCGGTCCTGAATAAGTTCACTATTATATTTATACTTCCGCATGATATGTATTTGATGTTCATTTCTGTAATATGTGAGCACTATCTACTGATCTAGGGAATAGTACGGTGGAATCACAGAGGATGCCGGATGTTAAAATCTGGGTCCGACAGGGATGATATCAGAGCATATCGACGCAGGTCGTGACCTAGTTAGCATAGCCGTTAGTTTCCTGACTAGAATTATTTCTTCCATAGTTATTTCCAAAAATATAAGTTATATTGCTCATTCTTATCTTTCTTAGATGATTCCCCCTCATCTATATGCTGCTAGGGCTGTAAAAAAGCTCGAAGCTCGCGAGCTACTTGAGTTCGGCTCGTTCTAGGCTCGATTCGAGCTCGGTTCGAACTTTAAACGAGCCGAACTCGAGCTTGATCTCGAGCTCGTGAGCTTCACCGAGCCGAGCTCGAATAGTTCGCGAGCCCCGATTCGAGCTTAAATAGTAATACATATTAATTCTTTCCGAGCTTACTTGAGCCGAACTTGAGCTCGAGCTTATCTTATTATTGAAAATTAGTGTGTATTTGAATTATTTTGACTGTTATCGAGCTTACTAGAGCCGAGCTCGAATTTAAAATTTTCTTATTATTGAAAAATAGTGCATAATAAATTATTTTAATTGTTATTGAGCTTCAACGAGCCGAACTCGAGCCTACTCAAGCTTAGGCCGAGCCGAGCTTGAGCCCAGGTTCAGTCTCGGACCCCAACTCGAGCTCGAGCCTGAAAGGCCAAGCTCACTCGAGCTTGGCTCGTTTACAGCCCTATATGCTGCCTTAACCATTCTTACTTCTGAAGCTCTCTCACCCCGAATTCAAAATGATAACCCAAGAGTGAGTGCCGATATCAATCAAATTACCCCCAAATACTCCCCTCTTCTTTCTATTGATTTCAAAAGGAATATTTTGCCCCTGTGCCTTATGGATCAATTTAGGATCATGCATGCACTTAAAAATAAAATTGAATGTTAAAACTGTGCAATGTCAGAAAAATCGGAAGTACCGGCGTTAAAACTATAGAACTTCTTAAAGTCTGGAAGTTCTGACCTTTGAGCGGTACGTTTTTTCTAGAGAGTGACCACGAGAAAACTTAGCCTCGCAGACATCAGAAGTTCCGTGAGTTCAACAGCAGAACTTCCGCTAGGACGGAACATCCGATAATCGGAAGTTCCGGTCGAAGTGAGCGGTACGTTTTTTTCCAGAGAGCAACCTTTTCAAAACTTAGCCCCATGAAAATCGCAAGTTCCGGGCCGACTATTGGAACTACTGCAAAATTGGAAGTACCGCATTTACAACGGCGGAAGTACCGCACTGACTTCCAACGGCTACCTCTGACGCTCTGACATAACCGTTACTGTGGCTACAGTAGAGGAGCGGAAGTTCCAATTTTTACTCAGCGGAACTTCTGGTTTTCCTAAATTTTCTGGATTGAGTTGCGTAATGGCTAGTTTTGGTCGGTGGGGGTATAAATTCAACCCCATCAGCACAAGGACATGTTGTTGAAACCTTATTGAGCATTCTTGAGCATAGAGCACCCTCTCCACACCTCACTTCATCTCTTGTGCATTCATTTGAGGTAGTTGGAAAAATTCAAGGATTGAGTTGTGTGTGAAGGTTGGAGCTCACCTACCCGGAGCGGGGAAGAGTTACCACTAGTGGATTGAGGTGTTTCAGCTTAATTCGTGGAGGTGGTCCAATTCGTTTAGGCTAACCTCAACGTGGGCTTGGGGAAACCGGTAAGTTTCTGATCACCACGGTAAAACATCGCGTGTACTTGGTTTTCTCTTGTCTCCTTTAGCTCTTGTTTATTTAGTACATTGTGATCATTTGTTTGTGTTATTATTTTTGTTGAGTCACAACCTTACTAGAATTGTGTAGGTTTCAAGAGCTTTAATGCTTTGTCATATTAAAATTGCAAAAATTGATTAGAAGGCAAGAAAATTTTATAACCTCCTATTCACCCCCTCTAGTCGGTTATCCTTGATCCTACAAGTGGTATCAGAGCTTGGTATCTCATTATTAGACTTAACCATCTAGAGAGAAAGGATGGCTAGCATGGGGTTTGCTATAGGAAAGACATCTTTCTTTGATGGATCAAACTATGCTTATTGGAAAATTAGAATGTCAATATATCTTAAGGCCGCGAGTCTGAATATTTGGAAAATCATAAATGAGGGCTATGTCATGCATCTTGATCCATTGCACCCTACAAAACAAGATGGGTGTAACGCTCATTTAGATGCCCAAGCCATGAATGAACTATTTGGAGATTTAAACGCGGACGAGTTCAATAGGGTGAGTAATTTGGAAACGGCTCATGCTATTTGGACAACCCTTTTCGAAATTCATGAAGGGACGTCCACGGTTAAAGAAGCCAAATTGCATAGGCTTCGGATTAAATATGAGACATTTACAATGTTGCCTCATGAGGACATCAATGAAATGTACTCACGACTCAACAACATCGTAAATGAACTCAAGGGCCTCGGTACTAACCTTTCTGATGTTGATGTTGTAAGGAAAATGCTTAGGGCATTGTCGGAGAAGTATGAAATGTTGGTGACTCTCTTCCTCAAATCACCCGAGTTGACAAGAATGACACCGACGCAACTCTTGGGCAACTCATCACGAACGAGTTGTACAAGAAAGACTTCTCAAAAGGTAAGAAGATCACCACCTTCAAGGCCAAAGCCGTGGTAAGTGAGGAGTCTGAAGATGATGAGGAGGACTCCAAGGAGGAGTTGGCTCTTCTAGTAAGAAGAATGAACAAGTTCATGAAGAGACGCTCAAACCGAAGTGCAAATCATGAAAAACAAAGAAGGGACACTCCTACACCAACAAGCGCTATAGCAACATCCATTGCTATGAATGTGATGAGAAGGGGCATATTGCCTCTCAATGCCCTACCAAGAAGGATGACAAAGAAAAGTCATCAAAGAAGAAGAGCTACAGTGGAAAGAAGAAGTTTTTCAAGAGGCTTCAAAAGGATGGCAAAAATGAAGCCTACATTAGAGAATAGGATTCCGACAAGGAATACTCCGATTCCAACTCAAGTGAAGATGAGTCTCCCAAGAAAAAGCGATTCGTCGGTATCGCTATCATGGAGGCTCCATCGCTCTTCTCATCTCCAACATGCCTTATGGCAAAAGGAGAGAAGGTGAACTACAAGACCGGTGGACGGCATTGGGTGTTTGATAGTGGGTGTACTCAACATATGATCGGAGACCGAAAGATATTCGCCGCATTCGAAAGCGGGAGCAATGAAAGAATAACATTTAGGGACAATAGCAAAGGAAAGGTACTTGGATTGGGTAAAATTACTATCTCCAATGATCTTTCCATTTCAAATGTATCTCTTGTAGAAACATTAAATTTTAATTTGCTATCCGTTACTCAATTATGTGATTTAGGCTTAACTTGCACCTTCTCTAAAGAAAATGTAACAATTTCAAAAGAAAATGAAAATGAACTTATTTTCAAAGGTTTTAGATTTGGAAATCTTTATTTAGTAGATTTCTCTCCAAGTGATTCATGTTTAAAAACTTGTTTAATGGCAAAAATCTCTTTGGGTTGGTTGTGGCATAGAAGTCTAGGTCATATGGGTATGATTCAACTTAAAAAGCTTTTCAAATATGACTTAGTTGTTGGCTTGAAAGATATGAAATTTGAGAAAAATAGACTTTGTAGTACTTGCCAAGTCGGTAAGCAAGTTGCAAACTCTTATCCTTCTAAAAGTATCATGTCAACATCTAGACCATTAGAGCTCTTACACATGAATTTGTTTGGGCCAACAACCTACAAGAGCATCGGGGGCAATAGTTATTGTCTAGTCATTGTAGATGATTACTCGAGATATACATGGGTATTCGTCTTAAATGACAAAAGCGAAGCCTTCGGCATTTTCAAAAGCTTTGCAAAAAGGGCCCAAATGAATTTGATTTTAAAATAAAGAAAATTAGAAGTGACAATAGTTTCGAGTTCAAAAACACTAAAATTGAGGATTTTTGTGATGAACTTTGAATAAAGCATAAGCTTTCCACTACCTACACTCCGGAGCAAAATGGAGTTGTAAAAAGGGAAAATCGAACATTAATTTAAATGACTAGGATAATGCTTGATGAATATAATACTTCCGATAAATTTTGGGCGGAAGCTATTAACACCACTTGTCATGCCATAAATAGCCTTTATTTGCATCGTCTCTTGAAAAAAACTTCCTATGAGCTATTCATTGGAAGAAAACTGAACATATCCTACTTTAGAGTATTTGGTTGCAAATGCTACATCTTGAGAAAGGGTATTCGGCTATCAAAATTTCAAAATCGATGTTATGAAGGATTTTTATTAGGTTATTCTTCAAATAGTAAAGCATATAGGGTTTTTAATAAAAACTCGGGTGTAGTTGAAGAATTTTGTGATGTTCAATTTAATGAAACTAATGGCTCTCAAAAAGAGCAAGAGAACTTGGATGATATAGGAAATGAAGGATTACGCCGAGCCGTGGAAAACAAGCAAATTGGAGATATCAAGTCAAAAGATGATCCAACTTCATCTACTTCATCAAGAAAAGTAGAGCCACCCACTTCCTCCACAACAAGCAATGTACAAGTCCTAGACGATGAAGCAAAGGAACAACAACCTCAAACCTTCAAGATTCACAATGCAATCGCAAAAGATCATCCAATAGATCAAATATTGGGTGACGTAAGTAAGGGAGTTCAAACTCGATCTAGAGTAGCCTCTTTTTGTGAACATTACTCGTTTATGTCTTCTCTTGAACCAAAATTTGTAGATGTAGCTTTAGAAGATTCGGATTGGGTAAATGCAATGCATGAAGAATTGAACAACTTTGCCCAAAACAATGCTTGAACTTTGGTAGAAAGACCCAAGGAGCACAACGTAATTGGTACAAAATGGGTCTTCCAAAATAAGCAAGATGATAATGGAGTTGTGGTAAGAAATAAGGCAAGGTTAGTTGCTCAAGGATACTCAAGTTAAAGGTTTAGATTATGATAAAACTTTTGTACCCACAGCTAGACTTGAGTCAATTAGGGTCTTGCTTGCCTTTGCATCTAGTTTTGATATAAAATTATTTCAAATGGATGTTAAAAGTGCATTTCTAAATGGACCAATCGCCGAACTAGTTTATGTTGAACAACCTCCTGGGTTCGAAGATTTAAAATACCCTAGTCATGTTTATAAACTCTCAAATGTGTTATATGGCTTGAAACAAGCTCCTAGAGCTTGGTATGAGCATCTTCGAGATTTTCTTGTCTCAAAAGGTTTTAATATTGGAAAAGTAGATACAACCTTATTCACAAAGATTATTGGTGATGATTTCTTTGTATGCCAAATTTATGTTAATGATATTATATTTGGTTCTACTAATCAACACTTTTGTAAAGAATTTGGTGAAATGATGTCTACAGAATTTGAGATGTCAATGATAGGAGAACTAAGCTACTTCCTTGGACTTCAAATCAAACAACATAAAGATGGGACTTTTATAAACCAAATGAAGTATGTGAAAGATATATTCAAAAGATTTGGCATGGAAGATTGAAAACCCATCAAAACACCTATGGCAACAAACGGGCATCTTGACCTCAACGAAAGAGGTAAGTCAGTAGATTCAAAGCTTTATAGATCTATGATTGGTAGTTTGCTTTATCTTACTGCATCTAGACCGGATATTATGTTTAGTGTTTGCATGTGTTCACGCTTTCTAGCTTCTCCAAAAGAGTGCCATCTAATGGCCGTAAAGAGAATTATAAGATATTTAAAATATTCCTCTAGCATAGGGCTTTGGTATCCAAAGGTGCAAAATTTGAATTAATTGGATATTCGGACTCCGATTATGCGGGTTGCAAGGTGGATAGAAAAAACACACCGGGTAGTTGTCAATTGCTAGGAAGGTCATTAGTATGTTGGTCTTCCAAGAAACAAAACTCTGTAGCACTTTCAACCGCTGAAGCCAAATATGTTTCCGCTGGAAGTTGTTGTGCTCAATTGCTTTGGATGAGGCAAACCTTGATGGATTATAGAATTAAAATTGATAAAATATCTCTTTTGTGTGACAATGATAGTGCAGTTAAGATATCAAATAATCCAGTATAACACTCAAGAACCAAGCACATATATATACACCACCACCTCTTGAGAGATCATGTGAGCAATGGAGACATCACAATTAGCCACATCTGAACCAAAGACCAATTAGCGGATATCTTCACCAAACCTCTAGATGAAAGCTGTTTTTGCAAATTGAGGAATGAATTAAATGTTATAGATTACTCAAATATAGCTTGAACTCTTGCCTCATACAAACTTGCTCTTTCGGTGTCTATTTGAGACATTTTACTTGAATTATCTCATTTCTCGGGCAAAAGTTCATTATTTTCATAAAATGTATGTTCTTAGACTAGTTTTAGGAGCGGAAGTTCCAATTTTTACTCAGCGGAACTTCTGGTTTTCCTGAATTTTCTGGATTGAGTTGTGTAACGGCTAGTATTGGTTGGTGGGGGTATAAATTCAACCCCATCAGCACAAGGACATATTGTTGAAACCTTATTGAGCATTCTTGAGCATAGACCACCCTCTCCACACCTCACTTCATCTCTTGTGCATTCATTTGAGGTAGTTGGAAAAATTCAAGTGCATTCATCCGTAGATTCATCCTTAGCAATTGAAAGTGGTTAAGCAACGCAATGATTCATTACTCTTGGTGTTTGCCGACACCTAGACGATTTGGTGGAGATTGCCCGGTGATCCTCGCAAGAAGTTTGTGAGAGGACCGGCGTGTGTGAAGGTTGGAGCTCACCTACCCGGAGCGGGGAAGAGTTACCACTAGTGGATTGAGGTGTTTCGTCTTAATTTGTGGAGCTGGTCCAATTTGTTTGGGATAACCTCAACGTGGGCTAGGGGAAATCGGCAAGTTTTCGATCACCACAGTAAAACATCGCGTGTGCTTGGTTTTCTCGTCTCCTTTAGCTCTTGTTTATTTAGTACATTGTGATCATTTGTTTGTGCTATTATTTTTGTTGAGTCACAACCTTACTAGAATTATGTAGGTTTCAAGAGCTTTAAATCTTTATCATATTAAAATTGTAAAAAATGATTAGAAGGCAAGAAAATTTTATAACCTCCTATTCACCCCCTCTAGTCGGTTATCCTTGTGCGCAGACCATGAGAAGTCTCACTCAGCTTAAGAGGGGGTCTCGGTTTGGTGGATTCCATACTGGGGTGAAACCTTAGTGTTGGACTAGCCAGATTGAAGGCTTCGCATTATAAAGGCCTTGTTATGATTTTCGCAGTCACACGCCTTCAAAAGCGTGTAATGACCGATATTATGAGGTAATCATATCTTGTGGGTAAAACTGTACAATCTCTGCAGAGTGTATAATCTATCCTAGATAGCCATGCCCACGGTCATGGGCAAGCTGAGTGAAGCTTTTCACGGATTAGACTTTGATTTCAAAATGGTTTGGAAAAATCTTATGGATGGATGGAATCCATAAGAGATTAAAAAGTGTATAGATGGATGGAATCCATATGAGATCTTTTTGGAAAAGATGGTCTGGGTGGGATGCCTGTGGTTAGGTTAGTGTGGGGGTGGACTTGCGCTAACGACAACTATTTTGCTTACAATGTTGTTTTTATTTACTATATTAAATTCAGTAATTTCAATCTATTTACTGTATTTCTTAAATATTGTTTTACGCTCAATTAACCTTACTATGCCTTCCTTTGTTAATCCTTATGCATGCATTAACTCTGTTAATTCTCCTAGTGTAACTTGTGGAGTACTTTATGTGCTCATGTTGCTCAATTCATCATTTTTCAGAGAACGACTTTGACTTCGGTGAGGATCAGAACGAATAGGCCACATCTTACAATCATTTGCCTGTGGGCAGGCTCAGTGGGCTTCTTCCGCTTCGGTTTTATCTTTCGCTGCTTATATTTAATTTTGGTTTATGAACCATTGATGAAAACTTTGGCCATCCGGCCCATATTCAGTTAAATAAAGTTGGTCATTATGTATGATATTTGTCTTTGTTATCCACTGTGTGCACTAGTTGATCCTGGACTAGTGCGATTAACACAGAGGGTTTCGGAGTTGTTGCACCGGGATCCAACAGTGGTCAACGACGACAACTGATGGCGCGCAATCGAAATAGCGACAAGAGAAGATACCAGATTAGGACATGTGGCCGGTGATGAGACGGCAAGAGAAGATACTGGATTAGGACGTGCGGCCGACAACGAGACAGCGAGGTCACCGGATTAGGGAGGCGCTCTCATGAGAGAGATGGAGAGACAGGGAGAGATCGAATTGGGGGAAGATGAAGAGAGATTCCTGGGTGGGCTTAAAAACCGTTCAGAATCCATACCCCACTAAATCCTAGAAAAAGTGGCACATGAGACCCAGCAACGCGGTTTTAATGCACGTGATAATTGTAAATAACTTCATGTATTGTATATGATAACTTGTTATGCAGGAGACAATTACTTTACTGTGTGGATGATAACTTTACCCTTTGGATGGTAACTTCATTGCATATAGACGATAACTTTATGCGTACCTGTAAGTAACCTTTTTGGTCTACCAACAACACGACCGCCAATCGTACGTAAGGCCGACTGAAAGGGGGTGGCACGATTGCGGTTCGCTGATTGGGTTCATGTCGCATCACTAGGGGTGTGTGCTTATTGTACGCTTAGCCACTGAATAGTATATCTATACACACACACAAAAAGACAAAGAAGATTAATACTCTAGCTACCATGTTGTTGGATAAATTTTATGCAACATCATATTAGCAAAGGGGCTAGTTAGGCTGGTCCAACAAGCAAGCCTTAACAACCCATATGCCTAAGTCCAATACTATTGAGCCTCAACAACTAGTGGCTAGGAAGCCCTCGACACAGGCACGACACACGAGAGGTAGGGCAACTAGCGTTGTTGCCACAGAAACAAGAAGGGAGTCGGCGATGGCAGGCCGAGGCCGATGGGTGGAGGTTGTAGATCTCGGGGGCGGCAATAAGAGGTGGCAACGACAGGCGGAGTTGGCGGCTCCCGGAGATAGCGATAGGCTGTGGGCCACAGACGAAGGTGTAACATCCCGGTCTAAAATTCACTCAAAGTCTAGTCTACCATGGGATGGACCATCACACACATAGCACACTGCTTACACTTTCGTCATTGTTTCGTGTAAAAAAGGGTACCTGTGGTGCTATGTTGGACTTAACAAGCATTATATGCTACTACAACTCACTTTAGATAAGCAACATGGGTCTAATTCTATCACCACTCCACATGGGTTACATAGGCCTTCACACAAAACTGGCTGGGGTATTACATTTACCCTCTTAAGGGCTGATGCCCTCAGCAGCATACCGTATACATGGCAAATAACTAGACCATCCCTCGGTACATGTCCGTGCATCCAATGCAGACACATATGTTATGTCGTGTGGCCACTCTGTTTCCCTGTCTCGCACACGCCTGTGCAGCGAAGGTTGATGCTCTGATACTATCTGTAACACCCTGGTTCAAAATCTGCTCAAAGTGCAACCCACCATGGGGTGGACCCGTGCATACATCGCACCCCACTTACACTTTTCACCATCGTTTCGTGTAAAAAGTTGACCCTGAGGTACTATGTTTGGACCTAACAAACATTATATACTACTACCCATTTTAAATAAAATAAATGGGACTAATCCTACCATCACTTCACATGGCCACATGGGCCTTCACAGAAACGGGCCGAGGTATTACAGGTGGTGGTGGCTCCCGTTAGCGTCGGGTGAAGACAGTAGGGAGGTGACCTGTGTGAGATATGGAGGCATGATTGTGTGGGTCATGTGACTGTATGGTGTGGTATGTTCCTGGATATCCGACCAGATATTATCCAGCTATTCGCTACTGATGCTATTCGGTTGAATATTAGCTCTTTCGATTTCGCTACCGAATTCGAGACTAACTATCCAACCAGATACCGAACCTGACCGGATAATGAATTCCTAACTCGATGCATTTGCACCCCAGGGAAAGTCACATAGTTATTTTTTTTCTCTCCTCTCCAGTCTTCACAATCTGTTTGTTCACTCATTGCCTCAGCCCAGGTTGCTTAGCTAGTAGTAGGGGCAGATGTCAAGCTAAGTCCCTGCCTTATTAAATTTTCCTGAAATTAGCACAATTTGATTTAATATTATTTTATATATAGGTTGGAAGTATTTTTAGAAGTGAGCTAACAAGCTGAATCGATCTAGAGCAAAATCCAAATTCATTTGAAATAAACACATTTTGATGTTTAACTAATTAACGAGTATAATTGAAACAATTTTGAACTAAACCAACGAGCCCCACTGACAATTTTTTTCCACCTAGCCACTATCCAGCACTCCAGCTTAGCATTCTTCCACCAATGCCACCCTTTCTTCCTCCTCCCACAGCTTCTCCTTTGGCTACATGCACTCTCAACCTACTTGACACTTAGGGGCGGAGGGAGGGGGTGCTAATAGGAGGTAGGCCTCTTTTTATGATTAGATAAATTTACACTATAACCTTTTATATTTTTTTTAAAAATTTTATATCGTTAGTGTTATTTAAATCTCTCATCAAATATAATTATATTATGTAGATTGTTTGACCCCATTTTTAAATCCTAGCTCCGCCGTGTCGATACTGTTCCTCACCGGAACCCAAAAGCCAACACCAAGCCGCCGCCGCAGTAGCAACAGCACGTCCTCGTTGTCCACCTTTTCCGCCGCCCTAGATCTCCTTGCGGACGCCCCCACGCCCCGCGCCTTCTCCGCGCTCTCCAAGACAGCCTCCTCCGCCTCATTACCTTCCCCCTCCCTGGGCGCGGAGCTCCACGCGCAGGCCGTCGTGCGCGGCTTCTTGGGCGGCGAGGACAGCGCCGTCCTCGCCAACGCCGTCCTCAACTTCTACGCGTCCTGCAGGGAGTCCGACCTCGCGCGGCAGGTGTTCGACGCAATGCCGCGCAGGCACGCCGTCACCTGGAACGCGCTCATCAAGCGGTACGCGCAGGCGGGGCGCTGGAGCTGTTCCGGGACATGAACAGGCAGGGCTTGTCGCTCCCGACATGTACACCTTCCCGGCGTTGCTGTCCGGTGTCGGCAGGGAGGACGGCGGCGGCTGCATGCATGAACTCGGGGGAGCCGTGCATGCTCGTCAAAGCTGGGCTGGAGAAAGATCCCTTCGTCTGGGCTTCTCTGGTTACTATGTACGCGGCGAAAGGAACATTGGAGGATGTGAAGGTCGTCTTTGATGATGTGGATTCTTTTTACCCCGTGGTCTGGTCTTCTATGATATCTGCCTATATGTAAACTGCAAGGAGAAAGAGGGTGCTCTACTTTCTACTACATGTTGTGCCAAGATATTAAGCCGGCACAGCTTGTCTACACGAGCCTGTTTGCCATCTGTGGGAGCATGCAAATCCTGGAGATGGGCAGGCAAGTTCATTCTCACAGCCTGAAGAGCAATAGTGACAAGGATGTCACAATGACTAACACACTTTTGACCATGTACTCGGATTGTGGATGCATTAGTGGTGCATGGAAAGTCTTCAATTCAAACGATAATGTGAATGTCTCCCACAGTTCGATGATTTCATCTCTTGGACAGCATGGATATCCGGAAGAAGCAATTGAGCTTTTCAGGCAGATGAAGCTTGCTGGTCTGATGCATGACTAGGTTACCTTGTTAAACATGCTATCTGCTTTCAACCATGCTGGTCTTGTTCATGAAGTCTTGCAGATCTTCAATTCCATGGTGGATATTGAAGGTATTAGACCGACGTATCAACATTTTGCCTGTGTTGTTGACATGCTTTCTAGATCAGGAGAAATCGGGAAAGCCATGATAAAAATTAATGAAATGCCCTTTCAAGCTGAAACACCGTTATGGAGGATTGATTTTGCTGCTTGCAGCAAACACCATGACGTTGCAACTGGCAAGCAGATTGCAGAGATGCTGTTTGAGATAGAGCCCTATGAAGCTACAAATTATATACTACTTGGCAATATTTATGCAAGATTAGGAAAGTGGACAGAAGCAGAAAAGGTTAGGGTAGGCATCTGATGAGAGGGGTGTAATTAAGGATGATACATTTAGCTGGATTGAAATGGATCGGATACAGGGGCGGATCTACAGTGGTTCATGGGTGTTCAGCTGAACACCCAAATTTTTTGACAAAAAATCTAGTATATATAAGGTATTATACATATATACATATATTATTAGATCCAAAATACTAGTTTCAGCCTCAGTTAATCGCCAACCCAGACTCGCAGTCGCGGCCTCGCTCGTTTGCGCTTGCGTGCGGCCCAGCTGACCGGCCTGGCGGCCCATTTGCGCTGCGCGGCGCGGCTTTTGGCGTGCTGGCCGCCTGAGGCCCCGAGCGAGCGGCTAACCCTAGCCGAGCGGCGAGTGCGAGCAGGCGAGCAGGCGCAGCAGGCCAGCAGCGCGACCGACGCGGTGTCGCGGTGCATCCGGCCTCCGGCGCCGCGCCAGCCCTCCGCTCGGCTCGTCGCCACGCCGGCCCTCTGCTCCGTTCGGCGCCGCGCCGGCCCTCTACTCCCGCTCCGCCTCCGCGCCAGGCCGCCGACCCTCCGGCCGCTCCGCCAGATCTGGGCTCCGCCGTCCGCTCCGGCCGTCCGGCTTTCGCTCTCCGCCAGATCTAGGCGTCCGCTCCGGCCGTCTGCACCCGTGCTCCGCCCTGCGTTCCGCCTCCACGCTGCTCCGGCCCTCCGCTCCCGCTCCGCCTCCGCCCGGCCCTCCGGCCGCTCCGCCAGATCTGGGCGTCCGCTCCGCTCGGCGCCGCTCCCGCTCCGTCTCCGCGCGACCGCGCCGGCCCTCCACTCCGCTCGGCGCCGCTCCCGCTCCGCCTCTACGCCGGCCCTCCGCTCCGCTCGGCGCCGCCGCTGCGCCGGCCCTCTGCTCCCGCTCCGCGCCTCCGCCTCCGCTCAGTGAGTTGGTTAATTGGCCGGTGACCGGCAGCAAGGCAACTGGTTAAATGTTAATTGGCTATTTGGCTTTATGACTTATTTGACATGTTATCCTTTGTATGAATAATTGTATGTTAACTATTACTACTGTAGATCTTTATGTTTTGTACTGTAAAATATTTTTACAATTTCGAACACCCATTCTAAAATTCCTGCATCCGCCACTGATCGGATAACACATAGATTTGGAGTTGATGACCATTCACACCCCGTCTCCAGAGACATATATAGTAATTTTAATAGGTTAATTAGTAGTATCAAGGTTGCGGGTTATTTGCTGATATCAGTTTTGCTGCACACAGTGTAGAGAAAGACAGATTTCTAGTATACCCTAACTTATTTGGGACAAAAGGCTTTGTTGTTGTTGTTGTTGTTGTATAGAGAAAGACAGAAGGGAAGAATCACTGTATTATCACTGTGAAAAACTGGCCTTTGCTTTTGGGGACTTGGCTGCTCCTGCTGGAGGCACGCTTCGCATCATGAAGAACCTTCGTGTTTGTGGTGACTGCCATAATGCATATAAATACTTCTCCCTTATCACAGGGAGACAAATAAATATTGAGAAATAACTACAGGTTTCATCATTTCAACAAGGGCGCTTGTTTGTGCGGTGATTATTGGTGATAGGTCAACATGCTGCTCCATTGTTCTGCAGTCATGTGTCTTGAAATCAGCCTGAGACTATCAAAGGTATGTGATACGTTAATGATCGTAAAACCACATGAAGCTAGCTTTATGCCTTTATCAGGGCAGTGACTTTTATTAATCCAAACAGAAGATTGAACAGTACCAGTGCCATAATAGAGATAGTTAGGTCTGGTCTGACAATAATTTGTTTTCATTCTCATGTTACAACCTATCCCCACCCAAATTTCTGGTAAAGTTTCTCGTGATGTGTCACCAGACTTCCAGAGCTATTACAGCACGCATATCAATCAGCTGCAGGACATTACAGCACATGTCAATCAGCTGCAGAAACAATCTTCAAGTACTTATCGAGCATCATATCCTTGGTTATGTCAGTGAAGTACCCCTTCTCAACTTCAAGTCCTTGCTCTGCTGCAATCTGCTCCACCACGGCCTGAACCTGATCGGCACCGACATGATCTGGATCCAACAAGCATGCAATCTCTGTGCAGTCGTCACCATGAAAGAGTGCAAGTGCTTGCACTGTTGGGAGACCTCCACCCCGTCCGCTCACTCTTCGAGTTATCATCCTCACGGTTGGGACATCCTTAGACAGTACCGGCACATTGTAGTTCTCAAGCAAAGGTGTAGCGCCAACCGTTGTGGCACCTCTTTCAGCACAAACATGGGTCGGACCCTCATTGGGCTTAATTGGCAGAACATCTGGGAGCACCGAACCTGCCCACTGGTTGCCCATATAATTTGGCCTGTAGTAGCCAAGCTCACGCCGTATTGCACCAACAGACTTGCCTGTGGAATGGGCTGCTGCATACAGGAACACCGGGACTGCACAACAAAATAGGAAAGGAGGATCAGAAGAACTGTATGGCTGACATTTATAGACGCTTGACAAATTTAACACACCTTGTAAGCCATTGCCGATGTCAGAGGCCACGAGCTTAGCCAGCTGAGAAGCCTCCTCCATTGTGGCTTGACCCAATGGGTGGAAAGACATGTCGTCGATGACACCAATCCTTGGATGCGCTCCAGAGTGCAATTCGAGGTTTATGTTTGAAAATGCAGCTTCAATCATTGCCAGCAATGCCTGCCTGATCGGGCTATATATCATTTCGCCAGTTGATCTGTCGTTGATGATATAGGAGACAAGTGTGTAACGGACACGGTTGTAGTGGCAATCTTCAAACTTGCTGAGCCCAACAACCTGAGGATCTCTCCTGCTTGCACGATCGATTGCATCAACAGCCATGGCATTGCGGCTTTCAGAAATGTAGAGCTTGCAGCAGATAAACTTCGAATGCATCATGCTGAGCTTTGCCTTTGCCTTTGCAGCAGGGGACAAGATAGAACTCAGGTGAGGATAAGTTGTTATTTGCAAGGTTTTGCAAGTTGGTACTGGACTGGCTAACAGTAATGGCCAGTATAGTCTTCCAACATATACTGGCATGAACAACTAGAAATCAGATGGTTTTAGCCAATTTCTGGCAGAGCTCGGTAGATCGACAAGCCATGTGGCTTTTTAAAAATTTTCACTAAACAAATAACATGTTTCCAAATTACAATTAATAGTTTCTGTCAACAGAAATTACATGTAATGGTGTTATCAAACTTGGTCCAATACGATGCTGCTCATAACCCATAAGTTCGAATGACTCAGGTGAAATTGTGAATAAGGCCCTAATTTGATGCCTATCAACAAGTTGCTTTTGAGAACTGGGCTTGCTTTATCAGTGTTAGATAACTTCCCCAGATAACAATCAAATTCTTCAATTTGGATATTTTAATTTCGATTCTACGTCTCTACATCTTTGACCTTCCATGAGCAAAAGGTAAGCCACTCTGTTTTGTGGTTATGGACTGAACATGACACATTATGTCAGGAAAAATGCATTCATTGACATGAATATTTTGGACCAAACTTAAAGATGGTAATGTAGGCAGCAGAGCACATCACAAGGAAATTCTCTGATGGATATCTTTTTGCAGATTTTTTGAGGTACGTTTAAGATAGGAAGTTAATGTATGCTTGAGTAATTTGGGTTCTCCGTATTCTGTTGATTTGTTCTATCCAAACATTTAGCTTGAAATAATCTGGAACTGGGTACCAGAGCATACCTTGTTTGTGTGATTGGGCTCCATGCCTCCTCCTTCTGCTGCTCCTCCTCCCTCCCTCCCTCCCTCCCTCCCTCTCTCCGTGTGCGCCTGTCGAGTGGTGGACCAATGCCTTCTTGTAGTGATATGCACCATGACAATTACTTGTAAGAAACACTTTTGGTCTTTTCTGACGTGTTTTTTCCTGACTACATAGTAAAATCCCAACAACGAAAGGATGTAGCATGTGCTCTTCAGCAGGTCAGCTTGATGACTCATCAGTCCCGTACATCATGTCCAGGCGGCAACATTAGGGTTATTATTATGGTCAGTTCCACAACAGCGTCCCACTAAAAACATTATTTTTAAGCACATCGTAATATGTTACTGCCTCTTAAACCTCATCATCCATTCAATCCGTTAGTTCATTATTCATAAATCTTGTCTTGTACTCTCTGGAGCAATCCTTATTTCATTATTTATGAATCATGTATCTTGTCTGTTACCCTTTAGTGGCCAGTATAACGTCACTATCCACCTTGCAGCACACGGTTTTCCAGGAAACCATCTCTAGAAGAGAGGGGTCGATAGCTATATGCATCTCGAGTAATCTCTATTTTGCCACATATGAAATATCCTATGAGAACTTGCTTGTGACGTTTATGTCGATTCTTTGCTGCTTTTGTGCATTAGCTACCGATTAATTCCCTGGAGACGTATAACTGAAACTAGTTGGATCTGAGTGTCCTTGCATGACCATCCTGCGTTCTCCTAAGATTAGGACGATGGTGACAGGGGCATACGAATCTCCTGTTATTGAGTAACGTTACTAATAGCTAATTTTTTCTCTTGCATATTACGGTTTGCATCCTGCATGTTGATTTGGTAATCGAAGACAGCCCAGCTAAAAGGCTCTTGCTGAATTTATGTGTTCAAGTGACCGTGGATATTTCCTTTCTCATAGAATTCCTGAAAAGTTTTTGCAGTACAAACGGACCTAGGTGCCACTCGGTTAGGCTGAAATAAACTAGCTTATGGCTGAAATTACACTGTAGCTGACTAAAATTACACTGTAGCGATGGTGGCTTATTTGGTGTAACTAAATTTAAAAAAATTAAAAATAGAAAAAATAGATTTGCCTATTATGAACAATGCAAATAAATACAGGAAAAAAGAACCGCTAAAAAGCTCAAAAATGCTAAAAAGATTAAATTTAAAAATAGTAAAAAATAAGTTAGAAATTAAAAGTTTAAATCGAAACTAGCAAGGTAACTTGAGCCTTGAAGCATCCGAGTGTTAAGGGCCTGTTCTTTTGGGCTTTTGAAAACGGCTTTTGGCTTCTGCTACAGTACCTAACTTTCAAACGGAGTATTTTCTTAAGACGGGGTCTACAAGTTAAACGATCTACATGTTAAAAGCCCAATATCTGTACCAGCCAAAATCGCAAGTGAGTATCTGTCTCTCTGTAATCTGTACCGTAAACAGCCAAAATTCAAAAATTTCAGCCAAAATCCGCAGCCGAAAAGAACAGGCCCTAAGTTGCATCGGAACTTCACGGAAAACGAGACGGATCCTGATAAATCTGTTCCGTCTGGACGGTGGTGCTACAGCGACCAGAGTTACACAGCAACTGTTGTGTTGTTATCTGTTCAGTGTCCTACCGGATAGGATTGAGATCTCGCTTCCTTTTTTTTTGTCATCACAATGAGTTTTGATCATAGTGTACGTGTTTGTATGAATAAATTAAATATTGATAAGTTATTTTAAAAAACATTTTAATAAGTTTTTAAAAATAACGATAAAGTAATCATCATGTATATAAGCTGAAAAAGGATAGACCTTCAGCCTGTTGCTGTGCGTGTGTACGTGGGGTTCACGTGCATATTATAAAAGCATTATTGTGATCAGAAATGAGCAGTCGTTTTCCACGTCGATGTACACTGGCTGGAGCCATGGGGCTTGTTCATGGATGATTGGATTTGTGTGGCTTGAATTGAATATGTGAACAGATGTGACTTTGTGCTCAATTAGCTAAGAGTCACTTCACTTGAACTCACTTTTTACCTCGACAATCTATCTGATATGGAGAAATAAGGGTGTGTTTTTCTTTTCTTGAGGTCATTGTTGATTATTGAGGTATCAATGCAGTGCCCCGAAACTTAGGCAAGTTGCTGTTTACTTGTAGGGTGTTTGCTTAGGGTCAGCTCCAAAAGGGTTAAGTTTCTGTCCTATGGTCTTGGCTATTGATTTTTAACTAAAATTACACCGTATGATTTGTTAGTTTTTATGAGTTATTTAATTAAAAAGTCTTAAAAATAAAACTATTATATCATCACGGACAATGCAAATGAATAAAGAGAAAAAAAGATTAAAAAAATACAAACCTAAATAAGCTAAAATTAGAAGCCGTCGTGTTTCAAGTGACTTCTGGCTTAAATAAACTAAAATCGATTGGAGCGGGATCTTAATGTAAGGTCCAGTCCTCACCTAGTCATATCTCACGGAAGAAAATTAACGTCATATTTGGAAGACGAGAATATTTCTTGATTTCTAAGAGAATTGAGTTGTTTATTGTGAAATTTTTATGAAATTTCTATGTTTTGAATAAAGCTTAAATAAATTGCCCTAAAGTGACAAAATTTGTGACTAGATACAAAACCTAAAACTACCTTGTGCGATGTGTTCAGCTTGGAAACCATGTGGATGTGTTAGATTTGTGAGTTGTGATTGCTAGTTTGCTACGAGTTGGCACAGTGGGTGAATTGGAGTGGCGAAGAACTGAACAGCGAGTTGATGCAAAGTAGGATCCACGTTACTTTGGCACATGGCATTGCAATGCGTTCTCCATCCAGGCACGCGCTCGCTTGCCAGAGTAGCTAAATACGTCTTGGATGCATCGGGAGTCGTGTCCGCGTGGATCACATGTCTTTTTTTTTTATCATGCAACATGGCCTCGTGGGGGGTTCCACGTGCATCAGCAAGAAATTGGAAAGAAAATTTTGGGGGGAAAACTTGAAGTTGTGTACGTCCCTACCAATTTTAGCATCCTGACAAGTCACTTCACCGTCTAATTACACCTCAAGCCATTTTTCTTATTTTTCTAACCGACCACGGTACTTAACACATAGTCTCGCTGTCATCGGTACGAATCCAGACAGTAAATTTAGAGCACCCCCGGTCAAATACTAAAACTGTCGAGGGTGCGAGGGGACCGAAGGAGAAGCACATAACCAACAATTGTATTTTTATGGCAGTCTAGGGTTACAAAATGGCCTCCCCCTCCTCCATTACATTAGAGAGAGAGAGAGAGGAAGGCAAGAGAAGTTATAATATTGCCTTTGGGGCCTAGTTTACTTCTAGGGGTATTTGAGTCATTCGCCTCACATAGGATCTGCCAGTCCAAGTCTCCGGGGTTAGTCCGGGGTCGGCTCCAGACCCTTCCAGGGTTGGCCTTGGTTACCTCGTCCGAGGTTGGCCTCAGACTCTTCCAGGGTCGGCCTCGTGTACCTTACCCGGGGTTGGCCCCGGACCCTTTCAGGGTCGGCCCCGCGTACCTCGCCTAGGGTCGTCCTCGGACCCCTCCAGGGTTGGCCTTGGATACCTCGTTCAGGGTTGGCCCCGAACCCTTCCAGGGTCGGCCTTGTGTACCTTACCCAAGGTTGGCCTTGAATCCTTCCAAAGTCGGCCTCACATACCTCGCCCAGGGTTGGTTTAGAGACTTGACTCAGGGTAGACCCTCCAACGAGCGCCGCCTCTCCGAGGTAGTTGTGGGCCCGAGGTAGCGCGGAGGCCCTCCCCCAACAGTAGCCCCACGTCGATCCAGGTGGTCATTAATCGCCCGCCCGGGTCGACGCACCAACATGCAAAAGGGGTCGGCGCGCTACCTTGGGTCGATGATCCCACCGGTAGCCTGCAATGCATTCCAACAACGTATTAAAATACCTTAAATCCTCGCACAAGACTCAAATGATAGGTCGTGTCCACACCTCTGAGCTGGGTTCCTCTGGTGTTCACCGAAGAGCAATTGCTCCGCTTGACCGATTTTGGGTCATATCGAGGAGTTCACCATTGTATAAAAGGATGTGGGGTCGTGAATAGTCACGGAGTCAAGCACCGACCGCCTAGATGCCAAAGTTACGTGGAGGCACGGGGTTAGGACTTAGCCCGAAGAAGTGCCTCGCGAAGTCATTTCTTGACCCATGGCATTCAAGAGGCGAAGGTATGCTCAGTAGTGCCAAGCTCGACTTGCTTAGGCATGGTCACCAAAGGGCAATGGAGCCCAGGGGTGCGAAAGGTTGACCCTTGTGAACATACTAGAAATAAGTGCCTAACTTGCCGGTTCAAGACACTCCTGGGTAATCGGGTCATTACGTGGCCTCAACGAGATAGGCATAGGTATATCGCTAGTTCGAGGTGCGATGGAGCTTCAAGGTGCACGAAACCGATTAGGGCGTAGCAGCCCTATGCACATGCTTGACTAGCAATGCCAAGTTGGACATCTCTAAGGCGTGACAGGTTGATGCATGCCAACATGCCAAGATGGTCAAGGTTAGTGAGCATACCCGAGACTAGCCTGATGAGGTTTGACCTACAAGGGGAGGAGATACGCTCTAAGCTATTGTCTGCTCGGTCCGTTGAGGCACGACACCAGAAGCTTGGAAGAATGCCACACGCTCGGCTTACGGAGGCATGGCCCATGGAGCAAGGAGTGCTCGACGCGAAGATACGCTCTGTCAGGGATGGCCCCCAAGGCTAATCACACTGCGCTGAGGTGTTGTGCTAGTGCTTGTTGATGTAAAATGATCAATCCAATGGACACGCATAACTGAGAAGATGCCGATAGATCGAGTTGAGCTTGGTTTAGGGAATGCCTTGTGTGTCGAGTCATATCATACAGAGGCGAAGCCAGTGTGGCGTGTTGCCCCTTTCTAGGCGAACTATCCCAACGACTAGGAGTGCGCTGGGGCACAAAGTACTTATGGACTGATGAATTGCATGAGACGATGAGACGTGTGCTAAAGCGCCTATTAACCGATTGCCGAAGGGTCACCCGCGGCGTGAGCAGGTGTGCACAGAAGTGTTGGATACTCAACTTGCCTTAGGAATGACCTCATGAGAAGTTCTCGACTCACTAAGGGTCGGCTTTCGAGGCGAGGAGATATGCATCTGAACATAAGGTGGTTGATTCGTTGGAGCTTGCATGGCCAATTCATCAAGGCTTTGATTGCGAGGCAAGGAGTAATATGGAAGCCAGGCCTTGGTCCTCGATGGAAGAAGGTGATTTGATTATCCGTAGAGCTAGAGGGAATCCATGGTCGGGGGAATGCAATCTAGGTGAAGCAAAGTTCAGCTAAGGGGAAACCATCAAGACCGATCGAGCCACGTAGGGGCCAATCCATCGATCTAAGATGCTCAACAAGCTTTGCCAATGCACTGGAAGGGCCAAGGCAACTGGCACAGTGAGTCACCTTCTCTCGAGTGACGTCGACCTTATCTTTAGCGAAGCATAGAATTGGACTAGGGGCAACATCCTATAGGATGGGGAAGGCGATGACACCATGCCTAGATCTACAGTCCCTGGTGTAGGATCAAGGATACCGACTAGAGGGGGGTGAATAGGAGGTTTTAAAATTTTTCTTGTTCACTTGATTAATTTATCACAATTTCAATGATAAGAAGGTAAAGCAATTAACCCTATGCACTTCTAGACAACAATATAGCAAATCTAGCTCTAAGCAATCAAATGATCACAATGAAGCAAATAAACAAGAGCTAAAAAGACACAACCGATATTTTTACCGTGGTGATCGAAAACTTGCCGGTTTTCCCTAATCCACGTTGAGGTAAGCCCGGACGAATCGGACCGGCTCCACGAATTGAGCCAACCACCTCGATCACTATTGTAGCTCTTTCCCCGCTCCGGGTAGGCGAGCTCCAACCTTCACAATTTGCCGCGTCTTCTCACAATCTTCTTGAGAAGATCACCAAGCCAACTTCCGCCGGATCGTCCAAGTGCCGGCAAGCACTAAGAGTAATAAACCCCAGTGTTCATTTGAATGCAATTCTAGTGCCAATAAGGATCAACAAATGAAACTCTTGCACTAATTGCAAAGCCACCTCAATTTAATGCTCAATGTGAGAAAATGGGTGGAATAAATGCTCTTGGGCTCAAGGAATATGCAATGAGTCTCCAACCTTAGCCCTTGTGCAGTGGTGGGGGTATTTATAGCCTCCACCAACCAAAACTAGCCGTTTGACACAAATTCCAGAAAAAATTCTGGTCGAGCGGTACTACCGCCCCCAGGGGCCGGTACTACCGCAATCAAATCTTCGCGCCAGAACGGCTATGTCAAAGCTCTGCAGTGACCGTTGGATTTGGCGGCGCGGTATTACCGCCGTTGACATTTGCGGTACTACCGCTCCCCGGTAGTTCCGCAAAGTCGGCGCGGTACTACCGCTCCAGCCAAACTCCGAAAGGTCTCAGATTTTGACGCTCTCTGGAAATCTTGATCCGCTCTGAGTCCGGATCTTCCGGACTCCGGAAGTACCGCTCTGAGAAGCGGATCTACCGCTACTAGCGGTAGTTCCAGCATTGAAATCACCGGTACTTCCGCTCCGGGAAAATCCGAACTTCATCCGGAGGGTGCTCTCTGGAAAAATCGATCCGCTCTCCCTCCGGTTCTTCCGGGCTCCGGAAGTACCGCTCTATAATGCGGTACTACCGCTCTGTGCGGTAGTTCCGGCGTTCAAATGGTCGGTACTTCCGTTCCCGCAAGATTTTAGGCCGAACTGAGGGTGCTCTCTGGAAAAATTGATCCGTTCCAAAACCGGATCTTCCGCTTGCCGGTACTACCGCATTTGGATGCGGAACTACCGCTTTCCGGTAGTTCCGACGTTCAAAACTGCGGTACTACCGCCCTTCCAGACAGAGCACAGATTTAGTTTTAAAACCAATTTTTTATGGATGCAAGTTTTTAATGTTGATTCATACGGCACAAGAAATATGTTTTCAAGCTACTTGCCGAGATCCCTCTTGATGGTACGATCATCTACCCTATAATCCGGTCTTCCACCATTAACCTAAGACCGGTAAAAATAAAATGGATCCTATGCTAAGTGCACCTTTGTCTTGCGCCAAATTTGTCTTCACACATGTCCTTTGGCTTGCATCTTTTTGCTCATATGTGAACTAACCCTTTGCATGCTCATAAAACACATTAGTCCCATATTCATATAATTTCATTAATTACCAAAACCACTTTTAGGGGCCTAGATGCTTTCAATCTCCCCCTTTTTGGTAATTGATGACAACTCAAGTTAATGAGAGATAAAAGTTTTGAATATATCAAATTATTTGACAACAACTTGTATATTCTATGTTGGCTTTGAATGAGAGTAGTTCTTAGCAATAAAAAAGTTGAAATTAACAAGAAATGAACTATCTCCTTTTAAAGTCCAAGAGAGGAGATGACTCCCCCTAAATATGTGCATGGTTAAAGATTACAACATTTCATACAAGATGCACAAGACAAAGTTATGACATCAAATGAGAATAGATAGACAATTAAGCAACAGATAATAGCATAAACTTTTATGACCATAAGGTTCATTACATCCACAAGTTCAAAAGATAAATGAGTTCATTACATCCAACCATAAGTTCATTACAACCATTAAAGATATTAAAAAGATAGTAGATATAAGCCCATAGGTCCAAAGGAGTAAGTAAGCCCCAATCCAATCCAATCTTTTCCCCCCTTTAGCATCAAGTACCAAAAAGAGATCAACCCTGAGAAGGAGAAGGAGGATCACAAGGAAGACGACGGCGAGTGTAGCGACGAGGCGATGGAGGGTGCTCAAGAGCTGCAACTCGACCATCCAGAGAAGTCAATCTGCCGTCGATAGAGTCCAGTCGCGAGTTGAGGGTGGAGAACCCCTCACGCATGGAAGAGTAAACCTGAGAGAGAGAGAGGGCTGGCCAGACTCCTAAGGCTGAGCTGCTGCTGCTGCTCCTGCTGCTGCGGTGGATGAGCCTGCTCCTGGATCCGTCGTCTGTCGGGCTCGAACACCAGTGGGAATGGGAGGCTCCGGTCTTGGCTTGTATGGCTTATGCACTCCACCCCGTCCTCCACGATAGTGAAACTTGGAGTCAATCAGAGCCATGATGTAGGGCGCATAGTTGATGCGCTTGTTGCGGTCATTTTTGGAGGAGACTATCTCCCTCATGATCACATCCACGACATCAAACTTCTCACCCTTCATAATGTAGTCAATGATGTTCCAAACATGGCCTCGAATGGCATCATAGTTGCCACCTTTTGGGAGAATGGTATGATTGATAATGCGATTGATCAAGCTTGGAATAGGGTGAAGTCCAATATTCTTGCCAAGCACATACTTTTCTTCAGTGTTGTAGTAAGGATACATGGCATGAATATCGAGAGCGGGCTTGTCATATACCTTCTCATAAGCACTTAACTCCGCTCCTAACACTATCTCAAACTCATGCTTGGTGGCCTCATATCTTGTACACACTTTCATCCAAGTCATATGCTGAAGATCAGGAGAGACGTGCACAGTAGCATAAAACTGACGTATAAACTCCTCATTGTAGTCACGTCCTAGGGCCACAAGCTGTCGAAGGCCAACTCTCTGGAATAGCCTGAAAGTTCCATCATACTTCTCAATGCTATCAATATGATCCCAGTCAATATATTTATGATCTGCAAACTGGCGATCTGGTCCATACATCTCATCAAATACCTTCTCTTGGAACTTGGTATGGAACTTAGGATTGATTGAGTTTGAGGGGAACTCATACTGATTTGTGTGGCGAAGGCGAGCGTACTCATTAGCTGAGATCTTCTTGAAGTCAATCTCAAGGCATTCTCTCCCAGCTAGATCTTCTTCAGATTCTTCCATGGGAGAGCTCGCAGGCTGGGGCTGCTCAGACTCCGTCTCAGATCCGGAATCAGACTCACTGTCAGAGGCAGGCGCCTTCCCTTTATCTTGGGCTGCCTGCTGGACTGCCTCAGGAGATGGGAGAGCAGGGGTGGCTGAGGAATCCCCTGAGATGGAAGAGTATGCATTCCTCACCGCATTCCTTGTTCTAGGCATCTAAAGACAGAAGCAAAGAGTCATGAGAATCAAAGGAGTATATCCAAGTTAGATTGAAAAGAAATGGATTGAATTTGCTGCACTGTCAGGTAAAACCGGTAGTACCGCCGTTCTGGGCCGGTAGTACTGCTCAGCGGTAGTACTGCACCAGACGGGCGGTAGTTCCGCTTCCTGGCATATTCTAGGGTTTTGGAAATGAATGAATTTTTGGTGTTTTCTTGGATTGAATCCATGGAATAGGTTTGTATATACCCTCAAACACCAAATATACTCAATTTCCCTAGAATTAAATAGCAAAAACGACTACATTTCGATTTAACCTATCCATGACCTAGGGTTCAAAAAGAAGATCAAAAAGAGATGATTGATCCGAAATACCTTAAGAATTGGAGGAGTTGAACCCTTGAGAGTTGATTTGATGCAAGGAATCGAAGAAAATGCCGCTAGATTTGTGGATCTAGGAGCGGTAGATTGGAGGTTCTTTTGTGAGAGAGAGAGAGAGAGAGAAAGAAGAAGAGTACGGGCACGGGCGGAAGAGGAGAGGAAGTACCGGAGATGGGAAAAAAAGGAAGGAAAAGACCCTCGGGTTCGGGCAGTTGCTCTCCCTTAACTGCTGGTCCGGTAGTACCGCAGATGCGACCGGTAGTACCGCTTAGAGCGGTAGTAGCGCTCCTCGGAAGTACCGTAGGAGACAGCGGTAGTTCCGATTTTTCTGGAACTTTGCAGAAATGGAATTTGAAGAGGATAGATGCAAATGATCCCTAGTTTTTGCATTCAACTAAAGTCATTAAGGATCATTATGCATTAAATAGAACAAAATATTACATTTTAAATAATTTTGCATGTTCTTTTTAAGAATCAAAACCTTTTGCATAAAGGCACAATTTCAAACAACCTTTCAAGCTTCCTCAAATGAGCATGCATTTGAATTTACAGTAAATTTATGCAACATTTGAGTAATCCAATACATTCAATTCACTCCTAAGCTTGCAA
This sequence comes from Dendrocalamus latiflorus, assembly GCA_017311315.1. Lineage (NCBI taxonomy): Eukaryota > Viridiplantae > Streptophyta > Magnoliopsida > Poales > Poaceae > Dendrocalamus > Dendrocalamus latiflorus. The sequence continues at coordinate 35,596,777 of CM029652.1, read as the reverse complement.
AACCGGTTTTCATCTAATGGTTTGGTGAAGATATCCGCTAATTGATCTTCGGTCCGGATGTGGCTAATGCAAATATCTCCTTTGCTAACATGATCCCTCAAGAAGTGGTGGCATACATCTATATGCTTGGTTCTTGAGTGTTGGACGGGATCATTGGAAATTTTCACGGCACTTTCATTATCACACAATAGAGGCACTTTATCAAAATTTATTCCATAATCCAACAATGTTTGTCTCATCCACAATAATTGAGCACAACAACTTCCGGCGGAAACATATTCGGCTTCGGCGGTTGAGAGTGCTACGGAGTTTTGTTTCTTTAAGGACCAAGATACTAAAGATCTACCTAGAAATTGACAACTTCCTGAAGTGCTTTTTCTCTCCACTTTGCAACCCGCATAATCGGAATCCGAATATCCAATTAAATCGAATTTAGCACCTTTGGAATACCAAAGCCCTATATTTTGGGAGTGTTTCAAATATCTCAAGATTCTCTTTACGGCTTTTAAATGACACTCCTTTGGTGAAGCTTGAAAGCGAGCACACATGCATACACTAAACATGATATCGGGCCTAGATGCGGTAAGATAAAGCAAACTACCTATCATAGATCTATAAAGCTTTGAATCTACCGACTTACCTCCTTCGTCGAGGTCTAGATGCCCGTTGGTTGCCATTGGTGTCTTGATGGGTTTTGCATCTTCCATGCCAAACTTCTTGAAGATATCTTTAGTATACTTTGTTTGGCTTATAAATGTTCCATCTTTGTGTTGCTTGATTTGGAGTCCAAAAAAATAGCTTAATTCTCCTATCATGGACATCTCAAATTCCCTAGACATCATTTCACCAAATTCTTCGCAAAAATCTTGGTTAGTAGAACCAAATATAATGTCATCAACATAAATTTGGCAAACAAAGAAATCATCACCAATGATCTTTGTGAATAAAGTTGTATCTACTTTACCAATTTTAAATCCTTTCGAAACAAGGAAATTTCTAAGACGTTCATACCAAGCTCTAGGAGCTTGTTTTAAACCATATAACGCCTTTGAAAGTTTATAAACATGATAAGGATATTTAATGTCTTCGAACCCCGGAGGTTGTTCAACAAATACAAGTTCGGAGATTGTTCCATTCAAGAATGCACTTTTAACATCCATTTGAAATAATTTAATATCAAAGCTAGATGCAAAAGCAAGCAAGATTCTAATTGACTCAAGTCTAGCCACGGGTGCAAATATTTCATCATAATCTAACCCTTCAACTTGGGTATAGCCTTGAGCTACTAACCTTGCTTTTTTCTTACCACAATACCGTTCTCATCTTGTTTATTTCGAAAGACCCATTTAGTGCCAATCACATTATGCTCTTCGGGTCTCTCCACCAAGGTCCATACTTCATTTTGTGTGAAATTGTTTAATTCTTCATGCATGGCATTCACCCAATCTGGGTCATCTAGAGCCTCATCTACAAGTTTAGGCTCAAGAGAAGAAACAAAAGAGTAATGTTCGTAAAATGAAGATACTCTAGAGCGAGTTTGAACACCCTTACTCACATCACCCAATATTTGATCTATTGGATAATCCTTGGCAATTGCATTATGAAACTTGAGGTTGTTTTGTTGTTGATCCTTTTGCTCATCTTCAATAACTTGAATATTGCTTGGAGTAGACGATGTGGGTGGCTCTACTTGTCTTGACGAGCTTGGTGAAGATGGATCTTCCTTTGGCTTGATGTCTCCAATTTGCATGTTTTCCATAGCTTTGCGCAATCCTTCATTACCTACATCATCCAAGTTTTCTTGCTCCTCTTGAGAGCCATTAGTTTCATCGAATTGTACATCACATGATTCTTCAACTAATCCCGAATTTTTATTATAAACCATATATGCTTTGCTATTTGAAGAATAACCTAATAAGAAACATTCATCACAACGACTTTGAAATTTAGAGAGCCGAACACCCTTTCTTAGAATATAGCATTTGCAACCAAATACTCTAAAGTAAGAAATGTTCGGTTTTCTTCCAACGAGAAGTTCATAGGAAGTCTTTTTCAAGAGTCGATGTAAATAAAGGCGATTTATGGCATGACAAGCGATGTTGATAGCTTCCGCCCAAAACTTGTCGGAAGTATTATATTCATCCAGCATTGTCCTAGCCATTTCAATTAATATGTGATTTTTCCTTTCTACTACTCCATTTTGCTCCGGAGTATAGGTTGTGGAAAGTTCGTGCTTTATTCCAAGTTCATCGCAAAAATCTTCAACTTTTGTATTCTTGAACTCGGAACCATTGTCACTTCTAATTTTCTTTATTTTAAAATCAAATTCATTTTTGGGCCCTTTTTGAAAAACTTTTGAAAATCCCGGAGGTTTCGCTTTTGTCATTTAGGAAGAAGACCCATGTGTATCTTGAGTAATCATCCACAATGACTAAACAATAGCTATTTCCCCCGATGCTCTTATAGGTTGTTGGCCCAAACAAATCCATATGTAAGAGCTCTAATGGCCTAGAGGTTGACATTATACTTTTCGAAGGATGAGAACTAGCGACTTGCTTTCCGGCTTGACAAGCACTACAAAGTCAATTTTTCTCAAACTTCACATCCTTCAAGCCAACAACTATGTCATGTTTGAAAAGCTTTTTAAGTTGCACCATACCCACATGGCCTAGCCTCCTATGCCATAACCAACCCAAAGAGATTTTTGCAATTAAACAAGTTTTTAGACATGCATCATTTGAAGTAAAATCTACCAAATAAAGATTTCCAAATCTAAAGCCTTTGAAAACAAGTTCATTATTATTTTCTTTTGAAATGATTACATTTTTCTTTAGAGAATGAACATGTTAATCCTAAATCACATAGTTGAGCAACGGATAGCAAGTTAAAGTTTAAAGTTTCAACTAGGGATACATTTGAAATGGAAAGATCATTGGATATAGCAATTTTACCCAAACCAAGTACCTTCCCTTTGCTATTGTCTCCAAAGGTGATTCTTTCATTGCTTCCGCTCTCGAATGTTGTGAACATTTTCCGGTCTCCGGTCATGTGTTGAGTACATCCACTATCCAACACCCAATGCCTTCCACCGGTCTTGTAATTTACCTACAAAAGAAAATCAAGCCTTTTTAGGTACCCAAATTTGTTTGGGTCCTTGAAGGTTAGTAACCAAGGTTTTGGGCACCCAAATGGATTTCTTTTTAGCACCCAAAATCGAGGTGCCGATAAAATTAGCAATTACATTTCCATTCTTAGATTTTTTTAAGCATATAGCAAGAATCATATAATCCAATGGAATGCAAGTTATTTTTAGAACAATCATTTACCATATGTCCTACATTCCGACATTTGGTACAATACTTACCATTCTCATTTACAAACCTTGGAGGTTTGTATATTGACTTCTTACCTTTGTAGGATCAAGGATACCTACTAGAGGGGGGTGAATAGGAGGTTTTAAAATTTTTCTTGTTCACTTGATTAATTTATAACAATTTCAATGATAAGAGGGTAAAGCAATTAACCCTATGCACTTCTAGACAACAATATAGCAAATCTAGCTCTAAGCAATCAAATGATCACAATGAAGCAAATAAACAAGAGCTAAAAAGACACAACCGATATTTTTACCGTGGTGATCGGAAACTTGCCGGTTTTCCCTAATCCACGTTGAGGTAAGCCCGGACGAATCGGACCGGCTCCACGAATTGAGCCAACCACCTTGATCACTATTGTAGCTCTTTCCCCGCTACGGGTAGGCGAGCTCCAACCTTCATATTTTGTCGGGTTTTCTCACAATCTTTTTGAGAAGATCACCAAGCCAACTTCCACCGGATCGTCCAAGTGCCGGCAAGCACTAAGAGTAATAAACCCCAGTGTTCACTTGAATGTAATTCTAGTGCCAATAAGGATCAACAAATGAAAATCTTGCACTAATTGCAAAGCCACCTCAATTTAATGCTTAATGTGAGAAAATATGTGGAATAAATGCTCTTGGGCTCAAGGAATATGCAATGAGTCTCCAACCTTAGCCCTTGTGCAGTGGTGGAGGTATTTATAGCCTCCACCAACCAAAACTAGCCGTTTGACACAAATTTCAGAAAAAATTCTGGTCGAGCGGTACTACCGCCCCCAGGGGCCGGTACTACCGCAATCAAATCTTTGCGCCAGAACGGCTATGTCAGAGCTCTGCAGTGACCGTTGGATTTGGCGGCGCGGTACTACCGCCGTTGACATTTGCGGTACTACCGCTCCCCGGTAGTTCCGCAAAGTCGGTGCGGTACTACCGCTCCAGCCAAACTCCGAAAGGTCTCAGATTTTGGCGCTCTCTGGAAATCTTGATCCGCTCTGAGTCCGGATCTTCCGGACTCCGGAAGTACCGCTCTGAGAAGCGGAACTACCGCTACCAGCGGTAGTTCCGGCATTGAAATCACCGGTACTTCCGCTCTGGGAAAATCCGAACTTCATCCGGAGGGTGCTCTCTGGAAAAATCGATCCGCTCTCCCTCTGGTTCTTTCGGGCTCTGGAAGTACCTCTCTATAATGCGGTACTACCGCTCTGTGCGGTAGTTCCGGCGTTCATATGGCCGGTACTTCCGTTCCCGCAAGATTTTAGGCCGAACCGAGGGTGCTCTCTGGAAAAATTGATCCGCTCCAAAACCGGATCTTCCGCTTGCCGGTACTACCACATTTGGGTGCGGAACTACCGCTTTCCGGTAGTTCCGACGTTCAAAACTGCGGTACTACCGCCCTTCCAGACAGAGCACAGATTTAGTTTTAAAACCAATTTTTTATGGATTCAAGTTTTTAATGTTGATCCATATGGCACAAGAAATATGTTTTCAAGCTATTTGCTGAGATCCCTCTTGATGGTACGATCATCTACCCTATAATCCGGTCTTCCACCATTCACCTAAGACCGGTAAAAATAAAATGGATCCTACACTAAGTGCACTTTTGTCTTGCGCCAAATTTGTCTTCACACATGTCCTTTGGCTTGCATCTTTTTGCTCATATGTGAACTAACCCTTTGCATGCTCATAAAACACGTTAGTCCCATATTCATATAATTTCATTAATTAACAAAACCACTTTTAGGGGCCTAGATGCTTTCACCTGGCCTAGACTTGCACCCAATGCATGGTAGGGTTGAAGCTGAGGTGGCACCTAAGACCGTTGTGGGTGGATCCCACTGGGTCAAGCTCAAATAGTAGTGGTGGTGGGGGAGTCGACTCGAGCTGGGATGGTGGTGCACGGTGGACGTCGAGCCCAGACGACGACGTGCGTCTCCCATGGGAAAAACTTAACGTTTGGGACTTATTTTTGCATGGGAGTAATGTTGGCCTATGCGTCAGCTGGTGTGGCACGAAGCCGGGATACCCAAAGTTTATCCTGCGACCGCCCGACCTTCTCTGGTAAGAATGTAAAGGGACTGTATGTGCTCTTGCTCCTAATGCTAGAATAAAATTTGCTTTCTATTCTTTTACTGGGGGTATCGCGTTACCCCCATCCCCCATGGAAAAAACTTGGTGCTCGAGACGAAGCTCATGAGCAGTACTTCGGTTGGGGAGGCGAGAACATCGCCGTCTCCTATTGGAAAAGATTTGGCACTCGAGACGAAGCTCACGAGCGGCACTTTGCTTGTGGAGATCACCAACTCGACCATAGATCGGGGAAACCGCCAACTCGACCCCAAAATGGGGGAAACCACCAACTCGACCCTGGATCGGGGAAAACCACCAACTCGACCCCTGAATGGGGGAAATTGCCAACTTGACCCCGAATTGGAGGAACTGCCAACTCAACCCTGCAATGAGGGAAACTGCCAACTTGACCTCAGAATGGGGGAAACCGCCAACTCGACCCCAGACCAGGGAAAACCGCCAACTCGACCCTGCAATGAGGGAAGCCACCAACTCGACCCCGGAAGGGGGAAACCACCAACTCGACCCCGCAACGAGGGAAGCCGCCAACTTGACCCTAGAAGGGGGGAAACCGCCAACTCGACCCTAGAATAGGGGAAACCGCTAACTTGACCCCGGGACGAGGGAACCGCCAACTCGACCCTGAATTGATGGAAACTGCCAACTCGACACCAGATCGGGGGAAACTGCCAACTCGACCCTGGAATAGGGGAAACCGCCAACTCAACCCCGGGACGGGGGAAACCGCCAACTCGACCCCGGATCAAGGGAAACAGCCAACTCGACCACGGGACGGGGGGGAAACGGCCAACTCGACCCCGAAATGGGGGAAACTGCCAACTCGACCCCAGGACGGGGGAAACCGCCAACTCGATCCTGTATTGGGGGAAACCGCCAACTCGACCCCGGGATGGAGGAAATCGCCAACTTGACCCCGGTTCAGGAGAAACCGCCAACTTGACCCAGAGATGGAGGAAACCGCCGACTCGACCTTGAAGCAGGGGAAATCGCCAACTCGATCCCAAAGCAGGAGAACTGCCAACTTGACCCCGGAGTAGGGAAAACCTCCAACTCGACCCTAGAATGCGAAAAACTGCCAACTCAACCCCGAAGACAGGAAACCAATCGTCGACCATGTCGAGGCCATGCCATCGAGGCATGTTGGGGATCGTCGAGGTGAATCCTTCGAGCTAGGGGCGCCCCTAGTCGTGAAGACACCGTCAAGGCGAATTGAAGCTCGATTGAGGAAAAACTATCGAGGGCAAGTCGAACCACACTGAGGCCAAGCCATCGAGGTGTGTTAGGGTCACCGAGGTGAATCCATCGATCTATGGGGAGCCTCTAGTCGAGGAGGTGCCGTCGAGATGAAGTGAAGCTCGGCTGAGGCTAAGCCATTAAGATCGAGTTGAACCACGTTGAGGCCAAGCCATCGAGATATGTTAGGGTCGTCAAGGTGAATTCGTCGATCTAAGGGGGCCCCTAGTCGAGGAGACACCATCAAGGTGAATTGAAACTCGATTGAGGCAAAGCCATCGAGGCTGAGTCAAACCACACTGAGGTCAAGCCATCGAGACGTGTTGGGGGTCGCAGAGGTGAATCCGTCGATCTAGGAGGGAGCCCCTAGTCGAGGAGATGCCGTTAAGGCGAAATGGAAATGAAGTTTGGCCGGGCAAAGCCATCGAGGCCGAGTCGAACCACATCGAGGTCAAGCCATCGTGATGTGTTGGGGGTCGCCGAGGTGAATCCGTCGATCTAGGGAGAGCCCCTAATCAAGGAGATGCCGTCAAGGCAAAGCGAAGCTCAGCCAAGGCAAATCCGTCAAGGCCGAGTCAAACTACGTCGAGGTCAAGCCATCGAGGCGTGTTGGGGGTCTCAAGGTGAATCCGTCGATTTAGTGGGAGCCCCTAATCGAGGAGACGCTGTCAAGGTGAAGCGAAGCTCGGTCGAGGCAAAGCCATCGAGGCTGAGTCGAATCACGCTGAGGTCAAGCCATCAAGGCATGTTGGGGGTCATCGAGGTGAATCCGTCGATTTAGGATGGAGTCCCTAGTCGAGAAGATGCCATCAAGGCAAAGCGAAGCTCGGCCAAGGCAAAACCATCAAGGCCGAGTCAAACAACGCCGAGGTCAAGTTATCGAGGCGTATTAGAGATCGCCGAGGTGAACCCATCGAGCTAGGGAGAGCCCCTAGTCGAGGAGACACCGTTTAGACGAAGCGAAGCTCAGCAAAGGTAAAAGCCATGGAGACCAAAGTGAACCATACCGAGGCATGGAGAGGCATAGTACAAAGGGGCCTAGGGCGTAGAGCGGAGGTCAAATGAAGTCTGGAGCATCGAAGTGTGCTCCGGAGAGATCCTAGGCAAGATCCGAGGCATGGAGTGGAGGCCGACCGGCATGGCACACGCGGAGGGCAAAGTCCAGGGTGCCCGGAGGGGTCGACCGCACCCTATTGGTGAACTCCGTCTCCCTGTACTCATCCGAGCGGTTGTGTTCCTTCATTGCCACCTCCGAGGGCTGTGGAGGCTTAAGCACCCCGTGATAGACTGCCAAAGCTGTTATCCACATTCAATCAGGTGACCTACGCCCATTATTGAGCCATCCAACTCCACTCCTCCCGCATGCATGTGCAGCATCCTCCGGTTTTAACTGGCGCATAACCTAATGGGATGGCCCCCCCTTTCATTTTCCCTTTGCACAAATGTCAGTGTATGTGACACATCCATGCTTTACACTTTACAAGCATGGTCGTATTTGTTTCCGCCAGAGACGACGGTATTGTGATGGTTGCGGTTGGAGAGGTCGACCCCCTATGGTGATAGGCCACTCGCTACTCGAACGACCTGTCAATGTCAATGGCCTTTGATGCAGCGTTGGAGTCAGTTGTAGCACCGGAGAAGTAAGGCGGACGCTCTTAGTTACTTTACAAGCTACTGACGGCCGGGCGGCCTACGCGGCGATAACGATGCCCCGGGCAGGGTATCTTGTCTCATCTCACCCATGAAGTCAATGGTTAGTGGTTGCTTGGTGGCCATCTGATTGCTAAAGGGATGCGAATGCTAAGGCGGCTGATCTTGACTAGTCTACTCCTCCCATTGGCTTTTGTGACTCGCACAGAACTGCTGCGATAAATGGGCGCGAGTGCAACAAGTCGGCGTTGTACATACGGTGTGTCATCTCCTGCCCTTCTTACTTTTGTAGTAGTGGCAGTAGTTTACTGATCAAACAAGGGGAGGAAAGAAATGACCTGGTGTGAGATCATATGGATGTCACCCTATGATTGTGATGAGTAATTAATCTTGGGTTAGAGTTGTGTAGAGGTTGAGTTTGATTTTTGAGGTTTGTGCAGAAGACTGCTTTCTACGACTTTAGGCTCTACGACCTCTGTTATACGACTTTGGTGGTCAGTAGAAATTCTTATGACTTGATAGTCGGCAGGAGTTTTTACGACTTGGTGGTCGGTAGGAGTTCTTACGACTTGATGGTCGGCAAAAATTCCTACGACTTTGTGGTCGGCAAGTACTCTTACGACTTGATAGTCATAACTCTGTCTGATCGTGATCGATAGTTCATAGTCGTAGTCGATGTGTGCAATGGTCGTAGTGTTCTGCTGGTCATGATTGATAGTCGTAGCGCTTTGCCTACTTGTGATCGATAGTCATAAGTCGTAGCGACCAGGTTTGGTAAAGCCATAGCTGCTATGAGCGATAGTCGTAGCATTCTGTACAGTAGTCGTAGCCTGTGTTCTCCATGGTCATAGTATCTGTTTCATGGTCGTAATGACCTATGTGATGGTTGTAACGACTTGCTGAGTGGTCGTAGACTGCTGGTAGGACCTCATGTGCTACAAGTACCTCATGCCTTGTTGGTACATACATGTAGAGAAAATCAAATAATGCTAGATATTTATTAAGGCTATATAGGAAATATCACATTAAATTTGTATTAAAAATATGAAATACATCTTGTATTTGTCAACAAGACCATTAAAAATACGCCTTAAAGTTAATCGGAGATGGCAGGACACACTGGTCAGCCTCACCTAGTCCTATGGTCACAAACTAGTCCTATTTGAATGTTACAGTATTTAGGTGGTGCTCCAAAAAGCTTTGGGCTCATGGCTTCTTGCTTTTTTGGCACTGTATCGACTGAAATTGCACTATAACGTCTGATAGCTTTTTTAATTAATTAATGTTTTTAAAAAATAAAAAAGCTATATCATCACGGAGAATGCAAAGGAATAAAGGAAAAACGCAAAAAAAAGCCAAAAAAAAGTTAAAATTAAGAAGCCGACACGTTCCAGAAGTCAGAAGCAGAAGTCATTTGGAGCTGGGCAGACACCACAGTATCAAGAAACCATAGTTTTAAAATATCAAGTATGAAATACCAGTTTTTCATATACTACAGTTTTGACAAAAACTACTGTATTTGGGTATTGCAGTATTTTGTCCAGTATTTTGTTTTAAAAAATAGATACTGGGCCGGCTAATTGTAAATATGAAAAGTTGAGCTATCATGTGCTCTAGCAGGTGATATCTCATTTACACAATGAATATAATGTAAACCTATTTGTAACTTGTAATCCAGATTAATGCACAATGCAGCAGAGGCTATCAATCCCGTATATTCGTATTGGGATGACGTTTGGCAGCGCTGGCAGGACCATTTTTATCTGGAAGGAAGGTAGGTAAATATAAGTGAAAACCTAAATTAAGCCTAAACTTTGTAAAAACCATGTGTAGAAGTTATACAAAAAATTGTAGTTACAAAAAAAAAAGACATTCTATAGCTATGTAAAATTTTGAAATCAAACTCAATTACATCTAGAATATGTGATTTGAGTTTCATATTGAATTTCACATGGCTATAGAACACCACCCCCTCTATCTACAAGTTTTTTGAGAGCATTTCAAAACTTTCATATATGGTTTTTACAAAGTTTACACTCAATTTAAGTTTACATATGATATTTGCCCCGGAACTACCGTGAGGCAAGGGTGAGGAAAGGGAACTATTTATATAAATGACATGCATCCATTTTTTTTCAATTCTAGCTCTCAAACGTCTTTTTTTTTTTTGAAAATCTAGCCTTCTCCATAGACCTACCAAACCAAGGAAGCTCGGCAGATCACTTGCCAAGCTCTCCTAGCTTAGCATGCACCTGCCGAGCTCCCCTAGCGTAGCAGACACCTGCCGAGCTCCCCTAGCGTAGTAGGCACCTGCCAAGCTTGGTGAGGCGGCTAGATTACATAGTATTGACTAGCGAAAAAGAAAAGGTTTCCATATTCAATAAAACTAAATAAAAACATAATCGAAGTCAATTATCAATAAACAATAATAAATTTAGTGACAAACGCGGTCTTATTGCATATACAACGTTGACCACACCGCTTGCCAACGACTTATTCAAACCGTCGAAAATAATCTATAAAACTAGCTATGGAAATTCGACTCAAGAAGAAACTAAGTATGTTGCACAAAGCATTTTGTAAGTCGCACAAACTCATATCACACGATTGTTGAGATTCAAAGCATTAGACGAACGCAGATGACAACAAAACAGCAAGACATTAATCAATTGAGATAAAAGTGCAATATGTGCAGTGTTCCGAAACATTGAGTTCCACTGCACTAAGATTATTCATAGTGGCTGAGAAGCGTAGCTCGTCAAAATCTTGCCTGCCTTACAAAGTCACATCTCTAGTTGCCACAATTTATCGTCAACAACAAACTTGAAGCAGATCATGACATTTTCTTTTATTGCATACAGTTGCAAGTCTGCAGTATGAAATACAGCTCGGATGCAGCCTAATGTGCCTGCGATGGTGCCACCTGTACCAACATATTATATTTGATTGAAAAAGGTTTGAGTTTTCAGGTCACAAACATAATAGCAGGCATCCAATCAGGTTGTTACACATGATCGTGGTACTTGGTTAATTCCCACACGACTGTATCACAAACCTTTCAAACAGTGCACATAAGCTAGAACATGCCACCTGCCTCTCTGGTTGTGAACTAGCGGCTTTAAATTACTTGTCAGTTGGCACAGTCGTTGTTATACAAAGTGATAATGGTACATTTCCCACATCTTTAAACAGGTACATGATTGTGAAACATCAATGCAACCCGCCCATCAATCCCAGGAGACAAAAAGTATCTTAGTATTTTTCTTTTACATGTTCTTTACCAATAGTGCACGACTGTTACTTATTTAATTAGATTCTTGTAAGCAATGCCTTTAGTGAAGCTGACATCAGAGCTAAGTGGTAAAAAAAACTGCTGATGACATCGGTTCAACATCTTGCCACCATGCTAATGAATGATAATTCACATATAGTTAGCCCTTTCAAAAGATGAAGCGCAACATGTATCTTGTATTTGTTCCTTGTACTTGTAACTACCATGTTATTATGTTAAAGATTTCTTGCACTATCAAGAACTCTGAACAAGAGAGCATTGTTCAAGGTTTAGTACGGAAGTAAAAAAAAATACCTCAGTTTTGGTTTCCTTCTTCCCACCAAAAAGCTTGGATACACCAAAAATAATACCACCCCACATAGCTAAGCTAGCTAGCACAAACTGCACAAGGTAAAACATAGTAAATAAGAATTCTTCTATGAACTATTTATGAAAAGCAAGAAAAACAACCTTAAGTAGGATAGTCAATAATTCCAACACAGTCAAATTCAAATTGCAACACAAAACAATTAAACTGAAACTCATGTATTTATGTTCATTTGGACTGACCAAATTAGAAGGAAGTACAACTACAATAGACGAGATAAAATGACATAGAAAACAGAATGCAAAGCGGACCTTACAAATAAGACCACAAATTCAACTGCATATGTACATGTCAATGGCACCAGAAATATAGTTCTTCGAAAGTTACACCGATAAAAAATAAAAAGAATGAAAAATAAGCACTCAATAAAGTACACAAAAAAATCCAGTTTTACATTACAATCTTTTCAACAAAGATGAAGACAAAAGGTTTTGTCAGCTTTTGTTCAAAGAGCATCGGGAGGTGTTGCCTGTAAGAATCATTTGAGGCATACAGGTTAGGTAATTCTAGTTCAACCTACTTTACATTGAGCATGATACTTTTAAAGTGATATGAAGTTCTTTTGGAATGAACTTTGCATTGAATATTAGAATATGATCCAAACCTGAGCCACAAGCTCGAGGGAAACAGTAAGTTTACTTTATAATTACAAATGAAACTAGTATTTTAGCTGAACACAAATTTCAAGTGGACCCATAAATTTCCAGAATGTGGCTAGATAGTTCATATGAAACAAACCTTTGCTCTGTATTAAAATAGCATACAATATGACGCTAGCATACCTTTTGCATCTAAGCCTTGATCTCAGTTGATAAGCACCAGAGTTGCAAGTAAAAAACATTCAGTTCAGTGGTGACAAAAAAGATGCACAGCTGTAGTTAACCTGTATATCTGCTTATCTAACCTAAAAGCCTGGAACCCCTGAACAACTACTGCAGTTTCTGTCCAGCAGATCTTCTACTGTTCCTCTTAATCAATCCAATAAATTTCATGAGTTCAGTAACAACTATGAATACCTTTGGCTCTCTGGAAAACTCAACTAGTGATATATTCCTCTAAATTGTCTGGGATAAAAATTCTCAAGTGTAACACATGTTAACATAACTGGTGAAACAAACCCCTTCCCTCCCCTTTCCTCCTAAACTACCTATGCAATGTCAAATTTCTGTCCCACGCTGCACAAAATGAGGGGAAATGACACCTCTACATGAACTGAAACATGCCATCAAACCTAACTGGCACAGAAGTCGTCCCAATGATCTATCTCAAGAAAATAACAAGCACCAAAAATAAACCAGTGTTCTAAAAACGGTTGAACTAGGCCATATACTAGACTAGACCGTATACAAAGAACCGGTGGCCCCACCTGTTATCATATAATCACCGGTTAGGCACATGAAACTAGTTGGGTGACCGAATGAATACCAGCTACCGGTTTTTAGAACCTTGAAAAAAGAAAACGCATTCCCTTCACATGTTCAGTTCTATGGCAAGGAAATAGAAAGCCCTAATAGAATGAACATCAATAATTCTATATTGTTTAATGCAATGAAAAGGGAGGAAAAGAATCTGAGGGGAAACTCACATGCTCTTCCTTCCAGTTACCCGGGTTCATTGGCTCTTGCCACATGTTCACCTTCGCAGGCCCATGGTGGTCTGATAAGCACACAATACGAACCAATCAACAAGGTCAGATGACAAGCGCAACGACATGCCGCACAAAAATTACAAATAAGAAGGCCCTCATTTCTAGCAGAAAGCGCTCCCGCATATCCTAACAGCGATGGCCAAATCGATCCTAGGCTAACTACATCCCATCATGGGAAACTCATTCCGTGACCAAATCATGGCCAAGAACCACCCATGGCGGATCCCAGAACGGACCCCAACCAACCAGCCGATCCAAACAATCGGCGCATATGATTCTTGGATCTGGGAAGGGGAGGACAAGGCGCGCGCATACCCGCGGCGCCGGCGAGGCGGCGGCTGGAAATGAGGCGGGCGAGGGGGGAAGAGGAGGACGACGACGCCGCCGCAACGAGACGAGATGCCATCGCTTCGATTCGTTTGGGTTCGCTGGGAGGTTCGCTACTCGTGATGGTTGGGTGGAGGCTACTGTTCTAACTACGGCCCGATTTTTTGTGGTCTGGGCCGGGCTAAAGGCCCACGACCTACCCTACCTTGTCGGTGAATGGTGATTAATGAAAGCTTCTAGCTTTCCCTGAAAAAAAACTCCGTGGATTTAATATTCAAGACGAATTCCAATTCCTCTCTCACTCCAAAACAATTGAATACCCTAGAAAAAATTTACAGAAATAGTAACGTGTCACAGACAGGCTCCTATTGCCAATTAATTTGGCGACAGGCTGATATGGCAGTTCGTGTCGCCAATTCAATTGTCTAGGTGAAAAGGATCCTATCACCAGGACTAACTTGACGACAGGAGCCTGCAACAAAGTATTATTTCTGTAATTTTTTCTAGGGTACACAAAACTTCAGCTAAAAAAGGGGGAGGCTAATTGTTATAATGTCAACCTCTCATTATTGAAATCTGCTTTATAATTCAAGTTCAAAACTGTTATTGCATAGAAACAGACAACAAGCACATCCCTCATCATTGTTTTGCCGTGCTAGAATTCAGAATTCAGAAAGCTGCTCCAAGTTAAGGTTAGTATTTACAATTCAGACATGTTAGAGAAAAAAGAAAACAAGTGAAGAACCTCAATCGATCTAATAGGCATATACATTTTCTGCCGGAAGAAAAGAAACTTGTAACATGCCTAAGTGATCCGATTATATGGACGGTTTTTTGGCACTAGAAAAGAGGAACGATTCATCAAGAAGAACATGTAGGAACCAAAAGAAGCCGAGATCTCACCACGAGAGAAATCAATGCCAAGAGTTGGCATAGGCATTTGCAATGCCTTTTAACTCCGTCACTGTAGGTGACCTCGTAGCTGGAGAAGTGACCACTGCCAGTGAAGCCACTACCACCAGGGACATTGCCACTACCGCTGGAGAAGCAAGAGGCAATCCTCCGTGTTTCATTCCAGGATGTGTTGAATCTTGTGTATTTGGACTTGCCATATCTGCCAGTGGCCGGGACGAGAATGAAGCTGGTGCTCTGGGGTGGTGGTGACCATGCGTGGGATCCAGATCTTGGACAGTCCTGTGGAGTGATGGCGGGGGCTATCGGGGTTCTCTTTAGGGCTGGATGTGAATAGGGTTGGTCGTGGGGGAAGAGGAAGAAGAGGAGGCGCTGTTGTCGTCGTTCACCTCGGCGTCGTTGGCGAAGCCCTACTCCATGATGGGGACGAGCTTGAAGATGGAGGGGCGAGATGTGATTTGTGGTCTGCGACAAGGACGAGCTAGTGGGCGACGTGGAGCTTGTGCTAGGGTTTGGTGAGGTTGTCCGGCAAAGGAGGAGGCACCGCGCCTGCTGGTGGCATTCGGGGTAAGAGGAGGCGGAGGAGGAAGGCGGCGTCGACGCTTGGTGGCTATAGCAAAGGTGCGCTAAGAGCCCGAGATGCGTCGTGCACTGCGCAGCCAGAGGGCGAGGGCCAATGGGATCCTGCCCCTATTGGACCTTTTGTTTTTTGGGGTTGGCCTGTTTCCCTTTGGTGCCAAGATTTTGAGGCGGGTTATATGGGCTAACGAGCCATACCCCCTTCCATCCTTAGGGCCCTTCTAGGGTACCCGATTTTATGTGGGCTAGGCCAGAGGCAAAGGCCCACGGATACTACACTACCCCGTCAGTGAAAGCTCCTAGCTTCCACTAAAAGTGGATTTATATTCAAGATGAATTCCAATTCCTCTCTCTCACTCCAAAACAATTAAAATACCCAAGAAAATTTTACATAAATAATACCCTATCGTCGACAAGCTCTTGTTGCCAATTAATTTGGCGACAGGTTGACATGATAGTTTGTGTCGCCAATTCAATTTCCTAATTGAAATGATCCTACCACCATGACTAATTTGATGACGAGAGTCGGAACAAAGTATTATTTCTATATTTTTTCTAGGGTATTTATTTTTCCATATTAATAAACAAAATAGGTTATTTAGAAAAAAATATTCCATCTCTGCCGTAGGTATAGGAGTACAATCCATGGCACTCAGTAGTCTGCCGGAAATGCTATATGCGCCGCGCGCGTGGCGCAAAGCCTCCTGCCGCCCACCTTGGGCCACGGCCATTCATAGCATTTGTTAGGCCTAACGGTGGTCCATGAGCTTACAACAGCTAGACTGGACCGTGGGAAGGGGTGAAAGGCCGCAGCGCACCACCGAGGTGCGGCTCTGGTGCTGTGCCCCCTTGCACTTGGCGCGTGCAGGGGTGCCCCATGAGCCGCCACGTGTCTCAAAAAATTCAAAAAACTTCCGAAAAATTCTAAAAAAATACTTAAAATCCGAAAAATTGTAAAAAGTACTTTTTAGTATAAAAAGTATTTTTTGTAAGTACTTTTTTAGTATAAAAAGTATTTTTTGTAAGTACTTAAATTTTTTTTGATTAATACTTTTATTAAAAAGTATTTTTAAGTACTTAAAAATACTTTTTTAATAAAAGTATTTTTACAAAAAGTACTTTTTACAATTTTTTGGATGTTTAAGTATTTTTTTAGAATTTTTCGGAAGTTTTTTGAAATTTTGGGGACACGTGGCGGCTCCTGGGGGCACCCCTGCACGCGCTAAGTGCAGGAGGCACAGCACCAGAGCCGCACCCCCGACGAGGCAACCTTGCACGGGAACGTGCGAACGAGCCGAATCTTCTCTCTCTCTCTCTCTCCCCTTTTCTTTCTTGCTTTTCATTTAATTGTAGTTTTTTTTGCAAATGTTGCGGTGGTCTTTTTTGTTGTTGTTGTTCCTCATGTTTATTTTATCGTTCAACTACTGTTCTGTTAAAAATTTTAATTTGATCAGCTGATTACCTCGATTTGTCTCACCTAGTCAATTCACCTAGCCTTACCATTGGAGCATCGTCCATGAAGTATCAGAACATTATCGATGAACTATTATAACACTGAAATCAAATATGTGGAACATTGACCCGTCCTCGCATATAACTTAATATGTGGAACAATGTCGACGAACTATTGAAACCAGATGAGTGGAACATTCGATTTAACCTATTAGAGCATTTAGCACCCACCAAATTCATTTCCTCGTGCCCAAAAAAATATATTGGGACATTGTGGGCGTGCATGCGCATACGCAATATTTATCTCGCTCATTTCGGCTTGAGCTTTTGGTTTCTAGCTTATTTTTCACTATTCTTAAATTTCGTCTCTTTCTAGTTTTTTAGCTTTTTTTGAGCTTTTTTTGCCGATTCTTTTTCCCATATTCGTTTACATTGTCTATGATGGGCTAACTTGTTTTTTTTTCCATTTTTAAATTTTTTCAATTCAATTACGCCAAATAAGCAATCATTAGCTATAGTGTAATTTTAGCCAGCTACAATACAATTTCAGTTATAAACCAACTTATCTCTGCCTAACCGAGCGACACCTTAGTTTTATCTATCGAAACATATGCTATATAATATTATTACTACGATGAAATATATGCAAATGTGGTTCCATCTAAAGATCTCATCGCAAGAAGTATGATGTTTTAAATGGACTGTGAATTGAATGCTCGGTATAAAGAAATGATTATTTGAATTTTCGAATTGAAAAAAGACCATCTTGAACTGCCTGTGGACGCTATGGTCGGCTGTAGCTAGGCAAGGCGGGCCTTTCCGTTTGGGCGTAGAGTGGCCCACGGCCCAAATAGCCGCGCGGGCGGCATGTAGCAGGTCCCGTAGTCCGCACCCGTTTGCATCTTGCGCAAAGAACATACAATCCGCACACTTTCTCAACTCAATCTACACTATTAATCCACCAGTTAAAATTATCCTACATCCACCCAACAATTACCTGCTCCACAGTCATGACCTTAACTACGTCCACACCACAATATGCACCCAGAATTACACCATCCTTAAAACGTCCGCACCAGATTAACTCTCCTCTATTCTCTCTCCTTACTCAACCATATCCGACGGTCATCCTTCAATGGATCTGCAGTACCCCTCTCACCTTCTACCCCATCTCCCCACGATCTCCGTCCGCTCCTCCCCACCTCGCGAAAATTCCGCCCGAGACGCTGCTTCCCCCCACCCCGGCGCCGCGTCCCATCTCCCACTCCGCCCTCGCTCCTCCTCCACCGCCGCTCCTCCTCCTCCGCCTCCTCCCCCGCCGCTCCTCCTCCTCCGCCTCCTCCCCCGCTCCGCCGCCGCCTCCTCCTCCCCCCACCCCCTGCGCCGCCGCCTCCTCCTTCTCCCCACCCCACCCCGCGCCGCCGTCTTCTCCTCCCCACACCACCCCGCGCTGCCGTCTTCTCCTCCCCACACCACCCCGATCAGCCTGGCAGGGTTCCCCACCGCCGTGCTCCTCGCCGGCACATCTATCAGCACCACCGAGCCAGCCCCAATCTTGGCCCCGGCTCCAATCTTCACGTTGCCAAGAATCGTCGCTCCTGCGCCTATCAGCACCCCATCCCCGATCTTGGGGTGCCGGTCGCCCACCGCCTTCCCAGTCCCACCCAAGGTGACGTGGTGGAGAATGGAGACGTTGTCGCCGACGACGGCGGTCTCGCCGATGACGACGCCGGTGGCATGGTCGAGGAGGATGCCCTTGCCGACGACGGCGGCGGGGTGGATGTCGACCGCGAAGACGCGACGCGGGACTGGAGCGCTAGCGCGAGGGGGCGGCGGTGCTGGGCCCAGAGGACGTGAGCGACGCGGTGGGCCTGGATGGCGAGGAACCCCTTGAAGTTGAGGAGGCACTGGGAGAATCCGACGCAGGCCGGGTCGCGCGAGCGCGCGGCGAGGAGGTCGGCTACGACGGCGGCGCGGAGGGATGGGTGGGCGGTGAGGGAGGCGAGGAAGAGGTCGTAGAGGAGCGTGGAGAGGAGGGTGGAGGAGCAGAGCTTGTTGGCGAGGTGGAGGAGGCGGCGAGTGGGGCCGGTGGTTGGAGTGGTTCGCGCCGCCGCCGCCGTCGGGCTCGTGCGCGTGCGGCTGGCCGGCCAGCATTGCGGCGCCTGGGCGCGGGGAGGGATTGGATTGGTGAGGGAGGCGAGCTGAGGATTGCGGCCGGTGGGTTGCGGAGGCCGAACGACGATGGGGTGTGTGTATACAGGGTGCTTATCCTCGGAAGGCATTCGTATCATTCGTGCGCAATGCTCATCCCAAGCCGCAAACTTATCCTCGGGAGGAAAGAAGAGAAGCGAAGAAGGACCAGCCAAGCCGCCGCGTGAGTCTGGTCGGCTTCCTCTGCACCACCCCATTACCTCTCGATCTTTCCAGAACCTTCCACGGGCCCGTCAGGACCCGGAGACTGCGCAGCCATCTCTTCTCCTGACAGGACTGCCTGCCGGCTGCTAGGTCCACGGCCGTGCCGCCGGGAGGGAAGGAGCAAGATCGAACTGTGAGATGACTTCGCCGGAGCCATCCGCGGCGGCTGTAGGTGAGGGGGGCGGTTCGGCGAGCCAGGCCCAGGCGGCGGCGGTGGAGCCGATCCGGATGCCGACGGCGGAGGAGATCAAGGGGCAGGACATCTGGAACAACTGCGCCGTACGTAGCGTCGTCAGTGGCGTCATGGGTAACTACTGATGGGTTCCTCCATGTCTTATCTTCATTTAACTTAGTATCTTGTTTCCAGTGGCCGCAGTTTTTGCGAGGAAACTTTGATTTGGGCACAAATTTATCTTGGGAGTGTGTGACGGAATTAGGCTGAAAGGCGTGGGTCTTTGTTATAAAGAAGTTAATATGTTGCCATGATCTAAGTTCAAAGGTTATATCATTGGAGCTTGGTGAGGTCTGGTCCTGATTCCTTGTGGGACATGGAGGCGGTTGTTCATTATTTATATGGTTAGTTGTTAGTTTGTTTGTCCAAAGAGTTAAAAACAAAATGATGCCAGTTTTGTTGGGCCGAGTCTGTGTGTGTTTGGCCAGTAGGCCCATGTATGTGTGTATGTGTACCAATTAACAAGAGAAAAAAAGTGACTCAATCCAACCAACTTTACTCTCAAATATACTTGACAAAAGTGTGGGAATGATTTCTATTGTGTTCTATCTACTGAATTGATTCTAGAATCTTTCCTTTTCTTTTGTAAATTTTAAAATATTTTGTTGGCTTACTTGGTGCAGGGAGAGCTTAGAGAAAAGGATTTTGATATAAAGAAGGAGACAAATGGGAAATCTTATACTGTTGTTCAGAGGCTGTATGTTGTTGAAGTTACGAGAAATTTCATGGATATTCATCTCTTTTGGGCTGGAAAGGGCACTTGTTGCATTCCTACCCAGGGGTTCTACGGGCCATCTATATCAGCATTAAGTGTATCTTCTTATGGTACTGTTGACTATCTCAGTTCTACTAAAACTGCAATACACATAGAGAACTGCATTCAGAAACAACAGAACTTCCTGTTGTGCTGTATAAGGGCATGGTGCCTCGTTAGAAGAAACAAAATTACATCATTCATTGTCAAGATAAAAATGCAATATGCTTGTGTGACAGTTCTGTCCAATCTGCGTCAAATCGCACATTCTCATTATATTTGGTTCTATTGTTCAATAGCACTACATTATGCTCTGTTCCTAATTTCATACTGTGCTTCACTGTAAAATATCACCATGCATTGTCAAATGTTATGATCCTACTGTGATTTGTTGACTATAAACTAACTACATGGAAACATTATGATGACACAAGTGACGGCTCATTTCACGAGACTACAGAAAAATCCCATCCACACACAGGTTGTTTGTTGTCACAGCCTACCTACATGTCCTTTTTTAGATACAGCATTAGAGCTTATTCCATTTATTTCCTCTTCTGTTTCTAGATGTCTCCATGAGGTGGTGTTCTCCACATATTTTTTTCTTATAATTTGCACAAGGTTTAGTTTCAACAACTCTGTCAGTCAAATATTTCTCTGTGCTCCCATTTACAATTACAATTACAATTATTCTGCGCTTATGAAGTTATTTCACACTGACATGTACTGAGAATTCAAATTGGTGGTCTCCTTTTTTGTCAAACAGGCGCAGCACTGTACACCAAGTGCACACCTTCACCTGGCGCAACGATCTGCAACCTCTCCAACCCACGCTTTGACATCTGTGAGCTGTGTGGCGATGCTCGCACCATTGGCCTGTCCTCCTCTGTCGTGTATGTCCCACAGACCCGTGCATCCAAGGGTGAAGGGTGGAGTATCCGAGCCCAGTCCCGAAAGCACCTTCCCTGGATCAAGAAAGTGACCGTCAAATCCCTGAATGCTTCTCAACCAGAGCCAAGGTGCACCTCCAAGCATGCTATGCCAGCCATTGTCTTCGCACTCGGTGGGCTCACAGCGAATGTCTGGCATGACTTCAGTGATGTCCTTGTTCCGCTGTTCCTCACTGCCCGCCAGTTCGACCGAGATGTCCAGCTCCTCATCACCAACAATCAGCCCTGGTTCATCAAGAAGTACTCAACAATCTTTAGCCGCCTGACGCAGCATGACATTATTGACTTTGATGCAGACAACCAGGTCAGGTGCACATTGTGCCATACGGGATCAAATACATGGCTCATGGGTTCTATGGTGCACCTGCACGGGACATGGGTCTCAAACATGTCCAATACAGCATCAGTCCAGAGGAGAGCACATTGCTGGAGAAATACGGTTGGAACCATACTGTGATCACAGATCCTGAAGCCATCAGGAACAGTGGATGGGAGAAGGTTGGGGAGTTCTATATGTCCAAACAGGACATTGTGCTCAACATGACAAGGTTTGGGCCTAGCTTGTTGAAGGCAATTGAATTCATCATGTAGGTGTGTGAGATGAGGTTAAGTTTATGTTAGCTACAGCATTTTGACAGTTTTACTAAAAAAAGCAAATTTACACTACATTTTTTGGGGAATAGTGTTCATTGTTCTTTAGTGCTGCTTGTGTATAGGATTGGAGGTGTAAGATTTGATTAACCATGATGTGGATGTTACAGGAAAGATGACAATAAATCTGTGGTGGATTGCTGAGTTCAGTTTTACTTTATTAATCTTGTCTTCAGCGTGCCCTCTTCATTGTTATATGTTCAAATTGTAGTCATATGCTTGCAGGTGAAATCAGATAGTGAACATGCTCAGAAAGAGGTCTGATTTTAGTCCATATTTGATGTTTTCTTCGTAGGCATATTCTTCCAATTCTCAAATACTTCTGTTGTCATGAGAAAACTTTGTCTATATACATTCTTGTTTTGCTCCAGGATTGCACAAACCAAATAGTTGCTTTACGCCTTGCTGTGTATCTCAATCTGGCTGAAATAATTGTTTAAGACTGAAGCGTATGAATTGTTCAAACATTCAATTAAATACTATTATCATTTGTACAAATAGTGCCTGATTTTTTTGTAGTCCATCATGCTTGCTGATATGTTCTTACTGGGGAGACGTTTGTTGATGGTTTATGATATCAACAATTTAGCCCTCTCGTAACCATCAGTGAACAACAAACACCATCTGCACTGCGTTGGGCCACCTGGTATAAAAGAAGCTGCATTATACCATGTAAAGTAACTCCTTGCATTCCTTGCTTGCCACGTGTGAGCCGCCTCATCAGCCCATCTGGTTATATATTTGACAAATATTGAAGTGTTCCACAGTCGAGAATTACATTAGAAGCTGCATTATGCTCTTTTGAATGACTAAGTTCAAGAAAGACTGAATGACTTATCCTGTTCACTTGTTTTAGATTCTATTATTTGGCTTATGTTGTCATTTATTAGTAACTAACTGAATACCTGTGCATTGCTATGGATTTTAAAATTTTATCATACTTCATGTTCTAAAACCGGGTGGTAAAATTGGCGGAGCGGAGCGGAGGAGTGGGGGTGGGGGAGGCGGCGGCGGCGGAGTGGAGGAGCGGGGGAGGAGGCAGTGGAGCAGAGGAGTGGGAGGAGGAGGAGGCGGCGGCGGTGCGGGGTGGGAAGGATGGGAGGAGGCGGCGGCGCGGGGTGGGGAGGAGGAGGCGGCGGCGCGGGGGAGGCGGCGGCGGGGAGACGCGGAGAACGGGGGAAACGGGGAGAACGCGGGGGAGGAGGCGGCGGCGCGGGGTGGGGAGGAGGAGGCGGCGGCATTTACGAGGATCCCGTCGGCGCCGGCGCTGTCTAGTATGTTGACGTCGTCATCGCCCCTGTCACAGATCAAGCAGCAGGTGCGGCACGTCTTGGATTCAATGTCTGAAGTTTGAACATCAACTGTAAGCTTCTAAACAATTGTAAGTTAGAGAAGTCTAATTGTCTGCAATAGTAGGTATGATAAGGCATTAGTTTTGTGTGACACTGGATTAATGAATCTGATTGTTCGTTTTATTTTTTACAAATTTTATCTTGTTTTGTATTTTCCCGTAGCGTTAGCACGGGCACACTACTATTGTGATAATAAGAGAACCACCGATTAATAATGACACGCATGATTATATACACAAATTTTGTTTCGGACTTTCCACATGGACAGATTTGATGGAGATTAGGAACTCAACCAAAACGTCAACCAAATTTAATTAGAACAGAGGGCGTATCTAATTCAAGAGAGATACTATCCAACCGCATACCGTTCTGATAGGATAAACAACCACCATTGAATCCAAACTGCACGAATCTCAAAACTCTTATATTACTACCGCTCCTCTGCTCCCATAGTGACCCATCTCCTTTCCCCCCAGCTTCCTCTCCTTTCTCCCCTGCTCCCTCTCGTTTTCTCTCTCTCACCACCGCCATCCCCTCAAATCTCCTCCACCGCCGGCCCCACCGTATGCTAGATTCAACGGCCTAGAGGGACGCCATCACCGAATCTAGTGTCGAAGGAGGAAAATTGTCTCTCCCGCTACGGATTCACTCTCCCTAGGCATAGGAGGAGGTTAGAGAGAGATGGAGCCTGATGATAGGCAGCGACAAGAGCAGCGACGGCTGTAGCAGTTAGATTAAGTGGTGACAAGATAGGGAAAGGTCAGGGAGCTGCGCAGCGAGAGCACCGCCGACCGTGGGTGGTGGTGGAGGGGGGCAGGGGGCAGTGAAGGAGACGCGCAAAGCTGCCCAGGACAACGACGGAAGATGACAAGGTACACCATATACCGCTGAAAGTTTTCCCATCAGTATACCGTTCAGGAGTTACTCTCAATTCAAAATTGAAGGCAGGTGCGATCATCCCAGCTTTGAGTACAAAATAAAACCAGGAAGATTCTGAGAAAAATGCAATTTTAGTTCTCAAATTGATCTGCCATCATATGTAAGATTAAGCTCAAATTCAGGATATCGAGCGAAAAAAGAGTAACACATGATGGATTGTAAATATATATTTTTTTGTGACGGCATGAGCTGTAAATCCTAAGGAAATAGAAACAAAAAGATTTAAGTTATCATTCATATAAAAATTCTTTTCTGTTCTCCCAACTGAATTTGAGTTTTGAGCCTAAAATTTAGGAGTGCTACGACAAAACAATACGTTCATTCTACGACAAAAAAATTCTAGGTGCCTGGGTCAAAATGGAACAAATTAGTTTCAAATCATCACTCCATACAATATGCTGTCTGATGTTCGCGATTTGATATGCGACAAACCAATTTAATACGCCAAGGCAAAAAAAAGAGTACAAACCTAATATCCCAAGAAATTTAAGTAGCTGACCAAACAACCCCTGCACCTTTCAAAGCAAAACTGCTCCTTGATCGAAACAGTTCATTTAATTTCAACTACCTGAAATAACATTGAAAATGCGGTTGTTGTAGGGGTCACCCCTAACTAAACCCAGCCAGCCTGCTAGGGGATTGTAAAGCCTAAAATGGGATGTGTGTAATGACATAGATACCCCTGCGAGGAATACATGAGTGTAAGGACACACTTGTAAAATACTCCTCATGTGAATATATATATATGGCTGCCCTGAACATGGGGAAGGGGCTAAGCATTGTTCATCTGTCATCTCCACTACCACACTCTCACTTTACTGTTTGGTCTGTAACCACAAATGTGTCTGCCACAATGTAACAAAAACACAATACTATGCCGATATGCATGCTCTACTGTCAGAATAGCGAATGCAATGATGCAACCACTAATAGCAGAATTATCAGGCCGAAGTTCTACACAACTGTGATAGCAAGTTCAATTATGGTTACGCGTCCATTTGCCTACAAAAGATTGCATATACATGATATAATTTCACTATTACAGTGCGTCCAGGTCAAGAGGAACAGAAGTACAGAACATACTGCAGCTCATCACAGCTCATCAAGTTTCTCATCACTTACACAGAAAAGGAAGGTGATCCTCGAACTTCTATTTGAAATATTTTCACTGGACACAGGAACAACCGAACAACAGAAATATTAAAACAGTGCAGTCACCTGCAGGTAAAAAAAGGTATTATTCAAGTATTCTCCCTTGAAATCAAGTAATTTTTTTGGACCTAAAGATAAAATATAGACATGAAAGTAAACTGCATCCCCCTATATATAAAAGAAAATACTGGGACACAACTACCGAAATGAAAAATTGCATTGTCAAAATACAGCTTACCTAGTACATGTAAAATATCGAGGATAGACCTTAAATTGAAAGGCTTGCGAAAAGGAGTTCAAGCTCCTCATCTTGGGATGTGGTCCTCTGTGATGGACAACGCAAAAACTGATCACAAACTTGATAAACAATCAAAATGCAGGCATAAAGCACGTTCTTGGACCATCCAACTACTATGACAAGTTCATTTGCTTTCAGCAGAACTTGACTGACAAATTTTCAGGGATACTAGGAAAAACACCTTTTTTTGTGTATGTATATTCTAACAAAAACAGATTGTAAGTTGTTATTTGGTTACAATAGTATCTATTGGATATCTTGTTTGCTAGTAAACTCTTTTTGTTTATTCTAGTTTGAGTTTACTGAAAACAGGTGGCCATGGTTTTTCATGCAGTTCATAAATTTGAATTTGAGGACATCTGGATTTTATTACCTTAGTTTTATCCTAAACTAACAGGTTTAGCAAATCCTGGTTTTGCTAGAACTTAAGATCTAACTAATGTGTTCATAATTAAAGCTCAAGAGAAAACCTCCATCTTTTCATGTCAGTTCAAAAGGGGCAACCAGTTAAAATTCAAAACTCATCATGATCTACAGAGCACAGAATCACTAGTAACATAAAGCCATTAACAATATTCATGTTCTGAAAGTACTAGAATTTGATGAATTAGCATAGTGCGTGCGTGTGTTTTGCTTGGCTGTAACATCCCGATTTTCGACCTTTTCAAATCTTTTATTTAGATTAGGTTCCCAAAAATTTTCACCAATTTTCCTTGGATTAATTAAGCTTAATTAGGAATTTTCGAAATTAAAATGATTTAATTTGAATAAACTAAACTTCAATTAAATCAAAAACAATTTTATTTGGGTTTCTTATGTTCAAGAGTATTTTCCTGATTTTTTTGGGATTTTCTGAGTTCGTTTGGTATTTAATCTGGTTTATTTGAATTCCTTGTTGTTTCTTTAATTCCAAAATCAATTCTAAATTCCAATACCATTGTGGGCCAAATTGGCTTGGCCCATTGTCTCTCTCCAGCCCAACTCAGTGCAGGACAACCCCCACCTTGCCACCCAGCCCATTTGGCCCAACACCCCAAAACCCTAACCCGACCATGCCCATCCCGCCTGGCCCAGCTGCCGCCGCTTTCCTCGCCCAATCCCACCTGTTAGCCATACTGTTGCCTCCCACGCGCGTGCGATGTGGAGTTCGCCATTGCCATCGCCTCGACGTTCACAACCCTAGCTTCGGGCATATAAAAGGAGTCGTACAAGATGAGAATATTTGGAACAAGATTGATGAACAAGCGATGCATTATGAGGACCAACGAGGAGATGTCTTTTCAAACAAAATGGCAATCCAAAACTGAGTCAAGGAGCCCTAGTAAGTGTTGTTAATTTCAGCAAGTTAACTTCGTCTTCCACATGTTTATTTCATTTCTAATTCTTGATATATGCATGTATTTGCCATTCTAGTTGATTGATGGTGTTCATATATTGGCTGAGTCATTGACTTACAAAGGTTTGCTAAGCATATTGTTAGTCTTTGTGCTTCATCATCCGGTTGCGAGCAAAATTAGAGTACCTTTGAATTTGTGAGTCAATTTGTAGCTTCTTTATTTTTATTTTCATCTACTCAATTTGTAGCTTATATGTGCTTATTAATTTTAGCAAGTTATTTATTCATTTTATTTGTTTTGCTTGTCATTTGTGTTTTTGTAGCTCCATACAAAGAAAAGGAATCGGTTACTACACAAAAGATTGAATGATTTGGTCTTTGTTGCATGCAACCGAAAGATAAAAACTAGGTTTCAAATGAGGCAAGAGAAAGCGGGCAAAAGACCCTTTGGTCATTGAGGAGTTTGATTGGGACAATGAATGGGCTGACTCATTAGTTATACCACCTCAAGGTGATCGTGAGTGTGACGTTACATGGGATGATGTTGATAAAGCCATTGGCGTATCACACTCACTTCGAGGTCTTCCAAGGCAACCTAATAGGCATAGTCATGGTGAGACTATGACCTACCAAAGGCGTGCAAGATCTACAACACTAGTGGCTGAAGAAGATGGCTTATATAAGCAAGAGCAAGACTCGGATTCGGGCAATGAAGAAGATGAGGAAGAAGATCCACATGATGATGCGGATGTAAGCGATTGTGACGAAGCTCCTAATGCTACCTAAGATGGTGGACAAAACATGGATTCTACTAGTAGATATTGAGAGATGAGAGTTGGACTATCAACTATACTACTTTTGTGTTGTGGACTACTATTATGCCATTAGACTACCGCCTTAGGATGTATGTAAGGCATCGCCTCGCCTTGCGCCTTACTGCTTAAAAGGTGTGAGGGGGTGGATCGCCTTGCCTCGTATTACCGCCTTAAAAACCTTGCTTCCGCTACGATTTATTGAGTTGTTTGCCATCTTAGGCATTAATTGTAAGCTTTGACAATAAGGCCGATACTCTGATATTTAATATTATTTACTTTTTTCTTAGTAATTTGTTAATATGAAATGGTATTTCATCGATGTTACAACTGTGTGTATTAGCTTGATCCTGAACTATTGCAGAATACACAGAGGGTCTGGATTCACACATTCGGTCCCGACATTGGTGCTATGTGATTGGTGCCTCATTCAGTCAACTTGATCATGTTGCCACATTCAACAATAAATGTGTTTGCCCTAACCCCCAAAAATGCCTAGATGTATCATCCCCCGCATGGACAGAGGCCACATACCAATAAAATGCTCGATGTAGAAACATGCTCAAACTAGACTTGGATCATAATATCTCAATTTATCTATTAAATATATCTGATATCCTGATATACAATATTGTAGTCCGAAAGAAAGGAAAACTACATAAATTTAAGAAAGAATATGAACCTTCCATCCACAACTGGTTTAGCGTACGTATTTTGACCCTGTAACAGCCGATGTCCAACATATTGTAACACTTTGTCCCATCCCCACAAACTAAAATAGGGATTTACAAATTGGCCGGGAGTATACTCGGCGATCACAGCCTCTACAAAAAAAAAGGAATAAACCCCCCTAACTTATATCATAAGTTTGTCACACAACCGACGGGTGAATTAATTGGTTATTCATTTCCCCTGTTCCATCTTTTGGAGGGCAAGGTTATTAAGTCGTAAAATCGAGTCGAGTCACCAAGGGGGCAACTTGGGCGTAGTCGACTAGTCGATTAGTCGACCGACTAGTCCCCAGAGTCAAATCTACAATTGTCACAGTCATAATAAAGAAGCAAGCTGGGACTATTATACTAATACTACAACCAAAATAGCGCGTGCGGTATGCAATGAGGATCTAAGGTTATTGAGTCACTGGTATTAAGTCTCGGTCAGGCCGAGCCTCTCTAGTGGGCCTCAAACTTACTGATCCAGTGGGCCGGCTCCTAGTCGTGCGGTTGGATATGGCCGGCTAGTCGTGACTAGTCGCTGACTAGTAATCCGGCCGCTCGACTAGTCGCTCCAGTCGAGTCGGCCTCCCTAGTCGTCCGTCATGTACTGACTGTACGACTAGTCGTGGATTAGTCGCCGATTAGTCGACGACTTAATAACACTGGATTGGAGGGGTTCCTGATATATTTGTAAGAGGCCAATCATCTATGACCAATATGTTACTTTGATAGCTTCAAGGAACATAATTCGTACAATTACACTATTATGTTTTGCTAACCATTATTGGGTATGAGAGACTTGCATAGGTCCACGACCAACAACCTGTGGTTTTTACTTCGTACTTTCGTATTTATCCTGGGTCATGTTCATCTGAAGCGATATGAACAGCAATGTTGCCCATCTTTGAATTGTGATAAAATAGAAAAGAGAAATAATTTTTCCCCTTTGTTCGAATATTATAAACATGTTTACTAGGATACTAAGATATATGACATTCTAAGGGCCTGTTTGAAAAGGGGGGATTTGGATCCAAATCCTTAGGATTTAGTTCAAATTTGAACTAAATCCTCAAAATTCCTATAGCAATCCCCCCTTCCAAATAGGCCCTAAGTTGAACTTTGCACTAGATTGCTGAGATCGACAAACTGGGAGGAGAAAGGCATATGCCACCAGCACATAGATGATAAAAGAAAGGAGGACATACCACATAATTTGCCAGAACGGCTCAAAATTTATCAGCCGGAAAATACACAAACGCAAAGCTCACCTTGATGGACATCAGATGGCGAAGTTTGCTTAGCACCTTCATGCGGTGAATCGCGTAGGAACTATTGGCTGGCAGCTTGTTCACCCTCGCTATCTCGGCATCAATAGCAGCTTCCCTATCCCCTTGTTGAGAGCCACCCTGCTTGCTAGCAAAACCAGCTTTTCATCAGTGCGCCACACCACAATCCGAGATGCACTACCTCGCAGCTGTGTACTTAAATGCAGGAATGCAAAATTCAAGTCCCATAAGGCTTGTGGTTCACTCCGAGAATCTCTCGCGCACACAAGCTTATCATTTTTCCATAACGCTCGATAAAAAGATTCACTAATGAGATTTCACTAATACAACAGGTTCAACTTCCGTTCCCTAATTCTTGAATCCCCTTGGGATAGACAAAGAAGCAACTGTATGCAGAGCCATACAACATAGCGACAGGAGATGATGAATAAACATACTGCCATCTCTAAGGACGACACAAGCGGAAGAAGGCCTCGATTCCAAGAAATCAATTCAAGAACGCAGCCAACTACGGACAAGGAGATGAGACGAGAGAAGATAAAGAAAACATACCGCAGTCGAAGAAGAGGTGGTGCTGAGGGTGGGGGTAGTGCGGGGGAAGGGCGTCGCGCTACCTCCTTCCATGATTCGATGCTTTGAGACGTCGGGGTTTGCGAGGCGCAGGAAGGGGGAGGAAGAAGAAGGCTCCAGAACGCCGCCTCTGGACACGGGAGTGGACGTGGCGGCTGGGCTTCTGTGCTATCATTCGGCCCAAGAGTAGGAACCGGAAATTAGGCCGCGTCTCAAGCCCAGGAATCAGAACCAGACCATCACAAGGAATGTCGGGAAAAAAAAGACCTTACCTCTCAATAATCTCTACTAATATAGCATAATAATTTATCCATTCACTTTTATCTCCATACACATAGCGCACCCACAAGCACCCTTCCTCCTCATGCAACTCCCGCGCCCCTCGCACAAATTGCTGCACCACATCCAAGAGCTAACCAAATCTCCTCTCGCTCCCTCCCCTTCGCTATCTCCTTCTCCCTCTCCTCCCCTCCCACTCCGTGCCTCCTCCACCGCCTCGCCCCGTCCCCTGAACTCTTCATCCAACCCTCCCTACTCGACCTCTCCACACACTGCAGGCGAGGAACAATGGGGCGGTGGTGGTTGCATTTTCAACTTAGTTCTACTCCTGAATTGCATTTTCAACTTAGTTCTTTCGGTGTTCCTAGAAATAGTGGCGCATGGCATCGGTGGTTTGTGTTTTCTTGCTCTCCTGCCCAATTCGTGTGGCGGGTTCGAAGTTTCTAATTGCAGCATGTCTTAGATGCTCCTGCATCGTTAGTACAAAGTTTCTTATTGAGCAATTAGTTCTCCCAGATTCAACCAGGCACTGGATTCGGCAAAACCATCGCCAAAGGTGATGAAGACGGCTGGATCCAGCCTCCACCACTGGCCGCCATGGCTTGCCGCCGTGCTGCCTCCTCCTCCACATGATTGGTGCTATTACTAGTGGGTGCTTAGTGTTAGATTTAATCTTTATGAGTTGTAAGTGGTCGTAGAGGCTATGGACGAAGCCACACTCGAAGTCGTGGTCGAAGTCACAGTCGAAGCAGTGGTCGAAGCCATAGCCGCAGTAGTAGTCGAAACTATGGAAGTCGAAGTCGGAGGCTCCAAGTACTATGCTCCGAGTACTGTACACCGAGTACTATGCATTGAGTACTGTAGCTCTGAGTACGAGGTAGTCTTAGACATCGAGCATGAAGGCAGTCGAAGACTCCAAGTATGCAAGAAACTGTGGTCGTAGCATCGAGATGATGCGCATGATCGAAGACACCATGGTCGTAAGGCAATCGTGGTCGTAAGGCACCATGGTCGTAAGGCAGTCGTGGTCATAAAGCACCATGGTCATAAGTCGTAGTTGGAAGAACACTGTAGCAGCTAGAAGCGTCCGAGTGCGTATTGTGGTCAGAATTTAGATGCGGCCGTGTGTATGCATGAGGCTTATTTAAGCCGTGTAAATCCTATTAAGTGAAGTGAGTTGAAAAATGAGAAAATATTGAGTGATTCAATCCTAAAATTCTATTAGTCTCCCTCTGTGTGTGTTTATTAGAGTGACAAGAAAGAGGATTGAACAATTTAGTCCAACAATTGGCATCAGAGCGAGGCTGACATAGGGGCTGTTGAAGATGGTGTCATCCGGTCTGGTGCTATGTGGAGGAGCAACGACACCGTCGACGTTGAAGCTGTGGTGAGATGCTGCAGCCTTGTCATGCACGTGGTGAGATGCCACGTTGAGGCCTGCGATGTGATGTCGCTGCCATGTGATGGTGCAAAGCCGCTGGTAGAAAGGGTCGGTGTGAATCCGAGAATGATGACGTTCACACCGACAGCGACGTGATGTCGCATGGTAATGGGTCATCAAGTGGTGCCGCTGCGAGTGGCAGCTTCGACGACTGCCGCACCAGTGGCAGACTCCATGAGCGGAGGTCACAGGTGACGTAGGCCAGGCTCTCCATGCGAGGTGGAGGCCAGCCGCGGCTGGCGGCAGACTCCATGCGAGATAGAGGCTGGCATCGGTGGAGAAGGCCATCGTAATGAGGAAGATAGCGTGAAGCTGATGGTGATCGTCGATGAGGTCTTGGTGTGAAACCGATAGTGATCATCACAAGTAGATGTTGGTGTGAGGTCGACAATGATGGCGGTGCGACACCGCTATGAGGAGAAGATGGTGGTGTGAAGCCATCACCTAGGGCTAGAAAATTAGCTCGTGGCTCACAGCTCACCTTGAGCTCATTGCGAGCCGAGCTGCTCGGCTTGAGCTCATAAAATTTCGAGCTGAGCTGAGCCTCCTTCACGGCTTGCAAAAAAATTGAGCCAAGCTCGTGCTGCTCACGAGCCAGCTCGTGAGCTGGTTATGGCTCATGTGTGTAGTGCAGTGGCCCCCAGTCAGGGACTCAGTAGCCACCTATGTGGTGTGGCCGTTCGATCTTCAATAGACTGCCCGATCGCCTTGGAAATGTTCGGATCGCTTCGAACGTTCATTCATTCCTTGGCGTTCGATCAGTTTTGGATGGTCGATGGCGATGGTGACATTGGACCAAGCCGAACAATCCCACCGTTGGATTGGCTGGAGACGCTTGCAGCCGTTCGATTGACTTGGAGGTGCAGTTGCAGATGAGTCGATCCCCTAACCTAACCCTAACCCTTTGGCCACCATGCCCAAATTCCCATTCCCAAATTCCTGATCTGCATTCGGTCTATCCCCTTCCACCGCACTACCTGCCACGCCACTTGCCCCTCCCACCATGCGGCCCGCCCCAACCACCATGCCGCCCACCCCTCGGTAACAGCCCAGGTTTTTATTAAAATAAATAAATAAATATTAAAATAAAATTTAAATTAAAATAAGTATTTTTGTGCCTTAATGTTAACTTAGTTTTGCCCTGGATTTCTGTCTTTGAAAAAAAGGTGGATTTTAAAAGTATTTTATGTAAAACCTAAAACTATTATTATTAAATAAAATGATATTTTCATTTTATGTAAAAATCCTAATTCAAATCAATTATTTGGATTTATTTGGCTCTTATTTGGGTTTTTGAGTTTTCTGGAGTTTTAAAATCTATTTTGAAAATAAAAATATTTCAGGTATGAAAATATAATACCAACATTAGTTGGAAATATTTTTATTAAGTCCAAAATATCTCCAGGAACTTCTGTGAATTTTTCTGAATTTTTTGGAAGTGATTCTGTATCTTTCTAAGCTTTAATGAATTTTCTAGGCTTTTCCAAAAATCTGAAATCAAAAATTAAATCCAAAAATCCCTCCCATCCCCTTCGGCCGACACGTGTGCGGATAAGATCCGCCCACGCCCTCTCTCCCCGGCCCATCCTCACCACTCGCCCCCATCCCGCCTCTCCCCTTCTCCTGGCCGACATGTGTTCGGTCCGATTTCCCCGCACCCGCGCGCCCGGCCCATCTGCGCCGTCCGCCCTGTGCTCCTCCCTCGGCCGCCCGATCCCCTCCCCGCCCCTATGGCGCGATCGCCGCCGCCCGCGCCCCCTCTCCCTCTCTCCCTCTGCACCCCGGCCCCACTCGGCAGTCGCTCTCTTCTCTCTTCTCTCCCTCTCGCTACGCCGCGGGCCCGGCCTGTCAGGCCATTCTTCCCCGTGCGGTGCCCCTTCTTCCTCCCGCGCCCGCCGCAGCAACAGCCACCTCCGCCCTACTCGCCGGCCTTCCCGCGCCTGGCCGCCCACCCCATTTCTTCTCCCCCACTCCGCGCTCACGTCCCTTCCTTCCTCGCGCCCACCTCTCCACTACCCGCACTCCCCACCTCCCCCACAATCGTCGCTCACCCCCGACTTCTCTGGCGGCTGATCCTTACCGGCTTCGCCTCTGCCCCGCTATAAATACCCCCCCTCGGCCTCTCTTTCCCTCGCACCACCTCCCCGCCCGCCCTTTCCTCCTCCCGAGCACCTCCGCCCTGCATTGCGCTTGTGCCGCCGTCGACGCCGAAGCTCCTCCGGCAAGAAATTGCAGCCGACCCGAGCCCTCTCGCGTCCGGCCGACTCCACCCCAAGCTTCCTCACGCCTCCGCCGACGTCCCCCGCCCCTCCGCCCGGCTCGAGCGCCACCGGACCGCCGTCGCACCGGGAGACCCGAGCCGCCGCCGCCCCTCCTCATCGCCAACCGCCTTCCGGCCACCCGCGGTAAAACCCGAACCCTCCCCCGAGATCCCCGTGCACTCCTGTGGTGCTGCGTCAATGCCACGTCGGCGCCATCTAGCCCCCTGCCCTGTCAGTACCACGCATGCAGCCATGCCACCTCGGCCGTCTCCTCCCTTCTTGGGCCCGGTCCATGGACCAGGGCCCCACCTGTCAGTGGGCTGTCCGAAATCCCACTCCAGGGCTAACGTCATGCCAACGTCATAAACCGGATTTCCCATAGAAAAATATATAGGCCGAAAAAGAAATTCCTGCAGACGTTATAATTCCAGATTTTCCTTAGAAAAATAATTATGAAAAATTCCTTTTTTTCATTTTCTCTGATTTCAAACTTCCGAGAGCCCGTTCTCCTTCATCCTAACTCCGATTGAGCCCATTCAAATTTCTAAATTCATCAAAAATTCCCCTCTATCCATTTCTGGCCTCAATTCAAATATTTGAAGTCAATTTGAATTTATTTTGAATTTATTTGAATTTGGTGGGTTATTTTCGCGTGGAGACTGCGGCGATTTGAGAGAATTCTTTGACGAAGATTTGCACCCATCTGAAGAGCAAGGCAAGTCACACTCCTTGATCATGTTGATCCCAGTTTTCAAAAGAAAACTATGTTATTTTAAATTATTCTGCATGCATATTTTTATTCAACGTATTTCAATTCAGCTTTAAATTTAGTTATTGCCCATTTGTAATTACCTCCATTGACATTGAATTACCCTGATACTTTGTAACCCTAGAACAAAACTCTAGTTAGTACACTAGTATGCCTAGAGACTATTTGGACAGCAAATGCTTAGTCTAGCTTAGAAATATCTTTGGGCTAGGATATCTTTCACATGAAATGACGAGCTTTTCACATGAAATGATAAGTTTCCTAAATATATTCTTGACTTTGGTGAGTCAAGGAGGTTTATGAAATATTTTGGAAATAAAATATAAAAATTGGTTTAGACTTGGGCAATTGGTTAGTTGGTGGGTGCAGGCATGCTCTATTGTTCGTAGACGCAGGGTTGATTGTTGTGCACATGGGTATGTGGTTAGGCTTAAGTCAATTAAGGACCGGTCTGTGAGCTACTGTTGCAAAGCCCTATCGTACTACCATATGGCTAGTATGGGACATCCCTGGCTAAATAATTTGTGAAGTCCCAACCTGAGTCAAGTTGTAGGTTGAAAGTGAGCGTGGTTGGTGCCATGAGAAGTCTCACTTGAGTGAGCGTGGTTAAGCCATGTGAAGTCTCACTCAGGCTCAAGAGGGGGTCCTGGTCTGGTGGATTCCTTACTGGGGTGAAACCTTAGAGTTGGCTTGGCCAGGTTGAAGGCTTTGCATTGTAAAGGTCTTGTCACGACCCCCCACCGTACACCTAAGGAAGTGTGTAATCTAGTGGCAAAAAGGGATGATCGTGTCTTGTGGGTAAAGCTGTACAACCTCTGCAGAGTGTATAATCTATCCTGGATAGCCGTGCCCACGGTCATGGGCATGCTGAGTAAAGGTTTTTCATGGATTAGACTTTGTTTTTCAAAAATGTTTTTGAAAATCTTGTGGATGGATGGAATCCACGAGAGATGAAAACCTTGCAGATGGATGAAATCTGTGAGAGATTGAAATCTGGTGGATGGATGGAATCCATCAGAGTTGCGCAGTGAAAACGTGTGGATGGATAGAATCCATACGTGATCTTTTGGAAAAGATGGTCCGGGTGGGATGCCCGTGAATAGGTTGGTGTATGGTCGGAGCCTGCACTGACGGTATTATTTTCGATTACAAGTATTGTTTTTACTTACTATATTAATATTCAGCATCTTCAATCTATTTACTGTATTTTTTTAAATGCTGTTTTACGCAAACTAACCCTATAAGCCTTCCATTGATGCCTTTATCATTATGTTGCATTTCTCCGTGTGAATTGCGGAGTACAAGTTTGTACTCACCTTGCAATCTCCATACAGAGGAAGGTGCCATCGACTATGGTGAAGATCTGGACGAGTAGGCCGCATCTTACTATCAGCATCGCTATCCCCCCTTGGTATTGCTGTGCTTCCCCCACTCCTCAGTCTGACTCCCATGCCATGGATCACCAATGGAGCATGGAGTCTCGTGCGCGAGGGAAGAAGTCGGCCGACTCCAAGGCCTCTAGTTCTACACTAGTAGGCGAGCATACAACCGGTCTACACCTCATTAGCTCCCAGCCACCTCCTGAACTTGGCAAACCGGCAGACTCGGTGAGGTGTTTTTTATTTTTTGTTGATTTTTTGTAGTGTAATGCCTCTCCTTTTTGGGAATGATTTTGTAGTGTGACATATCATAGCTGTCACATATTCACTATTTTATGAATGATTTTATGAACTTTTTATCACAGTCGTCGAGCGAGGATATGGATTTGGAGGATATGGGTATGAGTGATGATGATCACAATGTTGTCCCATCTGCTGAGGAGGGAGAACAAGGACATGTTTTTGTGGATTGTTCAAGTTCGAATGATGATGTTTCTATGTTGAATTGTGCAGCTTGCGAGCTAGCTCGAGCCAAGAAACGAGCCAAGCTGAGCTAGGCTTTTAGCTTATTTCTTAAACGAGCCGAGCCAAGCTGAGCCACAGCTTCGAGCGGGCTCGGCTGAGCCTGGCTCAAGCCAGCTCAGCTTAGCTCATTTCCACCGCTACCACTGCCGCTGGAGGAGTCGGTGGGAAGCCGATAAGCATGCCTCGGTGTGAAGCTGAGTGGTAGCAGTGTGGTGTCATTGCAAGAAGAATTAAAGGTGGTGGTGTGAGACCACTGCGAGGTAGAGTTGGTGTGATGTCGGTGCTAACGGCAGTGCGATGCTACTGTAAGGAGAAGTTGGTGTGAGATCGACAACGATAGCAATGCGAAGCTGCTGTTTGAAGTTTCGATTGAAGCCAAAGGTGGTGGTGTGAATCCATCGTCCTCGAATCAGAAGCCAGTGTGAGACCAGCAATGTCGATGATGTGAAGCCGCTATGAGAAGACGGTGGTGTAAGGCCATTGCAAGATGAAGACATGACTCAATAATGGTGTAAGATTGCTGTAAGTCATGCGAAGAGAAAGCCACTGCGTGTGGCTAGAAGAGGCTGCTCCGAGTACTGTAGTTCTAAGTATGAGGCAGTCGAAGACATCGAGCACGAAGGCAGTTGAAGACTCCGAGCACGCAAGAAGCCTTGGTCGTAGCATAGAGATGATGAGCCATGGTCGAAGGCACCATGGTCATAAGGCAGCCGTGGTTGTAAGGCACCATGGTCGTAAGGCAGTCGTGGTCGTAAGGCACCATGGTCATAAGTTGTAGTTGGAAGAACACTATAGCAGTCAGAAGAACACTGTAGCAGTCAAAAAAACACTGTAGCAGTCAGAAGTGTCCGAGTGCATATTGTCATCGGAAGTCGAACGTGGCCAAGTGCAGTTCAGAGCTCTCGAGTACTAGGGGAAGTCATAACTGTGAGAAGCAGTCATAGCTGTGTGAAGCGGTCATGTGAAGCAATCATAGCCATGAGAAGCGGTCGTAGCTGTGAGAAGCTAGATCGTGCAGAT
Source organism: Dendrocalamus latiflorus (assembly GCA_017311315.1). Taxonomy (NCBI): domain Eukaryota; kingdom Viridiplantae; phylum Streptophyta; class Magnoliopsida; order Poales; family Poaceae; genus Dendrocalamus; species Dendrocalamus latiflorus. The sequence continues at coordinate 35,558,737 of CM029652.1, read as the reverse complement.
CATGGAGAGATTCCAGGAGGCATGAGAATAGGCCCAAGTTAGTGGGGTGCATGGGTGGTCGTCTGTGTATGCATGAGGCTTATTTAAGTCGTGTAAATCCTGTTAAGTGAAGTGAGTTGAAAAATGAGAAAAGATTAAGTGATTCAATCCCAAAATTCTATTAGTCTTCCTCTGTGTGTGTTTATCAGAGTGACAAGAGATAGGATTGAGCGATTCAGTCCCAACACTTAGCAGACTTTCTTGGACATAAAAATGGTAAAATGGCTCAATTATGAATTGGGCTAATTGTGTATTTTTTAACTTCAGAGTCATCTTCTATTGTGTCTTCTTTTTTCATTTGTCATAGACCATGCGGATATCAGCTACTATTTGCATTTTTGGTTGGTTTTCTATACATTTTGCTAAGGTTCGTTATTTTGGTAAAGTGATCTGACCTGAGTTCTTATGCATTTCCTATCAATATCTTACCTTGGAATTCTAATGTAAAGGGTGCTATTATGCTCTACTTTGGAAGAACCTGGCTTGGATTTAGTACTTGACCTCTTTCATATGTGGTTTGTATCTCTTATTCACTGTTGATTCTCTTCTGTCTTCCCATGTTGTATCATTTGTAAAGTTCATGTTTTACCCTTGATCACCTTCATGTTTTAGTGTGTTGATGTTGCACTGGATGTGGCAGGTGCCAGTGTTCATAGCTGAAATAGCACCAAAGAATCTTAGAGGGGGCCTTGCAACTTCAAACCAGGTTTGTAAAATAGAGGAAGAAAACCCCATAATGCACTTTTAGTTTAGTAAGTTTTAATAGTTTTAACCAGCTGTGTGCTGCATGTGCAGTTGTTCATCTATTCGGGGAGTTCAGCTACTTACATAATAGGGGCATTGGTTGCATGGCACAATTTAGTATTTGTTGATAATTTGTCGGACTCGGATTTTTCAATCCAGAATCCCCTGTGATCTTTGCACTACTTCCTGGATCAGTAGATAGTGCACACAGGTATATTGCTGCATCATTTCATACATCGCATTGAACATAATATTACATACCAAAGTTTGAAATTACACCACGTCGGGCGAAGTTTACATCGAAGCCGAATAGGTCAAATGTTTACATTACAAAAGCAGCAGAAACATAAACAGCAGCGAGACCACGATCCACATGCAAGCGACTGGGGGTAAATGTGTGCCACAAATATATATATATATATATATATATATATATATATATATATATATATATATATATATATATATATATATATATATATATATACTATCTGGACTTAGGTAATATATATACCTATGCACACACAACTCCAATTAGTCTACTTGTCTAGAATCAAACAACGAAGAAGGCGCCCTAATTCCCATCGTGATCTCCTCCATCCGCAGCAGGGGTGGCTTCATGTGCGTAATGGTCTTGGGTTCCTGTTTCTGATGTTGATAATGCGAGTGTGAGCACAATTCACCGTGCTCCGCGAGCCAATACACAGGATGCAAATAGATAGCATGAATGGCTTATCAAGGAAAGGCTCGGGTTATTTTATTTGCCAGAATTTGCCTTTTTAAGTATATTAGTTAGAAAACTTCCTAGCTCCTTCCATATCTCCCATTCCACCACAAAGTTTTTGAAATAGAACTTATTGTGGTCACAGACCAAACAGAGAGAGAGAGAGTGGTATGGTAGTGGAGAGTTAGGTGAGCAATGCTTGGGGCTTCCCCCATGGTCTGGATGGCATATATATACTCACATGGGGAGTGTTTTACAAATATGCCCTTACACTCAAGTATCCCTCTTAGGGGCATTTATGTCATTATACATGTCCCATTTTGGGCTTTACAACCTTCTAATAGGCCGGCTGGGCTTAGGTGGAGGCCACCCCTACAACAGGAGCCTCTCATGGTGAAGGGCTTCATGGGCCGAAGCCATGCTGCCGAGCCATTTGGCCCCCTCCGTCCCCGCGGCCTGTGAACTTCTGTATTGTTGGATGGAGTCTCATTGTCTGGTGTAGTCCCCGCCTCGCACCGAGGATACAACGTCGAGCGGGTTGCGAAGCCGTCCTTGACCACGGGGCCCTTCGGTGGTGGAGTCGAAGTCGCAGCGGAGACGGGCTCATGCTGCGGACACGCCGAGGCGCGGGGCAGGTCCATCTCCCATGCACAATGCCGCAGCCGAGGGTGGGGTCTCCCCACGGAGACGGGTCCGAAGCGAGCTCGTCGTGGAGGTGCTTTCCGAGGTCACGCTATAGACGCGGAGTCGACATGCGGCCCGACAGCTTCACGGTCTGGAGTCGACGTCTTAATGGTGGCGAGAATCGTGCCGACCCCTGAGGTGTCAGGGTTGGGCGACTGCGGCCGTACGTGCTGTCCCGATGGAAAGGTACACGCAGCGGGACATGACTGGCGTGTCGTGCGCTGTCAGTGGTCACACGACCGCGGTCGTGCGTTCCTTCCCGAGGGAGGCGGGACACGTGGCGGGATGCTATTGACGCGTCATGTGCTGTCAGGTGGCCTACGACTGCGTGCCCCTGGCTGCCAACGGTTGCACTTCCCGATCATGGGGAGCCGAACCGCTGGGCTCCCGTCGGTTGCCTTTCCAATCGTGGGGGAGGTGAGGGGGCTTTATAAAGCCTTGCCACCGGCATGCGAGCGTTCTTCCCATTTGCTCGTTTGCCCGCTTGCCGTTGCTTTGCTCTCTTTTTACCCCGTTTGCTGGCGCAATCTGCCCCTGCTCCTACTCCTTTGCCCTTGCACTCTCGAGGAGAGAATGGCTTGCCGCAAAGATCCCGCTCACCGGACCAGCGGTAGCGCCTCGTCTAGTCAGCGCGGCTCATTGCTGCCGACGACAGAATATCCTCTGGTGGTTCGCGAGGCATCACAGGCCGACAAGCGGTGAGAGGCCATGGAGAAGGCGGGAGGTCGTTGCTCCCGTGTGCTAGGGCCGAGTCTCGTGACGGAGGAGACGATCCAGACTCTTCTTCGGGAGAAGCGGCTGGAGGACCGTGCTGGGATTTGCCTGCCTGCCCGCGGCGAGACAGAGCCACATCCTGAGGAATCAGAGGCGATCGTCTTCATCGCGTATTTTGAGGCCGAGCTCCAGATACCAGCCACGCTCTTCGTTGGCGAGGTCCTGCGGGCTTATGGACTGGAGTTGGCACAGCTGACCCCGAATGCAAAGTTCGCCTGGCTATTTATGTCTAGGCAGCTTGGACAGAGGGTGTCCTTCCCAGCGCGAACCTATTCGCGCTTCTTCATGACGCGTGCTGCCAGCCGAAGAAGGTCGAAGGGGGGGCGCTGTCAAGCTTCGGTAGTGTCAATTTCGTATTGAGGTCGCACTGTATGAAGTTCTTCCCTGCGTTGGCAACGCGGGGGAAGTGGGAGTCCGGCTGGATGCGACGGTGGTTCTACCACCGCGTGACGAGCACCAGCGGTCTCCGGTGCCGGGGACGGCTAATATCTTTCAACAGTTCGTCAAATGTGAGGCCCAAAGGCGATGACGATCGGGGGGCGCGGAGGCTCGTCGGTACCACCCTCCGGTTCAACATGCGTGACCTCGCCGAGGAGTTCACTATGTATGGAGTGACACCGCTTGCCAGTCGGTGGAAGTATCAGCGAGGTTCCACCCGGCGGGATGGCGTGAAACCAACAGTGTCTTCTCTTCTGAAGCCCTCTGCTCCTCGTAAGTTCTTCCGCCATAGGCTGCGTATACATACATGTATGCATGTAACCTTTTGTGAACGATGCCTCACCTGGCATGTAGGGCTCCGGCTGGAGGATGCGGAGCGCGCGGTCGTTGCGTTCCTTGGGCCATACACGGCCAAGGAGCACGAGCTGCGCAAAGCCGCGACTGCCCCGGCAAAGCTGGGGCGGATAAATCGAGTCCGCGAAGCTCTGAACATCCCCGTGCCAGAGCGCGCAGCACCGGCCCGCGCCCGGACTCGCCGCCGCGATGGCGATGGCAGGGCGGGAGCATGTCCCTTTCGGTGTAGAGCCCAGTCTGATGTTGCCGTATCCAGCCCATCGGCCGTGTCTCCGGTGGCTACCGTCGAGACCGACGGTACGACTGGCGCTGGGTCCGAACCCGCCGGTTGGGAGGAGGGGGACACTGCCCCCAATGGGGGGTTTCAGGCGACGTTGAGGAGACAGGCCGTGGCACCGATGCTCAGGTGGGCGAGGTCTCGTCGCCTGCCCCGGCTGCCGAGGCCTCATTGCCTGCACCGACCGTTGCGACCGCAGAAGCGGCCGAGGAAGCATCTCGAAAGTGCCCGAGGGCGAAACGCCCCCGGATACAATTGCCCCCCCCGAAGGAGGGGTTCAATGTGGCGGGCGGTGTCATCGGGGATTTGGAGTCCGATGGGGGAAACCCTCCGGGCCGAGGGGGAGCCCGCCACCCCCATCGCAAATGAAGCCCTTGTGGCCCAGGTCGAGGCGGGGCAGACATCTCCCCATGCCATGGCGCCAACTGGGGCGATGCGAACACCTCCCCATGCATCAGTTGAGGGCATCGAAGGTAGGTGCAATTCTTTTTCCACCCGCGACTTCACGAATCTCTCTTCGATTTGCTCGCTCATTCCGTCATCGACATCAGGTGAGACAAGGTCTCCCGGACGCGGCCAAGGATCGAGCAGCGGAGACGGTCGTGAAGTCTCCGGCCTTCCTGCCCAGGATGCGATGTCAGCGCCTGGTGCTGTCGAAGTCGCTGGCATGGATGCTCGGCGGCCGGCCGTCTCTGACTTCATTCCCTGACCGGAGATGCTTCGGGTCCTTCACGAGGTCGCAAAGTGTGCCGACTCCAACCTAGATCGGCGGGCACTGTTGAGGTGCGGGGCCGAGCTCTTGGCGGGCGCGCTGGAGGCCTCGGAGATGAGGGTAGGTGCTTAGGTTCACAACCTATGCCACTGTCGAGGGCTTCGCTAACACCCGCACTTTTACATAACCTTGCTCTCAGCCGAGCCCTAGAGGAGGCACGTATCTGCGAGCGGAGGATGCTGGAAGGCCAGCTCTGAGCTGCCGAAGAGGCTCACGCCGCCAAGGACGAGCGTATCCGCCTGCTGGAGGTGGAAAGCGCGAGAGCGATCTCCGATGCGCAGATACTCGCTGCGGAGGCGCATTGCGCAGCGGCGGAGGCGTAGCGTGTCGTGGCGGAGGCCCAGCGTGCAGTGGCGGAGGCCCAGCGATGGCCTGCTCCAGCAGATTGCAGCGCTGGAGGAGGAGAAGGCCCAGCTCACCGTGTCCCTTGAAGAGAGGAACCGGACCCTGGGAGACGCGTCAGTGGCGGCGTGGGGGGCGATGGAGTCTTTGAAGGGTGCCCTCACGGACCTTTCCGTCAACGTGTCGAACCTAACGTTCGGTCCTGAGGACCTGGTGCGAACGCTTTGGCGAATCGGGGAGGGTTCGGGCCTCGCCCTCCGCGGCGCTAAGGCCTTCGGTGACCACTGCGGCTTCGCCAATGCTTGCGTTGCCTTCGTCATGCTCCACAACTGAGGGTGCCAGCACATCACCGAGCTGGAAGACCCTCAGCTGGAGCTGCCAGCCGGAGCCGAGGCGATGTCGAGTGCCGTCTGGGCCTTCTACGACCAGATCTGGGGCTACGTCGGGGAGGGCGCGGCCAAGGTAGCACTGCAACGGACGTTGCATAGGGAGGGGAACTTTGGCCAGGGGCTCGACGAAGTTCCCCGGCGCAACGAAGATGGTGCCGCTGTCCCTAGGCACGGCGCGGACCCACAAGTGTGATGCCAGGGTCCGGTGAGTAGGCGTGTGTTGCTATGTATCTGTTTTTGTAAGCTGGCACCCTGTGGCCCGCTCCCCTTCGCATGAATGAAACGGTATTGCCCTAAGCGTTCTGACGATGCATACTATTTTTGGTTCGGACAGATGTTTTGATAGAGGCCGATTAGTACTTTCGGACCACATGATTCGACGTCATCTTCGGCGTTGGACATGGGCGGAAGAGGCTTGGAACTTCTGGGCGACCCGGACTTCAGCGGTTGATTCCTCGACGCAGAGGCACATTAAGGTGAAGCTGGATGAGTAGCGACCTTAGGCACTCGAAGGCGCTTGTAAACCTTAGGTTTTCATGAATGTACACGCCGAATCTCTGGTCACTTTCTTATGAACGCAACAAAGACTAGTTGGAGTACATGTCCTTGTCGCTTTTCACGATTGTGCCTGCCTCCGATCGACTCGTAGGACTAGGTGTTCCGGAAACGCCCAAACGTTAGGTAGACGCTCGAGCGCTTCGTCCCCTACCCTTCGAAGCGGTGGCAGTGGAGCTGGCGCCTAGTCGAAGTAGACGCTCGAGCACTCCGTCCCCTACCCTTCGAAGCAGTGGCAGCGGAGCTGGCGCCTAGTCGAAGTAGACGCTCAAGCGCTCCGTCCCCTACCCTTCGAAGTGGTGGCAGCGGGGCTGGCGCCTAGTCAAAGTAGACACTCGAGCGCTCCGTCCCCTACCCTTCGAAGTGGTGGCGGTGGAGCTAGCGCTTAGTCGAAGTAGACGCTCGAGCGCCTTATTCGGGCCCATAGGGTGCGCGGAGGCATGCCTCCGCGTGTCTTATTTATACTCCGTAAAGTGTGTGCGGGGACAACATCCGCACGTCTTATTTATACTTCGTAGAGTGCGCAGGGACAACATCCGCGTCTTATTTATACTCCGTAGAGTGCGTGCGGAGACAACATCCACACGTCTTATTTATACACCGTAGAGTGCGCAGTGATAACATCCGCGTCTTATTTATAATCCGTAGAGTGCGTGCGGGGACAACATCCGCACGTCTTATTTATACTCCGTAGAGTGCGTAGGGACAACATCCGCGTCTTATTTATACTCCGTAGAGTGCGTGCGGGGACAACATCCACACATCTTATTTATACTCCATAGAGTGCGCGCGAAGGCGTCTCTCCACACGTCTTTTTTATACTCTGGAGAGTGTGCGTAGGGACAACATCCACGCTTGTTTATACTCTGGAGAGTGCGCGTAGGGACAACATCCACACGTCTTTATTATACCCCGGAGAGTGAGTAGGGACAACATCCACGCTTGTTTATACGCCGGAGAGTGCGCGTAGGGACAACATCCACGCGTATTTTTTATACTCCGTAGAGTGTGCGTAGGGACAACATCCACGCTTGTTTATATTCCAGAGAGTGCGCGTAGGGACAACATCCACGCGTCTTTTTTATACTCTGGAGAGTGCGCAGGGACAACATCCGCGTCTTATTTATACTCCGAAGAGTGCGTGCGGAGGCGTGCCTTCGCGCGTCTTTGTGCAGAATGAGATAGTTTTGCAGACGATTGTCTTTATTAATCTCCCGTTTGCGCGGGCGAGCGTCTTACAATAGGCAGGGTGCTAACCTTGCTACAGGCTTCCCTTCGACCCTAGACATAGTACCGCCGCAGCCTGTCCGCATTCCCTGTGTGGCGAAGTGTTTGCCCTTCCAGCGTTGCGAGGTAGTAAGCTCCCCGTTGCAAAGCTGCAGCGATGATGTATGGGCCCTCCCACTTGGATTCTAGCTTGCCGACAGTCTCCGCATGGAGCGCCATTTTGAGGACAAGGTCCCCTAGCTGGAACTCCCGTGAGTATACGGTGCGGTCACGCGTGTGCATTTAACGCGCGTACTTCGCGACGTGCTGGGTGGCGCTTACTCAATCTTCATCGAGAAGATCCAGGGACAATTGGTGCTCCCCCGCCGGCGCCTGGACGAGGACCCTCCTTGAGCCAGCCTTAGTTTCTTCGGGCGTCACTGCCTCATCGCCGAAGAGGAGTTTGAACGGCGTGAATCTTGTCGGACGTGTCACCGTTGTGCGGAGGGACTAGAGTACGCTGTGGAGCTCGTTTGGCCACTTGCCCTTTGGTAGCCCGACAAGATGCTTCGTGACTCCGGCAGAGATAGCGCCATTTGCCCGCTCGACCGCCTCATTGGATTGTGGGTGCCCAACCAAAGCAAATCTGAGTGTGATGCCCATGCTGTCGCAGAACTCCTTGAATGGGGTAGAATCGAATTGCAGGCCATTGTCTACGGTGAGCTCCCTAGGTACTCCGAAGCGGCATATGATGTTCTACCAAAGAAAGCGCTGCATGGCTGCGGAGGTTATCCTAGCCAAAGCGACAGCCTCTGGCCATCTGGAGAAATATTCCAAGGCGACTACAACGAATCGGAGGTCCCCTGGGGCCCGGGGAAGTGGCCCAACGACGTCAATGCCCCACCATGCCAGCGGCCATACTTGGGGAATAGGCTGCAAGCTCGTCGAGGGTCTGCGGATGACCCGCCCCATCCATTGGCAGCTTTGGCACCGACACACGAGGTCTTGCACATCAACAACTACGGTTGGCCAGTAGAAACCCTGCCTGAACGCCTTGCCGACTAGCGACCTCGGCGCGATGTGCGAGCCGCAGAGCCCTGCATGGATCTCCGTGAGAAGTTGCTTTCCTTCTTCGTGTGAGAGGCATCGTAGGAGTGGGGCGCAGACTCCCTTTTTATAGAGTACACCGTTGAGCACCTGGAAGGATCTGGCGCGATGCTGCCCGTGCCCTCCCCTAGACGAAGCCTTGCTGGCCAATTTGGCTAGGGTGGTGGCCGATGACTTCCATGAGCGGTGGCGGAATAGGGGAGGGGCGGCTACAGTGATTTAAAGTGATTCAAAGTGATTCCTCAATCTAGGAGCATCTCGTGGTTGGCAGGAGGTTACCTTGATGGTCTATGTAGCTTGGCAATCCATGGGCAGGAGGTTACCTTGATGGTCTGGCAGCTTAAGGCAGTGATGGGTCCAGCCGAGGGTAGGGATGGTGTCACCTTACTTCGAGGGGGCTCCAACTCAGCGGAATCGGACCGTAGTGGCTCCAGTCGCCAGATTGTCGGTAGCTCGAAAGGAGAAGAGGAAGTTGGCGGTGGACAGTGGAGGCACAAGAGACTAATTCGCCACGGTGGGAGGAGTGTGGTGAGGCGATGAGGATGGGGGCATGAGCGGGGCTTTATAGCCGACAGAAAGAGTTGGCGATGTGAGGAGTGGCTGGACGAGTCATGGCGGATGGTGTGGCATTGGTGTGGCTACAAGGACCGGATGATTCAAGCTCGACGTCATGACGGTGACATGCGGTAGGGCATGTCGGTGTCTGTCACACGGATGATGGGGCGCATGCGCCAAGGGGCATGGCGACAGCCCAGATGACGCAAAGAAAGGGGGATGGATGGGGAGCTGCCGGGGTGGGTACAGTGGTCAAAGCGACACCCGCATGATGCAAGAGCCATAACATGGTGGTACAAGTGGCTGGTCACAGCGGCAGGGGCATGCCCTGTGGCTGACCAGAGCAGACATAGCGCGGTAGTTTGAGTGGAGCCTCATCGTCCTTCGGCCTAGCGGTAGGTCAATAGGAGATGGCTATACACGACGGTGTTCTTGTTGTGATGTGGGACCAGAGCTACGGTAGAGTAGGCGGCTGACCAACAGCATGGGTGCAGGAGCACGCTGGTGACTGGCGGTCACAAGGGGAGCACAGTGAGGAGATAGGCTGTCGGGGCAGGGGGCTGGTGACGGGAGGTAGAAGAATTAGCCAGGGTGGAGCCAGCCCAGGGCTAGCCTGGCCAGGCCAAAAGGCCAAAAATTTTGGGGTTGGCCAAAAATTCCTTGGTCTAGGAGCATCTTGGGGTGGGTAGGAGGTTACCTTGGCAGTCTATGCAGCTTGGGAGTGGCAGTGGTGATTTGGCAGCTTGAGGTGGTGATGGACAAAGGAGGCGCACAGTGCCGACAAGGTACAGGCAGTGATGGGTCCAGCCGAGGGTGGGGATGGTGTTGCCTTACTTCGAGGGGGCTCTGGCTTGGCGAAATAGGCCCACGGTGGCTCCAATAACCAGATTGCCGGCAAACAGGAAGCAGGGAAGAGGAAGTTGGTAGTGGACAGTGGACAGTGGAGGCACAAGAGGCTAATTCACTGTGGTGGGAGGAGTGTGGTGAAGCGATGAGGATGGGGGCATGAGTGGGACTTTATAGTCGACAGAAAGGACTGGCGACGTGAGAGGTGGCTGGATGGGTCATAGCGGATGGTGTGGCATTGGCGTGGCTACAGGGACCAGACGATTCAAGCTTGGTGTCATGATGGTGACATGTGGCTGGGCATGGCAGTGTCTGTCGCACGGACAGCGGATGCACACGCCGAGGGGCATGGCGACAGCCCAGATGACGCAAGGAAAGGGGGATGGACGAGGAGGAGCTACCGAGGTGGGCATGGTGGTTAGAGTGATGCCCGCGTGATGCGAGAGCTGTAGCACAGCGATACAGGTGGCTGGTCGCAGCAGCAAGGGCGCGCCATATGGCTGACCTAAGTAGGCCTAGCGCGGTGGTTTGAGCCTTACCTCATCGTCCTTTGACCCGGTGACAGGTCAAGAGGAGGTGGCTGGACGTGACGGTGTTCCTATGGTGACGCGGGAGTAGAGCTACGGCAGAGTAGGCAGCTGCCCAGTGGCATGGGCGTAGGAGCACGCCGGTGACCAGCGCTTACAAGGGGAGCGCGGTAGGGAGATGGGCTATCAAGGTAGGGGCTGGCGATGGGAGGCAGAGCAATCGGCCAGGGTGGAGCCGGCCCAGGGCTAGCCTGGCCAGGCTGAAAGGCCAAAAATTTTGGGTTGGCCCATTATACATTTTCTGATTTTTTTACTAATACCCTATTAAGTCAACTTGATTACTCTAATTTCTCATATTCACCATGACAAAGCCTAACTAACTCCAGGCCTAGGGTTGGTTAATTGTTTACATCTTTTCATCCTATTGCCATATGTGGATAAATGCCAAGAAGATGCATTCCAAAATATTTGAAAAGTTACACATTTTTCAGGATCCTAATTTTTAAGATGTCACATTATGCCGCCACCAAGAGGCTGTCTTTGTTTCCGTGGCACCGATTGTGGCCACACTGGTGTGCCGTTGCCACGGGGAGGGGGGCTCTCGACCACTTGCTCCCTCGCCGTTGTGGCCGTGGCACTCCTCTTTCAATTCGAGGACAACATTGTCTTCTTCTTCTGCACCATTTGACCTCGGTCGCCTTTGCTTCAGCTTATAGCTTCTTCTACGCCACGCCAAACGAATGACACCAATTGTTGTGGTTACACGCCAAATAGTACCGGAGCTTCGAGGAACCGAAGATGGATACCTGGAGCTTAAGGCTAAAGTGGGAGCGGTGTATAACGTATGGGTAATGCTCAATCCAGTTGCTTACACTCAGAGAAAAATGTTCTCTCCCATGATATCTTAGGGTTATATTTATAGCTATAGGGATGTTGTTTATACAAATATCTCCATTGGGTCTTTACTAGTGAGGACAATATGTTCTTTCTTTGGTATAGCCTTAGGAAGGCTGTCTTCTAGTTACACGCATAATGAGCTTTGCCTTGGAGGGCCGATTGGGTCAACATGGAGGCCACTCTACAGCAATCATGTTCTTCTAGGATCAGCAAGACTCCGGTTCTGATCAGCGTATCTCGTGTTACAAAAGTGTAGTACACATTTCGAGTTGGTCCTGCGACGAAAATGCCTGTGTGCCATGATCAGTCGGCCATGGTCATACTAATCCGCGCTTACACGTCACAAGATTCAGCGACGACGACTGCACCAAATGGCAACACAAGCTCTGTTCTTCAACCTGCAGATTAGCACAAACAATCGAAGACGTGAATAAGAATTGGTTCCATTAAAATAAACGAAAAGACGTTCCTAAGAATTTTTTCCATGAAGGAAATATCGAAGCTACCTGCAGCGCAGATGCGCGGCCAAGCAACTCGAGACACTCGTATAACAGAGCCTGCTCTTCGGTTGCCACACGCACCAGCTCCGAGATGAGCAATGCCGTATCCTGAGCCTAGCAGTTTGGACAGATTTGCATTCAGTAAACCCTTTAGAAACGACTGCATGAATCTGGGGCTTATTTTCGCGTATTTGTTTACCATGAGACTAAACGAGCGCACTGTTGTCTTGGTAGTCAATGTGAGCTCAAGCACTTGCTGTAGAATGGACGCCATTGATGGCAGGGAGACCTATATATGAAAGAAAAATTCGGGGGTGTAACATACATAGGTGTCTCTGGTGCTCCTCTGAACAAATAGTTTGTGTATCTTTAGGAAGAAAGCAGATTTTTTGAGCATATGGACATCTGCCCACCTTTGAATATATTATATCATTTACTTCATAAAATGCATCCAAAAAATGTGAAAATTTTGTGGTTTTACAACTGTAAGTGATGTGCATATCTACCAAATTTCATTCTCAAATTCATTTGGAGTTAAGATATATGAAAAAGATAAAATGTCACATATATTTACTCACGCTGTTCACATCCACTAGTCTTTTTTGGTTCTAAAAAATATGTATGAGTTTCATCATGAAAATTTGCAGGTGGTGCAAAACAATGTATGTAGTACATCCATGGTTTTTTCACTTTTTTTGGGGGATAGTGCTGGTTCAATTTTTGGCAATGGTGGGCAGCTACAGTAGGTCATTTTAGCATTTGAAACGTTTCAACTATGAAATGAAGATAATGAAATCCTTTCTTGCACTAAAAACTGGAATATTTTGATTCTGGTATATTATTGTGTTTCATTTGGCAATGCCCCCTTTCATTAAGGAAGAAACAACAAATTCATTCATTGCAAAAACTTATGTGCAGTTTCGATCCAAACGTTTATCCCAAGATTTGTTTCTAAACATATAGCCATCTCCTTATTTAAGAGAAGGGTGTGTATAGACATCATCCAGATGTATTCTTCCTAACTATCATCCAATTTTGAGACAAGCATTGCATCCCAAAAACGCGTCGCGTTTACCTTTGCGCCGTTGGTAAGTGGAAGCCTGCAAACGGCTGCCCGGGCGCAACCTACGGTAGAGGCCAGAGCAGAGGCATGCTTGCTCTCCAACAGCCCCCAGCTATCCAAACCTCCTATCTGTAGAATTATCCATCATGGGTGCAGGTGCATCATCTCATCAGAAAAATTGAACATCGAGGTGCAAATTCTGTGAGATCGAAAACAAACATACATCAGATCATCAAACCAGCACATATATGTACGAACCTGAGAAGAGAGTATGGCATTCAGCTTAATCTTCAGCTTCTCCTTCTCGAGCTGCACTCGCTTCCTCCCAACCTTCCCTCTCAACTCTGACATCCTGGCCCATGTACCCATCAATTCAACCTGCGCGTACATAAGATTATAAGCATACTATTGAGATATTAGCGTATTATTTGCTATTGCGTACACACAAATTAAAGCTTTGATGCGTTCAAGCAATTTTACATTTCCATGCACATATATACCTCGGCGATGGCCAGCTTGCTCTTGCCGGCAGCGTCTGCCTTGGCGTTCGCGTAGCGCCACTGCAAGAGCCGGCAATGCATCATTCTCATCTGATGGCCATCCTCCCCTCCTCCGCTGGTCCGTGACACCGGCGAGGACAGTGCAGTGGCCGCCGCCGTGGTCATGGACGTGTCCGAGGCTGACTTCCTCCTGTTGAAGAGATGGCCCCATCCCAGGCTTATGAGGCTCTTCTTGCCTTTGGTCTCCGGCACCGTGGCCAGCGTCTTCAGCGGTGGTCCGCTGCGCCGGCCCGGCGAGAGAGCCCACTGCGTGTTGCTCGAACCGAGCAGACGGACTGAGCTCGTACGTGCTATCAACGGTGAGTGTGGTTTGGGGATCTTCCTCGGAGTGGAGCCCCTCGAAGCGTCGCTGCACTCCGACTCCGAGCTGGCGACGTCAGCGCCAGCGTCCAGGGAGACGGCGATCCTGCGGAGTTCCGACGGGGCGACGCGGCCCGGGGTGAGCGTGACGCTGGCGGGCTTGGTGGACGGGAGGAACCGCATGGAGCGGCCGAACGCGTGGCCGCCCTTGCCGGACGACCTGCCAATCTTCATGGCCTCGGCATCGTTGTCCGCGAAGCGCGGGAGCTCGGTGCAGCTGCGCTGGCGAGAGAGCGACTGCGGATGCGGTGGCGCGGCGGGCGCGCTGTCCACGGCATCGTTGTTGAAGTGGTCCGCGAGGGTTGCTACTGAGGACGAAGCCGCCGCCGCTGACGGTGAAGCGGAGGAAAGTGGTGACGGCGACGCCTTCCTGCTGTTCTTGCCGTTGGAGGAGGAAGGCCAGAGGGCGCGGGCGAGGAAGGCGCCGGGGGCCGGGTCGGAGCGGGAGACAGAGCGGCGGGCGCTCTGGCGGACGGGGGAGAAGGCGGCGGCGGGGAGAGGCGACCGGCCCGGCAGTTCCGTTGTGCCGGACGCGGACATCCACCGTCTCGACGACGACATGTCGCGCGCGCGCGTGCTGTGTATTGCGTAGTTATTGCCGACAGCACGCGCCTGCGGGTACGTGTTGGATAGCTCACGTATGTGCGTGTTGTACGTAGGCATGCGCACAGTATTATATTGTTGGCGTGGTGACGGCCGGCCGGCAGCCGCGTAACGCGATCGATCGACAGCGAGGCCGGCCGGCCAGCGGATCGATGCGAACGGGTCCGATCGGTTTTCCGCCGTGCAGGGACAGCGTAAGATGCGTGAGAGACAAATGGAAGAGCTTGTGCAACTTAATCTAAACTATGCATGTATTTGGTGGCCACGTATGCGTTCATATACAAGGAAACGATCTTGTGCAGACGTTTTCTGCTGAGGATTCTACGAAGCGACGTTCTTGCTTGATGATCGACGTTTCGACTCTGCGCCCGTACGTATATCTATATATTAGCCTCAGAATCGAAGCAACAGACGATGAAATGAATACGACCTAATAGGGCTGAAAACGAAAACGGTAATTCTCGCTTATCGAAAATCGTTTTCGAAAAATTATCGATTTTTCCCCTAAACGGAAACGGTGACGGTAACCGATAAAACGGAAACGAGAACGGTAAAAATATCCGATAACGAAAACGAAAACGATTTAGCTCTCTTCCGATCGTTTTTGAAAAATACCGTATTTAACCGATAATTACCGTCGATAATTACCGATCAGTGCACAGTGCACCCAAGGGGCCAGGCCCATTAGTCTCCCCATTGCCCATTCCGTCTCGGCCGACTCTCGGCGTCTCCGGAGAGCAGCAGAGGAAGCAGCTTCGGGATGTAGAAGAGGAGACCGTCGGTGAAGAGGAAGAAGCCGGAGTTGGGGACGCCGTCGGTTCGATGGTAGCCGTAGAGCAGTGCCGTGGAGGCCGGAGGGAGCTCGGGTTGGTGGCACACAGGGGCAGACCTGCCCTTCGGGCGAGGCAGGGCGACCGCCCGAGCTCCTCGCCGGCCGGAACCCCCCCCAGCCGGCGGTCGCCCCCCAGCCCCCGGCCGGGATTTGAGAGCAGTCGGCTGAGGCTGAGGCTCAGATCTTCCTGCGCTCAGATCCAAGGCAAAATCTTCCTGCGCTTGCTCCAAGAGCTCGGCGACTCGGCGTCGTCCCGGGAAGCGACCTCACCATCGCTGGCCGCGGCCGCGGCCGTGACGGCCCGGCCCCTTTTGCCGCACCCTGGCTACCAGCTGCAGCCTACCCCCACTTGATGCCGCAGTCGAGTTGCCTTCATGAGTTGAAGCCGGAGAGAGTGCATCGTTGGACTTGCGTGCTGTAGATAAGATGGTATGTACAGAGAAGAACGTAGAGATCGATAAGGATGAGTGGACGAGAGCAACTTGATGGGATATTACACTGACTAGTGGGACCAAACGTATGTTGCTTGCTCACGAATGAAAATTTAGTGCTAAGTTAGTTTGAACATACGGGATTACTATTCACTTCGAAAATTCCTCTTCTTTTACTATTCCTACGATCTAACTATCGATTTCTATTAAATTTCCGTGTTTAATAATTCTCTGTGTTGCCTCTACATTTCTATATTTTTTTTCTGTATTTCCACTGTTCTCTATTTTGTATTCCACGTTGGATAGGCATCCTCACCATCGTCGGGCAGTCTACGGGCCTGTTCTTTTTTAGCTACGGCTTATGACTTTTAGCTGCGGCTTGTGACTTTTGACTATTCGTGTGAGAGATTACAAAGTAACTGAGCCTTTGAGGCTTTGAGCCTTTGAGGAGCAGCCGAGCAGAGGAGTTGATTTGAGATCGGGAGTAAGCCGAGGCTCGAGGAGGTGATTTGAGCATTTCTATAGTTTCTATTTTACAAACGGACAATAAATTCTATTTATTCTAGATTTCAGATTTGTGTATTTAAGTATTAGTTTTGACAGCTTGTAAAAATAAATTCTATTTAAGTATTTATGTAGATTTTATGTATTGTATTAAGTCCATGATGTCACTTGTGGTTGTGGGCTTGTGGCTTTGTGTTGTGTCTTTTTATTGCTATATAATATATGTGTCTTGCCTCTTGTGCCATGGATCATTATTACAGTATTATTTTTCATGTGACCTAGGTCAATATATACTGCTATTGTCATGCTGTGTAGAATGGTGTGTAATGTGTTTATTGTATTTTAGATATCGCTTTGATGATTTTCGATCGTTATCGATGCACTTTTGATCGAATAGTTTCGTTTCCGAATTTACCGGGATATCGATGTCGTTCTCGTTTCCGAAAATATCGTATCGATTTCGTTTTCGAGAAAATAATGTGAAACTGAAAGTGATTTGACCTCCTACCGATCGTTTCCGACCGTTTTCAGCCCTACGACCTAAGAAGGCGGGGAAATCAATGTTAAGCAACAAAAATGTTCAGTAGAACGTGAGTTGCTGAGAAAACAAGATTAGACAAAAACATCAACTTTGCCGGGGATCGAACCCGGGTATCTCCCCGTGACAGGCCGGGATACTCACTACTATACTTCAACGACATCGCTTGTTATGATTACTAGTTACGTACTCGTGCGTTACAACGGAACTCATTAAATGTATAGAGAATCATGCTATAGAAGAGAGTTGCCTTATCGATTGAAAAGTGAAGAATAGTGAGAAGTTAAAGAAATAAAGCGGTTGAAGAAGAATGGACGTACAACCACCAACTTATTCTTTCATAATAGTAATGATTTATACAATTTTCTCATTTGCAATAGCAGCCACCCAAGGCTGTTCGCCATACCATCTTAAATGGCAATTAAGTCGATCAGGGTTTGGCAGGGTGACTACGAACTTGCTAAGCTACGTTGCATACGGAGATTACCAACCATGTTCTAGAACAGAAGAAGATATGGAAGTAGCTAATAAAACTCGTTGAACTTTAATTTGATTGGCCAAATTGTACACTAGATTTTTCACAACTAATTTCTCAAAAGCAACTTTGTTCACACCGGACATTACAGTACAAATTCGCAATGTGCAAATCGTTTAGACGATTGAACCAATACAATTTTCTATGATTGATCACTTCCTGATTTTTTTCTATGTGAAGTCAGTAATGTAAAAGTGACTAGGGTCCAATTTAATATTTTCCATGGTATAGCCTATGCAACTTTAGGTGCAAACACCCAGCCCGAATCAAAGGGCATCAGGCCAGCCTAAAGATTGAAGTTCCTGACTACCACTCTTCCTCTTGGTGCTCCTGTATTTTGAAAACCAACAGCAATCCCTATTGCCAAACAATTTGAAAAGACCACAAGTTTAATATTTTCAACTATTCCCACCCATAGGATGATATGGACCGGTATAGAGAGTCTAAGCATTTCTAATAAACTAAACTAATTCATCGCTAACATACTTGTTGCAGGGGAACAACTATAGTAAGGAGACAAAAGTATGTGAATGTCGATAACAATGAGGTAAATTTCAATTAGGTTTAGCTATCATCCTAAACAGTGAATTTAAAATTTTATGAAAATACCCATGAATACTAGTTTTAAACAATATAAAAATAAAATTTCAAAAATACTTAGTACAACATGGTCAAGGAAGACTTGCCTTCGCTAGTGTTAGATGGTGCTCCATCCTGCTGCTCCAAATTTAATTGCCTCAACTATGTCAGCTTCTAAATGAGCAAAACGAGGCAAATAAATAACAAAAAATTATAAAAATTATAAAATTAATACAGGGGGATAGACGATATTAGATGAATTTAGGAATGGAACGATTTGATTCAGAGTTAGGATGGTAGAGAACGGGCTCTCAAAAATCTGCTAGAAAGGAGATTTCCTAGAAAAATGAGAAAGAAACTTAGAATATTCCATTTGGATTAAAATGAATAAAAGCTCCAGCGATTGATAGGTGGGCCCCTTCTGTCAGTGAGACACAAAGAGATTAAGAGAGAGATCGAGATAGGGAGAATAGGGTGTTGAGACCTGAATATGCAAATCTAGACTCTCTGTATATTCTGCACCAGTCTAGGATCACATTAGTGCATATAGTGGAAATATAGATGAAATATCGACCATAAGCATGGTTAATTATGAAAAGACAATTATTATTAATTATCAAAATTATGATCTTATGACCAACTTACAAATAATAGCATGAAGGGCCGAACAAGAACTAGTAGCAAAAACAATGATAAACGAAGTGGCCATTCGACATGCCCATAGACAATCGATTGGGAAGTGAAGTCCTAATATATTGAAGTCATCGAAGAACATCTCCTCAAATACCTTTGTCTGATATGATTCACCTTCAACAACTAAGTAACAAAGGATATAGCCGTGAGTACAAAGAGTACTCAACAAGTTGTTTTGTAACAAGATGCAATATAAGTAATTATGCAAGGCTTAACAAGTAATGGCTGAATGGTTCTTTTGCAGAAAGCAACAACTTAGAGTATATACAATAAATATATAGAAATGCACTATTTGAAATTTATTACTAATTAAATAATCTAAAGGAATTGAGTAAACCACAAGTGAACTAACCATTCACCTCTCAACTAAATCCATCCAAGGTTTAATAATATTCTACCCGTCGTATGAAATCACCGAGCATTGTCCATAACCTGGGACACAACTATTCGAATAGTTTTACACTCTACAGAAATTGCACAACTTTACCCAAAAGAGATAATCAACTTGTTATATTGGCCAATACACCCTTCCTTGGGCATGCGACAAAGTAATTATCACAAGGCCATTACAAAGCTCCATCTCAAACCAACCTCTTGCGCCATGTGGAAAGTTACTCAAAAATAAACTAACTATCCGCATCATCTCAATGACAAAACTAAGGTTGAAATATCTTAAATTAATTAGTCAGATCCATCCCATACTAGACTTGTGGTTGCATGATGAGGCTTAGATCAATGGTACATAAAGTTAAGTCCTTTGACAACCTAGGTGAGGTATCCACATCTCAAAGTACTAACCATACTTCCCCTTTACTACATGATCACTCTCCCAAGTGAAAACTATTTTGTTTAACCAACACCAATGATAGTACTCATGCCATGGAACACGAATTTTATAACAGTGCCTGACCGCCATGATTACATATCTCATTAAGTCAAAATTAAGTAATTGATCAACATGTGATGATGAGCCCAACATAACTATATGTATGGATAAGCATACTAGATGTACAACCCAAGTGAATACTAGTATTGCATTACTAGATAATTAACCATCTTGTGGTGACAATAGATCATGGCATTCAAATTATCAAATGAGAAAATAATCAAAATTGGTTGATAACTACTAGGTACAAGGGTTTGTAATAAATTACCAATGCAAGATAATTTAAAATAAAACATTAATTATTATATTTGAAATAATAAGTTCAACATGATGAAAGGTCATGGCTTGCATTCTTCAGTTCCTTCTTTTGGTCCTTCGAAGACGTTATCTAATAAGAGAAGAAGTGAGCAAAACATAAATAAATTCCTATAAAATCCAAAAATAACAAAATTAGAACTAAAAGATTGAACATAATTTTAGATGAATTTAGGAAGAATAATCGGGTCAATCGGAGTTTGCATGAAGGAGAACAGACTCTCAGAAGATTTGGAGTGGAAATAAATTCCTAAAAATTGAGAGAAAGGAGAATATTCTCTAGAATATTCCCTTCGGAATTAGTTTAATAAAAGGCTAGAGACTGACAGGTGGGCCCTACAGATTTTTGGATTTTCCAAAATAAATAAAATTTTGGAAAGGCTTATTCACTACAACAAAATGAACATATTAAGACGTTTTGTTTAAGACGCTTTGAATCATGTCTCTCTTTTTAGAACCACAATTGAAATAGAGACGCAGTTTGAGACGCTCTAAAGGGTTGCACACTATTAACTTCTATTAAAACGGCTGCTGAGACGTTTTGGAGTACGTCTCATGTATAGAGACAAAATTTTAGATGTCTTATTTATCATTTGAGACGTCTTATCTATTATCTCCATATAAGAATATTAAAAAAAACAAAATAGTGTTAGTAACGGTATATATATAAAACATAAAAAAATATCAATCTCAAAGTTCGAACTCACAACCTGAGACTTTTCTTTCGCTTTTGTCCAGTGGCTGAAAACATAAATGATATGCGCTATTTTTGCATATATTTAGCCGTCATTTTAACTTTATATTCTTCGCATTTTAAGACCATTTATCATCATTTACATATTTTTTTCCATATTTAATTGCTCGAAATGGACCATTTTACATTTTTTGTACTCTTTCCGTAGGCCGACGCGAACTAGGCGCATAAACGACAAATTCGGCATTCCAAGACTGCTCCGTACAGATGTACGCGTCGACACGAACGTGTAGGATCTTCCCGCAATGAAATTGGGTTTTCAGAGGGCTAAATTGGAAGAAAACAAATAGAGGAAGGACTGGATTGTGAATTCCGGAAAATGGGAGGACTAAATCGAAGATCGCCAAAATTCCCACCAGCCCACATAACCCTAGGGCGCCGCCGCAATTGCTCGAGCCTGGCTTTCTTTCTTTCCTTAGCCCCCCCTTTTTGCTCCTCTCTTCCGCCCCGATTCTTCTCCATCTCCGGTCGCCGGCGAGGCCAGGCCGACTCGCCGGCGCGCCACCCGTGCGTCGCCTCCTTCTCCACTCCCTTCCGCCCCCTTCCCTCGCTTCTCCACCGCCGCAGCCGCTCCCCTTCTTCGCCTTCCACCGCCGCCGCATCCTTCTCCTCGCTCTTCCTCCGCCGCACCCGCGCGCAGCCGCGCCGTCTCCCTTCTCTTCCTCCCTTCTCCACCTTCTCCGGCCACCACCTCTCTCCACCCGCCGCTCTCCCTTCTCCGCTTCCCCCCCTTGCCTCACTTCTCCACCGCCGCGCCTCCATTCTTCTCCTCCTACTTGCCCGCCTCTCCCGTCCTCTCCCACATCCGGTACGCCTCCGCCGCTCCCTTCTCCTTCCATCTCTCTCCGTCGCCGCATCCACCGCGCCACCGTACTCCGTGCTTCTTCCTCTACAGCCTCCGACCACCGTCCTCTACTGCACCTCCACAAGCCGCCACCTCTACTCCCTTCTCCGGCTCGCCGCCGCGTCTCCCATCTCGGCCGCCCATCCTTTCTCCCACTTCCGCGCCGTCCGTAGCCACTGCTCCTCCCTTCACCTCCCTCCTCTTCTCTACCGGTGACCCCTCCAGATCCACGGCCAACCACCTCCACTTCTCCGCATTCTCCACCCGCCACCTCCTCCTCCTGCGAACTCTTCACCGACGGTCCTCGGCGCCGCCTTCCACTGCTCCCTCCGTGCGCCGACACCGACCACCACCTCTTCATCGGCATCACCGGCAACTTCTTCAACCTCTTCAGCGCCGCCGCTGGGCACCACTCCATCTTCTCCACCGACGGCGACTTCACCTGAGCTGCCCTCTGCTACTACTTCTCCCCTCGGTTCACTCCATTCCCCCATCTCATTTACTGTTCTCATTTTTTTTGCCTGTTGATTTATGATCTGTGTTTGTGAGATGTGAACTCAGATGTATGCACTGTGCTATGTGAATGTGATCAGTGGATATGTTCATGAGACCTGTTAATTTGAGTTCTGTTATTGTGATATATGTTGTGTTATTGTGCCCTGTTCTGTAATTCTGTTATTGTGATAACTCTGCAATTTGTGTTATGTTAGTAGTTTGGTCAGTGTGTATGCTTCATGTGTATCGAAGTCCTATGCTTGTCCTGTTGTCAGTGTTAGTATATGTGTATGCTTGAGAGTGTCGTCGAATTAGCTAGCTGAAAATCGTTCCCCTCCTTGTGCTGTCTTGACCTTCCCCTTGCTGTCTCGACTCCCTCTTTTCTTCTTTCTGCGGTTTGTCGATGATCATGCCAATATATCTGTACCATATGAACAGACAACTGCCAAGGTGAATTATGAAAATATCACTATTTCAATGAATCAACTTGGCTTTAATAACATGTATATAATTTTGCCCTTTTTATTGTAGCAATTAAGTGTGGAAAGCTCTGCCAAAAGGTCCAAAACAAGTCACATAAGTGTGGAATCAATGCTGCCACGTGAGCATGGAACCAATGAGGTATATATGAATTAAAAATGCAAAGATTTATTAGTCAACATTGCTGCACTACTTTGGCAACACTGTGTTTTTTACTTTTTATTGCAGGTTTATATTGTTGAACAAGTTGATAATAATACGACAAACAGAGTTGCTATCAACCTTGAGGATTCACATGTCAATGGGAACAATATACCAAATAATGTACGTGTGTTGCAATATTTACTTGATAAAATTTTGGATCAAAGTTTGTCTTTTTTTTACTCTTTCATTTATTATATACCTTGCAGCAGTTATCTTCTATCAGTTCAACTAGAGCTAAGCTACAAAACTTTTGCTGCCATTTTTTTTTTGTTTTTGCATTAATCTCTTTGCAACTACTCTCCTACACAATGGGGTTAACGTATGCCCCCTATATTTGTTTTAGAGACATGCTCCAGAGTACTCTATTGTGCTTCAAATATGTTGAAAATATCAGAGCCACATATTTAGCTAGTCAGGTATGGAGCACTGGCAGCTAAATGGTCAGCCGCTACATGAAGCACTATGAACACACGCTGGTTGTGTTGTTGCCTAGACCATTTGAGAAATACTGTACAGTAAAGGATGCAATTGGTTGTGTTGTTGCTTGGCCACGGTTCTACGTAAGATCAATTCTTTGAACTACAAGAACAATTTTCCTACCAGAAATATTTGTCTTGTTACTCATATAATATCTATTGCTTCAGGTAAAAAAGCCTAAACGTTCTACTCGCTAGGTATGCCACTTCTAGTTTAATTAACTGAACTTGTACCGTAAGATTTTTCATGATTGCTCATATCTGATATTTTGTTGTTAATATTGCTATGTTTGCAGGATATGGAGGACTATGAAAAGAAATGCAGAGTGGAAGACTTGATGCACAATTTTCTGATTCAAGAAATAGACCTAATGATTTATTATAGCAGTTTAAAAAAAGATGTGTATCAAATTGGAGGATGTTTTACCGATATGTGTTTATCGCATATTAGATTTTTATTTAGTTGTGAACTCTGTTGATTTAAATGGATGCTATAATTATTTGTAAACCTCTCTTATGTAAACTTCTTCTCTTTATAACAGTATATCTGTTGTGCTACGCCCATTCCTTATATTTTATAAAATATGTACTCAATATTATGGTGCTGCCTATAAAATTATTATATATACATGATATAGCTAGTATGGCTCCAATGAGTTTGAACTTTGGAGTATATCACTTGGAGCAAGCGTTTGCAACTGCAGGAAAGTGGAAACGGAGGTTTGATGCCGTTCCTTACCTGTCGATTCTTTTTCCACTTTCCATGTTAGTTTCTTTTGCGATGTGCGATGTCGCAAACCAAGCTTTGCCGATCTGCATGTAATCTTATGTCATTCAGAATACGTATTCTCATACGGATACGTATTTGTGTGTATAGAAGAAAATATATACCAATCAAAATAAAAATACATACTACATAGGATATCTTGAGACATCACATAACGTCTCAACGCACGTGCCTATATTAATTGAGACGTGGTGCAGCCGTTTTTATAAAAGCGTCTCTAACTTTATAGGGATACAGTGCAGATGTCTCTAATGAACGTCCCAAATAATATAGGCACGCCTTAGAGAGCGTCTCTACATTTTTGAGACGGTTCATGTAGAGACGTTTCTATGACGCTTTATAAAAGCGTCTTAGTTGTCTGTGGGAGACGAAACAGAACGTCTCTAACCTACAAATATGATGTCTCCCTACGGATGTTTTGTTGTAGTGATTTGGCTGACAAGTGGCACCATGGCTCATGGACTGAGTCCATGGTTTAGCTTGGGTCTATGATAGACTCGGTGCACCGGCTATGTTGATGACAAGTGGGACCCACATATCATTGAGAGGAACCTAGGGTTTTGGATGCACTAATGTGGCAGACACGTGTGCCAAGGTGATGACTGGCTCCTACATGGCAGTGATAGGGCATCTAAGGTGGCAAAGGCTTGGAAGCACAAATTGGTTTCTATGACACAGACGAACATATTCTTTAGTAGAGATCGTTCTGAGGTCAATCTGAGGCTCTTCTCTATTAGGCATGTCCTCATCTGATTGCTCAAGAGGTGAGCTCTCCTGCTATTTTGATTCTGTATCAGACTTAGAAGCTACTGCCTTGCCTCTATCCTCTCTAGCTTTGCTAGCAGGTTCTAAGGTAGCTTGAGGTGCAGGAGGAAGCACATTGGCTGCAAGAGGTTTTGAAGATTGACCCAAAGCCATAGAAGAGTAAACTTTGCGACCAGGATTCCTTGTCCTTGGCATCTTAAAACAAGAAGAAAAGATATAAGACAATATGGAGAGATCAAATAAAAAGATTTGAAAAGAAATGGAATGAGTTGGTTGTTTTATTAGGAAAATCAGAAGTACCGCCGTTCAAGACACGGTAGTACCACGCTGCGGTAGTACCACGCTCGTCGAGCAGTAGTTCTGGTCTCCCAAACCATTTCTAGGGCAAGCAATGTATGTAATTTTTGGAGTTTTTCTTGGATTGAATCCATGGAATAGATGCACAAACATCATTATACTCTAAATCTAGTAGTTTACCCAAGGAAAACATCCCTAAATCATTCGCATTATAGATTAACTCCTAGACCTAAACCTAGGGTTCTAGAACAAGGTGAAAGAGAGGATTCGATCCTAATTACCTTGTGGATTGGAGGAGTTGAACCCTTAGGATGCAAGGAATCGTCAAAAATAGAAGAAATCCCCACCGGATTTGGAGATCGAATGAGAGGTTTTGGGGTTTTTGGTTCGAGAGGAGAGAGGGAGAGGAGCGCATGGTCTCGAGCGGCTAAGGGGGTTGGACCTTCTGGAGGAGAGCGGAGGTTCATGGGTTAAAAACCCTAATTTTTGACTATTATGGTCTGCTGCCCACATAGACATGCGAAAGTACCGCAAAAACAACAGCGGTAGTTCTAAAATGCGGAAGTACCACAAAAACAACAGTGGTAGTTCCAATATTTCTGGAACTTTAGGGAACTAGACTTGGATCATAAAAATATGCAAATGATCCCTAGTTTTGCACTCAACTAAAATCATTCAGGATCATTATGCATTAAATATAACCTTGAAATATAGTAATATAGGCATTGAGATTTTAGCAAAAATAGGAGATAAAGTCTTTTCACAAAAGCCTCAAATAGCTCCAAATGAGCATGAAAAACACGAGCCATGAGTTCAAATAATATTTGAGTAGTCTATGACATTTAATTCATTCCTCAATTTGCAAAAGTGGCTTTAATCTAGAAGTTTGGTGAAAATATCTGCTAATTGGTCTTCGGTTCGAATGTCATTAATTGTAATATCTCCTTTGCTTATATGATCTCTTAAAAATAGTGGCATATATCTATATGCTTGGTTCTTGAGTGTTGGACTGGGTTGTTAGATGTTTTTACTGCACTGTCACTATCACTATCACACAAAAAGACATTTTGTCAAATTTAATTCCATAATCCATCAAAGTTTGCCTCATCCACAGCAATTGAGCACAACAACTACCTACGGAAACATATTCGGCTTCGGCGGCAGAAAGTGCTACAGAATATTGTTTCTTTGAAGACCAAGATACTAATGATCTTTCTAGCAATTGACAACTAACCAAGGTGTTTTTTCTATCCACTTTGCAACCTGCATAATCAGAATCCGAATATCAAATTCACTCAAATTTAGCACCTTTAGGATACCAAAGCCCTATGCTAGAGGAATTCTTTAAATATCTTAGAATTCTCTTTACGGCTACCAAATGGCACTCTTTTAGAGAAGCTTGAAAGCGTGCACACATGCAAACACTAAATATGATATCAGACCTAGATTGATGAGGCGATGTTGTCTCGATCTTTCGATGAGAAGGATAATTTCGATTGGCGATGATCAACTCTCACGATCCAGGCTACGAACGCATCACGTACGAACCAAGCAATCGCTGAACTAATCACCAAGTCGTTATCAACCGTGCCAAAAGCGCGGTTGACCTTACCACGAAGGTCTATTCCTGCATGCAACCGAAGAACACGCAAGAACAAGATCAAAAGCAATCTGAAATTGCAAATATATAAATTGAGTTCACAAAGGTGGGATTCCGCTGGGGTTCATTACGGTTGGTCTAGTCGACACAAGCAAAGAACAAGAGTTTTCACAATGGAAAAACTAAGCAAACGAAATCCAAGCAAACTAAAAAGGTGCAGCCTCCTTAAATAGGCGAGGGAGAGCCGCACAAAACTAAGACAAACGAGGTGGTACTATTCACAATACTGTTCATGTGAACAGTAATCTGTGAACAGTATGGGCCTGGCGGGGGGCGCCTCTCCTTTGGGCCCAAGAATTACAAGACCCGAGTTGGCCCAAACAGGTGACACAGCACTTTGTTTGAGTGATTGCGACATACACAGGAGGAATTTGGAGATGAGGCTAGATCCATTGGAACGAGGACGAGAAAAGCTTTCCATCGAGTACTCATGGGGCTCAAACGGACTCCGTATGTGAAAGTTACGCACGTTTGAAGTTGGTGCTGTCATAGGAGGCTGAACTGAATCGCTCATGTGTGTCTTCATGATCAGCTCCCAAGTTCCTAAGTAAAAGAACATCACATGCATTAGGTAGTAGCATATTCTCATGAGAAATAAGACATGCTCCTAGAAATGAAGTTACCTGATAGTTCAATTGTTGTGCGCGAGCTCGTGTGATTGGACCTTGCAAGTGTATAGGTTCAGATCTATTGGTTGTATGCATGGAAGTGATGTCCTCATCATCCTCCCCTTCTTGCATGTGAGTCGTCCTCGACTCAAGGTCATCTTCTTCTCCCAAATATGGCTTCAAATCTGCAATATTAAATGTGGGGCTAACCTCGAATTCTGCAGGCAGATCAAGCTTATATGCATTATCATTAATCTTAGTTAACACCTTGAATGGACCATCAGCTCTAGGCATCAACTTAGACTTTCGCAAATCAAGAAATCTATCTTTGCGCAAATGCAACCATACTAGATCACCAGGTTCAAAAGTTAAACTCTTTCTACCCAGACTACCAGCAATCTTATACTTAGCATCATGCGCTCTATGTTTTCTTTAGTTGTTTCATGCAATTTAAGGATAAATTCAGCACGCTTCTTAGCATCTAAATTCACTTTTTCAGAAATGGGGATAGGCAATAAATCAATAGGAGCACGAGGATTAAAGCCATATTTGGGAGAAGAAGATGACCTTGAGGCTCTGATACCAATTGATGAGGCGATGTGGTCCCGATCTTTCGATGAGAAGGATAATTTTGATTGGCGATGATCAACTCTCACGATCCAGGCTACGAACGCATCACGTACGAACCAAGCAATCACTGAACTAATCACCAAGTCGTTATCAACTGTGCCAAAAGCGCGGTTGACCTGACCATGAAGGTCTATTCCTGCATGCAACCAAAGAACACACAAGAACAAGATCAAAAGCAATCTGAAATTGCAAATATATAAATTGAGTTCACAAAGGTAGGATTCCGCTGAGGTTCTTTACGGTTGGTCTAGTCGACACAAGCGAAGAACAAGAGTTTTCACAATGGAAAAACTAAGCAAACGAAATCCAAGCAAACTAGAAAGGTGCAGCCTCCTTAAATAGGCGAGGGAGAGCCGCACAAAACTAAGACAAACGAGGTGGTACTATTCATGGTACTGTTCATGTGAACAGTAATCCATGAACAGTATGGGCCTGGCGGCCGGGGGGGGGGGCGCCTCTCCTTTGGGCCCAAGAATTACAAGACCCGAGTTGGCCCAAACAGGTGACACAGCACCTTGTTTGAGTGATTGCGATATGCACAGGAGGAATTTGGATATGAGGCCATATCCATTGGAAAGAGGATGAGAAAAGCTTTCCATCGAGTACTCATGGGCCTCAAACGGACTCCGTATGTGAAAGTTACGCACGTTTGAAGTTGGTGCTGTCATAGGAGGCTGAACTGAATCGCTCATGTGTGTCTTCATGATCAGCTCCCAAGTTCCTAAGTAAAAGAACATCACATGCATTAGGTAGTAGCATATTCTCATGAGAAATAAGACATGCTCCTAGAAACGAAGTTACCTAATAGTTCAATTGTTGTGCGCGAGCTCGTGTGATTAGACCTTGCAAATGTATAGGTTCAGATCTATTGGTTGTATGCATGGAAGTGATGTCCTCATCATAGATGACATAAGATAAAGCAAGGTACCAATCATTGATCTATAAAGCTTTGAGTATACCAGTTTACCTCCTTTGTTAAGGTCAAGATGTCCGTTTGTTGCCATAGATGTCTTGATGGATTTTGCATCTTCCATACCAAACTTCTTGAATACATTTTTCACATACTTTGTTTGGCTTATAAAAGTCCCATCCTTGTGTTGCTTGATTTGAAGTCCAAGAAAATAACTCAATTCTCTTATCATGGACATCTCAAATTCTCTATACATCATTTCACCAAATTCTTTGCAAAATTCTTGGTTAGTGGAGCCAAATATAATGTTATCAATATAAATTTGGTATACAAAGAAATCATCATAAATAATTTTTATAAATAGAGTTTTATCAACTTTCCCAATATTAAATCCTTTAGAAAGAAGAAAATCTCAAAGGTACTCATACCATGCTCTAGGAGCTTATTTTAAGCCATATAGCGCCTTTGAGAGTTTATACACATGGTTAGGGTATTTAGAGTCTTCAAAACTGGGAGGTTAATCAACATAAATAAGTTTAGAGATTGTTCCATTTAAGAGTGCTCTTTTGACATCCATTTGAAATAGTTTGATATCAAAACTAGATGCAAAGGCAAGTAGTATATGAATTGACTCAAGTCTAGCTACGGGTGAAAAAGTTTTATCATAATCCAACCCCTCAACTTGGGTATAATCTTGAGCAACTAACCTTACTTTGTTTCTTACCACAACTCCATTTTCATCTTACTTGTTGCAGAAAACCCATTTTGTCCCGATCACATTATGCTCCTTGGGTCTTTCCACCAATGTCCAAACATCATTTTGGGAAAAGTTATTTAGTTCTTCATGTATTGCATTTACCCAATTCGGATTATCTGGTGCTTCATCGACAAATTTTCGCTCCATCTACAAATTTTCGCTCAAGAGAAGATACGAAAGAGTAATGTTCACAAAATGAAGCTACTTTAGATCTAGTTTGAACACCCTTACTTACGTCACCCAATATTTGATCTATTGGATGATCTTTGGCGATTGCGTTGTGGATCTTTAGTGGTAGAGGTTGTTGTTCCTTTATTTCGTCATCTATAACTTGTGTGTTGCTTGTTGTGGAGGAATTAGGGGCTTTAACTTGCTTTGATGAAGGAGATGTACTTGGATTATCCTTTGGCTTGATGTCTCTAATTTGCATGTTCTCAATTGCTAGACTTAGTCCTTCATTACCTATATCATCCAAATTCTCTTGCTCTTTTTGAGAGCCATTAGTGTCATCAAATTGAACATTGCATGATTCTTCAACTAAACTAGAATTTTTGTTGAAGACTCTATAAACTTTACTATTTGAAGAGTAACCAAGTAAAAATCGTTTATCACATTGACTTTGAAATTTAGAAAGCCAAACACCCTTTCTCAAAATATAGCTTTTACAACCAAATACTCTAAAGTAGGAAATATTCGGTCTTCTTCTAATGAGAAGCTCATAGGAAGTCTTTTTCTAAAGATGATGCAAATAAAGACGATTTATGTCATGACAAGCGATGTTAATAGCTTCCACCCAAAATTTATCAGAAGTATTATATTCATCAAGTATTGTCCTAGCCATTTCAATTAATATTCAAATTTTCCTCTCTATAACTCCGTTTTGCTTGGGAGTGTAGGTGGTGGAAAGCTTATGCTTTATTCCAAGTTCATCATAAAAATCTTCAATTTTAGTGTTTTTGAACTCGGAACCATTGTCACTTCTTATTTTCTATATTTTGAAATCAAATTCATTTTGGACCCTTTTTGAAAAACTTTTGAAAGTGCCGGAAGCTTTACTCTTGACATTTAAGAAGAATACTCATGCATATCTTGAGTAATCATCTATAATGACTAAACAATAACTATTGCCCCCAATGCACTTATAGGTTGTTGGCCCAAACAAATCCATATGTAAGAGCTCTAATGGCCTAGAAGTTGACATGATACTTTTGGAAGGATGAGAGTTTGCAACTTGCTTCCCGGCTTGGCAAGCACTACATAATCTATTTTTCTCAAACTTCACATCTTTCAAGCCAACTACTAAGTAATGTTTGAACAGCTTTTTAAGTAAAGTCATATCCATATGACCTAACCTTCTATGCCATAACCAACCCAAAGAAGTTTTTGCCATTAAACAAGTTTTTAAGCACGAATCATTAGAAGAGAAATCGACTAAATAAAGATTTCCAAACCTAAAACCTTTGAAAACAGGTTTATTTTCTTTTTCTTTTGAAATGGTTACTTCTTCTTTAGAAAAGGAGCAAATTAAGCTTAGATCACATAATTGAGCAACCGATAGCAAATTGAAATTTAATGTTTCTACTAAAGATACATTTGAATTGGAAAGGTCATTAGAAATAGCAATTTTACCTAATCCAAGTACCTTTCCTTTGATACTATCCCCAATGTGATTCTCTCATTGCTCCCATTTTCAAATGTGGTGAACAGAGATGGATCTAATTTTATTCTAAAAGGCAGGCAAAACTAAAGATGTTGGGAATCCTAAGCTTGTTCAAAGCTTATTGATAAGGTTTGGGAAGGCAAAATATGGGTCACATGTATAAGACATGATAACTTCAATCTCCGATAGCACCTTAGATGCGAGGTGCTCCTTTTGTTTGTCTACATGCTCTACATACATCTTAGCATCATTACGATGCCCTTCCAGCTTGGCAACACACTCTAATAAGTAGTTGATAGCAATGGGGTGAGCTATGATCATATTCTTGTTGTCTGTAAGGCGACGAAACTTTGCTTCATGCGTCCAAGCCTTCTATGCCTCTCTCTCTAGTTTTTTGGCTTCTTCCCACCACTTTGTCAGTAAGGAATTGGGCTATTGACTGCGCTCCATCAGTTTTTCACCCTCATCTTCAACGAGCTTAATCTCCTATGATATGCCTATGCATGCCATATCAAGTTGCTACAATAAAGAATGCGCCTCCTGCTCATCAGACATGATAGTTGTCTCTTCAAAAGTGGTTGAACTTGATTTTTAGCTAGATACTACCTTAAATCCTCCAAGTCGGATATCAGCCTTGTCAAGTTTTCAAGATGGGGTTCTTCATATTCCTTGATCCATTCATGCATAGCCATCTTAACCAATTTGATGATGCAAGACTTATCAAGAGGTTTTTATTTCAGATGTGTTTGAATCTCATGCAAATCCCTATGTATGATTGCTGCATGACAAGTTGAAAGGAAATCATTGGTTGGGAGGGCAAGGTCTTATCGCTCACAACATTTATCATCAGGGCTACAGACTGAATCAAAGGCGAACCTCGGTCCGTTAGACATGAATGTTGTTATGTGTTTGTCTAGGGCCCTTTTCAGCTTCTTGACTCATTCGGATAGCGAATTTGGATTAAAAGAGGCAGTGATTGTGTTGGCTAAGAAAAAGGAGGAAATGAGTGAGACTAAGAAAGTTCAAATTTATTTCTCCTCATGATTAATGAAATAACAAAGACTAAAGTGTTTACATGATGATAGGCGAGTCTTCTTGCCGCCTTCATCCTCATCCTCGAGACGGTATACCACTGGGCATTTCCCTTTCTTCTCAGCTAGCAATGCTTCTGCAAAGAGAGGTTGATGACTACATTACCAGCGGGCGTTTCCACAACACGCGAAGGAAAAATTGTCCCATCAAGCACGGAAGCACGGAGCACTTGAAATGTCCCCTTGTCAGTGAGACCAAGTTCTTCCAACATGTCCGTGCTAACATGTGGCCACTTAGGCCCAAGAAGATTAAAATAAGTAATAGAGTGATGTGTAGACTATAGAGGAATGAGCAATAAGCATACCTCAGAAGTTCCCTACAGGTTCTTTTTACATTGGGTGTAGTAACAACTTTTGTAGGTGCCTCCTCGTGATCAGAAGGATATATGGAGTTCGATAGCATCACATCAGATGAAACACTCAGAGAAGGCGAATTGATCTATGGAGGAGATGCAGTAGTGCGGGTTATAAACCCTAGAGAATGGCACTTCCAATCACCTCTTTGGCGGGCAGGCAGAGATGATGGGTTAATCAATACATTTTTTTTAGATTAAGGAACGAAAAAGTATTCCGGCCTCCCACATTCACAAGTGAATGGGTATAACCGAACAGCACTGACAAAGGTCCAAACGACCACACACCGCTAAGCAGAGCTCATACCCACAACACAGCAGATAACAAAAAGGCGCCTAACACCCAGAACTCTCAACAAGAGAGAAAACAAAACACCTAGTTCTCTAAACTCTTCTGTTGCTTCCAACCCAATCTTCCAAAGACTTCTAACAGCATCACTTCCAACTGCTTGCAGCCATTCTTCAGAGCCTCTCTCTCTTCCTCTTTAGATAACTGTGACCATTGTCTGATCCAGTACGTCCCCCTGAAGATTACCTGCAAGAAGGAATTAGTACTTTTCTTGTTGAACACCATATCGTTTCTATTCAACCACAAAGCCCAGCACATAGCCGCTAATCCCACTATGATCTGGTTTCTCAAACTTGGAATAAAACTCCTAAGCCACGAACCAAACAAGTGCAAATTATTTTTGGGTGGCTGGATGTTAAAAGTGATAAATAATGTATTCCACAAGAATCTAGCCAAACGACACTCAAAAAAGAGATGTTGAACTGTCTCTTTTAGACCACAAAAGCTACAACTATCATCCCCTTTCCAACCCCTCTTTAGCAAATTGTCTTTTGTCAGTATGACACCTCTCTTTTGGTACCAAAGGAAAATCTTTGTTTTCAGGGGCAGTTTTGCCTTCCAGAACAACGCTTTTCCACCTGTCCTCTCGGATTTCATGATCTCTCTATACAAAGACTGTGTTGAAAAACTACCGTTATTTCTTAACCGCCACAGGAACCTATCTTTGTTCTCATTCAAAGTAAAGGTCACTACCAAAGAGACCAAATTCAGCCACTCATTCAACCTCTCACCAACTAGCGCCCTCCTGAACGAAATATTCAAAGGAGTCGTGCTTAGCACTTTGGCAACCGAATCGCCCTTCCTCCTTACTAATCTGTACAGGGCCGGAAACATCTGTTTTAAAGGCTCCCGGCCTATCCACCAATCCTCCCAAAAACTAGTTCCATTCCCATCATTTACTTTGAACCTCCCATACTTCATTAAGAGATCCCTGACGTCCAAAAGACCTGCCCAAAAATGAGAGTCTCCCGGCCGTTTTACCACTTGAGACAAACACTTTCCCCTTAAATACTTCTTCTTCAACACCTCTTGCCACAAACCTTCCTCATTTAACAGTTTAAACAACCATTTACTGAGCAAGCAAGAGTTCTGAACTTCTAAATTCAAGATGCCAAGACCTCCCATACATCTTGGCTTGCAAAGTAAACTCCACTTAGCAAGCCTGTACTTCTTCTTATGCTCATCACACTGCCAGAAAAACCTGGATCGATAGTAATCTAGCCTTTTCAGTACTCCTTTAGGAATAGCAAAAAAGGACATCATGAACATGGGTAAGCTAGATAAAACCGAGTTAATCAACACCAGTCTACCACCGGGAGACAATAGTTTTCCTTTCCAACTACTAAGCTTTTTTTGAAAACGCTCCTCCACTGAAATCCAATCCTTATTTGACAATCTACGAAAGTGCATTGGAATTCCTAGATACCGGAATGGAAAACTACCTTCCTTGCACCCAAACAAGCCCACGAATTCCTTACTCCGCTACCTCGCGTTACCAAAGCAAAACAACTCGCTCTTATGGAAATTAATTTTCAAACCTGATAACTTCTCAAAAGCCCCCAGTACAAGTTTCAGGTTCCTGGCTTCTTCAATATTATTTTCCATAAAGAGTAATGTGTCATCTGCATACTGCAGGATAGAGAGTCCTTCATCTACTAGGTTGGGTACTAGACCCTTGAACTGCCCATTGGTCTTAGCTCTAGCCACCAGGGTGGCCAACATATCAGCTACCAGATTGAAAAGGATAGGTGAGAGAGGATCTCCCTGTCTAAGCCCTTTCCTAGTCTGAAAATTATGACCAATTTCCTCATTTACCTTCACCCCTACACTTCCTTTACTAACGATTTCCTCAATCCATCTGCACCATATTGGTGAGAAGCCCTTCATTCTTAGCACTTGTTGCAAAAAGGGCCAGCTTACTTTGTCGTATGCCTTCTCAAAATCTAGTTTAAGAATGACACCGTCCTTTTTCTTTTTATGCAACTCATGGATTGATTCGTGCAGCACCACTACCCCTTCTAAGATATTTCTACCAAGCATAAAGGCTGTTTGCGATGGTCTCACCACTCTGTTGGCTACCCCCGTCAACCTATTAGCCAGAACTTTTGTGAAGATCTTGAAACTGACATTAAGCATGCAAATTGGCCTATACTGTTGAATCTGCTTGACCTCCTTTTGCTTTGGAATTAAGGCGATGGTCCCAAAATTGAGACTAAAAAGCGGAAGTCTTCCAAGATGAAAGTCTTTAAACATGGCCATTAAATCATCCTTAATAAGACTCCAAAAAACTTGGAAGAATTCCACTGGGAAGCCATCCGGTCCCGGTGCCTTATTATGTTTCATCTGAAAAATTGCGTCTCTAACTTCTTTTTCCGTAAATTCTTCAGTCAGGAGGTTATTCTCCACATCATTAACTTGGTGAATATCCTCCGTTTGATATTTATCCAGCGAAAATTCGCTTTTATGAGATGATCCAAACAATTCTTTATAATACTTTGTGATGAAAATCTTTAGGTTTTCTTGTCCTTCGATGACATTTCCCTCCTGTTCAAGCTGAAAAATTCTTGTTTTCCGTCTCTTACCATTTGCCACCATTTGGAAGTATTTTGTATTGTTATCCCCTTTCAATTGGTTCTTAGTCTTTGCCCTTTGAAACCATCTAATTTCTTCCTCCCGAAGCAGCTGGGCAATTCCATCTTTGACACTTTGTTTAAGATCCA
This sequence comes from Dendrocalamus latiflorus, assembly GCA_017311315.1. Taxonomy (NCBI): domain Eukaryota; kingdom Viridiplantae; phylum Streptophyta; class Magnoliopsida; order Poales; family Poaceae; genus Dendrocalamus; species Dendrocalamus latiflorus. Next base: position 35,523,268 of record CM029652.1, on the reverse strand, counting down.
ATTCCTGCTCAGTTAGGATTTGGGATTCCGCTCTTTTATCGAGGTCATCAGCAATCTTAAACAGTTCTTCCCTCTCTTTTTTGAACTTCCCATTCACATTCCTAGCCCAGCCTCTCAAGAACTGGCGCAACCTCCTCACTTTGTTTTGCCACTTCTGCATTGAAGTAGCACCCTTCTTCTCTCCATTCCAAACCTTTGACACGGTATCAAAAAAACCTTCGTGAAGTAACCAACCTAATTCAAATTTGAATATCGGTTGACTGACTTTCTGTTTTTTATCCCCCGTGCAAAGGAGTAGAGGCGTGTGGCCCAAAATTTCCCTATTCAGGGCATCAACCGTGACTAGAGGAAATTTCTGCTCCCACTCTGTGCTCGCTAACACTCTATCTAATTTTTCGAAAGTTGGCACCTTTTTGGAATTTGCCCACGTGAATTTGCGACCTTACATCTCAATTTCCCTTAGATCCAGAGCATCTATGATGGCATTGAATAAGAAGGGCCATCGAGCATCAAACTTGTCATTATTCTTTTCACATGGATTCCTAATAATATTAAAATCCCCTCCGATCAATAGAGGCAAGGAGATTTTCCTACATGCTTGTACCAACTCAGCTAGGAACTTTTCTTTAAACTCGGGTTGGGCTGCACCATACACAGCCACTAGACACCACTGAAACCCATCACTTTTGTTTCTGAGACGGAACTTTATGAAAAAGTCCCCATCCTCTATACTACCTATGTCAAAGACATCCAAGTTGACTCCCAACAGCATGCCCCCGGACCTGCCGCGCGGATCGGTCCAGTGCCACAGGAAGTTTCGGCCACCACAAAGCCTATCAAGTTTTTGTTGAGAAAAATCTTTCTTTCCGGTCTCCAAGAGAGCAATAAAGTCTAAGCTATGCTCTCTTGCCGCATTATAAAGAAAATTTGATTTAGCCAAGTCACGCAGACCTCTGCTATTCCATAGTTGGAAGAAGAAGATACAATCACTTACTTCTATTTCACGCCATTGGAAGGACTATGGACCAAGTTGGAAGTGCGGTGGGGGCACTACACGTCACAGCCATCAGCTGATGAGGAAGGTGGACCTAGACATTGCGAGACCATCCTGTGTCGATTGACACAAGAGGATGTAGTGTGAGCAAGCTGCTCAACAAGCCGGGTATGACATCCACCCTGAGGTCTCGCCGCGGAGCTTGATCCTTGCTCACCACAAGCTGGCTTGTTATTGTCGCAAGCCATGGATGGAGAGAGCGGAGAGGCATACTACGGCAGTTTCCCGAAAAGCTAGCAAGGTTGGCTCGAGTTAACGATTTTGAAAAGAGCCCAGGCAACAAGTGTATATAAGGAGTTTCTTGCATATGTAAAGATGGAATGAGTCTGAGTTCCCTTACATATATTTAACTTAGCGGTGTTGGTAATGGAAACGTATCGAGATGCGTACAATACTTTCCAATATAATCTGGGCAAAGTTTTTATTGCTAACAACAAACATGTTTCTGTGAGAAGGCTAAAATTAAGGCGACTATAAAATTGGGTGCCTGATTAGCTACTTAAATAGTATCATCAAGTTAAGTTCGCTTCGCCTTGCACATCAAACTCAGCTCGAAGCGGGGCATTTGTTCGATGAGTTTTTGTGAATAGATGCTAAGCCAAAGCAAATATATATATATATATATATATATATATATATATATAGGGAAAATACTTTTTACTCCCGGGTGTAATTACACCCACCTCTAATATACCACCTAAACAAACTTGAAATAATTACACCCGGGTGTAGAAAAGAGGCTTCCTATATATATATATGTTTGAGAAGAAAGAAAACTCTGCTATTGGTGTGATATGTTGAAGCTAAACTCATCAGCTCTAATCTCCACTCTGATGAGGACATCACTTCTTCGGATACACACAACACTCCTCCACTTGACATTCAAGGACCAATCACTAGAGCTCGCGCCCGACAATTGAATTTACAGGTGAGCTCGTTCCTAAGTACTTCTTTTTGTTCATTTGAGAATCGATTGCTACCTAACGATTTAATTATGATTAGGAACCATGGAGAGGACCTGGAAGTACTTGGAGAAGGACTACGAGGTGCACAAGTCCAGCAAGGGCGGTTGAATCATGTTGGAAGCCCAACTCAAGCCGACTTCAAATCCAATTCGGAGTCCAGGACCAGGCCGCACTAAAACGGACGCCCAGATTGCATCCGAACTCCGTTTTGGACGTTCTAGGGAATCGACAAAACAAGTGAGCGTTCAGAATCTGTCAGGGTGCTGCGCCACCGTCTTTTGGGCCGATCGGCCTTGTATCGTGTTGGAGCCCATTAGGGCGCGTCCAGGGGTTTTGCACGCCCCTTAATCCTCTATATCCAGCCGCCACCCCCACCATTAGGGTTGGGTTTTGCTTAGATTAATTCTGTCTTTGAACAGTATCGCCGTTCATCGGTTTGTGAGACCCCAACTTTCGACTGCTAAATCAATACATCTGCAATTCAGTTGTGTTCTTCCTTGTTCTTGCTTGTGTTCTTCGATTCGCATGCAAGGATTAGCCTTCTTGGCGAGGTCAACCGGCTACGCACGGTTGATAACCTGAGGAGACGTGGTGCTGCGATTGCGGGGTTCGGAACGTGTTGTTCGGAAGCCGGATCGATTTGTGTCGCGCCTCCACCAAATTGAACATATCCAGAACCTGTTGGAAGATCGGGACCCCGTTCCTATCACACTCTCCAGGAGAAAACACACACATGCTTTCTTCCTTGGAACGACACTCGCACACGAGTACTCCACCACGACTGCTTGATCATGGCACTTCGACCACATCGATCTTACCATAACTCCAGTTGTACCACTCACACAGAGTAGGTACTACCGGTCTTTGACTACGTAGGTATTCAAAGCACTGACCTAATACTGTAGCTTCGACTACTGACTGGTTACTATACCTTATGACTACCGACCGGTTACTGTAGGTTATGTCTGGATCATTGTAGCTTATGACTGGTTGACTATAGTCTGGAGAGTCTGTAACTCCGGGGTCTCCAATTGCTCTCCAACTCCTACATGTACTCGGACACACGAGTACTCGGCACACAACTACTATCAACAACAAACAAGATTAGTTCCAACACGATCTATTGTCCAGTTCAACCAGTCTTGCGCCGTGTCTCATACGGTTGCACGTTCCCAATTGATCACAAAGTGCATGAGCCAAGATGGAAGGAAGATTTTTTTGCTTGCATGGTATTACTCTACCATGGGAAGTCTCCTCCCGCGCATCTCTATTTCATGGAAAGAGTTCTCATCAAATCCTTTCAGAATAGAAAGTAAAGACTCAAAAGGAAAATGTTAGCAATCAAATCATGCTCCCGCAAATTGGGAAGATGTTGTAGCAATTTGGTAATGCGTTTGGAGTCGAGTGCTCGTGTACATTGCTCGCTGGCTCTCAACTACACCTATAAAAAGGCCCTTGAATGAGAAGGACAAGGATAGATGGACAGACAATCGAAGAGAGAGAGAAAGAAAGACAGAAGATGAGAGGAAGGAGAGGAGAAACACGTATAGAAAATACAGAGCAACACACATCAAGAGATACATGCACAAAAGGAGGAGAAGGCAGAGGAACAAAAAGAAGCAATCAACACAAGCTTAGACCATGGCGTACTCTGCTCAAGATAGTAAAGAACCTCCCTTTTTTTCTCTCTTTTATCTAGCTTGTTTCTAGGCCAATGAACAGCGACAGTGATGGGAATGTCACCAAATGCCTGCAGTCCCTTTTGGTAATGCTATCAATTAGATGCTGTGGAGCTCACTGTTGTGCAGCCTGTGGCCACAACATTAGGACTGTCAAGATCGTCGTTTGCCTTCCAAGTCACTAGGCTTGAAGCAAGAAGTCCCTCTATTCTCTCAGGCGAAGATGAAGGTCTCATGAAGCCATTGTACCTGCCACCAAACTTGTTATGTTCGTCAAACTATCCGTGAGCTATCGGCTCACTCAATGCCTACATATGACGAGCGCCCCAGCCAAGCAATGCGACTGTGATGATTCTCCATGTACTAGAGTAGTCACGTCTACTACCGAGGATGCCGTGACTGCTATCAACATCCTACTCGACTTGATGCCAAAGCATGGCAGTACATATGCATGAATCAATGGGTGATGCATGCATGTACCTCCAATCTGATGATAGCTTCACAAGGCGAGGAAAATAGTGCTACTCACAAATCCTTCTTGATGGCTGAGACACACGATAACCGATCGCCACTGCAATCTAATGAGGATGGGTTGCCCTTATGATCTTTGCGTTTTCCTATTGAATGCCTTTGCCACATTGGAATTGTCCCAGCAGTCACCTTCAGCACTTGGACACTTGCGACTGCTCGCTGTACTCAGACACTTTCAACTGCCCACTGTACTCAGATGCTTTCGATCGCCTGCAATACTCAAATGCTTTCGACTGCCCGCTGTACTCGGACACTTTGGACCACCCACTGTACTTGGACCCTTCCGACTGCCCACTGTACTCGGACGCTTTCGACCGTCCACTGTATACGGACGCTTTCGACTGCCCGCTATACTCAGATGCTTTTGACCACCCACTGTATATGGACGCTTATGACCGTTCGTGTTACTCAGACGCCTTTGACCACCCACTGTACTCAGACGCTTTTGACTGCCCACTGTACTTGGATGCTTTTGATTGCCCGTTGTACTTGGACGCTTTCGATAGCCCGCTGTACCAGACGCTTTCGACCGCCAGTAGTTCTTAGATGCTGATGATTGCTCGCAAAACTCGGATGCCTTCTACTCCCTGCTATACTTCGATGCCTTCGACCGCCCGCTGTACTCGGATGCCTTCGACTGCCCACTATACTCGGACACTTCCAATGACCCACTGTACTTAGATGCCTTCGACTGCCTGTTTTACTCAAATGACTTCGACCACTCACTGTATTCAGGCTCTTCTGACTGTCTTCAGTAATCAGACACTTACGATCGCCTGTTGTACTCGGATGTCTTTGACCACCCCCTGTACTTAGACGCCTTTGACCGCCCGCTGTACTTGGATGCCTCCAACTATCTTCACTACTCGGATACTTACAACTGCTAGTATAGTAACTGGTCATGATGTAGTAACCGATTGAGCAGTCGGTTGCTTCTGACTTCGATGGCTTCTGACTTCCGATTACTTTTGACTCTGACTTAATCCGTGTAGTAGTACTGCCCTCTGTACTCGGACACTTCAACTACTGCGATAGTCAAGCTACAGTACTAAGAGCTATAGTACTCAGTCAAGAACAGCCACTGCTACAGTAACCGATTGAATGCAACCACTATTATTCGAGTCATCCGCTAGGCTGGCATGATGCCCATGAGGCTAAAGCCCACTTCAATACATTTTCGCAACTATTGAGTCGTCTCAAATGATCTTCATACTAATTGTTGTGGTTACAGACCAAACAGAGAGAGAGAGTATGGTAGTGCAGAGTTAGGTGAGTAATGGCTTAGGTCCTTCTCCCCATGGCCTGTGCTATATATATATATCCACATGGAGAGTGCTTTTACAATTATACCCTTACATCCGAATATACCCTACAAGGGCACTTATGTCATTATACATGTCCCATTCTGGGCCTTACATTCTTCTTAACAGGCCTGCTGGGCTTAGGTGGGGGCCACCCCTACAACAGGAGCCTCTCATGGTGAAGGGCTTCACGGGCCGAAGCCATGCTGCTGAGTCCTTTGGCCCCCTCCGTCCCCGCGGCCTGTGAGCTTTCCCAACACTTCGGCGAAGCCGTATGGGTCGATGTAGAACTCTTCCCGGCGCGAGGTGCGACGCCAACCTTGCTGCCGAAGCCGAGGCCGAAGTCGCTGTGGAGGGGAGGGCCGATGTTGAAACCGAAAATGGAGCCCGCGGTCGGCAGCGAGGTCGAGGGCCAAGTCGGAGGCGATGCCTGCTCAGTCGTGACAACGAAGTCGAAGCTAAAGCGGAGGTGGACCTCGCGCCGGTAGGTTCCCCTGGGCATGAGGTGTGCACGACTCCGCATGCCGGTAGTGCGCTTTAATGACTCTTGGAAACGTGCCGACCTCTGGGTTGCCAGGAGCAGGCTGCTGCGACTGTGCGTTCTTTTCCAACCAAGTTGTACAAACGGCGGGCCCTGATTTGCGCGCCGTGGGCTGCCTGCGGGCGCAAGGCCGTAGTCGTGTGCCCCTTCCCCAGAAGGGCGGTGTAACAGCTCAGGTTTTTATTAAAATAAAAATAAATAAGTAAATAAATAAAAAATAATTAAAATAAAATTTAATTTAAAATAAGTATTTTTGTTGCCTAAAGTTTAAATTTGGATTTGCCTTGAATTTCTGTTTTTGAAAAAGCTGGATTTGAAAAGCATTTTCAGAAAATCCTAAAATTATTATTAAATAAAATGATATTTTGATTTTCCATAAAAATCTTATGTGAAATTAATTATTTGGAGTTATTTGGCTTTTATTTGGTTTCCTGGATTTTCTGGAGTTCAAAAATGTAATTTTGAAATTAAAAGGTATTTTAAAGTATGAAAACTAAATACCAACATTAGTTGAAAATATTTTTATTAAGTCCAAAATGTCTCCAGGAGATTCTCTGAATTTTTATGGGATTTTTGGAGTTTATTTCATATTTTTCTGAGGCTAAATGAATTTCCTGGCAATTTTTGAAAATTTGAAATCAGAAAATAAAAATAAAATCCCTCTCTCCCTTCGGCCGCCAAGTGGACGGCCTGGATCTCGCCACGCCGTCCCCTTCGGGCCATCCCTGCCGCCCATTCCATCCCACCTTCCTCACTTCCCTGCCCGCCACGTCGCTCCCCCGCCCCATCTCGGTCGTCCCCGCCTCGCCTCGCTCTCGGCCGCCCGATCTCCCTTCCCCTCATCTCGGCTGCCCCCGCGTTCTCCTTCCCTTCTCTATCACTGCCGCCCGGGCCCGCCTGTCGGGGTCGTCTTTCCTACGCGGCCTTCCCCTTCCTCCCGCCGCCGCCGACCGTTGCGCCCGCTCCCGCCTTCCCCAGCGCCCCTCCTCTCTCTCCCGCGCGCGCCGTGTCCCACGCGCCCACTTTCTCCGCCATTCCCGCGCCCGAATTCCTCCCCCTATCCCCGCACCGTGTCCCCCGTAATCCCTGCCATTCCCGTCGCCCCGCGCCATCGCCGGCGAGAAATGCTCGCTGCTCCCCTCCCCCTCCGACCCTATAAATACCCCTCCCCGGCCCCGTTTCTCCTCGCCCCACCTCGCTCCGCCTCCTTCTCCCTCTCCCGAGCCCCTAGCGCCCCGCTCCGTGCGACATCTCCCCGAGCGCCGGCGAAAGCAACTGCGAGCAATCGCCGCCGCCTCCGTTGCCCTCGCGCCACGCCGTCGCCTCCTTCGGCCTCCTCGTGGCCGTGCGCAGCTCCCCCGCCTCTCCCCGAGGCTCGAGCGCCGCCGAACCGCCATCGCACCGTGAGACCCGAGCCACCGCCGCACCACCCTCGCCGCCGGCCGTCTCCGGTCACCGCCGGTAAGAACCGCGCCCCTCCTTGGGATCACCGCGTTCCCCTCTCCCTTCCTCGCCCATCGCCGGCCGCTGACGAGCCGCTGTGCGCCGGCGAGCTCCACGGGTCGAGCGTTGCCCCGACCAGCCTGGCCACGTCAGCAGCCGAAGCTGACGTGGGCGCCACCTCCTCGGCCGCGTCGGCTCCCTCCTGCCCCGTCAGTGCCACGTGCGCACCCGACCCCTCCCGTGCCAACTCAGCGCCCCTGGTGGTCCGTGAGCCTGGTCCATGGACCAGGGCCCACATGTCATCCTGTCCCCTCTAATTTCCAGTGCAAAAATAATTCGGCCGAAAATAAAAATCCCAGGGCTGACGCAATGCTGACGCCATAAATCCCTTTTTCAGTAGAAAAATAATTCCAAAATTTAATCTTTTTCTATTTTTCTCTCTTTTCAAATTTCCCGGAGCCCGTTCTTCTTCATCCTAACTCCGATTGAGCCCATTCAAATTTCTAAATTCATCAAAAATTCCCCTCTATCCATTTCTGGCCTCAATTCAAATATTTGAGTTCAATTTAATTTGAATTTATTTGAATTTGGTGGGTTATTTTGATGTGTAGACTTCGACGATTCAGGAAATTTCTTCGACGAAGATTCAAACCAAGTTGAAGAGCAAGGCAAGTCACACTCCTTGACCATGTTGATCCCAGATTGCAAATAAAATAATGTTGATTTAAATTATCTTGCATGCATAAATTTATTCAATGTATTTCAATTCAGTTTTAAATATAGTTAATGCCTACTTGTTAATTCCTCCATTGTTATTGAATTCCTTATACCTTGTCACCCTAGATCAAACCCTAGTTGGTACATTAGTATTGGCTAGGAAGACTTTATATTAAATGGTTAGACTTGCTTAGAAATACTCTTGGTTTTGGGATACCTTTTCGCATAAAATGATAAGCTTTTGAACTGTATTCTTGACTTCGGTGAGTCAAGAAGGTTTATGAATTACTTTGAAAACAAATATAAAACTGGTTTAGACTTAGGCAATTGGTTAGAGTGGTGGGTGCAGGCTTGCCCTATTGGTTGGAGCCGCAGTGGTTGATTGTCGTGCACGGGGGTATGTGGTTGAGCCTAAGTCAGATTAAGGACCGGTCTGTGAGCTACTGTTGCAAAACCCTATCGTACTACCACAAGGCTGGTATGGGACAGCCCTGGCTGAATAATTTGCGAGTCCCAACCTGGGTCATGTCGTAGGATGAAAGTGAGCGTGGCGTAGGCCATGAGAAGTCTCACTCGGCTCAAGAGGGTGTCCCGGTCTGGTGGATTCCTTACTGGGGTGAAACCTTAGAGTTGGCTTGGCCAGGTTGAAGGCTTTGCATTGTAAAGGCCTTGTCACGACTCCTAACCGCACACCTAAGGAAGTGTGTAATCTAGTGGTAAAACGGGATGATCGTGTCTTGTGGGTAAAGCTGTACAACCTCTGCAGAGTGTATAACCTATCCTGGATAGCCGTGCCCACGGTCATGGGCATGCTAAGTAAAAGTTTTTCATGGATTAGACTTTATTTTTCAAAAATGTTTTTGAAAACCTTGTGGATGGATGGAACCCACGAGAGATGAAAACCTTACGGATGGATGGAATCCGTGAGAGAGTTGCGCAGTGGGAGCGTGTGGATGGATGGAATCCATACGTGATCTTTTGGAAAAGATGGTCCGGGTGGGATGCCCGTGGATAGGTTGGTGTTTGGTCGGAGCCTGCACTGACGGTAATATTTTCAATTACAAGTACTGTCTTTACGTATTGTATTAAATTCAGCCTTTTCAATCTATTTATTATATTTCATTAAATGCTGTTTTATGCAAACAAACCCTATGAGCCTTCCATTGAAGCCTTTATCATTATATTGCATTTCTCCGTGTGACTTGCGGAGTACAAGTTTGTACTCACGTTGCTATCTCCACACAGAGGAAGACGACTTCGACTACGGTGAAGACCAGAACGAGTAGGCCACATCAGTTGTTTGCCTGTGGGCAGGCTTGGGCTTCGTCTTTTCAGCTTCGCTTCCGCAGTTTCTTTTGCAGTTATTTTTGCCAATGTGCGATGATGTAAACGCTGGCCATAAGGCCGTACTCCTTAAATTAAATAAATGTCATTATGCTTGGTATTTGTCTTTGTTGTCCACTGTGTGCACTAGCTGATCCTGGACTAGTGCGATTTACACAGAGGATCCTGGAGTTGCTGCTCCGGGTTCCGACAGGCGGGACGCGTGGCGGTGCGCTATAGGTGCGTCATGCGTTGTCGGCCCACCTACCAGCGCGCCCTCGGTTGCCAGCGGTTGTGCTTCTCGATGCTGGGTAGCCGAACCGTCAGGCTCCCGCCGGTTACGCTGCGCTGGTGGAGGGCTAGAGTTGGCTTTATAAGGCATCGCCATCGGTATGGGGCGCTCTTTCGCGCTACTTGTTTCAGCCTATCTTCCCTCTTCTGCTAGCCGCATAACCCACCCTTGCTCGCGTTGTTTTAGCACTCTGTCGTGGAGAGGGATGGCTTGCCGCAACGATCCCGCTTGCCGGCCTAGCGGTAGCACCTCCTCTGATTGTCACAACCTGTCGCCTCCCCCAGGGGAGTATTTGCTGGTGGTGCGAGGAAGGGCGCATGCCAACAAGCGGTGGGACGCCATGGAACACTCGGGGGGCCGCTGCTCCCGTGTGCTGGGGAGAAGCCGTGCTACAGAAGAGATGCTCCAGAGACTTGTCCGGGAGGGGAAGATCGCGGAACGGGGCGGGGCTCGCCTGCCTGATCCCTCCGAGATGGAACCGCATCCGACGGAGGAAGAGGCTATTGTCTTCGTCGCATTCTTTGATGCCGGTCTGCGGATGCCCTCGACACTCTTCGTCGGTGAGGTCCTACGGGCTTACGGGCTGGAGCTGGCGCAACTGACCCCCGGTGCCATAGTCCGCCTGGCCGTGTTTGCTTGGGCCTTGCGAACGGAAGGTCGTCGTCCCAGTGCGAGCTTGTTCGCCATTCTACACGACGCGCGCTGCCAGCCGAAGAAACTCGAGGGGGGAGAAGAGTCAAACTTCGTCAGCTTCGTGCTGAGGAAGTCGTGCACTGGGCTCTTCCCTGCATGGGCCGCGCGAGGGAAGTGGGAGTCTGGCTGGACGCGACGGTGGTTCTATTACCTTGTGACGAGCAGGAGTGGCCTGGCGTGCCGAGGACAGCCGATATCTTTCACCATCTCGCTAGACGTGGAGCCGATGGCCGACGACGCGCAAAAGGCGTGGCGGCTTGCCGGCATCGCCCGCCGGTTCATCATGCGCGACCTTGCCGAAGAATTTACCTTGTACGGGGTATCGCCGCTCTCCGGTCGGTGGTAGTACGAGGTACATGGTGACGTCCGGAAGGATGGTGTGAGTCCGACCGCGTCCTGCCTCCGGAGACCCCCCGCTCCTTGTAAGTTGTTCGACCGTTGGGTGTGTGCACGTTTGCATGATCACGCGCTTCCTTACGGATGATGCTGCATTTTTGTGCGTAGTGCCCCGGCTGGAAGATGCAGAGCACGTAGTTGTTGCGCTTCTTGGGCCATACTTGGCCAAGGAGCATAAATTGCGCGAGGCCGCGACCGCCTCGGCAAAACAGGGGCGGTTGAACCGAGTGTGCGAGGTCCTGGGGATTAACGTGCCGGACCGCGCGGTGCCGGTGGAGGCCTCGGGTGGCGCTGAAGGTGATAGTGAAGTGGAGGTGCAGCCCCGCCGACGTAAGGCTCGAGCGGGGGCCACCGCACCCGGCCCGCAGGCCGGCGCCGGGTCCGAACCCGCCGTTTCGGGGGGGGGGGGGCGCGGTTCCTGATGAAGGCTTGGACGGCGACGAGGTGGCGGGCCTCGACATTGTTGGCCCTGGGGACGAGGTGGTGCCGCCTGCAATAGCCACCAAGGGTCTGCCACCTACGACGGCTGGTGAGAGTCTGCCGTCTACGATCGGAGCGACTGGGGAGGCGTCGCTCGTGTCTCCAAGGGCGAAGCGCCCCCGGGTACAGTCACCTCCGCCTGCGAGGGGGCGGTTCGGGGTGGCCGGCGTGATCACCGGGATCCCAGCGCCCCTCGAGGAGGTCGGTGAGGCCGGGGGGGGCGTCGCTCCTCAAGCTGACGAAGTCGCTTTACCTTACACGGAGGTAGCGCGGACACCCCCCGTACTCTAATAGGGGGTACCAAAGGTAGGTGCGATTCCTTTTCCTCTCGCGACTTCGCGAAACTCTCTCCGCTTTGCTCGCTCATTCCGTCGTCGGCCTCAGGCGAGACGAGGTCTCCCGGGCGCGGTCAAGGATCAAGCAACGGAGGTGCGCGCGAAGTCGCCGATGTTGCTGCACAGGACGAGGTGTGGGCGTCTCGTGCTGCGGAACCCGCTGGTCCGAGGCCCGTCATCTCCGACTTCTTCCCGCGGACAGAGATGCTTCGTGTCTTCAATCAAGCTGCGGAGTGGGTCAGTGACAGCTTGGATGCGCAAGCGCTGGCGACCTGCGAGGGGGACCTTCTGGCGCTTGGCTTGGGTGCCTCGGAGATAAGGGTAAGTGGTTTACAGCCTGCGCCACTATGTGAGGTTCTTCTAACGTTCGCTCTCTTTCCCAGACACTCGCCCTCATCCAAGCTTTGGAGAGGAGTCGCGTTCAGGAGCGACGGGCGCTACAAAGTAAGCTTCATGAAGCGAACGACGCTCACGCCGTCAAGGATGCGCAGATCCGCGCGCTGGAGGCGGAGAGGGCGCTGTTAGCTTCTGAGGCGAGGGACGCGTGGCGCGCTGCAGAGGATGCTCGGTGCGCTGCGGCGGAGGAGCACACCGTCTTTCAGCAGCAGATTGCCACGCTGGAGGAAGACAAGGACCGCCTCGCTGCGTTCCTTTCGGAGAAGACCGCGGCCTTGGATCATGCGTCCGTAGCAGCGTGGAAGGCGATGGAGTCGCTGGAAGGGGCCCTCCGGGAGCTCGTCGTTGACGTGCCGGAGGTTACGCATGGTCGTCAGAACCTGGTGGAGACACTTGGGTGGATCGAGGAGGGCTCTAGTCTTGTTCGCTGTGGTGCCAAGGCCTTCAACGATCACTACAGCTACATTGGTGCCTCCTTCACCCTTGCCTTGCTTCGCGCCCGGGGATGCGAACATGCTGGCGAGCTAGCGGATTCCCAGCTGGATCTGCCAGCCGAGCCCGAGGTGATGTCTGACGTCATTCGCTTCACCGAACCGGCTGCACAGAACTTCTATGATTGAATCTGGAGCCATGTCGGGAGGACGTGGCCAGGATCGCGGTGCGGCGAACACTGCACAAAGAGGGGGACCTCCTCCGGTGGCTCGAGGAACTTCTGCGACGCAGCGGAGACGATGCGATGGAGCGTGACACCGGGTCTGGGTGTGTTGCGTCATGTATACCTTTTTGTATGGCTGCTCCGCGGCTTACACTTTTACATGAATGAGGAAGCGCTTGCCTGATGTCGTTGCTGTATGCCCCTATTCAATGCGGTTGATACGTAGTGTTGATTCTCGCGCTAGGTATCCTTCCGTGCCTGGTCAGAGTAGCTTCGCGAGCGGTCCGCCCTCCTGCTTCCGGAAGAGTGGCAGCGGAGCTGGCGCCCAACCGAAGTAGACGCGCGAGCACTCCGTCCCCTACCTTTCGAAGGGGTGGCAGCGGAGCTGGCGCCTAGTCAAAGTAGACGTGCGAGCGCTCCGTCCCCTACCTTTCGAAGGGGTGGCAGCGGAGCTGGCGCCTAGTCGAAGTAGACGCGCGAGCGCTCCGTCCCCTACCTTTCGAAGGGGTGGCTGCGGAGTTGGCGCCTAGTCAAAGTAGACGCGCGAGCGCTCCGTACCCTACCTTTCGAAGGGGTGGCAGCGGAGCTGACGCCTAGTCGAAGTAGGCGTGCGAGCGATCCGTCCCCTACCTTTCGAAGGGGTGGCAGCGGAGCTGACGCCTAGTCGAAGTAGGCGCACGAGCGCTCTGTCCCCTACCATTCGAAGGGGTGGCAGCGGAGCTGGCGCCTAGTCAAAGTAGACGCGTGAGCGCTCTGTCCCCTACCTTTCGAAGCGGTGCCTACGGAGCTAGCGCCTAGTCGAAGTAGACGCGCGAGCGCTCCGTCCCCTACCTTTCGAAGGGGTGGCTGCCGAGCTGGCGCCTAGTCGAAGTAGACACGCGAACGCTTCGTCCCCTACCTTTCGAAGGGGTGGTAGCGGAGCTGACGCCTAGTCGAAGTAGACGCGCGAGCGCTCCGTCCCCTACCTTTCGAAATGGTGGCAGCGGAGCTGGCGCCCAGTCGAAGTAGACGCGCGAGCGCTCCGTACCCTACCTTTCAAAGGGGTGGCAGCGGAGCTGACGCCTAGTCGAAGTAGACGCGCGAGCGCTCCGTCCCCTACCTTTTGAAGGGGTGGCTGCGGAGCTGGCGCCTAGTCGAAGTAGACACGCGAGCGCTCCGTCCCCTACCTTTCGAAGGGGTGGCAGCGGAGCTGGCGCTTAGTCGAAATAGACGCGCAAGCGCTTCTGGGGGTTACATGCGTGGGAACTTCGACCACGTCTTGTTTATACTCCAGGGAGTACGCACAAGGACAGTGCCTGCACCTGCGTGGGGATATCCGCGTCTTGTTTATACTCTGTAGAGTGCGCAGGGACAACATCCGCGTCTTATTTATACTCCGTATAGTGCGCACGGAGGCGTCCCTCCGCTACGTCTTGTTTATATTCCGTGGAGTGCGTGCGGATGCGGACCTCAATGCTACGTCTTGTTTAGAGTCCGTAGATTGCGCGTGGAGGCGAGCCTCCGCGCGTTGTGGGCGGTGAAGGTGCGTGCGGAGGTGGACCTCGACGCTACGTGTTGTTTATACTCCGTGGAGTGCATGCGGAGGTGGACCTCGACGCTACGTCTTATTTAGAGTCCAGAGACTGCGCGCGGAGGCTCACCTCCGTGCATTGCGGGCGGTGAAGGTGCGTGCGGAGGCAGACCTCGATGCTACGTCTTGTTTATACTCCGTGGAGTGCGTGCGGAGGCGGACCTCGACGCTACATCTTATTTAGAGTCCAGAGACTGCGCGCGAAGGCGAGCCTTCGCGCGTTGCGGGCGGTGAAATTGCGTGCGGAGGAGAGCCTCGATGCTACGTCTTATTTATACTCCGTAGAGTGCGTGCGGAGGCGGACCTCAATGCTACGTCTTATTAACAGTCCAGAGACTGCGCGCGGGGGTGTCCCCCCATGCGTCTTTATTTATGCTCGTGGATGGTGCACGCGAAGGTAACCCTTTGCGCGCTTTTGGTAGGAAACAAAAAAATTTATGTGAACGGTGTACTTTATTAAATTCCCGTTTGCGCGGGCGAGCGGTTACAAGAGGTGAGGCACTGACCGCTGGCTGCTTAAAGGTGGAGACGACCTCAGCCGTCGTTGTCCGGTGGTGAAGCTGCATGCGTTTGGAGCCTCTAGTGCCAGGGCGATTCGCGCAGGAGCGTGGCGGGGCGCCCCCCGAAGCCGTGGAAGGTCCTTGCACTCACACACTCGGCTTAGGCGTAATACCGCCGCAGTCTGTCCGCATTCCACGTGTGACGGAACGTCTGCCCATCCAGGGTGGCTAGGCGGTATGCTCCCTTCTGTAGGGCTTCCGCGACGATGTACGGGCCTTACCACTTGGATTCGAGCTTGCCTACCGTCTCCGTGTGGAGTGCCATCTTAAGGACGAGGTCTCCTGGTCTGAATTCGCGTGGGTACAGCGAACGATCCCGACCGCGCACCATCTATCGCGCGTACTTTATGACGTGCTATGTTGTGCTTGCCCGGTCTCCGTCAAGGAGGTCCATGGACAATTGGCACTCCTCGTCTGGTGCTTGGACGAGGACCCTTCGCGAGCCAGCCTTTTTTTCCTCAAGTGTGACTGCCTCGTCGCCGAAGAGGAGCTTGAATGGCGTGAACCTCGTTGGGCGTGTGACCGTTGTACGGAGGGACCAGAGGACGCTGTGGAGCTCGCCCGGCCACTTCCCCTTTGGTAGCCCGACAATGCGCTTCTTGATCGCGGCAGAGATGGCACCGTTCGCCCGCTCCACCGCACCGTTGGACTGTGGGTGTCCAACCGAGGCGAACCGGAGTGTGATGCCCATGTTGTCGCAGAATTCTTTGAACGGGGCTGTGTCGAATTGCAGACCGTTGTCGACGGTGATCTCCCTAGACACGCCGAATCGGCATATGATGTTCTGCCAGAGGAAGCATTGCAAAGCTGCCGAGGTAATCTTGGCTAGGGCTACCGCCTCCGGCCATCTAGAGAAGTATTCTAGAGCGACCGCTACGAACCATAGGTCACTCGGGGCCCTGGGAAGCGGTCCCACAACGTCGATGCCCCACCGCGCCAGCGGCCATACCGGGGGTATGGGATGGAGGCTTGTCGGTGGCCTGCGGATGGCCCTTCCCATCCACTGGCAACCTTGACAACGGCGCACGAGATCTTGGGCGTCTGCAACAGCTGTTGGCCAATAAAAACCCTGCCTGAATGCCTTGCCGACTAGGGATCTTGGTTGAAGATGTGAGCCGCAGAGCCCCGCATGAATTTCCGCGAGGAGGCGCTTTCCTTCTTCGCGCGAGAGGCATCGCAGGAGCGGTGCGCAGACTCCTTTTTTGTAGAGCACCCCGTCGAGCACCTGGAAGGACCTAGCGCGGTCCTGTAAACACCGGAGCTCGGTGGGGTCGTTCAGTTCCGCGATGTCCTGCAGAAAAGTGAAAAGGGGTTCCCGCGAGTCACCCTGCTGGGTGATCTGGTGGACTAGGGCCGCATCACGGTTATCCTGCGCGATGGCTGCCGTGGGTAGGACCTCGTAAAATGCCCCCCGGGAGTTGGGAGCTGCTGACTGGCAGCCTTGGCAAGGACATCGGCTTGCTCGTTGTCTGCCCGAGGGATGGCCTTCACCGTGACACCCAAAAAGTGTCGTTCCTTCGCTCGTACGGCTGCTAGGTACTTAGCTAGCTCCGGGTCCTTGGCCTGATATGACGTGTCCACATGGCCCGCCACTAGCCGTGAATCTGTGCGGACGAGGACTCGCCTTGCTCCCATCGCGTTGAGCTTCCCGAGGCCGAAGAGTAACGCCTCGTACTCGGCCGTATTGTTCGTAGCAGGAAATGCTAGGCGCACCGAGTACAACAGGCGCTGCCCCTCAGGTGTGGTAATAACTGCGCCAACCCCTGCGCCCGCAACGCCGTAAGCTCCGTCGGTGTTGAGCATCCACACCGGGTCTTCGGCCTAGAGGACAGGCTGAGTTGGAGGGGTCCATTCCACGAGGAAAACCGCCAGAACTTTAGACTTGATCGCCGTTCGGGAGGCGTATGTTAGGGAGAATGGAGCAAGCTCGGCCGCCCATTTGCCGATTCGCCCCGTGGACTCCTTGTTGTGCAGCGTCTCCGCCAAAGGGAACGAGGATGGCACCGTTATCGGGTGCGCCAGGAAGTAATGCCGGAGCTTTCTTGAGGCCATGACCAGCGCGTTAGCAAGGTTCTCGAGCTCCGTATACCGCGTCTTGGCGCCATGGAGGGCTTCGGAGACAAAGTACACTGGTCGCTGGAGAACGCCCTCTTCGAGGACGAGGACGGCGCTGACCGCCGTTGCCAATGCGGCGAGGTAGAGTAGGAGGGGAGCCTTTGGTGCTGGGGCCACCAGTGTGGGAAGGGTTGCGAGGTGTTTCTTGAGGTCGTCGAAGGCCTTTGCGCAGTCGTCGTCCCAATGAAACCCGTCGTAACCGCGGAGAGTCTTGAAAAATGGCAAACCTCGCTCCGCTGCTCTGGAGAGGAAACGACTCAAGGCCGCCATGCGGCCGGTCAGCCTCTGGACCTCCCTCGTCGTCTTGGGCGGTTCCATGCCCAGGATGGCGTCGACCTTGTCGGGGTTCGCTTGAATGCCTCGCCCGGACACGAGGAAGCCCAAGAGCTTGCCCGCCTGCACGCCAAAAACACACTTGTCCGGATTGAGCTTGATGCCCGCCTTCCTGAGGCTGTCGAAGGTCTCCTGAAGATCCCGACCGTGGAAGGCGAGCTGCTTGGTTTTTACTACCACGTCATCCACGTAGGTCTCCACGTTCCTCCCTAGCTGGGTGGCTAGGGCCAGCGCAACGAGGCGAGTGAAAGTTGCTCCCGCGTTCTTCAAGCCGAAGGGCATCCTGTCGAAGCAGAAGGTCCCAACCGGCGTAATGAAGCCGGTTTTATCTTCATCGTCCTTGGCCATGTAGACCTGATGGTAGCCGGAGTAGGCGTCCAAGAAGCTCATGAGCTCGCACCCTGCGGTGGCGTCGACCAGTTGATCTATGCGTGGCAGAGGGTAGTCGTCCTTCGGGCATGCCTTGTTGAGGGCGGTAAAATCAATGCACATACGCCAGGCGCTGCTGGCCTTTTTGACCAACACTAGATTGGCGAGCCAGTCCGGATGTTGGACCTCATGAATAACCCCCGCCCGAAGAAGCTTCACCACCTCCACCTTGCCCGCTTGCTGCCGGTCCATGGACATACGGCGAAGTTTTTGCTTGACTGGCTTGGCGTCAGGGCGGATCGCCAGGTTGTGTTCGATGAGGGCGCGGTCCACACCTTTAATATCCTCCAGGGACCATGCGAAGACATCTATGTTGGTTCGAAGAACTCGGAGCAAGTCTTGCTCTACGTCTGGAGGGAGGCCCTCGCCTATGGATATGAACTGCCCCTCCGCCTGGAGGGGCAGTCTCTTAACTCTGCCCTCTGGGTGGGGCTTAGGTGTCCACTGATGAGGACATCACTTCTTCGGATACATACAACACTCCTCCACTTGACATTCAAGGACCAATCACTAGAGCCCGCGCCCGACAATTGAATTTACAGGTGAGCTCGTTCCTAAGTACTTCCTTTTGTTCATTTGAGAATAGATTGCTACCTAATGATTTAATTATGATTAGGAACCATGGAGAGGACTTGGAAGTACATGGAGAAGGGCTACAAGGCGCACAAGTCCAGCAAGGGTGGTCGAATCATGTTGGAGGTCCAACTCAAACCGACTTCGAATCGAACTCGGAGTCCAGGACCAGGCCGCACTAAAACGGACGCCCAGATCGCATCCGGACTCCGTTTTGGACGTTCTACATATGTATGGAAAGCTGAGAAGACTACCTTTCCAATGGCTCTGGTCCCATATCAAAATTCCTTCTGAGTCAACGGGAATCGTCGAAACAAGTGGACGTTCAGAATCTGTCAGGGTGCTGCGCCACCGTCTTTTGGGCCTTTCGGCTTTGTATCGTGTTGGAGCCCATTAGGGGCGCGTACAGGGGTTTTGCACGTCCCTCAATCCTTTATATCCAGCCGCCACCCCCACCATTAGGGTTTGGGTTTTGCTTAGATTAATCTGTCTTTGAACAGTTTCGCCGTTCATCGGTTTGTGAGACCCCAACTTGTGAACTTAATATTTATTCGCAATTTCAGATTGCATCTTGTACTCTCTTGCTTGTGTTCTCGATTCGCTTGCATGAGATAGCCTTCTTGGCGAGGTCAATCGTGTTCGGCACGGTTGATAACCAACGGAGCAGTGGTGTAGTGATTGCGAGGGGTTCGATCTGTTTTGGTCGGAGCCTTTGGATCATCAACGTCGAGATCTCCACAATCGACTTATCAGTACCTCTCGGAAGATCGGGCCATCGTCACATCAGTTGGTATCAGAGCAACGGTTGCCCGTGAGGTAATTCTTGTATCCCTAGTTAGTAGATTGATTTGTCTTTGAACACATTCGCCGTTCATCGGTTTGTGAGACCCCAACTTTCGAGTGCTAAATCTATCCATCTGCAATTCAGTTGTGTTCTTCCTTGTTCTTGCTTGTGTTCTTCGATTCGCAGGCGAGGATTAGCCTTCTTGGCGAGGTCAACCGGGCTGCGCACGGTTGATAACCTGAGGAGACGTGGTGCTGCGATTGCGGGGTTCGGAACGTGTCGTTCGGAAGCCGGATCGATTTGTGTCGCGCCTCCACCAAATCGAACTTACCCAGAACCTGTTGGAAGATCGGGACCCCGTTCCCATCATCCACCCTGGGGCGGATGGCGTGTCTGCCTAGAACTTGTCAGCGAGGACGTGCACCTTGCGGTGCAGGCGTCCAGCTCTGGTTTCGATGCTCGTAGCCATATCCTGATCGCCAAAGACGGTGATGACGCCTCGCCGGCCTGGGAGTTTCATACACAGGAAGGCGTAGTGTGGGACCGCCTCGAAGGAGTTGATGGCAGGCCGGCCCAGTATGGCATTATATGAATACGGGATGTCCACGACGTCGAAGATGATATCTTCAGTCCTGGTGTTGGCGGCCTGGCACAAGGAGACTCGGAGGCATACCTGACCTAAAGCCTTCAGTGGCTGGCCTCCGAGGCCCTGGAGGGGGGCTTCCGATGCTTTCAATAGACTCTGAGGTACCCCCATGCGATCAAGGGCCTCCGCGAACAAGATGTTGGCGGAGCTCCCCCCGTCAATGAGGATACGCCTGACGTCGCAGCCTACGATGTCGGCCTGGATGACCAAGGGATCTTGGTGGGGGAATTTCACGCCCTGGGCATCGGCTGACGTGAAGGTGATGCTGTGATGCGGCGTCTCCAGAGGTAGCTGTGCTGGGGAAGTGCTCGACGAAGAGCCTCCAGTGATGACGTTAACGCCACGGCACTGGGTCTCTCCCAGGGGCCCCGCGTGCGAGGGACTGCCTTGCGTACGCTGTACGTGGGCTACTGCGGGGGTCAGCGCCTCCGAGGCCTGTACTTGGGCCATTGCTTGCCGTAACACCGCGAGTTTGGTGCATGTCCGCGTGAAATGGCCCCCGTAGCCATGCACCTCGCACCATCTGCTGTATTCTAGGACTTCCTGCTCCGCACACGACTTTTCATCGCGGCTTCCTTCACGTCCCCCTCCGGCACGCAGGGTTAAAGTGGTTTTCCGGGGACGCCTTGTGCGGCGAGGACACGGCGAGCCTTTTGGGGTCTTCGCCGGTTACGCCGGGGCTTGCGCCTGTCGTTTGGCGTGTTTTGGTGTACCCCGGCGTCGACGCGCTCACGAGTGTCACCCGTGGACGCTTGCTTGTATTTTGTCCGCAGGTTGTCTCTTATGCGTCTTTTTTGCGACATTTCCTCCGCTTGACCGGCATCGGAGCTTTCGCCGTTGCGCCTCCACGCATCCTACTCGGCCCGGGCGTACGCTTCCATCTTGTCAAAGAGCTTTGCCACCAACTTGAGTGGCTTTCGCGCGTTATACTCAGCGAGCGGTCCCGGGCGGAGACCTTGTACCGCTGCATTGATGACAGTTGTCTCGTTGACGTCCCCGACTTGGGAGCGTACCTTGGCGAAGCGTTTGAAGTAACTCCGGAGCCCCTCTTCGGGTTTTTGCTTGACTGCGAAGAGCTGGCCCGCACGACACGCTCGACGTAGTTTCCCTGGAAGAAGTTATAGAGTCGATCGCGGATCTGCTCTCACGCGTAGATGGACTGCGGCTCGATGGTGAAGAACCACGAGAGCGCCACCTCTTGTAGCACGAGGGGGAGTCCCTTGGCCTTCGTGGTGTCGTCTCCGCCAGCGGCTTCGATGGCGGTTTCGTACACGCGTACGAATTCTCGCGGGTCTGCGTCGCCTTTATAGCCTCGATGACACCCGGGAACTTGAAGTCCTCGGGCCATGCCGACTGCTGCAGGCCCGCGGAGAGTGGGGACTCCGGGTCCATGCGTCGTGTAGGGCGTGACCAGGCGCAAGAGCGTCGCGACCATCCGCCCTCTCCGGAGTGGTCTCTACTGCGACTGCTGGTGGGATCTGCTGACCCCAAGTTTTCTGCATACCTTGCACGGCTCCGAAGATCCGCCAACTCCCGTCGGAGCATGCCAAAGGCCGTCAGCAGAGCGCTGTGTCCCCTGGGCATGGCCAAGGCCGCTGGCGTGTCCGGGTTGCCCGCCGTGGCAGCGCGATGGAGTTGGAGGTCGATGAGGGGGTCAGGTGCCGCGGCGGCGGTGGTGGGGTCGAGTGTCTGGGTGGTGATGGCAGGATCGAGCGTTGCGCCGGGAACACCGGTGTTCGTGACCGCCCTGCTCGTGCTGCTGCTCGTGCCTGCCGCTGCCCCGGTGTTGATGCGAAATCCCATCACTCCCGTCTTCTTCTTCTTCGCCGCCGATGACGAAGCTTTCTTTGGTGCCATCCTCCTTCAGATCTGGAGGCTTATCCTTGTCCTCCCCACGGACGGCGCCAACTGTTGTGGTTACAGACCAAACAGAGAGAGAGAGAGAGTATGGTAGTGGAGAGTTAGGTGAGTAATGGCTTAGGTCCTTCTCCCCATGGCCTGTGCTGTATATATATATATCCACATGGGGAGTGCTTTTACAATTATACCCTTACATCCGAATATACCCTACAAGGGCACTTATGTCATTATACATGTCCCATTCTGGGCCTTACATTCTTCTTAACAGGCCTGCTGGGCTTAGGTGGGGGCCACCCCTACAACACTGATCATACCCAAAACGAGGATGGCCTACTCTCATGACCTTAGAGGTTGCTTACCATGTACCTCCACTACATTGGAGTTGCCTCGACTATCTCCTATAACTTAAGCATCCAAGTCAAAATGAGGATAGCCTGCCCTTATGATACTTGAGTTCGGCTAGGTGTGTTTGCACTGTAGTGGAGTCCTCCCCGGTGGTCACTTTTGACCATGTCGACACCCGACCCTAGCATTCTGCTCTGCTAACCTCACCACCCAAATTATATCTACTACACTAATTCTCCTATTGTATCGTCAAATCACTCGTGCTTGACGTGAATCATGCACATCTTTAATCACCTTAATTATACGTGTCGTTCGATACCGATGAGGTCAAACGGCATAGATGGCCATTGCCAATGCGAAGGCTACGCTATCAACGGCCCCATAGACCGACGAGACTATGGATCATGCCAACACCCATATCTACATCAACCATTCATCACATGCATAAAAAATGCGCAACTTTATTGGAGGTGTTCTATGGGTTCACCCCATAGTTGTAATTAACTATGAGCTTTTCGAGGCCCCGGAAACCAAGAGACCATGTCGTCTATGTCAGATCTACTATGCAAAGTAGGCTCTGGAGTGCACAACTTGTGATTTTGTTAATCTCAAATGAATGAATAAAATACATGTTCCCCTATCTTTTCTTGTATTGAGTGATTTTTTTATGTAATTTAGTACACTGGCATGCTCGCACCTTATTCTCATGCCAGGAAATCATAAAGCGATTTCTTGCATCAAACAGTTTCACCAACTGATAGGGGCAAAACAGGCTTTCACCCACCTTCTCTCTCCTCTCTTTACTGGATATTATATTTTATTGGCTATAGTGTCTTCTGGCAAATAGCCACCGAAGTTTAGTGTATTTGGGCAAAGGCATAAAAAGCTAGTATCCTAAAGCAAATGCCACAAAAGATCTGTATCGTGTAGCCAATTTTGCCTAAAGAAAGTATGAGTGAGACCATGTCTTAACAAGTAACTTGCTAAAACATTAATATTAACAACCATAAACAATTTCTCATAACTTAATTTACAATTGATATCACAACTGTAACTTTGTTTCTCTTTAATGCAATGCAAAATGCATCTTTCACTATGTCTATAGCTAATACTGGTAAAGCAAAGTGAGCACCCGTTAACACTTAACAACCATCTTTTTTCACACAGAGACCTTAAACCTCTATTCCTATGAAGTACCTATCGAAGTAGGTCTTTGTCTTCACAAATAAACAGGATATAAACTCATAAATTAGATAGAAACCATTTTAATATCTCACTGCCCCACAAAAAATTATCTTCCTCAAAAATTAAGGTATGGTTTTATCTTAAATCATGTGTTCCCAAAATATCACTCAATTGGTAACTTCAAAGATAACTTTAAGTACTGTGTCTAAAAAAACAGCACCAATCGCACACTCTCACCAATATTTCGCAAAACGTAGTAATTTCATAAAAATTTCGCAGGAAGCACAATTCCCGCATAAATGAGAAAAACCCCCTACGTCCAATAGGATCTACGTACACATGAGAGAGGAAATGAAGCCCGCAGATTAAATGGGTCACGTACGAATCGGGCTCACAGCCTCAGTCACATCTAATACCTCACTACGCTTGCGCTGGATCAACTTTGAGTTTGTGAATGGAGTCCACGGCGGCGGCCATGGCACGGCAGGTTTGATTGTTGTGGTTCTCTTCTCTGTCTCTCCATGTCGGCAAGTCGAGCCGTGGAAATGAAAAGCCCAGGAGCAAAATTCAGCGGGCAAGTTGGCACTTTTCTGGAGGATGGAAAAGAACGCAACGTTTCTTTCCGGTTAATTCGTCTGTACCGCAAGACCGACCCTGAGTCGATAGACCTTTCACTTGGTGCCGCAGCTGGTTCATTGGGGAAACTAAAGCTCTGTTTGTTCGCTTTGGCTTCTATAAATTACTTTTCTATGGTATCTAATTTTTAAATAAAGTATTTTTGAAGGTATAGTCTAATAGTCGATTGTAGTACACATTAAAGTGATTTCATTTATATCGGTCAAAATCGCACGTGAGTATCTTTCTATAAGCTATTACTATTTATAAAAAAAATTATCAGCAAAAAACCAATATGAACGCCCCCTAAGTGCATGGCGTAGCATTTGCAGGGAAGACGTACGCGCATGCACACCATATGAACACACGAGTGCGCTCCCTTACCATACGCTTAAATAGATAGAGATCGAGGATAAATTCGCGATCTTATAAAATTTCTACCGAATCACTTTTGTATGTTCATAGTAGGTGGACACTAGAATTTAAATCCTAGTCAGTGGAATTATACACCCACAACTCCATCACACACCAAGAGGTAATTCCCGTCTCTTTTTACTTTCAGCTAGTAAAATTCTAAGCTACCAAACAGTTGTACTCCAATAGTTCCCTTAGGAAAATTTGTGGCCTAACTACGCCTAATTAATCTGCTGAAAGAACATGATTTAATTTCGTTTCAAAAAATGGGAACATGATTTGAAGTCCAATTTTGCCAGATTATGGATTTTAATCCACGAATAAACAGATGAATTTCACGTCCTGTGCTATGGTTGTTTATCCGGTTAGATGGACGGAGATTATTTGTTTTACCGTATTGGAATTTGATCTCATGCCCTTGTCTCAATTTTGCATTCTAAGATTCGTGCTCTAGCTCTTTTACGAATATTTTTCTGCAACAAAAAAATCCTAAACTTTACAAACAAGTAGTTTGCATTGCAAATACATTTTGACTTGGCTATATGGTACCTTTATTTTTATTCTATTCATATCCTCAAATATAATATATAGTTTGCTATTATAGTATTTGATTTTTTATCATAATATTATTTTACCACAGTAATGGTAAATTTAAGCATGTGAGACAAATGAAAAATATGCACGGTAAATAACAATTTTTAAAACCTTGCAAAAATACAATTTTTAAAGCACATGTAGGAATTTGCTAGAAATTCAGCAGTTCAGTGCAATTTCATCTACATTTCTCTAGTAACAAATATGACAACATATCATATGCACTCACCTTTTCTGGTACAGTCATTCACCTTGTGTTAGAAGAAGCAGAAAAGATAATTTTGTTATGAATAGTAGCATTTGTCATTCACCCATAATATTGAATGAATTTGAACTTAAAATTTTATACATACGTCTAGTAAATTGAGAACTACACCATTAAATTTTTCCGAAATTTTTCATGATGATTTGTGCCCAAACCGAATAGTGAGTGCATGAGTGCACCACAAAGGGCGAGTGCATATAGGATATTTTGCCAACGAGGCAAACATGGCTTCCTAATACATACTGAGTTCTAAATGAGTACGTTTGCTTCAAACCTTCCATCAAAACGTAGCCACTCAGCTACTGCAAATTTCACGTGGAATCGGGGCTAAAATTCATATTGTCAACCTCGTGGTACCGGGTAGAATTTGTGTACACTCTAGATGTGATTTTCAGTGGACCAAGCAAAGATATGTATTGCCAGTTAGACTGTCTCAGTAGCAGCTAAAACTTGGGTCTATCTCTTCAAATCCGACAAAGGCCAGTACATGGTCTTCGCCAGAGAACCTACCGCTGCTTCGACTTTGCAGCCAAAAAGTCGGGCCACATTTGGATGTTCTTGGAAGAAGTTATCAACTAATTAATTACCAAATGGACAAAACCACTCTGAAGCATGTAGGTTCGTAAGTTGGCTTGACTTATGTGAGAAGCTTGTGCCAAATTTCTGAACTCATCGTGATTTTCTGTGCTCTACTCACTTCAAGTCTACAGCTTGTATCTAGCTAGCTTTCGGACAGTACGTATCCTGATGTAATACCGTGTGGAATTTGAGTTCTAGTTATTTGCTGTCTATATAAAGCTTGGTTTGTTATGGTTTCGTTCCACAAGAAAAGCAATGGCTACGTCCACCATCAGTCCCAAGATCACCCTTTCGTTTCTGGCACACATAGTGTTATGCTTCTCCCTAACCACCTCAATAGCTCATGCAAGGGCTCTCACCATAGGTAACAGAAAGCTGCTTCAATCTGGCAGCGGCGGTGGACGAGGAGGCGGCGTTGGCATCGGGAGTGGTGGGTCCGGAACTGGAATTGGGACTGGTGGGGGTGGTGGTGGAGGTGGAAGTAACGGTGATGTGAGTTATGGTGGTGGAGGTGGCGGTGGTGTTGGCGCCGGTGTAGGCAAAGGAGGAGTGGGTGTTGGAGTTGGTGGAGGTGGAGGCGGTGCAGTTGGTGTAGGCGGTGTTAATGTAGGCGGGGGTGCAGGAGGTGGTGCGGGTGTAAATGTTGGTAGTGGTGGTGTAAGTGTTGGTGTTGGAGCTGGTGTTGGCGTTGGTACGGGCAGCGGAGGTGCTTGTGGTGGTGGGAGTGGTGGTGGCAACACTGGCGGCGGTGGTGGTGGATGTGCTGGGGGTGGTAGCGGGAGCGGTGAGGGTAGCGGATCTGGATCAGGCGGAGGCAATGGTGGCGGCGGAGGCGGAGGTGGTGGGGGTGGCGGAGGCGGTGGCGGTGGCGGAGGCGGAGGCGGTGGCGGTGGACATAACTAAACATATATGCTATTTCTTGCAAAGCCAAAACCAAGCCTGGATGATTATGGAAATTCAGGATAGTACAACTATGTTCTGTTTTGATCAAGATCATACTTGATTTGCTTCTCTGCACCCTCGTGGGTGCCTAGTGTGTCGAAATTTACTCTCTATAACTTTCTTGTTAATTTTTACAAGGAAATAAGAAACAATGTAAATATAATGTTGTGCAATAAAGAGAAGTGAATAACTTCTCACTAAAATAATAGGCGTGATAACTTCTCCGTAAGACAATAGGTGTGAATCCTTATTTGTTGTATACACATGTTTCAGTAGGTTGTTGTATTAGCATTACGTACCCTCTTTAGACACTATATTTTACTATATCGTGGGTTCCATATTTCTCTATTTGACCTAGAAGGTCAAATTTTTTAGCAGACTTAGAAGGTCAATTAATGTAATATGAACAAGACCATTGGGCCAAAGCTATCGTATCCTATATTACATATTCACGTAAGGAGAGTGCTTACCCAGTTTTTGTGCACACAAAGATGATCTACTTGATTCATTCAATATCCTGCCATCCACAATCAATCTAACCATTGATCTTTGCAATCCAATGGTCTAGATTCAAACTGTTGGAATCAACATGTCAAATACCAAAGATAATCAAGGAACAAGATACACAAATTTAACATGGAAAACATTTAAGTGAAAAAACAAAGAGCGCACCATCCAACTAACCAAAAGCATGCCAAAATGATGACATCGCCGAACGCTAGTGCAATCATTTCAGAACAATTACACGACACTAAGTTTGACACGACCAATCTTTCAACCAAACTCGCGCCGTGTGAGGCTCCACCTCCTTGATATGCTTCAGCTTCACAGCAGCTTCCATGGACCCAATTGGCAGCCACGATCTCCTCATTTTCATTCCGTTGATTAGATTGTGCTGTCAATATATCACACTGCAAAGGAAGTACAATGTCGAAATCATGACAAGTAATCATGGTGCCAAGTAAGTACACTGTAAGTATAAAAAGAATTTTGATATATGAATTAGAATGATCACACAACGTATTAGTACCGTAATAAACATCCTGAAGGAATTTTGTAACTTCTGTGACTAATTGAGAGGGAAGGGCAAAGGGATATGAGGTATATGGTAAGCGGAACTGCAATTGGATTAAACTGATACTTTTGTTTGCTCCATGGTTTTTGAAAAGGTGAGAATTCTGTGACTTACCCTGCAAACTTAAATTTGCTAAAAGTCAACATTTTGCATCAAATTGGGCCAATCCTATAATACTAAACAAATAATCCCCACTAACTGTAGTTAATGCTATTTCTCTCTTCTCAAAACGTGCCACGTCATCCCAAATAATTTTGTTCATGGGAAGAATGTTGGCCATCACAGATTAGCTTCAACTCATCACAGGCCACTTCCAACATTTCCCAGACGTTTGATCCAATTTTTTTTATGGAAAAACAGTAGCAGAGCATCATACTGTGTATATTAATTAGTAAAAAATAGTTACATATTTTAACAAAACAAAAGAAAAATGGTTCGAAGAGCACGTTCACAAAACACTATCGAGCCGATCTACAATATTTGGGAAATTAGACTGCTTTGCTGTATGGATAACCATGGCAAACTCATGCTTAAAGACGCTTTTGCAGTTTTCGAAATATGGATCAATGCCTTGAAAAAACCTTATTGTTTGTTGATATCCAAATCGTCCAGTATGCCAGGATTATAATTTCCATGAAGAAAGGTTGATGAATTTTTACTGTCATGTCCGCAATGGCCATTTGTACTGAAAGTCCTCCCTGTCGATTGGAACAGATGTAATCCCAAAACTGTTGGGCAAAACTACATTGGACGAATAGATGGTGCAAAGTTTCCTCAACTGCATGGTTACACATTACGCAAGTGTAATATGACATTATAAAGTACTTCAGTTTCAACAAATCCCTGGTATTGAGCCTTTCCTTGAGAAGCAACCTGAAAAACACCTTACGGTTTGAAGGATCATGTGAAAACACTACCACACATAGAATCATCACAAATGATTCGTAATCCTCATCAGAGACGGTTTCTAAACCGTCTGATTTATTGTGCCAGTGATAACAAGTGGTTATCACAGATGGCTCCTAAACCGTCTATGATAAGTTATAACAGAGACGGTTTTAAAAATAACCGTCTGTAATATCTAACATATTACAGATGGCTAATACAAAAAACCGTCGGTGATAGTCTACGTATCACAGATGGTTTTGTATTAGAAACCATGTGTGATAGTTCTTTGTATAGCTTTTTTTTGTTTTTTGGCTAGATACAAGAAATGCTAGCCATGCCCTCAGATTACAGATAAATGACAGATGAGTGAATTACAACTCAAAATCATTTACAAAAGAATGTTCACGTATTGCCGCGAGACTTATAATTGAATTACAACTCAAAGTGAATTACAATTGAATTAAATGTTTGAACATGTATTAATCGATGTCACTGGAGTGAAACTCTTCTTTCGAGTCAATAATCTCCATCATCAAGAAAGTAGAGAGCCATCCTCGAACGTCTGAGAGTGCATTCAGATCCAATGTACTTTGATTTGATTGTCTTGCCCTGTCGCTAGGAGGAGTAAAGTAGTAAACATATATATTTAAATTGATAATTAGAAAATAATTATTACAAAACTGACAAACCTTTGGCTCATTCATTGTAGCACTTATGATTTCTTGCATATGACGGCAAACGTAGAATATACATAGATTACCTTGTAGTTGCTAGTTGCACTACAAAAATAGAATTACATACATAAATTGATACGGGGTCGCCTAATCTTCTCGACATAGGATCAACATACTCACGTGGATTTAAAGAACCGTAATGATCCCCCGTTGCCAATGCAAGAGTTAGCACTCTATAATTCACCCAATCACACGTGCTAAACTTCACGACCACCAGATAAAGTTCTATCGCGCTCCTAATTCCCAGCAGAAAGGTTGAACGATCTCGATTTTGATGAACTCCCAATTCTTCTCTCAACTTGGTTCAGCCAACAGAAAGAACAAGAGTAATTTTCTGAATCAATTTATTATCAAAAGTGGTTTGAAGCTTACAAAGGGGTGGCAGCTGCCTTTATAAAGGGTGCACCCCCTTACGTCCCCACACATGGGCCCCACGCCCCACTCATGGGCTTAGGATTCCCCCACACGCACGCACACAGGCCTAAGGCCTTTTTTGGCTTAGCTGGCCTACCGTTTACAAGTTGAGCTGAATTCATGAAATGGAAAACATGAGTTTACAAAAGTATAAACATTTACATTTCTCTCATATTGGGCCATGGGCTAGCCGCATAAAACTTGTGGCGCCCCTTCCTCCCTCACCTCCCTCTGGTTCACCACTTGTAGCATCAAAAATTCTAGATAGCAACATGTTCATCTCCATCCTCTTGATTCAAACCTCTGGGATGTCCTCATCATTCTCCCCTTCTTGAAGAAAAACCGTCTTCGGCTTTTGATAGCCTGAAATTATACTAAACAAATAATACAATTTGTATGCATGGTATATGTATTTGTCAGTTACACTCCTTCCATCTTTCACATTATTGTTACTAAGAGGTGTAGTAAGCAAAAAGAACAACACATATTCATGGTATATGTATGAATCAATTATTGTGTCATCCTCACTGTTTAGCACAAACCAGTTAATACTACAACAGCTATCAAATGCATACATTGCAATGCTTTCATTCACATCATTCTCCCTCCCATAAGAAAAGGTCGTCCTCGACTTTGCGAAGTACATGGACAAGTTATTAATGGGCAAAACCAAATCAAATTGTTCAAATATGGAGGAGAAAATTTTTAAGTGCCTTCCTTGCTTCAACTGCGCTACTCTGATTATTTGTACATGATTGTACATCGAAAGAGAAACAAGTAGGCACAAGAAATCTTTCTAAATAGCAAGTACTATTGTTAAACCTCATCTCGTTGTGATTAGGACATGGTATAAAAGATTGTTCATCCAAAATATGCTATTTCAATTCAGCAAGCTTATCACATATAATGCATATTCGATAAACATAAAAATTGTCATCTACACCATAATCTCCAATCAAATTGAACTTATAGGTGTAGGTATGGGTATTAATTAGTGATTTTAAATATGAAATTTCAGCAACATTCTGAATCACACTAGATAACTCTTTAGGATCATCAAACATGATATAATATAAACAATCATCAGGAGATATTCTAGTAAGAACTTCCTTATGAGTAATTAATTCCACATTATGTAAACTGACCAAAAAAATTTCAGAACATGGAATTTTTTATTGAAAATATGAGTTCTCACAATTACTCACTTTTCATAATTAAATTCAGTACCAATATGGTTACCTTTATCATTCTCTTCAGTTGATATAGGTGGTGTAGGTATCAAATCTCATCATGATGTAACAACAGGGCAGCAAGTACTTCATCTCAATTGTGGTTATCTCCTCATCGGTTTTCTCCAGTAGTGCCGGTTGTTGAACATTCGACTCTTCTTTAGTATCAACCTGCACAATGTGAGAATAACACTAGAAGCAGATATTAAGGTATTAGTTTCAAAATCAACATCACTTTTGTTATCTTCTACTTCTCTCTTTTCTTTTTGTGTATTTCTCTCACTCTCAATTTAGATGCTCTCAACCTCACATATGGTGGAATCACACAACTCACTCTTTTTAACACTCTCACTCCATTTGGCTATCTGGCTCTCATTCTCACATGGTTTTGATGCATCTCAAGTGTTGTTTGTAGCAATGGGGTAGCACTACATGTCTTCTTGACCGAAGAAAAAGTCTCATGCTCGGTTATCTTCTCATGTGTTACACTAGTTGAGGCATAAGAACTAAAGTATGGATATGGGTGAAACTGTGGTATACGCGTATCCATAAGCCTCCTCTCATCCTCAATAGCACAATTCACAAGATCATGCACGCTACTGAAATATTTGTATTAAAGTGCAACAGCAATCTTACAATTCAAGCCTCCTTTGAAGTGTACCTTTTCTTTTAATGCATTGGTGACATTGGCACGACGCAATTCACGCTTTAGCTCATAATAGTAATCTTAAACAGTGTTACTCCCTTGTGTGATGCTCTCCACACGGTGAAGCAGTTCCCGCTCATAATAGGTTTGTACAAATTCATTTCTCATGATCACCTTCAAATCTGACCAAGATCTAATGAATCGTTTTCTAGAATTGTTGCCACCAACTATAAGCATAGTCTTTAAACTGCATAGTGGCTCGCATCACTTCTTGGTCTTTGGGAAGCTTCTGAAATGTAAACTCTTTTTCCAATCTCCATTTCCACTCAAGATACTCCTCTGGATCATCACTACCACAGAACGGAAGAGACAAATTGTTAGGTTTGGAATCGCACCAAGAGGAACGAAATACTGAAGGTCCATTCCCATTTGGCTCACACCGAGAGAGACGAATTGTTGAATATCCTGTCATGGTTAGTTATGTAACAAATATATGTGAAAATCACTCATTCTCACTATGTTCTCTCCCAAGTAAAGTTCTTACCCTTCCAAAGTGAATTAAGACTAATAAAAACTTACACTGGGTAGAAGTGACAACATCACAGTGATGATTAAGCGAATTTAAGAGTGTTCACTACTTGCACAACAATGGTTATATGGTGGAGCTTGGTATGAAAGTGTTTATCCTACATAATCTGAATTTCATGATGTTGTAAGATTAAGTAATAATCCAAACTAGAAACCTTGCCTAAGTACTGATCCAAAAGGTTTAAGTGAAGTGTATGAATGCACACGTAAAGATCAATGTGATTTAATGCAAACAAAAGAATAAGCTAGTTGGAAGCAATCTGAAACTAATGATGAAATAGCTCGTTTTGCAAAAAGTACTAGGAGAGACGCTAACCAATTGCAAGAATAAGATTAGAAGGCATAAGATTGCTCAAGAATTTTAGTCACTCAAACTGAAATTGTGAACTAGACCCACTCACCCAAATCAGCCTTCTCTCACTTTTTTTTGCTCACCTCTTTTTTTGCTACCCTGCCACTGACCCAAATATCTTCAAATCACATTTCTAAGTCTATTGAGGTATATGGGTCACAAACTCTCTCTCTCTAAACTCAGATTTTTTTGGATCGGCCGAGTGGGTGATGCACAAGCCAACAATGTTCAGTCGAGAGATACTAATTCTAGAGCAGCCCTCAATGCAATATCAATGACCAGTCTCAAGTTTTCAAAGGATTTAGGTGAAGCTCAATCAGTATTATGTTCAGTTATTGCGCAATGCAAGGTAGTTCCGAACACAACTCTTCTCTTGGATTTCAGATATCACTTCTCTAGAGTTGGTTTCGGATAGCAAGATTCCAAATGGATTCGGAAGTGGAGAGCTAGCCAAAACTGACTTGGATTCTAGAGTTGTACTTGGATTGCTCTGGGAAGAGTTGTAGACACGGACTCAACTTCAAGAATAAATTGAATCTACTTTTTTTCGACGCTAATTGAGGATTTCAACCAGCGGATATTTTTTTAGGTTTTACGTGGACACAAGATCAAGTTACGTGAAGGAACACAAAGATCAGCACCTAGACAAAAATCCTAATGGACTAAAACCTAATAAAACTCACATGAAATAACAGATTAATCTAAAGGTTTGGATTTTTTGTGGCAATTTTCGGTTTTAATGGACTATAGGACAGAAATAAATCAATCTAAAAGAAAGAGTAAATAATCCTACCAAGTAAACTGCGCTCTAATACCAAGATGATACAGGGTCGCCCAATCTTCTCGACGTAGGATCAAGATACTCACGTGGATTTGAAGAACTGTAGTGATCCCCATTGCCAATGCAAAAGTTAGCACTCTATAATTCGCCCAATCACACGTGCTGAACTTCACGACCACTAGATGAAGTTCTATCGTGCTCCCAATTCCCAGCGAAAAGGTTGAACGATCTCGATTTTGATGAACTCCCGATTCTTCCATCAAGTTGGTTGGCCTACAGAAAGAACGAGAGTAATTTTCTGAATCAATCTATTATCAAAAGTGGTCTGAAGCTTACAAAGGGTGGCTGCCTTTATAAAGGGTGCACCCCCCTTGCGCCCCACACATGGGCCCCACGTCCCACTCATGGGCTTAGGGTTCCCCCACATGCACGCACACAGGCCTAAGGCCTTTTTTGGCTTAGTTGGCCTACCGTTTACAAGTTGGGCTGAATTCACAAAATGGAAAACATGAGTTTACAAAAGTATAAACATTTGTATTTCCCTCATATTGGGCCATGGGCTGGCCGCATAAAGCTTGGGCCGGTCTCCTCTCGTGTTTGTGGCGCCCCTTCCTCTCACCTCCCTCTGGTTCACCACTTGTAGCATCAAAAATTCTGGATAGCAACATGTTCATCTCCATCCTCTTGATTCAAACCTCCGGGATGTCCTCATCATAGGTATAGTCAATTCAAAAGGTATTATTATGAAATGTGATATAGGATTATTGTATTGTAGAGGGTACTGAAATCACATCCTGTGTTGCAATGTAGCGCTCGATTCCTTGTGTCTCCCTCCCCTAGCAACATAGGTGTTGAACGACCTATGTGATTCTAAAAATTTATTATCAATCATTGCAAATGAAGGGAAGACAACGATAGAGTTATCTATGGAAGAAATGAGCATACCTATCGAGTGTTTGTTGCACAAGGGTGAAGTCATGGCCGTCCGGTCCTCCGCCAGCTACGCCTTCCCGCCCTCTGCTGCTATAAGAAGCTGCCGCTCCCCATTGTTCTCCACGCACCCCCCTCCTTCCCCTGCTCCTTCACTTTCGCTTCCGCCCGTGCGCAGGCCGCCGCGCCTCCACGCCGTCCCGCTGCTCCGGTCAATTTCTCCTCGAATCAACCATGTCATACCGTGCCACAACCCCCTAGCTACTCCCTGTCCGAAGTAATTGGAAAATGCCGCACCACGCTCACCGCACCGGCCATCCTCCCCGAAACCGGCCACTGCCGCCGCCGCCCGCCCCATTCTTCCTCCGTGGCACCTCGGCCCAATTCCACCGGGGGAGAGCATCTCCACATCATCCCGAATCCCCCACGACCATCGGCCAGCGCACTCCGCCGCCTGAGCTCGCCGGCGCCGCGAAGCCCTTCGCTGCCTCCCCCATCCACGTCACCGGCCCGCTGCGGGCATTCTCCGGCTCGGCAACTCGCACGGTAAGATTCCCCGTGACCTGCTCCTGCTCGTGCCCACCTCCAATTTATCCCCTTCCCACCTCGCCGCCGGCCGCTCTAGGCTGCCGACTATCCACCTCACTGCCGCTTCAAGCGCCGCGCCACCACCTCCATCTTCCACCCACGCTGCGCAATCCATTTTGCCCACTCGTTGCCCCTCCGGCCGTCGGACCCGTCGGCGATCTCAGCTGCCCCGACCGCCGTGCACCTCCCCTGTTTTCTTCGGCTTGGCCCCCAGCAAACCTCCACTACTTAGAAATAAATCCCCCCTTTTTGTCACAGAGCGCAGCAGCCCAGTTGGTCATCACCGCCACATGTTAACCCACATGTCGCTGGTTTGATTCCATCCGGCCGCACCCCTTTATCCATTTTTGTGACTCCTTTTTAATTAGTAAAAATCAAGGAAAATTAGAGGATAGTTTTGAGAAGTTAATAAAACTTTACTGAGGTATAAATGAGATTATTCGGAATTTAAATTTGGGTTAGTTCATATATGATTAACTAATATGGTTTGGAATAATTGCCTAAACGACTAAATATTAATTCAAGACAATGATAAAGAAAAACAACTTCGGTTAAATGACCAAATTTAATAAAGATTGTCTTAATCAAAATTAAGATATATGTCAATAGTTAACATGCCACCATTAAATCCCAATGGTAAATTTAATTAAAATAGCAATATTAAAATTATGACCCTGTACGATGAACTTTGCCTAGATAAATAAATACTAATCAGCCAAGGAACATGAATTGACCAAAATATTAATGGTATTTAAATAGGTTGTTCATTTAAAATTAGAGGCTATTCTAAGCAAATGTATATATAAATAAATAGTTAGAAGAATGCGAATGACAAGTATGCAGCCCACCAGTTGATATGTTAGTCCAATTTTTAAATACACCATGGACCCTATTGAAAATATAAACCTTATCGTGAACATATTGCTGACCATAAAATCTTAAATGGTAGCTCTAAAATTAGTAACGGTAACGAAATATAATCCTATGCAGCATGCTCAATCTAACGGTAACGAAATATAATCCTATGCAGCATGCTCAATCAGCCATAAATAAGGTAAAATTTAAATATGTCAAATGCTCAGGAATAAAATATCAGTAAGTTTCAGGGAACACTCAAATTAAGAGGTCATAATAATGCACAGATGCTAAAATACAATAGCCCTAGGTCATCAAGTATCCAAATAATATCACAGGCATATAGATACTCTAAAGTAAATATGTAACCATTAACACAAGTAATTAGGGTTACATAAAATGATACATACCAAGCTTTGCCCAGATAGCTAAATTAGAAATAAGGCTAAGACTAGTAGTAACTAAAGCATAAATAAAATAATAATTGTACCATTAGTTAAATCTTAATACTAGATTTAGTGAATAATAGTGATGAGCATGAAATAACAAGATATGACCCATACAACTGAATCCTAACTCAAGTTGAAATAGGCTTAGTGAAAACTGAGGCTATGTAAAATGTCACCCCATAAAATGCTATACACCTAGACTATAAAATTTATTTTGGTAAGCCAAAATGCCCTGAATAATAGCGCTCTATAAAGTAATATTCAGCTAAACTCGTACATTAATTCAGAGGTCCATCCAAACTCATGAAACTTCCTTGATAAATATAAAAATAATAAAAGAAACTGTTAATAAAAGATCAAGTCATCGTAATTTTACCACCGATCTTGCCTCAAAACACTCGAATCACCCATTAACTCATAATAAAACTAAATTGAGTTTATTCGGATTTATTTGGATCTTTTGAGTCAATTGCCTTTATTTGTATTCAGTCGTTTGGCGCGTAATTAGAAATTGGAGTCCCGAAGAATCAAGGGATCAAGCGAGATCACGAGCAAAGTGAAGATAAAAATCAGAAGCTCAACCCTTCGAATGAGACAGCTTTACGTGAGCTCAAGACCGCGGTAAACCGCGCCAGGCGAGTCAATACTTTGATCATGTTGAACCTACATTTTCTATAAACTACTTTGATTTAAATTATCAAATTGCATGCTGTTATTTTATATGCAAATACATGGTAATTTAAGATTCTAGTTATATGCCTATTGTTTACCTTGAATAATATTACACCTTTTTTGGAATATTTGAATGTGTGA
The DNA here is from genome assembly GCA_017311315.1 of Dendrocalamus latiflorus. Taxonomy (NCBI): domain Eukaryota; kingdom Viridiplantae; phylum Streptophyta; class Magnoliopsida; order Poales; family Poaceae; genus Dendrocalamus; species Dendrocalamus latiflorus. The sequence goes on along the minus strand of CM029652.1, from coordinate 35,486,316 downwards.
ACCTTGTCGCCCTAGCAAAATTATAATAGTAACCTTTCGAAAATAAGTCCCTAAATATATGCCATGCTTAATATTGCTTAGATACTCATGGGCGCGAGAGCGCCCAAGCATCACTTTTAATCCTGAGAAAAATTGGTTGAGCAGTCATGGTGGTAATGATTGGTGTATGTTGGATATGGTTATTTTATATTCCCAAAAACCTTGAATTGCTTATTTATCTGGGCGGATGGTTCGGGGGTATGGTGCAGGGGTGCACGAGAGTGTGGTTTGTGGTAGAACCGCCCAGATAACACTAAGGACCGAATCTTGTCATGACCTCCTGTGTAAAACAAGTACAACCACAAGTCTGTAAAGTACAACTTGGCTTAGTAGATTTACCGAACCCTGAAAGTCATCGTCATAGGTGGAGGAGGTGAGGTAGTGCAAGTGGCGGTCTGTGTGACGGCTTGAATGGGGCATCCACAGAGGGTGAAGTTCTGCTGTGGCGTGCTAGCAGTGTGGGTAGCCAGCTGCTAGGCGTTCAGAAGGAGAACATCCCGCACAACCTATGAGACCTGCCGCAAGTGGGCCAAGCTCATAGGGGTGAGATGATGGAAGGGGCAAGGTACTTTGAACGGTTACTGTGATGGTTGGCTCAACCGCATGACTAAGGAATTGTGCGGGGCAACGAGTAGACTGTCTCTTGTGGGTAAAGTGTGCAAACTCTGCAGAGTCAAAACTATTCGAATAGCCGTGCCCACGGTCAAGGGCGGACATGGGAACTTAACCAGATATAGTTCCATTTCAAAAATAACTTTGTGGGTGGGAATGGAAAAGTGGAGGGCAGTGGAAAGCCCGGATTTGTGTTGCCCTGGGTGTCGTCCCAGTGATAATGTAAGCGGCTATAACGCTGAAGGTCTAGTATATGGTGCAGAGACCATGTAACGGTGGATGGAATCTGGATCGCTATTATTATTGCATTTTCTTGAACATTATGTTTAGTTCAAAACTGCTAGGTCTCAGGAAATTTTTATGTATTATATATTTAAATAATGGTAATACTTCTCACAAATAAAATGTCAGGATGAATAAATAGAGTCGTAAGAAAGGAAGATGACTGTTTATGGTAATCACATAAAGAAGTTGGTGGATTCATGTTGATCATAAAAGGGATAATGATAGTGTGGAGTCTGGGAAACGTAAATTGGTGGAGCTTAAATGAATATATAGGCTAGATAGATGAATTAAATGATTTTTGGAGAATTAGGGAGTGTAAAGGTATTTGCTGGATTATGACACTGATAATTTAAATTCTTGAGAGATATTGGCGATAATGGAATTAATAGGATTTGATCGAATACTAAATGGTTGAATTGAATTTTTGAGAAATTGGAGGTATGATGACAATTATTGGAGTACGAACTTGATCAATGATATTCTTGGTAGGTGCATACTAGTGAATCGTAGACTTGATCAATGATATTCTTAATGGGTGCATACTAGTGAATCGTAGACTTGATCAATGATTTTCTTGGTGGAGGAATACTAGTGAATTAGTTAGAGATAGATAATGAAAAATAAGGTTGATTATCGGAAGAGCAAATAATGTTTTTGGATCAATAATAAAAGGATTGAATTGTTAGCAAGTCCTGGTATAAATGATATCGGTGGATTCTAAAATAATTATGATGGATAATTGTTAGAATCAGAAGTGATGAGTTGATGAATAGCAACCACAAGATTGGATTATTAGGAGTTTAGGATACAAAAGATACTGGTGGATTAATTGAAGGATATTAGATAAATGATGTCACTAGCTATTTGGGGATTTAGGCAGCAATTGATTGGTGGATTGTATAATTGATGATATTCGTTGTTTGGAGTTCTGATAGCACTGAATATATAGAAAGTTGTGTGTTCGGTGGATCAATTAAATGATGTCGCCCTCTGTTTAGAATCTTAGATAGCAGTCAAGATCGGTGGACTAATCAAATGATGTCACGCACTGTTTGGAGTCTTAGACAGCAGTCAATAAAGAAAGTGCAATTTCGATGGATTAAGTCAACTATGGCAATTGTTGTGTGGAGTTTAGGTAGCAACCATAACACTATGTTTAAATAATAATAATGCTACCAAAAGCGATTTTTGGCAAACAAAATAACCCGAGCCTCTCCTTTGATAAGCCATGCATACTATTTATTTGCATTCTGTGTATTGGCTCGCGGAGCACGGTGGTTTGTGCTCACACTTGCTTTCACAACAAATCCAGATTCAGGAATCAGATCACTCCGCCTCAGCAACAAGATTGAGCATGATGGCAGAAAAGATGAAGATGTCAAGGGCTAGGTCGCGAACCTCCAGTTGGCTACCTGTGGGCATGTCCTGAAGGTCCCACATGTGCGCTTTGTTTCCGCTGCTGTATTTTATTGATTTCGGCACAATCGGCCCGTGAGTAAGTTTACTATTATATTTATGCTTCCGCATGATATGTACTTTGATATTCAGAACTGTAATCTGTGAGCACTATCTACTGATCCAGGGAATAGTGCGGTGGAATCACAGAGGATTCCGGATTATAATATCTGGTCTCCTACATTAAACCTAAGCTCATGTTGCGTATAAAGTACAAATGAAATTTGTATAACAAGCAGTGAAGTACTTACCCCTAGTTGTAGGGCACCAGTATGCAGTCCTTGTTGCCCTGAGCAAGCAATCCTATCGTTATGTAATTCTCAACTTAGGATGCATCTTGGGTGATGCATTGCTCAAAGATCAACTATGGGTCAAAGAAACCCACCAATTGTCATGATCGCCGGACTTCTTGCATCATGTATCTATAAATAAGTAATGAGTTATGATATTTATTGGTATTACATGAATGTAGAATTTGATTATATACACTTACAGTGTCTGCTATCATAGAAGTGAGACGTCGTGGGCATCAAAGTTGAATAGTTCAAATAAATCGTCAAAGCCCATGACGAAGAATCCTAGGTCATGGAGGAAATGCCTCTCCATGTATCTAACTATGAATCCAGTAGACCAGTTTGTTCTCCACTCAGTGGTCCTTCGCACGTAATAGGCATGCAAACTCACGCAATCCATTGTGTTGGGGACAAATGCCATTCTAAGGGAGAACACCTAGGGCTCACAAGATGCCTTAATCATCCTCAATTTGGCCTTAGTGCCTCGCTTGTGATACAACTTCTCGGGATATCACTTGGCACACTTTTCTTGTTTCTTTGGCATCATCTCCACGAGAGCTGATACATCTGTCTTCTGAAGTGGAGGTTGAAGCAGAGTCATCGAAGGTTCTGTTGGAGAGACATGGTCATTTGGAGATCACGACACTACAGGGTCTAGGGCGATGTCCCTATTGGGCCACTAAATAAAAGCGTGCACAACATCCCCTAGTATTATGATGTTTTTGTTCGGGAGCTTCTCAGGCGGGATCGCCATGAAATGGATACGTAACATGTCCACTTGGACTTTGGCATAACCCTAAACCAGCTGGGCACCATGCAACACTGTCCCTTCCTAGCATGTAAACGCCATCCCCCGTCCAACCTCACTAGGAATGGACCCAACTAGCCTCGCTTCGAGCTTGCAGGGCATGGGTTCCTATAAAACGATACACAATTAGCTAAGGTGTCCTACAAGTCTATCTTTTGGGAATTCTAAAGATATACATTACCTGGATATCATCGATCAGAAGTCAGGCATCAATTTGGTTAGATTGGTGCATGGACGCACGCCTACTCCAACAGTGATGTAGATTGGCTTCCACAATAACAGAGGTAGCCTGCGACTGGCTGAGCACTTGCTCTAACCTTTCCTCATGTGCTAGCTTCCCAGAAAATTCTGCACGAATCTCCTCTTTTATCTACTCGCCTTCGATCTCTTCCAAATCCTATACGAGTCAGAGTCATTTGGGAATCTCTACCTCCAGGGAACGTGAACCCCAAGACCTCACGTGTGACCAGGGTGCTCCTTGTTTTCTAGGGCTGTGGATAATATGTCCATCTCCCTGATGGCCTGGAAGTTGCCTTGGGAGGATTCCATAGTTAACATTTCCTATAAGAGGCCAACATGTTATTTTAGTTCGTATGAAGTTATTGACATATTACCAGCTAGGTACTTTGATATCTTACCAAGCATTGTGATACTTCCTGGTCTACCGGTTTCTTGAAGGATATGACACCCATAGATATGGTAGATGTCATCACTCTTATTAGTTTTAGGCGTGCTCGTTTGTGATCCTAGCAAATGGCAGGGAGGCCTCCAACAGGATTGCCTCCTCATCCTGCTTCCTCCATTGTGAGATTTTTCCCACATACCCAGCGGTGCTGAGTCTATGGGGGTGAGTGTTCTAGACCTAGATTGCCTTGTGCGCTGCACTTTCTTCCTGAAATTCGACGATCATCTTCATTCCCACAAAGGCATCCCATATATCTGGATGGAGGAAAGGATATTTTGTGAATAGCATCCCATCCTTGTTCACGTACTTTGTGACAAACATGCTCTAGAAGTTCTTCCACGCCTTGCCATTTCTAGCAATGCCTGTCATCGCATGATGACCTAGACTTCTTCTTCGATCTCGAACGACCCTAAGATTTCCTCCCAAAGCTACTCTTTCCCTTCACTCGTCAAAGACTTCTAGTTCGGTGTGGTGATGGGAATCTGTTGCCTTGCAACTATCTCGTAGGTGGTCTGAAATGTGGCCGCTGCTTTCCTGGGATGTAGAGGACCTCTACTGGACTAACCTCTGTGATGGTCATTTGGATCTCAGACATTTTTGATATGCCTCGGACCTCTCGCTTAGTTGCTTCTTTGGTTTGGTCATCGGACGCATTCGGCGAAATTGAGCTCAAAGGCTGTGTGGATGCCATCTCGCTTAGCTGCTATCTATGAAACATTCAAATTGTATTTCAGTATGGGGCATATAAAACACAAACTAAATATCATAGATAAAATTTTATTGCTCTTAGGTGTCGGCTACACTCTATTATCATGATAAGGCCACCTCAACATGATTGATCTAAAGACTATTTGTCATAAATATGAAATTATCTTTACTGAAGTACCAACTAGAAGATACTCTATAATAATGTACAGGATAACAACACATATATGTCTAGGATGGTGCTAGTTTGGGTTTTGATTTAGCCTTACAGGAATTCTAGTTATCTTGCGAGTGGTTTATTCCTGCCAATTTTAATTTGTGCTTTGCTTGGTAAGCTGGGTTTCCCCTAGTTGTATCTCCCATGAAACCTTGTACTCTTCTTGGCTTTCAATAAAACTCGGGCCATGCCTTTGATCTAAAAAGAAAAAAGAAATCGAGGTATATATGACAATAGAAACTTTAATAATGGTATGATGCTCCACTACTCTATGCCTCCAAACATGAACAACCACATGCCCACATATGCCTATATATGTCTCTAATAGGTCATGTTCGCTTATAGGAAAATGAAATTAAGAGCTACATATATGAGCCCCCTAATCCTCTAGCTCATGCCTCATTGTTTGCACAGAGACTACAAACTATTAGAGGCAATAACCAATAGCAAGGTTGATATAATGCAAAATTTACAGATAAGTTCAAACACCAATAGTAACTAGTAAGCATCATAAACCAGGCAAGGTTGATATAGTGTAGAATTTTACACATAAGTTCTACTCACTCCAAACATAGGTAGCAAACATATTACATATGGCAATATCTTCATGCAAAATTTGCTGATGCACTAAGCAAAGCCAATCAAATTTTCATACTAATAGGAGGCGCAATAAGATAATAGCAAGTTGGAACATTGTGTTACTTGTCAACGAACATATCACGCTCAGTTTCGTCGAGTCTGCCTAGCGCCTTGTCCATGCGTCACCTGAGGTCATCCCTACCCATGCTCTCCCACCTCGCCTTCTGCTCGTAGTTGAAGGTGGAGAGGACTGGAGGGAGGTGGTTGGGGCTAGAGGCGGCAGAGGAAGCTGAATAGGCCCAGATCCGGTGAAGGAAGCTGAGAAGGCATGGGTGTGTTGAGAAAAACCTAAGTGTGCATAGGAGTAGTTTCTCCCTAAGTGTCTGTATATATAGAAGAATATTATCATAGATGGTTAATACAAAAAACCATCTGTGATAAGTCACAACATAGACCATTTTTAAAATTAACCATCTGTGATTTCTAACATATCACAAATGGCTAATACAAAAAACCATCTGCAGTGGTCTACGTACCACAAACAGTTTTGTGTTAGAAACCATCTGTGATAAGTTGGTCAAAACTGTCTATGATATATCACTGATAGCTTTTCACAAAAACCGTCTTTGATAAGTCCACGCATCACATACAATTTTTATTATAAACCATTTATGATATATCACAGATGGTTTGTATAAAAAATTGTTTATGATAAGTAGGTTATTATTGATAGTTCTTACCATCAGTTGCAACATGGACAGTCACGTTAATAAAACTATCTGAGATAACTACATTATAGCTTAACACTGATGGATTCTGTACAACTGTTTGTGATTAGATGTCCAGAATGACCTTCTCTATAGTAGTGAAAGGTCTAATATTAGAGGTTTTGGGATTTGAATTGTGCAAAAATTTAGTTTTCAAGTTTTCACTACAGACTTGGTGGTCAGACCGACCTGAGTCATCGATTGGACTGGCCATCGGTCAGACTGGCTAGCTCCAATGGTCTGACCAACACCAGCGGTTAGACAGACTAGGTTGGCAATCTGACTAGCAAAGTAGGGTGCTTCGATCAAAATGTGGAATTTTGGGTTTTCTAGTCATGGTGTGTTTTGATTTGACATAGGTCAGTGTATATATGTTGTACAAAGACTATCTTGACTAATATGGGTCAAGTTATAAAGAACTTAAACCCAAAAGCGATTTCTTGGTCTTTAGATGTGTAGAGACACTTGGAGTCAATCATGATCAACGACGAGGATTGGGGCTACGCTCATGGAGGAGCTGATGCCTAGAACGATCAAGGATACCAGGTGAGATGGCTAAGCTCAAACATGACACAAGAAAGGTGGAAAATGTTGAAGGAAAGTTCAAGCGACAGGTTGCACCATGTGGCTTGGTCAGTCTAAGTGAGGCATGGTCTGATGGAACCAGAATGGAAGAGACTTACCGACACATGGTAAGCCAGTAGTTCATCTACATATGGTAAGTATAGCGATTATTTGCAAGGAAGATGAAGACCGGGTTAAGGAAGGGTATTTCGGTAAGTTAACGAAATACCAGAAACTACCTTCGATCAAAACCACAACACTTGAGCGGCACTTGGGAAAGTGGTTTAGGTTAAGGAGAAGTTGAGAAGATCAAGTTGGATCAAAGGCTAAGGACTTAGCAGATTCAGGTTTATGTGCTTTAAAAGTATGCATAAGTGTAGTATGTGAGTAAAACCCGTGTTGTATAGGGGTTAACAGGTTTTTCAAATGTGCTAGTGGATATTATATATTAGGGTTAGATGTGGGCTAGTTATCTCATCTATTTAATAGGTTGGGATGGAGACTTGCAAGTTAATCCTTCCAATCCATCCAATCATTCATAGCCTAGCTATGTGTTCTAGGGTTAGGGTTTGCTCATTTGAACTTGGATTTTTGGGGTTGCACCAAAAGTTGCATCGCCTCAAGCTAATTTTTAGTTCTAGAACAAGGGAGGTCGATCCATAACAACCTGATTTCTACGAAGCCCAAAATTGAGAGTAATTTAAAATTTTTTGCTTGCATCATCATTTCCTTGGTTTTGATTGAATTTCCCTTGGAAAAATATTTGGAAAAGAATGTTCAATGGGTAAAATTCATATTGAATTAAAAAATGAATTTGAAAGAGATGATCCATAAAGTGGCATGAGGAAAATTAACTCACCAAATCAAATAGTGCTTTTTAATTTAAAATAGTGCACTTTCAAGAATTTTCAAGAAAAATAAAGTCAGATAAAATTCAGGAAAATTTGTACAATGTTCTGCACTATGTCAAGAGTTCCCCAAATATTTTTCAGCATTTTTGGAGTTTGTTTGATAGTTTTAGAAATTAAAACATGAAATTTGCATATAAATCCATAGAAGAAAACCCATTTGATAAAATCTTTCCTCCAGGTCCCACTTGTGAGCATGCCCTCTCTCTCAGCCATTGCCATCCCAGCCCCACTCACCAGCCTCTCTCTCCCCTCTCTTCATCTCTCTCTCACTAACACCTCAAACCCGCTTGTCAGCCCACTCCTCTCCTTGCCGTCCTGTTGTGCCCGACACGCTTGCCCATGCCATGGCTACGCTCATCGACGTCTGCCGCACCTCAGCTCACCACCACCTCTCGGGACCAGTCTACCTCATGCAATGAGCCATCTTGAACCGTGTGCCCCATCTTCTCCCTCCTCCATATGCCCATCCCCTCTCCTACGCTCATGTGCCATGACGGCCACCATGTGCTCGACACCACGCAACTGGCACTACCTCCTGCCCCTCACCATCATTCCTTTGCATTGTCTCATCTCATCACATGCTAGCACAACTGCACACTACAGAGGCAACTGCCATGCCCTAAAATCTCATGGTGCGCAAGACTTGCTCGTCGCGACCATTCCGACGCGCTCGTCCTCAAGATGTCACGCCATCACTACCAATGCTCGCCTCTGCCCTCCTACGCCCACCCCATCCCTATACCATCCCTGCAAAGCCATCATAACTACACTTGTCTTCTTGCTCATGGCCCCAACGGCGCCCCTAAATTCGCACTGAGGCCGTTGCTCATCGCCAACCCTCTCGCACCCCATAAAAGCCCTCCTCAGACTGAGCTCTAGCACCCCGCACCTGGCACCTCCCCTTCTCCTTCCTTGTAACTCTCGAGCAGTGAGTCAACCAAGAACACCCCTTCTTCCCCAACTCCAATCGCGTCCAAGCCGAGGCCAATCCGCCAAGTAAGTGGGTCATTCTTTGATTCCATGTGCCCATAGCACCAACGTGCTCCCCTAACTCCTTCCCCTCCTCAATTTTAGCTCCCCTTCACCAGAATGCCACCGCCATGGAAGCTCCCCTCTGCCGCTTTGGACCACTATCGATAAGCTACCTCGGTAAGCCACCGACCACACCATTCCCTAAAATGGAACCCCCTTAGTCCCTAGATGCTCAACCCCTCCAAATTTTGCCCTCGTGCCACCCTTTCCCCTCCTTACCGTCCTCCATGACCGTTGCCACCACTGTTCCATACCTGCCCTCACCAGCCATGCTCACCCATGGCCAAGCCTCCTCAATGCTTCCCCATGCTCCCCCGCACCTCCCCTTCGCATGCCTCATCACCGTTCACTGGTGGCAATGCTCGCCGAAGCTGCATGCCACCTTGAGTCGCCGACAGGTGGATCCCACCTTTCTTTGCTGAGTCAATGACTAGCCGATGTACCCATCAGTTTATCTTTGAAAAACCATTTTAACCAGATGAGTCTATGACATGTGGGCCCCAATGGCATAAATAACATGTAAAACTGGTTTAAAACCTGAGTCTATGACATATGGCCCCACCACATCATCATTTTCAAAAATTAATAAAATCTTAACGGATGGACCCCACCTATCAGTCTGATGATGTAGTAAATCTAAGATTTCCTTTAGAAAGAAAAATACAATGAAAAATCCAAGCACCGTAACATTTTTTGTTTTTCAGCCTTTCAAAATTCAAATACATGTAACTTTTGCATATGAACTCCAATTAAGTGATTTTTATCTCTAAAAATTTATAAATCATGTTCTTTCATATTCTACAAAGAAATTTGAATTTTATCTATATTTGAATTAATTTAGCTCTTATTTGTATTATTTGGTATATGATGATTAGATACCGACATTCCCGAGAACTTTGCTGACGAACCTGAGTGAGACCAAGAGTTCAACAAGCAAGGCAAGCACCTCCTTTGATCATGCTGATATCATATTTTAGTGTTTTATATATCGTATTCAAAACTATTATGCATGCAGGTTTTGGTAAAAACCGTTATATTGGTATAGGCAGTACTTACTCCCACTTGCAATATCAAATCTCACCTTGACAATTGGTTACCCAACTATTGTCACCATAGCATAATAGTAAGTGGAACTGGAATGTGAGAGACTTGTCGACACGTGGCAAGCTAGTGGTGTATCACGTGGCAGCATGTAGATTGCTTGTGAGGAAGATAAGGACCGCTACATGCATGCATGCTGATGGATGGATGGATAACGATTTCTTCGTTTTTTCATTAAAGTTTGTGAGTTTTTTAATTCGCATCTATTATCCTTTTTCTTGGTTTTTGATTCATATATATTTTCCATGCATTGATCTATACCTAGGTATTTTTCTTGTTTACATACATTAATTAGTTTTAATTAAAAATTGATTCCTAGATTAAATAAAAAAACGTGTTTCGCTGATCGATCGGAACTCTTTTCTCGGCTCTACAGTAACTACTACAGTAAATCTCTACAGTACTTTGCTACAATAAATCGCTACAGTATGCTACAGTAAAATCAAAAAAATTGTTTTTTTGTTGTTTCTGGTTTTTGCACATTAAAAGGTAGAAAATGTAAAAAAGAAAAAAAGTTTATGCTGTGCGCTGCAATCATTCACCCCCTTCTGATTGCTATCAACGATCCTACAAGTGGTATCAGAGCCGGTTTTTTTCTAATTGATCTTAACCGGTGCTTAGAAAACATGTCGACGGATAGATATTCCACAAAACCTTATATTTTCGATGGTGTTGATTTTCAGTATTGGAAAGCGAAGATGGAGGCATATATTCAAGCTCAAGGCTTTGCAATATGGGAGAAGGTCTACAAACCTTATCAAGTGCCCGAGAACGATGCTGTGTCAGCAGCAAATATAGCACAAGTGGAGGCAAATAGTAAGGCAAGGAATCTGATAATTCAAGGACTAGGAAGGAGTGATTTTGATCGTGTTGTGCATCTTAAATCCGCATACTATGAGGGTTCATCTACAATTAAAGAGGTACGTCAAGATATGTACAAAAAGGATTACATGCGTTTTGAGATGAAACCTGGCGAATCAATAGATGAATTCTTTGTCCGTTTTAATAAAATTCTTAGTAACCTACGTGATGTTAATGTTACTTATATTGATGCTGAAAATGCATGTCAATTACTTGGAGCATTAGATATGTCTATATGGGAGATGAAGGTTACATCTATTAGAGAATCTACTGTTATGAGTACACTTACATTAGATATACTTTATTCTAAGTTGAAAACTCATGAATTAGATATTTTTTCTAGAAAAACTAATGGTAATAAATCAATTGCTTTAGCTTCACAATCTACCAAGGCTAATGGTGATAATTCTTCTACTAGCTATGCTTTGTCTTCTTTGTCTTCACTGACCGATGAACAGCTAGAACAATTCCCGGAAGATGATTTGGCACTTCTCTCTACACGCTTCACAAGAGCTTTGCAGAATGTGAGATCAAGAAAGAGATGAAATTTTGGTCCTCAAAGGTGCTATGAGTGTGGTGATCTCAATCATATTCGTCTCAAATGTCCAAGTTTCTAGCAAGATTTGCAAGGGAAGAGAATGAAAAGGAAGAAGAGATGGAAAAAAGGAAGAATAAAAAGAAGGGCTATATGAATCACAAGGTGGTGCATCGTGTTCTTGCCGCCTTAGGCAAATTAATTTGAGTGATATGGACACGAACAGCGAGGATGATACTCCCAAAGGCAAGAAAGATTTAACTGAGTTGTGTCTAATGGCAAGTAGTAAAAGCTCCACCGACAGTGATGATCTTGACAGCGACAACTACAATGAGGTAGAACCTTCTTATGATAATTTAGCTAAAGCTGTTGCTAAACTTGGTACTTTGCTAGAAAAGAAAGATAAAAAGATAAAGAAATACGATACTTTGATTGAATCTCTAAATTCTGAAATTGCAAGACTTAGAGTTTTAATTCCTGATGATGAATCTTGTGAGTCTTGTCATATTTTACATTCTAAGTTAGAGAATGCTATGTCACTTAATGCTTTAAACATGGATCAACTTAGAGATGTAACTGCTAAATTTGATGAATTAAGATTTGCACATGACTCTTGTGATGAAAAATTGAAATGTGCTAATGATGAAATTGGAAAACTCAAGTTTAGTTCTTCTTCATGTTTAGAATCAAGTATTTCAAATGTTCATTCTAAAACTTGTTCTAAATGTGAATTATTAGAAGCTAGACTTAACTCATCTCTGGAAACAATTCAACAGATGTTTTATCATGAGATATATTTTTGTTCTAATTGTCCTAAACTTAACACAGAAATAAAAGCATTGACTAGACAACTTAATAATTTTGCTGAAAAAGAAAGATTGGCTCAATGAATCTTGTGAATGAATCTGATAAATGCACAATTTGTCCCACTCTAGCTAAAGAGAATGAGTACCTGAAAGACACTTTAGAGAGATTTTCTTTTGGCAAGAAAAATTTAAATATGATTCTAGACAAGTCAAAAACAAATGTGAAAAATCATGGTTTAGGGTTTAATTTTGTTGAGCATGCCAAGAATAATCCTCGTAAGGTTATTAAGTCTTTTGAACCTGGAAAAATTGAAGTGAAACTTGAACCAAATCAAACTGTGTTTAAATTTGTTGGCTTTGTGCAAAGTTCATCAAATAATATTGTAGGTGCTAGCTTATCATCTCAAAAGAATTCTGATTATGTTAAATTCCATTGGACCTACTGTGGAAGAGATGGACACTTGAATGAATTTTGCTTTAGACGTGCCAAGAAAGAGAGAAAGGAAAGATTGAATGCTTTAAGACAAAAACGTGCAACCTTTTTCATTCCTAGATCTCATGCAAAATCTAAGTTTTTAGAGAACTTTTATGATAACTTTAAATCTGGTTCATGTGCTGATTTTGGATGTAATTCAAAAAATTCACATTCTTTTCGGCATTCTGATCATTCACATCCACGTGACTTTGGTTCTAGCTTTGTTGCTCTTGTTCGTCGTGTGTCTCAGTACTGGATTCCTAGATCTTATTTCACTAACCCAAGTGCTGTGAGATCAATGTTTCCTGTGATGTAAGAACAACTGACAAGAATGGAGAACATGAGCTAGATTGGGTTCCAGTCTTTTACATCATTGCTTGATTGGAACACTTGATGGTTCTTCACTCTTTTTTATGGCTTCCAAGAGATTTCACTTTTGAGAGACCATGTGGAAAAGGTGATGTTGTCTTACATCTTGTTAAATTCTCAAGTTGCTGATTTGCACATGAAATCGCTTGATACTTCTCGTTTTCCTCATTTGCGAAGTGAGTTGGGCGTATTACATCTTATGAGATTATTCTGAGGGGGAGCTTGTTGTTTAAAAATTTCGGAAGCTTTCTTTATTATCCTTGTCAAGTAACTCATCAAATCCAAGTCAGTGAAACCAATTGAGTAGTAGAGCTCTTTTTATCATATTTATCCATATGCTATGTAGCTTTGATCACGACTTGTTACAATTAAATTGCTACATTTGAAATAAAAGCATGACATGGCGGAATATTTTGACTAGAATGATTATATTTATTACTTTGTGATATCCATAAAAAAGGATGAGCTTGATTGTGAGTCTTGTTTTAACTCTTGGCTATGAGGCTCGTATGTTTCATGTTACAATTTTTATGATCACTCAATTTGGCATGTTATTGTTAAAAAAAAGGTATATAAGAAAGAGAGAATTGAAAAGATGTATGCTTCAAGCATGCCATGGTGAACAAAAAAGGCACAAAAGTGCGCAAAATGAAAAGAAGTATGCTTCAAGCATGCCACCATCACAAAAAAATATGTCATTATGAAAAAGAAGTGTGCTATAAACATGCCACATGCCTAAGAATTGAGTGTGGAGCAATAAGTTGTTACATGAGACTACTAGCCCGTCTAGAGTTAAGATTTGCTTCACTTTTAAGCTTTGACTTTTCGTTGTGATATCTCTTTGTGCTCTTTATAGTTAGTCTGGTCATTGTTGCGATACTTGTCATTGATATAAATCGTTTAATCATATTGTATGATCTAGATAGCTCTACTCAAAAATATGACTTGGTTGTATTATTAAACCAATTCAACATGACTTGGATAATCTACAAAGTTTCTAAATTTTTATTATCATTGCTCTTTCTTATATTTATTCCTTCTTTGAATTTTCTTGATGATTACATTGCCAAAAGGGGAGAGATTTGGTGTGCTTTGCGAGAAATTAAAGAGAATTTGAGGAGAATAAAATTGCCTCTCTTGTGTTGAGGGGGAGAGATTTGAGACTTTTGGTTTAAAATGCTTTTTTTGACTTCAGTTCTTCACTTATATCTATTTGAAACTAATTCATCATTCAATTTTGTGGTGTTGTCAATGTATTTATCAAGGGGGAGATTGTTAGACCATGTGGTTAAGTCTAGGATATTTTGGTGATGAATAATTGACAATGGTTAATATATTGTGATGAATATTTGGTGATTTTGTTTAGTGATGTTATGCGAGGTGTGTGGTGCGTGCGTGAACTGATGTTGGTCAAGTTGGGACGAACTTGTGCCGGAAAAATATTCTTTGGTCTTTGCATTTACAGGTTGAGCATGGAGTCTGATCATGGTCGGTGACGAGATGGACCAGGACTAGGATGGGGAGATCCGATGTTCGGATGGTCAAGGAGGTCACGAGATGGTCAGGCTCATGCTGGGGCGCATGGAGATCAAAGGTGGATGATACGTGGAGAAGCTACGGGAGGTGTGGTCCTGAAAGCTTCGACACATGACGCATTAGAATAGTCGTGAGTGAGAAAAACCCGTGTTAGGAAGAATTTCGGGTCCCTTGAAAATTAGTGGGCCAAAAGCCTAGTTGAGGTAAAAAGACCCAGGTCTAGTTGGATGGGTTGGATTAGGATTCTAAGTAGAGATTGAATAGAATTCTGAGTTGGATTAGGATTCTAAGTAGAGATTGAATAGGATTCTGAGTTGGATTATGATTCTAAGTTGAGATTGAATAGAATTCGTAGTTGGTTGTATAAAAAGAACGGAGCGCAAGGAGAAAAATTGTACAAAACAGCCGTGAAGAAGAAAAACATATACGCGTTTTGGGGGGCGGTGCGGTACGAGCGATCGTGAAGAAAACAGAAAAAACAGAGTGGCGGCGTCGTGTTTTGATCGGAAAAGGAAAAAGAAGGACCGCTACATGCATGCATGCTAATGGATGGATGGATAACGATTTCTTCATTTTTTCATTAAAGTTTGTGAGTTTTTTAATTCACATCTATTATCCTTTTTCTTGGTTTTTTGATTTATATATATTTTTCATGTATTGATCTATGTCTAGATATTTTTCTTGCTTACATACATTAATTAGTTTTAATTAAAAATCGATTCATAGATTAAATAAAAAACGTGTTTCGCTGATCGATTGGAACTCTTTCCTCGGCGCTACAGTAAATGCTACAGTAAATTGCTACATTGAATTGCTACAGTACTTTGCTACATTGAATCGTTACAGTATGCTACAGCAATTGCTACAGTAAATCAGAAAAAAATATGTTTTGTTGTTTCTGGTTTTTGCACATTAAAAGGTAGAAAACCTAAAAAAGACAAAAGTTTCCGCTGTGCGCTGCAATCATTCGCCCCCTTCTGATTGCTATTAATGATCCTACACTTAGAATATCATCCATAGCTTAGCCATGTGTTCTAGGGTTAGGGTTTGAGAATTATGAGTGATGTGGCATGCTCTCTTATTCTTCAGATAGAGTAGTTGTAAAACTTTAATTCTCAAGTACTAATACATCAATTTTGTTCATCTTTCATGAAGTCATCTTGTTTTGGTTGATTTTCTCTTGATCTTATTAGTTTTAATCTTCTCTCTACCCTTCTTGATCTTGCTATATGCTAAGGATGTGTAATTGATGGAGATGACACATGCAGATCAATCCCTATTTATCTAGACATCATATCTTGCAAGTTCTTGAAGTTACACAGTTTTGCTTGGATTTAACCTTCTCATAAGTTTTTTATCCAAGTGTTTTTGCCTCAAATCTTCGAGAATTCTTGCTTGTTGTAATATGTGGGAATACATGTAAAGTCATTTTGGCCATCATCTACCCACGAGCAAGTCATATTCCTTGTTTTCGGTTTTTTGCCCAATTTTAGTGCGATATTGCTTGTTCTTGAAAAAGGTCTGAATGTTGGTAAGGATTCTTGCAATCCTTGGGTAGAACAGGTTCTGAAAACCACAAGTAAGGTGTGTGCAAAATCGTATCTCTTTTAGGCTTATATTTTTGGAGTTGCACTAAAAGTTGCTTCGTCGCAGGCTAGTTTTTTAGTTCTAGAACAGGGGAGGCTGGTTAGACCGCTCCTTCTTTGGTTAGACCGCCAGAGGCCTGTCAGACCAGCATGTGGCTGGCGGTCAAATCACTACGCACTGGTCAAACCGCCCCCTTAGTTGCCGGTCTGACCGCCTGTGTTGTGAGCTCTTTGGCTTTCGGTTTATCGAGTTGCTCGCTTTGGTTTTGGTTTTCAATCTTAACATTCGAGTGAAGGTTTGACGAATACTTGGAAGAAAATTTTAAAGACACCATTTACCTTTCTCTGTTGCCATACCTATCCTATATATTTTGCTTGGCATTTGCTCTTCCCAAACCTGTTAAACGATGGACATGTTGGCCGATGTCCTGACATGATTTTGTAAGCCTTTACTAAAGAATATACTGCATTGTTCCATAGGTCTGTCCAGCAGTCATATTGAGTACTGAGGTCAGTATTCTGCACAATATGTGACACCTGCTGAAACTGATGATAAGCCACCTCTGACAGTGGGAGATGAAACATGTCCTGTAAACTATCCTGCAGGACCATTTCTGCTACAGTTGAAGTTGTTGACTTCGCAAAAGAATAAAGCTCAGGGAATTGCAAATGATCAGTTGGTCATTCCAAATATCAGTCCAAAAGTCAGCAGTGGTGCCCTGTCCAATGGCACATTTAGCAAAACCTTTATATTCATCCAGTGGTTTAAGGATCTCTCTCCACAAGAAAGAGCCATCTGCCATCCTTTTTGGAGGGTGATCATCAGAATAGTATTTTTCCCATACCAGCTTTACCCACGGCAGATCGGCTTAATTTATTGAAGAACTTATGCAGGTTTTTCATTAGAAGTGCATCATTATGCCAGGCTATATTAAGCACTCCCACTCGTTGTTTGGACTGGCAAACCTTGTCCCAAGCCACTTGTGGTGGCCTCTTAGAAGTGATGTCAAAACCCTTCCATAAACAATGCCTTCTGTACTTATCAATTTGTTCAATGACCCCCTTTGTAAGTTTCAAGCTGCACATAAAAAAGATTGGCAGCTGCGTGAAGGTCGAAGTAACCATAGTCTCGTCCATAGGAAAGGTATGTGGCGCAACTAACTAATCACCTTTCCACTCTTTGAACCAATGGAAAAAAAAATCTTCCACTCTTGACCTTGCTAAACCTAGAGGCAGCCCCAGATAAGTGGAAGGTAATGATCCTTGTGGACAATTGAAAGTCCTGGTAAGAATGTCCATCTTTCCAGCAGGCACATTGATTGGCACCATGATTGACTTGTGATAATTGACTTTTAGCACAGTTGAATCAGCAAAAGTATTTAGAAGGGCCTTCAGACAAAAAAGTTGTTTTGCACAAGCTTGCATTATAATCAAGGTATCATCAGCATACTGCACCACAGGAAAATCTGGGCAAGCCTCTGAAGGCAAGGTGCCATGATGAGCTGCCTATGCATAGCCTCACTGAGAATGCTTTGAAGAAGATCCGCTGCAAGCACAAAAAGTAATGAAGACAAGGGGTCCCCTAACTCCCCTCTTGCAATGAAATTGTTTGCCAGGAACTCCATGTAAAAGAACTGACGAGGTTGCAGTAGACAAGATTTGTGTAATCCAATTTTGCCATCTAGAGCCAACGCCTTTGTAATTCAATATGTCCAGCATGACCTGATGTTTAACCGTATCAAAAGCCTTTTCAAAATCAAGTTTGAGCACTACAATTTCCTTCTTGGACTTGTGACAATGGTGAAGATATTCAAATGCCCATGCCAAACAATCTTGAATAGTTCTTGTCCTGATAAAACCATACTGGTTGGTATGCATATAAGTTCCAAAATGACAGCTTGCAGCCTATTAGCAAGAATTTTTGTAAGCAGCTTGAGCAGTACTGTTTTGTAGAGCAATCGATCTGTAGTCTACAGTCATTGGCCTTTGTGTCTACTGCAGTCGGTGGTCCTATGTCTACTGCAATTTTTTTGCTTTATGTCTACGGCAGTCGTTGATCATGTGCCTATGCAGTCATTAGTCTTGTGCCTACCGTAGTTTTGGTATCTGTGTACTACAATTTGGTTATATTTCTGCTGCAATTTTTTATATGTCTATTATAGTTGTTGGTTCTGTCTTTACTGTAGTTTTAGTCTCATTGTACTGCAAAGATTATGCGTCTACTGCGATTTTTGGTGTGTGTACCGTATTTTTTAATACATATACTTGTACATATGTAAGGAGCTAGTACTAGCTAGTAGAAATACTAAACAAAATTTGTGACCATCACATATACAATGGAAGGTTTATCCCAGTTGGTACTTGGGTGTGCATGCATGCTAGGTTCCTAGTTCGAGCCTTATGGGGCATATTTTTTTATGTTTTACCACAAATAAAAAAAAACAAAAGCAGGCTTTTCAAATAAAAAAAGAGAAGCAACCAGGAGGAGGCGCGTTGCCGTGAGGAGCCAGGAGGAGGAGAGACACGTGCCAATGAGCTGGAGCCAGAGAGCCACGGCGGTTGGGTGGGGAATTTTTATTTTTTTTATTACAATTCAAAAAACAAAAGCAGGCTTTAAAGAGAGAGAGAAGCAACCAGGAGGAGGCGTTACTGGGAGGAGCCAGAGTAGGAGGGGATACGCATGCCCATGGGCTGGAGCCAGCGATCCACCGAGATTGGGTGGGGTGGGGGGAGGTAGAATAGAAATTCTAACGAGGGGTGTAGAATAGTGCCGTTATCTACTTATATATAGAGGGAGGGAGGGAGGGAGGGAGGACAGAGATTAGTGTGAGCTTTTGACACAGAGGTGGGCACGGCATCGAGACTCAAAAGGTCAGAGTTGACCTCTACTGGCTCAGTAAAGCCGTAATCATAGTCGATGTCCGCGTAGTCAACGGAGTCAAACTAATTTTGCTGATCCTAGGAGTCAGCCATTGCAGCAATGGCTCTTTCTAGAATTGAAATCCGCGATCTCTACAGACGACGCCAGCTATTGATGATCTTGTTACCAAGACCACCGATCTTACGTAGTTTTCTTGATGAAATGTGATGCAGGGATCAACAAGCTCAAGGCGCAGAGAATGTATCCAGGTTTGGGACCTCATAGCCTGAGTAATAACCATACTTCTTACGTATTTACTTGACCAAAAAATGTTTACAAGGGGGTGTTTACAGTGATCTTGATGCTAGAAAGTAAAACTACTCAACACTATAGATGTGAAATCAACATGGATGTTAACTAGGCCTTCATCTATGTGTGTTTTGTACCAAAGCCTTGGCGTCCACCTCCTTTTATAGCCTTGGCCCTGGCAGCAGCTGTCCTCATGGAGTCGTGGGCAGTTAAGACTCCATCTCCCTCATGGGCATAGTTGTGCTCCTGGATCGTCACAAGGTGGATGACGTTGTGCGGGTAACTGCCTCATGCATGCATGGAAAAGATGCTAAGTGGGTTGGCACGGACGCGACCTACCCTACATATGAGGGTCCACATGTGGGGGGCCTTATATTTCTCCCTGGGCCCACAATCGTAGATTAGGGGTACCGTGTTGATGTGTCCTACGTGGGTAGAGGTGGGAATTGGGCCGTGCCGGCACGGCCCGGGCCCACCGTGCTTCGTGCCGTGCCGGCTCGGCCCAGTCATTTCGTCGTGCCGTGCCGGCCCACCTCGCCTTCGGCCAGGACCAAACACGGCCCAAAGCCCACCGTGCCGGCGTTCGTGCCGTGCCAGTCCAAGCCCAGCCCAAAGTAACTATACACGACGAAAGCGACAGTGACAATGGTAGTGGTGGCCGCTATCTTCCTTTCTCTTGTACCCGTCTTATTAAAAACATACTTAAAATTCGATACTATTGTCTCATGTCATTCCACCTCTGAACTTGGTCATCTAGTCCAATGGTATGCATATCTTGGTGCAAGTTGGACTGTGGCGTACGTGGACATCTAGCTTATCGCCCGACAATCTAGCATAGGGTTGCCCAACTAATCAAATAGAAAAGCTCAAGGAGAGTCATGAGTGCAGCTTACTATAGTTAAGAAATCAATTTTAAATAGTTTTTGGAACATTTAGTAACTACTTGGAATACACACACCAATAACAGTCTATCTCTGTTTACATAATGGTTAATTGTAACATACGTGGGGTGGTTATCTCATCAAATGCTCCAATTAAAATGGCAGTCGGTGAAGGGAGCTATGTTAGAATTAGAAGCGCATGTAGTAGTAATTTGCTTACATAAAATAAAATCACAATGGGGGTGAGCTATGTTGTCAAATTATAATATATGTTAGAATATGTTGATTTGATTGATCTTCTTCTCCAGCAGTCTAGCCCTACGATTTTACACAAAGAAGTAAGAAAGCCGTGAGGATGCGACTTAGGGTTCAGTGGTGGTGACCTAAGGAGAAGCAACATTGGAAATACTCATTATTTTTCTATGATGATGTTTCTTAAGAAAGAACAATAAAAGACACCTTATATCACAAGTGCAAAAATGAACTTGGCCTAAATCACAGCATATCTCAGTCACTTTTTCATTCATTAGATTAAGATCCAACCATCCTCATCTTTCTCCTCATCTTATACATATACATACATCACACATTCACATCTCCAAAACCTAGCTCAATCTTCAAATTTGGCATTCTAAGGACTGTTCCGTACATATATACATGTAATAACGGATGTATAGGATCTTTTCGTGATGAAATTATAATTTACGAGGGCTACAATAGAAGAAATCAAAATAGATAAAACCTATTCGTAGATTTCAGAAAACCTGAAGGACTAAATCGCAAAAATATCTAAAACCCTAACCCTCCTTCGCCACCGCCCAGTTCATTTCTCCCCCGATCTCCAGCGCCTCCCTCGGTCCCTTCTCCCCACGATCTCCCTGCCACCCCTCCTCCCCAGATCTCCCCGCCGCCCCTTCCTCGCCCGGCCGCCCCTTCCTTGCCGCCGCCCCCTCCTCCCCCACCGCCCCCTCCTTCCCCTCCTCCTCCCCCGCCGCCCCCTCCTCCTCAGATCTCCCTCGCCGCCCCCTCCTCCCCAGATCTCCCTCGCTGCCCCCTCCTCGCCCGGCCACCCCTTCCCCGCGGCCCCCCTCCTCCCCCACCGCCCCCTCCTTCCCCTCCTCCCCCGCGGCCCCCTCCTCACTAGATCTCCCTCGCCGCCCCCTCCTCGCAGCCGCCCCTTCCTCGCAGCTGCCCCCTCCTCCTCTGCGCCCCCTCCTCCCCCGCCGCCCCACTCCTCCCTCGGTCGCCCCTCCTTCCCCCGCCCCCGTCTTCCCCCGCCGCCCCCTCCTCCTCCGAGCCCCTTTCTCCACCGCCGACCCACTCCTCCCCCCGTCGCCCCACTCCTCCCCCGGTCGCCCCCTTCTTCCCCCGTCGCCCCTCCTCCGACCCCTGGCTCCGGCGATGGCGACGACGACCTCAACTACAGCCACCAGCGGCGAATGGCCGGCGGCGACTGGGGCGCCGACGACGAGTTCGTCATCATGCGGGATGTTGCCCTCGGCTCCGGCTACACCGCTCCTCCTCCTGCGGCGAGCTCCGGTGACCGGTGTGCCTCCTTCCCCTTTACTCTCTCTCTGGTCTGCTCTGTGATGATGGATTGTGCTTGTGGGGATTGGGGAATCTGGGGATGTCGACGGGAGGGGGGACTGGGGGAGCTGAGGTTGAGAGACCATGTGGGGGTCATCCCTTGTGTGTGATGAGTAATTGACATCGGTTTAGGGAAGTCGAATTTGATTTGGTTGGTTCGGACCTTGACGTTGCGTGGTGCAATCGGGCTCGGTCGGACTTGGTCAAACCTGGTCAAAATGGTTAGGATGCATATTATGTCGACTTGTCAGGTTTGGGCTATTTCATGCTTAATGTGATTTCATTAATGCATTTATGCTTACATGTATCGATCGGTGCTATTTGATGTGTTTCTTGTCTGTGTTGGCTGCAGGACGTCGAGGCGGAGTCGTGGCGAGACACGAGGTGACCGGACTAGACACGGGCGGTGTCGAGGTCAGAACGGTCGAGATGTGTCGAAGACGGCGGAGACTCGACGTGGTTGCGAGGCTTGGACGACAAGGAGCGCGGAAGCTTCCCAAAAGGTGCAGGAGGGGCGAAATGGTAATTTTGCGAGGCTGCAAAAGCGGGAGCGGGCTCCGTTCGGGTTTAGTGGGCGTAACGGGTTGGAGACCCGTTAGCCAATGGCTATAAATAGGAGGGAGTGGCTGCATGCCCCTCATGGTTTTGGGAGAGAATTAGGGTTTGCTAGAGTCAAAAGAGGCTTTGTGAGTTTGTTTTGGCTTTAGGCTTTAGTTGGTAGGAGAGGCAGAGGTTCTGTTATTGCTTCTTGTCTCCTTCGATGTGTTCTTGGTGAGAGCCTCTTCCTTCCAAGCATGTAGTGTGTGTTCTTGAGGTTTAGGGAGAGGGAGAGGATGAGTTGAGAATCCATGTAATCATTCCTCTTATTCTAATGTCCATGCGTATGGGGACTCCTCTGTAATCGTTTGATTGGGAATGAAATTTCTAAAGTTTTCTCTCGTGCAGCCTCTCTGTTCTTCGATCCTCTTTTTGCCTGATTTTTGAGTTTTTGCTCGTTTCTTGCTAGGGAGTTCCAAAATGGGTTGCTCTGTGATGGGATGATGCCTCAAGGTCATTTGATCGACTTTTCCCAAGAGCAAATCAAGTTTAATCTCAGTTCTTGCACTTTGGCCTCCCCTGTTCAACTTTCTCATTTCTAGGGTTTGAGGTGGTTTTTGTTTCCCTTCGTGAGATGACATGAAACTTGGCATCTAGAGTCCTGAGGCTATTATTTAGCTATCCCCAAAGTTTCATGGCCAAAGGATCAAAGGTTGGGAAGTAATTTGGTTTTTGGCTCAGTTCTTGCAAGTTTTCAGATTTTTACCATAATCTGAAAATCTTGTTTTCTGTTGCAATTCCTTTGTTACCCAAGTCTCTCTTGGTGTTTGGTTAGTTGTTGTGATGCACTGTGCCTAAAAGATTGGAAGATTTCCCTTGTTTTCTCAGATTTTAGAGGGTATGCAGTAGTTTCAATGGTTCTGAATTTTCTGTTTTCAGCCTTTCCTGTGCTCAGTCCCGAAGTCCGGTCAGACCGGAGAGGGCATGGTGGTCAGACCGGCGAAGGGGAGGCGGTCAGACCGGTTTCAGGGGACCGGTCAAACCGGCGGTATGCGGGCGGTCTGACCGGCCTCTGCACACCGGTCTGACCGGCCTCTGCACACCGGTCTGACCGGCCTATAGGGTTTGGCTGCCATTTTTGTTGGCTCTTCTTGGTTCTTTTTCTTAGTTTATTTGTCTTGTCCTTATTCGTCTGAGTTTTTGAGTTCCAGTGAGCTTTAGCAATTTCTTCTCTTAGCTTCACGTAGCTTTAGAAGAAGAAATTCCAAGTGGTACTTTTGAGGGGTCGTTTTTATAAGTCAACATTCACCCCCCCTCTGTCGCCATTTCGGTCCAACAGAGGTAGAGGCCAAGGAGGCCGGCCGCTGGCGCCGGCGTGCCTATCGTGTCGCCCGTGCCCACGCGTGCTTCCCGTGCCGTGCCGGCCCGAGCATGACACGATCTGTCGTGCCGTGCCGCCCACCGTGCCGGTTTGCCAGGCCCGGCCCACCGTTCGTGCCAAGCCGGCACGACCTGCCACGTGTCGAGCCGTGCCGTGCTTGGGCTTTGCCGGGCTGGCCCAAAAAAGCACGGCCCAAGTCCCAGCTCTATACGTGGGGCACATTGGTCTTGAGGAGGCCAGGAGCCTGCGATAGGCCCCTAAGTGGTCTTAGATGGCTGAGACCTGTGACCAATCATAATAGAAGTGTCGGTCTCTATCCTCATCACTAGAAAAAAATTAACTAAGTCCATTAATTAAGACACACACACACAATTTTTATGAATGTAAATCGGTTTAGAAAGTGTGTAATCAAACATTTTGTATTTCATATATTAAAATAACTAAAAATATATAGATTGGACAAAATGGAAAAAAATACTAATCAACTGGAGATTAAAAATACTTTCATAATGTTGCAACTTTTATGGATTTTTGCCAACTAGTATAAACATAAATAATGTCAAAAACAGTGTAAGTTTATAAACAGACAAAGCATCATGTAGTGATATATTTAACCACAAAAGTTTCTTTATCTTTACTAGTGGTAGTGGTGGTAATCCTTTGTGCGCCGACAAGTGGGGCCAATGGCCAATAAGCTGGATTTGCTGGCTTCACTTGCCTCCGCTCCTATGCAGCCATGGTGCCATGCCACCAGGGAGAGAAAGAGAGAGCGTGCTCTTGTGACGACCCTATTTATGAGGCTGTCGGATTTCTCCGTAACTGCTTAGGAAGTTCAGTTGCAGAGTAAAAAAAATGAGTACATCAAGTCTGCTCAAACTTTAATCATAAATACCAAACTATTATTACAAGGGAGTACGACTTAGCAGTCGAGTTTTACATTATAAAGGGTGTCCAAGGCCAAAATTTATTATACAACACAAAAAATCTCCTAAAACCATGAGCACACTTGAGCTAACTACTGTTACCTATAAATATAGCATTAGTGAAACATACATGTATGCATAATATTCTTTGTAAATAATATACAATAATTGAAATAATAGGATCAGCATGGTCAAAGGGGTGCTTGCCTTGCTTTAAATGCTTAGAGAATTGCTCGGGGATGTTCTCGTAGATTTCTGGCGCGACAATATCTAATCGGTAAAGCCAAATGAGCACAAGTAAGAGGCAATAAATTCAAACAGAGATCAAATTTAAATATTTTTGTATAGTAAAAAAGCATGATTTTATAAAAATTTAGAGACAAAAATTATTAAATTTGGAGTTCATATACAAAGTTACATGCATTTGAATTTGGTTCGATTGAAAAATGCTAAAATAGAAAAAGGAAAAATACTATGCTTGGGGTGATGTCAAAGGCGTATTTTCTAGAAATACGCTTTCCTACTGTGAAAGTGAACTTTCACACGACTAAAAGTGGCTTTTCCCATTTTATTTATTTTTCTAAAATTTCTTACAGGTGAGCCATGCATGTCAGTCTCACATGATATAAATCATGTTTTATTTGTTAAATTACTGAGTAGATCCCATATGTTAGTGACACATTTTAAATTTTAGTTTAATAAAATTTCTTAACTAATTTCGGCTGCACCCACTTTTCCTAGACTCATTATGTTTAAACATATCATTAGCGTTAATTACTTTTCTTACATGTGGGGTCCACTGTCAGTGAGAGACATAGAGAAAGCGAGAGGCCGTGAGCAACTACTGCTTTCGTGAGCTTGCCAGCGGCGAGGGAGGCGATGGCATAATCTTGAGAAGGCCAAAATGGAATGGTAGGCTCCCGTCAAAGCAATGGGTGGTGGCAGTGGCCAGAGAGGTGTTCGAAGGTGATGGCGCGATGGTGAAAGGTGGCGGTGCTCCTTGGTTGAACCACATCAATGGAGAGGCCACAGTTAAAGGTCTCAATTGAACATGGAATCAACTTTAGGAGGTCATGAGGAATCTATAGGATCAGACTCGTGGACCTATGGTCATCAAAATAGTGCTGGTGGTGCCATGGTCGACCATGGCAATGGCCTAGAAAGCTATGGCCATTGGCCAAATTGACTAGTGCGTGAGCACTAGTGGGTCTCTAGGGTGCTTATCGAGAGTTTGGATGGGGTTGAGGTAGTCGGAGATGTCTCATCGATGGTGAGTAGCGGTGGTGGAGAGGAGGTCCATAGCATTGGCAAGTTTTGGTGATGGAGATGCTACAAGAAGGTGTGCATGAGCTTGCATGCAAGCACAGGATGGTAGAAATGGGAGGAATTGAGCTAGGGCTCACCAAAGCAATGGAGAACACCAAAAAATGGTGATGGCAGTAGAAAATAGAGAAGAGGCTTGGTGTTGACCGCTCACTACAGGGAAGAGCAATTAAATGAGCACGAAGCTTAGAGAGAGTGTAAGGCACATTACGACATGGTGGGGGGAGAATCTCACTAGAGATACGAGAATACAGGTGGTGCCTTCTCGGAGATGAGGAAGGTTGACCTTGGCTCGATTCTATCTAGCTCCAACTATGACAAAACCCAAAGAAATAGGCTCAGCGAGGAAGGGGGAAAGCTTTGATACAAGCGTCGAGCTTAGAAACTCACCAGAGAAGGGATGGCATGGTGGCGTGTTCACCGGTGGTAGGGAAGACAGCCATGTTCTTCGTGAACCAAGGGGCGAAATACTCTGGTTCTTGGGTAATAGTGAGTGGCGTGCTGAGGGAGAAGAGTGACATGCGCAGATGTGGCGATCAAGGAGAGAGGTCAAAAGTGAGCATGCTCATGGTGCGTCTCATCGTGCAGAGAGGGGGACAGAGGGGAGAGAGGCATGTTGATGGGGATGGCTCACTGCTCACGGTTGTCACGACATGGCAAGTGCGAAGTAGCTCGGTCGGGATGGTGACGGTGATACGCTGAAATCAACTAGGCCCTTAAAAATGATTTTGGTAATCAATGACATTATGTGAATATGAGACTAACATATTTGTTGAGTGTTTGAAAGGTTTTATAACATCTGGAAATTTTGAATTTTGGAAAATATGTAGTCCCTGAATTATTTTGAAATATATCTTCTCGATATTTGGATTTTAGTGGATTTCTTTTGAATTTTTTGTTGAGGTTCCAACAAATGAAGAAAATCATGAAAAATGAAACAAACAGAAAGTCATGAAGGAAATGTGAAAATAATAGAAAATTTTAATTTGAAATCAAATCTGAAAAGATGATCCATCAAAAAGGGGAAGAGTATAATTTGAATCAAAATTTAAAATTCACTTTGGGCTTAGTAATAATAATAATAAACAAAGGTAAGTGAATAAAATATGTATATATATATATAAACATATACCATAATAACAAATGAATAAATAAATGCAATGATCATCTAGTAGTAAAATAAACAAATATATGTAATTATATATGTATATATATGTAAATGTATAAATATATACATATAAATAAATAAATAAAAGGGGGGCAAATTTTGGCCTGGCCTAACCGGCCCAGGCCGGCCCACTTCTTCTCTCTTCTCCCTCCATTCGCTTCGGCAAAGCTGAAGCCTCCCCTCGCCTCGCCCGTTTCATCGTTGCTCGCCTCCTCGCCGCAACCTCGCAAGCTCCGCCAGTCGTCGCCTGACACCGCACCCGTGCCGCGTCATGCACAGTGCCGCCATCGCGTCGCCCCGACCACCTCGCCGGACGCGCCGTTTCTCCCGTCACACAGAGTGCCTTGCCCTGTTGCATCCACCTCGACTTGTGCATCGTCAACTGTGCAGACATTGCCGCTGTGCAATCACGCCCATACTGGCCGCAGTCTCGTCCCAAACGCTATAGCAGCGCCGTTGCCATGCCACCGCGATGACCTGCCAACCGTTCCCTGTTGCCCACCGCTTTTCCATGGCTATAAAAGCTCGCCCTTGCGTCCGACAGCTTTGCCACACTTTGCTCCATCTTCCACTCGAGGTAATTGGTCTCCCATGCACCGCAGCTTGCCGGCGGCGCCTTCTTCCCCAAATCTAGCCGGTGAGCAATCTGCCGATTGGCACCGCCGTGGTCCGATTATTCCTCACCGAAGCACCCCTAGAGCACCACGATGCCGTTCCCCTCCTCTATCGGACCTCCCGTCACCTGTACTTTGCCTGCACTGTGCGCCTCCTCCGCCCGTCGCCGTCGCACGCCGCCAGCTCGCCACCGCCAATCCCAAGCCACACCGACCCCCGAGGTAGACTCTCAAGTTCACCTAGATGCTCCCCTCTCATTTAATGGAGCTCCGGTGCCATGCGCCACCATAGCCACCACTCCCCTATTCCGTCGCCACCCACGGTCACCGCCGGCCGACACCCCGGCCAAATTTGTCGGCGAGGCATCGCCTACGGGTAGGCGCGGGCGTGAGCAACCCATTTTTTGGGATGCTTAGCTCTGGCTGCCGTTTCCTCCGTCGGCGGCGAGCTCGCCGAGCATCGGCCGGAGGAAGAAGACGCACTATAGTTGACGGTTAAGACAGTTAGTTAATGAGTAATTAATGCTAATGATGAGTAGTTAAAAACGATTGCTCACTGACATGTGGGCCATGCCCTTTAAACTAAACAGTAACTGGTCCCGCCTGTCATAGGTACAGAGAAGGAAAAATAAAAATAAAATAAAAATTAAAATTCTGCTGTGGGCCCCACCTATCAGATTTTATTTATTTTCGGATTTATTTAAACTGAGAACTTCAAAACGGCATAACTTATTTATTTTAACTCCAAATTGAGTGAAACAAATTTTTAAATTCATCTAAATTCAATATCTATCCAATGGAACCAAAACCATAATTTTTAAAGCTAATTGGAATTTTTGGTGAGAGTTTGTTTAGTTTACTGATTTTTTATCCAAAGTTTCGCGCAATGTAAAAATAGCGTACGAGGCTCAAGAAGAAGAAGCTGAGGCTGAAGCAACTCTCGGTGATCAAGACCAAGTCAACTGTGACCAAGACGAGTCAATACTTTGATCATATTGAACCTACATTTTCTACAAATTAATTCAGTTTTAAATTATCAAATTGCATGCTGTTATTTTATGTACAAGTATATGATTGATTTCTGGTTACTAGTTATATACCCATTAATGAACTTGCTAGTATTACACTCATTTGAAACACTTGAATATCTGAGCCTTGTCACCTTAGCAAAAGTTAGAATGGTAAAACTTTCAAAAATAAGTCCATAATTATACGCCACTACTTAGAATTGCTTAGATGATCGGGGCACCAAAATGCCCTAAGTATTACTTTCAATTATAAGAAATTGGTTTGGTAAGTCATGGTGAAAATGACTGGTGTATTTTGATATGACTATTTTATGTTCAAAAAATCCCAAACTTGCTTAAATATCTGAGCGGATGGTTCAGGGGCTGGTGCAGTGGTGCACAAGAGTGTGGTTAGTGGTAGTGTGGGTAGTCGAGCTGCTAGCCGCATAAGGGTAGAACATCCCACACAACTTATGGGACCCACCGCAAATGGGAGAAGCCCATATGGAAGGGCGAGGTATTTTGAAAAGTTACTATGATGGTCTACTCAACCGCATGACTAAGGAATCATGTGGGGCAACGAGCGGATCGTCTCTTGTGGGTAAAGTGTGCAAACTCTGCAGAGTCCAAACTATTCGAATAGCCGTGCCCACGGTCAAGGGTGGACATAGAAACTTAACTAGATATAGTTCTATTTCCAAAAACTTTATGGGTGGGATTGGAAGAAAATGGAGGGCAATGGAAAGCCCTGATTTGTGTTGCCCTAGGTGTCGTCCCAGTGATAAAGTAAGTGGTTATGATGCTGAAAAGTTAACATATGATGCAGAGACTATGTAATGGTGGATGATATCTAAATCGCTATTATTATTGCATTCCTTAATACTTTATATACTTTAGTTCAAACTGTAGGTCTTAGGAAATTTCTAAGTAACATATTCTAAAAGCAATTGATGGCAAATAAAATAAGCCATGCATGTTATTTACTGCATCCTGTGTGTTGGCTCGCGGAGCACGATAGATTTATGCTCATCCTCGCATTACCAAAATCAGAAACAGAGACCCAAGACCACTATGCCTATGAAGATACCCTTGCCACGGATGGAGGAAACAATGAAGGAAACTAGGATGACTTCTTTGATTTCGGGTCCTAGACAAGTAGACTTAATGGAGATTGTGTGCACCTATATTATATAAATCTAGATAATATATGTTGTACACATTTACCCCTCAGTCGCTTGCCTATGGATTATGGTCTTACTTCTGCTTTTGCTTCCGCTGTTGTCTTTTATAATGTAGACATTTGGCCTGTTCGGCCCTTATGTAAACTGCCACCCAACGCGGTGTATTTTAAACTCTGATATGTAATATTATGGTTTAGTATGTTTCATGCGATGTATGAGTTAATGCAGTAATGTACCTATGAGCACTATCTACTGATCCAGGGAATAGCGTGGTGGAATCACATGGGATTCTGGATTGAAAAATCTGGGTCCGACAGGTTTAGTCCTGATGAAAAATGTGAGATGCATGCTAAGGGTCAACATGAAGATTAATGTGGCTCAAGACCAAGTATAAGTAGCCTAGGATCCCTTTCATGATTTTGCTAGTCTTGGGAGAAAGATTGAAAGATCAGATTATAGGTTAAATGTCGTACTATTAAGAGGGATCATGGCTAATAACTTGATAGCACATTCTTGTGCCATTTAGATCAATTTAGGATCATGCATGTACTTAAAACTAAAATTAAAAGCCAAACTGTGCACTGTTAGGATAATCGGAAGTATCAGCATGTACATAGTGGTACTTCTGCAAACCGAAAGTTCGAAATTTTGGGCGATACATTTTTCCAGAGAGCACCCACTGAAAACACTTCATCTCCTAGAAATTGGAAGTACCGAGTTTTGAGCGACGAAACTTTTGCTAGGACAAAACTTCTGACATCCAAAAGCACAAGACAAATTAGGCGGTACATTTTTTCCAGAGAGCAACCCTTGAAAAACTTGATCTCGTGGAAATCAGAAGTACCGCATCAAAACTTTGGAACTACCAAAAAATCAGAACTACCGCAATTTCAACGGCAGTAGTACTGCACCAACTTTGAACAGCTACCTCTGATGTTCTGACATAGCCGTTATTGTTGCTATAGTAGATGTGCAGAAGTACCGTGAATTGTACAGAGGTACTACTACTCGTCCTGATTTTTCAAGATAGTTTTATGCAATAGCTATATTTGGTTGGTGGAAGTATAAATACTTCCCCACCTACTCAAGGACAAAAAAAAAAGAAACTCCATTGAACATTCTTGAGCGTTGAGCATTCACTCTATACCTCAAATTTCACACTGTGCATCCGTTTGAGGTAGCTGAGTCAAATCAAGTGCATTTCATCTCTAGATTGATCCTTAGCACTTAATCGCTGTCAAGCGAAGCTGTGGTTTATTACTCTTGGTGCTTGCCGGCACCTAGATGGCTTGGCAGGAGATTGTGAGGTGACCTCTTCAAGAAGATTGTGAAGAGGCCTGACATTGACTTGTGAGTGGTTTGGTGTCCACCATTTTTGGAGTACAGGAAGGACAACCACTATTGGATTGAAGAGTTGAGGCTTAATTCATGGAGCCGGTACAAGTCGCTTGAGTTTTCCTCAACATGAATTAGGGGAAACCGGCAAGTTTTCGAACTCCACAGTAAAACATCGTGTGCCAATTGGTTATTTCTTTGTCGGTTCATTCTGCACTTGTATTTCTAGTATATTATGATTATTGTGATTGTCATATTTATTTGTGCTAGAGATATACTTATAGAGGCTTGTACTTGTAGTGCCTTAAACATACTAGTATTGTGTAAGTTAAATATACTAGTATTGTGTAAGTTTGAATTGCTTTAAAATCTTGCTAGACTAATTTGTGGTAATTGTTTTTAGAAGGCAAATTTTTTTTTGAATCTCCTATTCACCCCCTCTAGTCAGTTATCCTTGATCCTATATACGACGTAGCTCCTACTTGCACGCGGGTTGGTGGAGGAGGGCGGCGGTGAGCTGAGGTGGCATCGGGATCCATAGGGTAGCAAGGGAGTCATGGGTGAGTGTGCTAGTGCAAGGCACCCACAGTGGCGCTCGACGCAGCGAGTGGTGGAAGAAAGCTTCTGATGTGTGGGCTTAGTGCATCAGCGAGAGAGGGAAAAGAGTCCTAATGGGTGGGGTCTAGCCCCACTCATCAGCAACGGAAGTTAAGTAGATAGAGAGAATATGCATTCCAAGAGAATACATCTTCGCAAAGCTGAAGGCGGAAAGACTAGGAGATGAAGGTGGTTTGGCTCGATTGATCAGTTTATGAAATTTTTAATCATAGTAAATGGGTTGTAAAAATTATAAAAAATTTTGTGAAGACTCCTAACACAGTGTAGAATATTTAAAATTTTCTAGAATTTTACCTTTTTAAACTTTCTTGGAAAACTCTTTGAAAGTCACTATTTTATTAAAAAGGTGCTATTTTGATTTGGAAAATTTTAGAAAC
The DNA here is from genome assembly GCA_017311315.1 of Dendrocalamus latiflorus. Lineage (NCBI taxonomy): Eukaryota > Viridiplantae > Streptophyta > Magnoliopsida > Poales > Poaceae > Dendrocalamus > Dendrocalamus latiflorus. Next base: position 35,453,994 of record CM029652.1, on the reverse strand, counting down.
GTGCTCAACAATGTTCCAACTTTTATTTCCAGCACCATGAACTTATATTTAAGTCTTCGGGATGATATATTAGTGAAGTTTCAAGGAATGGTTTTTTACTATATATTCTCCTATGCCATTTTATGGATCATCTTTTCAGATTCGATTTTTGATTCAATTTGGATTCCATCAGTTGTATATTCCTTTCCAAAAATTAGTGTTTACAAGTTAATATTTTTCCAAAGAAACATTGTACTGCCTAGCCTTGCTTGAGCTTCCGTCTGGTGCATCCATGAAACATGTGGCTACAACACATAATTTGAGAATTCGTATTAGGCACATGCATGTGGTCACATTTTGACTCACCCACTACAATTTATGTTTGCATACAATGTGGTTAGATGCTACCATTGAATGAATAGCTGGCTACTAATGTGGTGTTACGCCTCATTCTTTTGCAGATGGATCCTATGCTGGCTAATGCGAAGATTTAGGACAACGAAGCTCATTTGGTGTTCCTTGAGATATGCTATGAAGAGGTCCTTGCCAACAACCAAAATACCACTTGTTGAACTGACGAGGCTACATTAACCTCATGACGAAGTTCAAGGCGTGCATTGGTAGGTGCTACATGCACAAGTAGTTTAAGAACCACTGGGACAACCACAAGGCTCTGTATGCTAAGTGGCACACACTAAAGCATAACACCTCAGGTTCGGGCATCGATCCGGTGACCAGCTGCATCATTACAGACTCTACTTGGTGGGCAAGATAGGAGTTGGTAAGAAAAATGCTACTTCTTTGTAGTGCCATCTGGTTTAGTTGGATGTGGCTTAACTACATCGAACACTTAATTTGCAGGCCCTTGGTTCGCTTAGACGGTTCCAAGCTACGCCACTACCGCACGAGGCCCTGATGGCAGATGTGTTCGAAGGTGCTATCTACACAAACAAGCATGTCGTAAGATGGCTCCAAGGAAGAGGACGAGCCAACGTTCGCATCCCCCAGGTATGTCAGCAGAAGGGCCAGCAAGTAGCCTGCTCGAGCGTAGTCCAAAGACACAAACTCTAGCAAGCGCTCCAAGAGTGACCACATGTCGGACTGCATGGAGCACGTCTGCAACTACTACGAGGCTCAATTGACGGCCATGGTAGCGAAGAAGGACAGCGTGCGCAACAAGTTCAAGGAGCTCCTCCACATAGTCATCGCCGATGGCTACCCCATGGGCTCAGAGGAGTGGTTCACCGCCATAATGCTACTGTGCGACAAGGGCAACTGTGAAATGTTCAAGGTGATAGGTAGCCCATAGCTCCAAGGTGAGTGATGCACCGTGCATCGATGTTCGTCAGTCGAAGTAGTCCGCAGCTAAGAGGAAATGCCCTACACCGAGCTGGTGAGTTCCCTTCCATGTTGTTTATTTCATGGTGTAATCCAATAATTTGGGACTACTATTGTGCAGCTTGCACATTGATTTTGCTGCATTGTGGCTTCGTTCCCATCATCTAGTGAGCATTTTCGATCTTGGATACATCCTCAATCATGTCGGCCTGTGTCATTTCATTCATGAACTATTCATTACTATTGTGCTATTTATTACATTGTCAAGTAGCTACAATGTGACATTGCTTGACTATTTGTTGTGTTCCAACTTTAGTAGCAAACATTAACCTGCTGCTATTGTGAGGTTTGCATATGGACCTCTGCAATGCTGCTAATATTGTGAGGCTCTAGTGAATGACCATCATGCTTAGTTTTAGGAATTGCCAATCCCTTGTGATCTGGATGAACTTCAGTCTTTGTTCAGTACGTGAGTATGAGCTCCTATCGGCTTGAGCTGAATTGCAATGTGAGAGACTAAGACCAGGGATGTTTGTCGGCTTGGGGAAACCAGTTTGCATCACATTTCACATATTTTTTTACCACACTACATGAACCTTCATTTCTGTTTATAGAAATCCATGTCTGTGATACTATGCGACAAATGTGTCTTGTGTATACTGACATCGATCCTGTTGTGCGTATCAATTATTGGTTCATGCTATCAGTTCATGCTCTCAGTTGGTCATGCTCATTTTGAGCATCGATTATTAATGCCTGCCATGCGGCCTTGTAGAGGATATGACATAGTTTGGAATCCATGCATGATCTAGATGAACTTCATTCATTCTTTATTGCATGAGTATGAGCTCTTGTCGGCTTGAGTTGAAATGCATGTCTGCAGTACTGTGTGATATATGTTTGCAGTCTATGTGAGAAAGCTGCCAGTCCACGGTTGTAAAGCTGTGAATCTCTGTATCTACAAGTCTGTATTTGTATTATGGTGTTGTCATTTTGTACACTGTTATGCATGAGAATGCTATGCAGTGCTTTCACGATCGCTTAGTGGTGCAAGCGATAATCGAGAAGCACATCTTGGCCTAACATTTTGTACACTGTCATTTTGTGTACTGTTATGCATGGGATGTTGGGAAAGTGATGAGGTACGATTATTGGTGCACACTGCAATTCCATGCTATCATGAACAGATTTGTCTCATCCTGCACACTCTTCTCTACAAATGGTTGATCACGCAAAACATGCCTACATTTTGTAATGGCCCAGTCGAGCTCCCGTTAGAAGGCCACATCAAGTTTGTTCCGAGCTCCCCTTGCAAGGTTGTAGCCGATAAGTTTCAAGCCTCGTTAGAGTTTGATGCTGATTATGCTTGTCCCCTAACTCTTTTTGCATGTGCAATCACCATGTTAGACCACCACAGCTCTACTCTTCTCTTCTCTCTTCTCACTTCTCCACTCCTCCTCTCCTCCTCTCCTCCTCTCCTCTTCTCTCTTCTCACTTCTCCTCCATTTCTCACAAAATTTTCTCTTGAAAATAGAAGGCTCAGTCGGCTATTCTTCTCCTCTTCTCTCTTCTTACTTCTCCTCCTCTCCTTCCCCACATCTTCTTCAATCCTATCCATCTGATTTTGCTATAACTTGGATGTTCAAAATTTGGCTAAATCTAGATTTTTACCTACCTTGGATGCCTAAAATCTCGCTAAGTTTTCATTTTTACAGTGGCTTGGATGCCCAAAAATTTGGCTAAGTCTGTATTTTTTACCGTGGCTTGGATGTCCAAATTTTGGCTAATTCTATATTTTTACTTTTGCTTAGATGCTAAAAAATTAGCCACTTTTTTAGGTCTAGTACAATTATCACAGACGGTTTTTACCAAGAATCATCTGTGATAACTGACTATTACAAACGATTCTAGTTTCGAACCATCTATGATAACAAACGATCACATACAGTTTTAGTTCCGAACCATCTGTGATACGGTTTTCACAGACAGTTAAAAAATCATCTGTGAATAACCCCTATTATCACTGACGCATGAAGTTAGATGATTCAATGAACCATTTGTGATGAACTTTTATGTGGTAGTAAACGGTAGTACCGTGCCTCCACCACCAATTGAATTAGTGTTTCTCAAAATGCTGAGGAGGCAAGCACGGAGGGAATCACAAAGGGCCTATAGAGAACCTGTCTAGATTGGTCTGGAGTGGCCGATGAGTAGCTAGCCCAACCAAACATCTGTCACAAAATGTTCGAGATGGAGACAGCTTGTTTTGAGAGCTTGCACGCCCCAATTGTGGCCCATAATGGCTTGAGGTCCACTGCGGAGGTTTCCTCCAAAGAGGCTTTAGGGATGTTTCTCTGGATAGTGGCGAGACCTCAGAGCAATAGCCAGGTGAGAAATCACTTCACGAGGTCCTCGTCAACTGTAAGCACCAAGTTCGGCAAAGTTCTGGCTCGTTGCAACATTAAGTCATGGGATCCGCATTTCACCAATGTACATACATCTTTGCTATCGTCCCTCTTTTCCCCGCACTTTGTAGGGGCCATCGACGCAATAGATGGCACTCACATTCCTGTAGTTGTTCTAGGAGGCATCCGAGGCTATGTACACCAACCGACATAGGTACACTAGTCAGAACGTGCTAGCCATGTGCGACTTCGATAAGAGGTTCACTTGAGTCACCATCGGATGGCCAGACTTAGCCCACAACATGTGCATCCTGATGGA